>OX638304.1:25893008-27120008 GCA_951812265.1 Taphrorychus bicolor
ACACGTACCAAAAATAAATACGATTAAGATATTACAAACATTTCTACTGAGAAGAAATATTCAAATTTACGTAAAATTCAAGCTATCGTTTTCTAGTCAGGGCTATTACTTCCTGCTCGAGGCGAATTTCTTCGGCAAGACCGAACCTAACATTGAACAATGGTACACAGCAGTTTACATAAGTGTAGATGTAGACTAAAGATATTTTTCCTTTGGTTGAGTGACCATAAGCAGAGTTTGGGGCACGAGCGGTCGTGACTGCGCAAATGGAAAAAATCAGACGATCAAGTGAAAGAATCACTTGTCGCTAGTCAATTAACTTTAACGGCCAGTAGATCACTTTGTCTTCGGTTCGTTCTCGGTTCATTTGTTGTACATATCGCCTCGCTCTGGTTGGCCGAGACAAATTAACGAGGATCAGTGACAGGCTCCCCATAAAGATCATAATATCGTGACCCTCATCTAATATCGCGCGCGTTATTTTTGTCAAACGCCTTGGTTAGCTCGAAGATATCCACTTCTTCAAATAATACTCGGAATAAAATGTAAACAATCGTTTACTTGTTTCACGACTTGTAATGTATATTCTATGAAGTGGGCACGAATTCAGATAACGACCACTTTATTAGATTTACCGTCGACAAGTTGACATTTTGTTAATTAAGATAATTTCCGCGGTATCGTATGTGTGTGTTTGTCTTTTGTACGCGGGGTTTGCTAAACATTCCCATAACGTTCAACCAATCAACGCATTTAGCTTTATTGCCTAGATACGGTGATTGATTAACTAACTGTATTGTATAGCAAGGTGTCTCAAATTATTTGATACATACGCCCAGACAACATCAAAGGTCAGCGTGAGGCTAAAGCATTTACAAGGACTTAACCACAGTCATTACTAACAAGTAGGTACGTACGGTATCTAGAGAAAAAAGTTTTTTTTTTTTAATGTGTTAGGAATTAAGAATGATTTGAATCCGAACTAAGAAGATGTTGACAAGTATGTAAAAGTGAAAAAGAAAGCTAAAAGAAAAAGCTAGAAGAGGGCCCTCATTAATTAGCCAATTTGAAACCTCTAAACTTGCAACCTTTTCTGCCAGTCCTGACTGGACCAACAACTAACTACACTAACCAAGCCTAAAGGCCAGAACCGAAACGACAAACCACCTTCTATTTTAGTATTAATAGAAAATGTAATTGAATTAGCTACAAGTGGAGTATTGATGGATAGTGGAAAAGAGCTTTCTGAAGAATTTGTGGATAAAGAATCTCAAGCGCCTCATAAGAATTCAATAAAAAACCATGACGATTTCGACTGACCTCAAGCTATCAATGTCAATGAGGTTTCTGTAACTGATCTCTGACTCGAACTCTGTAAATCTGTAAGACTCAACGAATTAGTCAATCGCGTTAAAAATCTAGAAAGAAAAATCTGACAGAAGATCAGTAATTATGTTACCATAATCACGTGTAGGTGCTTCTGAGCTTTCAAACCTCACTCAAATAAACTTAGAAACTTATCAATAGCCCTGACAGGTGTTATTTGTTTCAACACTTATTATTTGTGTGTCTAATCATATAGTAAACAAAACCATGTAGTTTTGCTGATGGAAACGTAAAACATTTAGAGTATTTTGTTCATATTTTCTGAGCAGTGAACTACTATTAACAAAGAAAGTCACTTACTTTGTGAACAGTTATTGAAGAAACTCTGAAATCAATTTCTGAGTTAGTTGTACATTTTTTTGAGTCATACCTAATATCTTAAAGCTAGATTTTTTTTGTTCTTTATCGTAACCAGAATCTTTCTCGCTTTCTTGTCCTTGTTGGTATCTTAGAGGTCTCGTAAGGCCAACAAGATCATTTAGAACCTCAATGGCGACGCACAGTTTCCTTTAGCATTGCTATACTTCCCTCTCTGTATCTTTAAATTGGAAAGTAGTACTTATTAATAATAATTATAAACTCTAATCGATTTTCTTGAGTGTTTTTTGCTTCTGAGCTCTAGAGCCCACTCAAATCCACTCAGGAATAGAGGAAAATAGTTATATTCCTAACAGGTGCAGAAGCTCGAGTTCCTCTAGCTTCGAGGTTAGTAAATCTTTTAAATTCGTGGTTATTATAAGATTTCAGTTTTGACACTAATTTCGCACATTTAATTTCTTTAAATTTTCCTTATAAAATTTCTTTAAAATATGCGAAAAATTCAGTTCCCTTCTCTAATTGCGCGTTGATGCCTTTGAGAGTCTAACTTGAGATATGAAGCGAACCCACCAAAACTGCTATATTAACCAGCTTTGAGGTTCTTAAATCTTTGAAATGAGCGCTGATTAAAATGTTTTAGTTGTTACCAAGTTTGCTCTAATTTCACACATTTTAACCGTTTAGACAACTCCTCAAGTTTATGCGAAAACTCAGTTTTGTGCTCTAGTTGCGCGTTTGCTGTATTCGAAAGTTCAACTCGCGATAAGAAGGGCATTCCATGAGAACTGCTCTATTAAGTTTGGAATTTAGCTTGCTTCGAGGTTAGTAATCTTTTAAATGAACGATGATTGAAAGGTTTTAGTTGTCGCCAAGTTGTCTCTAATTTGACACATTTTTAACCGTTTAGAGAACTCCTCAAGTTTATGCGAAAAACTCAGTTTTCTGCTCTAGTTGCGCGTTGCTGTCTTCGAAAGTTAACTTGCGATAAGAAGGGTAATCCATGAGAACTTCTCTATTAAGTTAGGAATTTAGCTTGCTTCGATGCTAGTTAATCTTTTAAATGAGCGGTGATTAATAGATTTTAGTTGTTGCCAAGTTGGCTCTAATTTCACACATTTTAACCGTTTAGAGAACTCCTCAATTTTATGCGAAAAACTCAGTTTTCTGCTCTAGTTGCGCATTGCTGTCTTCGAAAGTTCAACTCGCGATAAGGAGGGCATTCCATACGAACTGCTCTATTAAGTTAGGAATTTAGCTTGCTTCGAGGTTAGTTAACCTTTTAAATGAGCGGTGATTGAAAGGTTTTAGTTGTTGCCAAGTTGTCTCTAATTTCACACATATTAACCGTTTAGAGAACTCCTCAAGTTTATGCGAAAAACTCAGATTTCTGCTCTAGTTGCGCGTTGCTGTCTTCGAAAGTTAACTTGCGATAAGAATGGTAATCCATGAGAACTGCTCTATTAAGTTAGGAATTTAGCTTGCTTCGAGGTTAGTTAATCTTTTAAATGAGCGGTGATTGAAAGGTTTTAGTTGTCGCCAGGTTGTCTCTAATTTCACACATTTTAACCGTTTAGAGAACTCCTCAAGGTTATGCGAAAAACACAGTTTTCTGCTCTAGTTGCGCGTTGCTGTCTTCGAAAGTTAACTTGCGATAAGAAGGGTAATCCATGAGAACTGCTCTATTAAGTTAGGAATTTAGCTTGCTTCGAGGTTTGTTAATCCTTTAAATGAGCGGTGATTGAAAGGTTTTAGTTGTTGCCAAGTTGTCTCTAATTTCACACATGTTAACCGTTTAGAGAACTCCTCAAGTTTATGCGAAAAACTCAGTTTTCTGCTCTAGTTGCGCTTTGCTGTCTTCGAAAGTTAACTTGCGATAAGAAGGGTAATCCATGAGAACTGCTCTATTAAGTTAGGAATTTAACTTGCTTCGAGGTTAGTTAACCTTTTAAATGAGCGGTGATAGAAAGGTTTTAGTTGTTGCCAAGTTGTCTCTAATTTCACACATATTAACCGTTTAGAGAACTCCTCAAGTTTATGCGAAAAACGCAGTTTTCTGCTCTAGTTGCGCGTTGCTGTCTTCGAAAGTTAACTTGCGATAAGAAGGGTAATCCATGAGAACTGCTCTATTAAGTTAGGAATTTAGCTTGCTTCGAGGTTAGTTAATCTTTTAAATGAGCGGTGATTGAAAGGTTTTAGTTGTCGCCAGGTTGTCTCTAATTTCACACATTTTAACCGTTTAGAGAACGTCTCAAGTTTATGCGAAAAACTCAGTTTCCTGCTCTAGTTGCGCATTGCTGTCTTCGAGAGTTCGGGATAAGAACCTGTGAGAACTGCTCTATTAACTTAGGAATTTAGCTTGCTTCGAGGTTAGTTAACCTTTTAAATGAGCGGTGATTGAAAGGTTTTAGTTGTTGCCAAGTTGTCTCTAATTTCACACATATTAACCGTTTAGAGAACTCCTCAAGTTTATGCGAAAAACTCAGTTTTCTGCTCTAGTTGCGCGTTGCTGTCTTCGAAAGTTAACTTGCGATAAGAAGGGTAATCCATGAGAACTGCTCTATTAAGTTAGGAATTTAGTTTGCTTCGATGCTAGTTAATCTTTTAAATGAGCGGTGATTAATAGATTTTAGTTGTTGCCAAGTTGGCTCTAATTTCACACATTTTAACCGTTTAGAGAACTCCTCAAGTTTATGCGAAAAACTCAGTTTTCTGCTCTAGTTGCGCATTGCTGTCTTCGAAAGTTAACTTGCGATAAGAAGGGTAATCCATGAGAACTGCTCTATTAAGTTAGGAATTTAGCTTGCTTCGATGCTAGTTAATCTTTTAAATGAGCGGTGATTAATAGATTTTAGTTGTTGCCAAGTTGGCTCTAATTTCACACATTTTAACCGTTTAGAGAACTTCTCAAGTTTATGCGAAAAACTCAGTTTTCTGCTCTAGTTGCGCATTGCTGTCTTCGAGAGTTCGGGATAAGAACCTGTGAGAATTGCTCTATTAACTTAGGAATTTAGCTTGCTTCGAGGTTAATTAATCCTTTAAATGAGCGGTGGTTAAAAGATTTTAGTTGTTGCCAAGTTGGCTCTAATTTCACACATTTTAACCGTTTAGAGAACTCCTCAAGTTTATGCGACAAACTCAGTTTTCTGCTCTAGTAGCGCATTGCTGTCTTCGAAAGTTCAACTCGCGATAAGAAGGGCATTCCATACGAACTGCTCTATTAAGTTAGGAATTTAGCTTGCTTCGAGGTTAGTTAACCTTTTAAATGAGCGGTGATTGAAAGGTTTTAGTTGTTGCCAAGTTGTCTCTAATTTCACACATATTAACCGTTTAGAGAACTCCTCAAGTTTATGCGAAAAACTCAGTTTTCTGCTCTAGTTGCGCGTTGCTGTCTTCGAAAGTTAACTTGCGATAAGAAGGGTAATCCATGAGAACTGCTCTATTAAGTTAGGAATTTAGCTTGCTTCGAGGTTAGTTAATCCTTTAAATGAGCAGTGATGAAAAGATTTTAGTTGTTACCAAGTTGGCTCTAATTTCACACATTTTAACCGTTTAGAGAACTCCTCAGGTTTATGCGAAAAACTCAGTTTTCTGCTCTAGTTGCGCATTGCTGTCTTCGAGAGTTCGGGATAAGAACCTATGAGAACTGCTCCATTAACTTAGGAATTTGGCTTGCTTCGAGGTTAGTTAATTTTTTAAATGAGCGGTGATTGAAAGGTTTTAGTTGTTGCCAAGTTGGCTCTAATTTCACACATTTTAACCGTTTTGAAAACTCCTCAAGCTTATGCGAAAAACTCAGTTTTCTGCTCTAGTTGCGCATTGCTGTCCTCGAGAGTTCGGGATAAGAACCTATGAGAATTGCTCTATTAACTTAGGAATTTAGCTTGCTCCGAGGTTAGTTAATCTTTTAAATGAGCGGTGATTAAAAGTTTTAGTTGTTGCCAAGTTGTCTCTAATTTCACACATTTTAACCGTTTTGAGAACTCCCCAGTTTTATGCGAAAAACTCAGTTTTCTGCTCTAGTTGCGCATTGCTGTCTTCGAGAGTTCGTGATAAGAACCTATGAGAACTGCTCTATTAACTTAGGAATTTGGCTTGCTTCGAGGTTAGTTAATCTTTTAAAAGAGCGGTGATTGAAAGGTTTTAGTTGTTGCCAAGTAGGCTCTAATTTCACTCAATTTAACCGTTTAGAGAACACTTCAAGTTTATGCGAAAAATCGCGGGAAGGTAAACTTTTTTTCTGCTGCTCGGTTGATTTGACATTGGCTGCTGTCACTTTATCTGCCGAGTAAAATATAATACAATTCAAAACAACAAAAATTCAAGGGTCACTTGGAAAAGCACTTAAAGATGCGACCCAGCTATTAACCTAAAGGAAGAAATAATTTTTTGAAGCGTTTTATTAGGACTTTCTAAGTTGTTTTTTTAATTGTGCATGACCATTTCTGAGCTTAAGAAGCCTAAGCTAGCTAAACTAAAATTCAACTGGCAGCTAGCTTCTGGTCAGTTGACTCTAAGAAGAAGATCAGTGAGTAAACATTTTTTATAAGCCTCAGAAACTTTTATATGTGGCAAGAAGAGGTTTTTGTTATACATTTCGTCATTTGAGAAGAAGAGACTCTGGCGGTTTATTGTTAAGCTCAGGAAGTGTTGTGCACACACTAACCTGGCAAGTTGCGAATATTCGAGTGCTGATTACGTGTATCAGTATCCTTCGCCCAGACCGACCACCCAAGAACTTCACAAGTTGTATCACTATTCGTCAATAAGCTTCAAGTTGTCTCAGATTGACTAGGATTTGAAACTCCGCACACATATAAGAACCATATGCAACAAGGCAAATACAGTAATAAACATACTCTCAAGGATCACACCGACAAAAAAGGGACCAACATTCACCCAACGCAAAGCACTAATGAGCACCGTGACATCCTCTATGGATCGCCGATCTGGGAAAATATAACAACTTATAAATACTATGATGGGAGGGAGGAGGATAAAGAGATACTCTCCATAAAACTACAAATCAGGCGAAGGACGCAAATAATAACAGAAACAATAAAACTCGGATAGCGGAAATAAATGAGGACTTAAACAGAGAGTGGGGTAATGATTGGAATGACTACAAAGGAACAGCAAAGACGTGTATCACATCAGACCAAGAAAAATGGACAACTACAGACATGTAGCAAATATTTACAGGACACGGAGTATTCGCGGAATATCTTCACAGAATAGGAAAGAAGACAAGCCCAGGTTGCGAATACTGTGACCTCACACAAATAGACAACTTACTGCACACTCTTTTCAAATGCACAACTGTAAAACGTGGAACACAAATTAGCCCGAATAACATTGCTTCACTACTCTTTTCGAACGAAAAAACTGGGAGACAATAAAACAATTTATAACAGTGACAATGAAAACAAAAATCGATGACGAGAAAAACACACATGAAATGGACCAATGACTGTAAATAAAAAAAAAGAGGAAGAAGAAACACAAGAGAAATTAACCCTGAAGTAATACCGTAAAGCGGTACCGGGAAGAGAGAGAAGGAGTTTAGTGAGTCGGTACTCCTGGAGGGAAGACGCCAAACTGACACTATGTGAGAAACCCGATCGCCATGTGCCAAGCCCACATGTCTGAATAGCAGATTCTCTAATCCTCTATAAAAAAAAAAGTTGTCTCAGAAACTACAGTAATTAATAGCAAAGTGGTACTTGTTCTATAAATACATTGCGACCACTCGGAAGTAAAATGTCATTTTACGTTTTTGAGGGTAGATAGTGAGCTAGCTAATGTGTACTCTTTAATTTCTTCGAATTATGGAATGTCCTCTAGAAGCTGCAGTTTCCTTCATCTGTGATAATTTATTTTGGCCTGCAGCTCGATTCGATCAAGAGTCATTGTCGATATGACATGGAAAACTGAAATGAAATGGCTGTCTTTCGCTGTCTGGATGAAATTGATGTGTTCTTGTTTCTAAGTAAGCTTGGCATTGCTTGAGTTTCTGAACAATCCAGATTTCTTTAGTAAACCGAGTGCGGAAATCACCTCAGTCTGTCAGTCGCTTTGACCCAATGACCAGAATTAGCATTGTTTGGTACAAGAGAGTCTAGAAACCGTTGGGATAGAAAAAAAGCAGAGCCAAAAAAAGAGCAGTTTAGGTATTTTAATATTTTTGCTGTTCTTTAATGGTAACTAGTTTTTAAAGCATTTTTTAACAGTTATTTTATTTATCTTATTTGCTACTTGGCTCCACATATTATTTTTTGCAACAGGTACAGTTTTTCGCTACATCACAGCTTATTAACCCAGCACCCCACAAACCCCAATTGGACAATATTGCCTTTTAATCATTAAAAATCGACATTAGGCGGTGGCCTCAACATTAATCATCAAAACTAATCATTAGCGCGTTGTGCTAATGAATAATATATTATAATATATTATTATAAGTCCAGCAGGTCGTTTCTCGCCAAGACCGCGGCAAAATACTGTACCACATGTTTTACGAAGAACCCAAATAATGCCAGTGCGAAACGAGACCAATATTTCTACAGTTTTTCTATAGAATTTCTAACATTTTTATTTCTAGATATTTTTTTTCTTTTGTTATCCTTCCTTCTTAAATATCTTAACTTTTTCTACCATTTCCTGTTTTTTATTTGTTTTATGTTCAAGCTTTTCTATTTGTCCTATTCTTCTACAAATTTCCTTATTGCATCAAAGTAATTTTTATCTTCAATTTTTACGCGATCAAGTGATATTGTGAAGACAGTTTTTCTCTTTTCTTAATATAGTAAGTTTTATTCCGCTACGTCTCTAAATAGCTGCTGTTCTTTTTTTTTAATTGTTAATTTTATTTATTTCGCTTTACAACGGGCATAATTAGCGTGGTTCTGGTAGAGGAATGAAGTCTAGAAACCGTAGACAATGTAAATAAAATAGACTTGTGAACCAGAAAAAAAACAGTTCCAAGAAAGGACAGTTTTAATGGGTTCTTCTGAAGTTTTAGCGGGTTTTCATTTTTTTTATTATTAGACTTATCTTATTTGATACCTGGACTTGGTCCTACAATTGCAATTTATTATTTTTTGCTAACTCACGACTTATTAGCCCAGCACCCCACAAACCCCAATTGGACAGTATTGTCTTCGAATGATTAAAAATCAACATTGGGCGGTGGCCTCAATATTAATCATTGGTGCACCTAATGATTATATAAACGCAAGTCATAAAAATAATAATAATATGTACCTGCGGAGGTTACGTCATCGAACTTGATTATTGTAACAAGCCAATAAAAATGCAAACCGACTTTACAACCTTCACAAGGTCGTCTGAAAAGCAATCACAACCACCTGGTTTTACTACCGGGTGAGTAGGTGTAGGCCACTTAAAAGTTTTACGCGAAATTCCAGCAGATTTTGGATGTTGACTCCTTAAATGGCTTATGGCTTTCAACTAGTGTCCGTGGATAATTCGAAATTCCTGTTTTGAGAAATTAATATCGTATTTCTTACACTTGTGTTTATTACCAACAAAAACCCTTAAGATTTACTTTTTGTTTATAATGTAGGTCTGTTCTTAAAAAAAAACCTTTCAAAACTTCCTCACGCTTCTCAAAATTAACAATTCCACTGAAACGAATATCATTATTCCACTTTTTTTAGGTACCAATTGCGGTTTTGCTTACGTTGACTTATTACACGTGAAGAGCACGTACACATATAATTTCCGACCCAACTTACATTATAGCAAACCTACTTTTTGCCCGAGTATATCAAAGTGATCTATGTGAGAAGCTTTCTCGTTTAAAACAAATGAGACCAATATTTCAAACGGGATTATTATTGATGAAGCTCGTTATCAACACTCGAAAATTTCTTAATTAAATTATTAAACGTTTTATGCAAAGCTGGACAGGTGGTAATGGCAACGATTATTCTCTTGGAATAAGGAGAATTGTTAAATAAACACGTCCAGTGTTCAACGAGGGACTCATTGTGGGTTTAGGACGTCTTGTCTGCATCTCAATGTCATGGTAATGGCTGTCCATCACGGAGCGAGGTCGCGGGAACAAAACTTATCATTAAGGTCAGGGCTAGAAAACAAACGCGGATGTCCATGTATCTGGGAAATTACTCCTTATGGCTTTTAAGTTATCACTTAAACATTTCCTCTGTGTTATGTCAATTTCAGGCATTCCCTTTCTATTATATGAAATTTATTTAATATTTCTTATTCGAGGATTTACGTCATATAAAGCATTTCACGTATTGACTTTCAATTTCTGCTGGTACCACCACTCTATATTACGTATTTACAAGTAGAGACATAAACGCCATTTCAGGCCAGATCGATGAATTCTCCACATTACACTTGGTGCGAGGCAGGTTTTTCACCATCCATCTCTGTCCGCATAAAGTAAAGAGATCGGGCCCAAATAAGATTTATTTTATCTGCCAATAAACGGCTTTTTCTTCTTAAAAGCTTTATTATGCTGGTTATTTATCATAAACACCACTCTAGCTGACCGAACGGGTTCAATAATTAAATCTAATCAATTTTAAACGGATGTTAGTCTTGCTAATTATATCTTGAGATGAGCTATTTTTTAGTATCTGTTGATAGGGAATTGGAAATATTTGACCCCGATATGTTAAGTTTTTGTTACGTTTCTTGAATATCATCATCATATTTTTTAGGCTAGTGATCTGACATAAAGAGAGTAATTACCAACCTATAAAATAAAGCCTAATGATCTTCAATTAACTTATTCTCAATTTCTGAACTAGCTACCTCATTGCCGCTATTACCTAGACCGCTGTCGCTATCCAAAAGTATATTCAACATCATTTAGCCCCTTTCAAGTCAATTTGAATTAGTTCAACTCAGCCAGAGTTATTCCAGTGAAAACTTACCAAACTTTCTAAGGTTGATTTGGACTTGAGCCAGAACGTTCTAAATTATAAGAGCTATTAAATAATGGATTTGATAAGCTGTCCATTGTAACTAGTCCTGTGGTAATAATTTCCGAAATAAAGAGTAGCTGCACCAAAGTTATGTTGATACCCAAAGATACATTCGATCCATTTCAAGTCATGCACTGTATTGTATTGTATTCAATGTAAGTGGACTTGTACAGTCCTCCACCGCGACCTGCGGCCTATTGTGGCTCACTCGAAGTGTTACCAGCAAGGTTTGCCCCTGCTTGCTCCACTAATTGTCACTCGTTATGCCCAGACCCTCAACGAATCTGATGAGTCTCTCGGGCGACACTGCATTTGCATCTTGAGGTTCAATGATCGTGTTTCCGAACAGACACTAGAGGCTTAGCGCCAGGCCACCCACCTTCAGCCTTTACTCCTCCCACCACTCAGCAAAACCACCCCCCGTTCCCTTCTAAAAACCACCCAGCCAAGCAACCCCATACCCACCCCCCACACCACAAGGAGAACCCCCGAAATGGCAACACCGCCGGCCTTCGTTTATTCACAAAAAAACTTCACATCCTGTCCTAATCCATCTTCCACAACTTACTAACCTAAATAACATCCTGATCACTAAAATTTTAAATCCAATGCACTTAAAAGCCTATTAATTACGTCCCCTTGGTTTACCCCCTCCTGCCGAAGTTGGAATGGTTCCCAATCCCCATATATTTCTTCCATTTCCCTTCTGACTGCCAACCTGTCTGCCCTCGCGTAAACCCTCCAGTGTGGGGGTTTACACCCCCACACTGACACACCCCCCCCCCATCCACCACTTCCCGCAGTCTACATCTCACTAAATAACCCCCAAAATTATCGCCCACTGAAAACCTTTAAAAGTAAGATCCAACCTATCTACACCCACCTCCCTGCATATCAAGGTCACCCACCCTTTGAGCTATGCTCCCACTGACTCTGCCACAATTCCAAAATTCTGTCCCTATTCTCCATCCTCGTCCTCACCCCTCCTTGCCAACTCCGCCATAGCATGCGCCCCCTTCATCCCTTCCACGCTTATATTTGTCCAACTAACCACCACCCCACCCCAAAATTTACCCAAATCCCCCTAATCTTCCCCCTTATACAGGGTGTTCCAACTCTATTTAGACACTAAATATCTCCGCCCCTGTACATTCTAGAGAAAAAGGTTTCAGATAAAAAGTTGATTTGAGAAGGTGCTTTCAATGTCAATTTACTAATATGTACAGGGTGAAGCAAAAACGTACTTTTTGACGTAAACTTATTTTTTTTCAATGGAACACCCTGTATCTTATTGGAGATTTGGATGGCTCGTGAAATATTTAATCAACAATGAATAACACTTTTTTGTCTAATTTCAATACTTTTCGAGAAAATCACAAAAACATCATTGCATGTTCAACATTACGGGTAATTTTTATAATCTCGCCTGATTTATCAAAGTCATTCTGAAAATTTTCTGTCAAAAACTTTCAGTTAATCATGCGAATGGCGAGAAATTTTGAATGTTTCTGACTAAAGTGTTGTCTGTACTGCTGGAAGATGTGACCATAAACGAACGTTTAAATATGTGGTGGTAATGAGATGGTGCGCCGCCGCACAACAGCCTAAATGTGTCAAAGTTTTTAAATAATTCTTTTGGAAATAAGTGGATAGCTAATCAAGGACCAGTCAGGTGGCCCGCAAGGTCACCTGACTTGACGCCATTAGACTATTTTTTATGGGGTTAGTTGAAGAATGAGGTTTATTCTGTTTAGTCAAGAAATTTGGAGGAGTTGAAAAACAAAATTACTGGTGCCTGCAGGGAAATATCCCCACAAACTATTAGGAATGCATGTATCGGGGAACTGCTTAGAAGGTATGAATTTTGCCATACCGAAAATGGACGCCAGTTTGAGCATCTCTTGTAAGTTTAGTTTTTAACAACTGTGCTTAGTATTACTATGTTTTTGTGATTTTCTCGAAAAGTATTGAAATTAGAAAAAAAAGTGTTATAGATTGTTGATTGAGTATTCAACGAGGCATCCAAATCTCCAAGAAAATACAGGGTGTTCCATTGAAAAAAATTAAGTTTAGGTCAAAAAGTACGTTTTTGCTTCACCCTGTACATATTAGTAAATTGTCATTGAAAGCACCTTTCCAAACCATGAACTTATTATCTGAAACTTTTTTCTATGAAATGTACAGGAGCGGAGATATTTAGTGTCTAAATAGAGTTGAGACACCCTGTATATCCCCAATCGCCCTGTGAATAGAATTAACACCGTTTACCACCCTGACCGCTCCTATGTTATCATTAATTACAAATACATCCCTCCACAACCCCTTCTTGCAACCAACCTTACACCCTGTCAATCATGTATGCAATTCCTCTGAGTTCCGCCTCCACCGTGGTTCCCAGACCCCTTATCTCAATCCTCCCCTCTCTTTCTACATTTGCAATCCACTCCATCTGAACCAACCAGCCTGCCACCACTCTGCCCTCCCTCTCACTCGCATTTCTCATACACCTCCATTCTCTCTCCCTCATTCTCGCTTATGTAATCCCCATACCTATGAAGCACAAACAATTTCTCCTCTCTCTCACTCTCCTTTCTTCCTTCATGCCCATACTCACTCTCCACCCCTCGGCTGCCACTCTCGCCTGCAGAGCCAGCGGGGGTGTTCCATACAGAACCCTAAGGGCCTATGGTATCCCTTCGACATGAGCAGAAGGAAGGGCCTCTGCGCCTCATCCAACTGCCTCACTACTCGCTCCACCATCCATGCTTCTAACACCCCATAGCTCTGCCTCATAAAACACCTCTCCCACCACCACTCTTTCATAGCGAGCCTTTGCTAAGTCTTTATTAATGTACTACCCCTACGACAGAACCCCACAATTTTCCCCACTTCTCTTCCTCTCCCCCTTAGCATCTTCGATGTAGTTCCTCTTCTTATCAAGTACCTTTATCTCACCCGCACATACCACACTATCCTCCCTCAATCTAATCACTGGAGGCCTAATCCTTCCTCTCATCTCCACAAAGATAACACCCGTCTTACTAGGATTAAATTTCATCCTAGCTCCATCCTCCCATTCCACACATACCCTCCATATCCTTTCCCATTTCATTTCTATTTCTCTCACCGATTTTCCTGCAACAACCACCACTTGATTATCCGCAGAGGCCAAGCCTACTCTACCCTCCTCCCGATCAACTTCCTCCATTTTCCTAATCCATCCTTCCATCAGAACAAGCCATAAGGAGGGACCTAGGCTTGACCCCTGCGGACAACCCCTATCCATTGGCATTTCAACCTTCCCACTTTTACCACCCTGTCCTGTAGGAAACTCCAGCACAACTCCCTCAGAAAACGCGGGAACCCATCCTCCCCCAACCTCCTATCTAACTCGATAGGCCAGGCCGAGTGGAAGGCATTTGACAGGTCCAACGTTACCACAAGGGAGTGTCTACCCGCCTCTCTGTTGCTCTCCAAAATGTTTTCCAACCTCTTCAGTTCCATCAAAGCATCCCTCCCCGCTCTAAAACCGAATTGGTTATTTTTCCATAAAACCTCCCTCTCATAGAAAGTCCTAAGCCTCTCATTCACTATCCTGTCTAGTACCCGCCCAAAAGCTGGCATTAGACTTACCGGTCTAATCCTTACTCCCTTCTTCGGTCTCCATCTCACCACCGTTCTCCTTCCGAGGAAATGCCCTCAATTCCCAACAGCTTGAGTATATCTGCATTAACCCCTCTTCCATCGCCTCCCACACTTTCTCCGAATATTCAAATGGGATCTGGTCTTCCCCCACCACCTTAATCTTAACCAATCCTCCTCCTTTACCAATCCCTCTTCGTACCCTTCCCTGTACACTCCACCACCAGTCTCCTCTCTTGTTGAGACATCCTTGTTTCCGAACAGTGAGTAACTCGATCTGGCAATAGCCGGGCAGTCACAAAGAACGTGCTCAACTGTCTCGTCTTCCGCCAAGCACAGCTCTCTTCGGACAGTCCGAGTCTGTACATGTGAAACCTCCTTGTCCTGCGTAGAGTTCACAGGCAGTGGCCACTCTGATTTGTCTCCTATTTAGTCTGAAGAATGTTTTGCCCTCCCTGTTCCCTTGATAGATTTTTTTGGAGTGTGCTAGTCCGGCTAGGTTCTCCCACCAATCCTGGGACTTGGCATTGCTCCATTTCTGGAGTTCAGCCTTGACCAGATTGTATGGGACTCTCAGTGCCGCCTCCGAGCCTTCGAATGCAGTGGCCGCCGCCCCCCCCCACCTTTTGCAACGTGCTGGAGATTTGTTGGTCTAGGTGGTTTCCTATAAGATTAACGATGTCGTCCGCGTATGCTTGGACCTCGACTCCACATAGTTCCAAAGTAGCCAGAAGGTCGTCCACTAGTAGGGACCACAGGTGTAGTGAAAGGACTGAGCTCTGAGGACAACCTCACGCTCTTCCATCGCCTCCCACACCTTCTCCAAATATTCAAATGGGATCTGGTCTTTCCCCACCACCTTACCCTTACCCCATCCTCCTCCTTTACCAATCCCTCTTCGTACCCTTCCCTGTACACTCCACCACTAGTCTCCTCTCTTGTTGAGACATCCTTGTTTCCGAACAGTGAGTAACTCGATCTGGCAATAGCCGGGCAGTCACAAGGAACGTGCTCAACTGTCTCGTCTTCCGCCAAGCACAGCCGATACACCGTCTCTTCGGACAGTCCGAGTCTGTACATGTGAAATCTCCTTGTCCTGCGTAGAGTTCACAGGCAGTGGCCACTCTGATTTGTCTCCTATTTAGTCTGAAGAATGTTTTGCCCTCCCTGTTCCCTTGATAGATTTTTTTGGAGTGTGATACTCCGGCTAGGTTCTCCCACCAGTCCTGGGACTTGGCATTGCTCCATTTCTGGAGTTCAGCCTTGACCAGATTGTATGGGACTCTCAGTGCCGCCTCCGAGCCTACGAATGCAGTGGCCGCCGCCCCCCCCCCCCCCCACCTCTTGCAAAGTGCTGGAGATTTGTTGGACTAGGTGGTTTCCTATAAGGTTAACGATCTCGCCCGCGTATCCTTGGACCTCGACTCCACATAGTTCCAAAGTAGCCAGAAGGTCGTCCACTAGTAGGGACCACAGGTGTAGTGAAAGGACTGCGCTCTGTGGACAACCTCACGCTGTTGTGAATGTGACAGTGTCCTCGTTTAATGGTTTAGTGATCAGTCTGGATTCTAACATATTGTGAGTCCAGTTGGTTATTGTTGATTGGATCCTTCTCACTTTATTGGCGCTGAGGATGGAGTCTATAGGTGCATTATTAAAGGCCCCTTCGATTTCTATGAAAATACCAACTGTGACACCCTTTGAGTCAAGGGTATCTTGGATTTTCTCCACCACTCCATAACCTGGTGGATTTTCTTCACCAGGTTATGGAGTGCTAGTTCTGTTGTCTTGTGATTGGAGCAAAATTGCTCCGGGGATACTGTCCAGTTGCAGATCTTATTTGAAATAAGGTTCGAGGTGATCGTGAGATCTAAAACTTCTTGTCTGTCGACAGTTAGAAAACTTGGGTCTGTTGCTAATTTTTAGGTATACCTGTGTTAGGTATACCCCTATGACTATGACTCACCCGTTATGTTAATTTTGCTGCCGCCCCACACCGTGTGGTAGGTGTTCGCATCACATCCTAGTATTAGCTGGGTGTTGCTTCTCTTGGCGTGGTGGAGGAATCTCGCACCGCCTCAGAAGGAAGTTGTTCAGCTTCCGCATCTCCAGGGAGGTAGACTGAGCAGATGATTACATCTGTCTTGTTGTTCTGTATGATCAGCGAGACACGTGCCGCTGCCACATCTCTAGTGCAGAACACTGTTACTCCTTGCTAAGTAAAAAGAATGGTAGATCTTTCCTTATAAGAATAGCTGCTCTTGGTTTACCATCCCCATCGCAGGCAATAATCTTACTCTTGGTGTCGTTTAAGCCGGATACTCTGCTCGTGTTAGAGGTCCATGGTTCCTGGATGAGGGCTATATCCGCATCAGTTTCCCTGAACCGCTTCCCTAAAAGGTACGTAGCTGCTTTCGCATGCTGAAGGTTAACAGTCATGTTAACTCGTTCAAGTCAGCAATATTCAATCGAGTGAAGATTTAGTTGCATCTGCGCCCGAACACTCGAGATTCGAATTTTCGGTTGTTTGTATTCAAATGACGTCATCATGACCAGGGATTCTTAAAAGTGAGCTGTTAGATATTGGAAGAAAGTTTGGACGAGCCACTTATCCAATGAGCCAGGGGGCTGCTTAGCCTTGGGGAACGAAACTACTCCACAACTGAGAGGAAACTTGCATTGAATAAACTTCAGTTATTATAATATTTAAACCCAATAGAAGACTCCCTCAAAGGGCCCTCTATTTCTTAACCAAGGGAAAACAACATTGTAAAAGGATATATCCTGTCGCGTCCTCATTACATTAGAACGAAAATAGGGATGAGAATCTTCCTACATGCGCAAGAAGTTGCCTACTAGTAAACTTAGATCTAAAAAAAAATTTTGGATGTTATCGAGGTCGACTCTTCTGAAGTCACCATCCTTTGGGTTTTTATCATACCTCTGTTAACAGTGAATGAAGGAACTAGCGAATCAGAAGAAGTCCAGCTGGTAGTTTCTCGCCAAGATCCTGCACCATCTGTTTTACCAAGAACCCAAATATTGCCAGTGCGAAACGAAACGAATATTTCTACACTTTTTTCTAAAGAATTTCTAACATTTTTATTTCGATATTTTTAGATTTTCTTTTTTAATTCTCTTTTCCTGTGTTTATTCTATTTTCTTCCATTTGTTTTCCCTCCTTCTTTGATATCTTATTTTTTTTGTCATTTCCTCTTATTTGTTTTCTTTCTAACACGTGTGATGATTGATATTGATGCGTTTCTATCAATCCTATTCTCAACACCAAGTGATGTCTTGAAGACAATTTTTTTTTTGTTATCTGGCAATGGGCGAAGTGATCACCCATTTGCCTCATCGCCTTTGATAATGTCTGCCGCAGCTGTAGACGGTCAGGAAGAAATTCCATTGGACCACAGCTTCAAAGCCCGGAAGATACTTTAGATTGTATTTTGACCGGCTGTGAAAGCCTTTGCAGTTTTTCTGTTTCCTTAAAATTGTTATTTACTAGGTTTTATTCCCCCATGTCTCTACATTATTGCTGCTCTTTCGTTTTTCAAATGTTAATTTTATTTTTTTACACAGAAAATGTTAGAATGTGTAAAAATCGTAATATTTATGCTAATAGTTGTCTTTGTCTTTCGCTTCTTTAAGTTATTTGAATGTTTGTTAAAAGTTTGTTGTATGAGTTTTGATCTTTCTCAAACTTCTAATCATTGCAATTTGTTTTTGTTAAATTTATTTTAGTTTCAACTTCTCATCAACAATTTTACAACTTTTCATTAACGGGGATTTAAGAATTTCTTCTGTTAGTTATGAAGCAATTTCTTGGCGACATCTATGTCACTTTTTTGATAACCTCAAACGGTTTCTGTTTACCTTTTTTTTGTTCCTTCTTAATTTTTAAGTAGTTTTTTTTTCAGCTTTAACAGTAGATTGACAATCGCGGTCTTGGAATGAATAGAAGTATTGACTCTTACTTCTATCTCAACAACTCTAATTCTTAATTAAATAACCAAAGAAGCTTTAAATGACGTCATGGGTCTGAATGCTCGTTTGTATCACCCTGAACAGGTCTCTCCTAGCGCTTTTTTTTGAAAATTTTAATTTAAACTTTGACGGGTTAAAGTTGTGTAACTGATTGGTTTGCCAGCCTTAATAATCTGGCATATTTGTCCGTTGTTTTTTTATTATTCCATTTTAGAGGCGATTTTTTTTATTTCATATTCTTTTCGTGTCTACGCAATTTTAATGGTAATTTTCTTTTTTCTTCTGCATTTCTTCGTTAGCTCTTGTGACGATTTATTCTTGTTTTAGTTTTCTCCGTTACACCTTATTTTATCTGTCAGAGTTCCAAACTATAATGAATTTTATATTGCTTTTTATTCATTCAAATTATTCATAATCCATCCCTTTTCTGTTTCTTTTTTTTTTGTCAATATTCGAAACACCCTCTTATCTCACGTTCTCTCAGTTGTCATAAACGTCTTTCCTACCAACTTTTTTTAGATTCTGTGATTGTCAGCCTCAATCTTCCTTAAAGAAAGTTTAATACCTTTTGTTTTGAAACCGCTGATTCTGAATTATTTCGCAAGTTTCTTTCTCTTTTACATAATTTAGTCATCATTGTCCTCACTTCTACCAGATGGTAAGCTTCTTAAAGTATTCTGCCCTGTCTTATGCCATTACTAGTTCGATAAGCTAAAGAGGCTTCTCACATTCGAGCCGCTCATTAAACCAACTAATGCCAAACTCTTCTTCACTGATTGAAGTGTCCTTTTGGAGAGCCTCCAAGGTGGAGGTTGGTATTTCAGCCTTTTACCTCTATTAACTGACTGCACTTGAAGAAATTGGACACAAATTGACAGCAGGTGCCCCTGCTATCCGCAACTAAAACCATCCGCAACTGGGAGGTCAACATGGTGACTATGGACCTAACGATAACTGAACTGGATTAAATATGTTAAAAGCAATTGGATGTTCCAGTTGTAGCTGAAAACAAAGAAAACTTTCTATACTACCAAATTCAAAAAATTAACAGAGCAAGGATGTGTGAAGCATTCTATGGATATATTACCAAACTAGAAGAAGAACAAGCACAGATGATGTCATCTCAAAGCTAAATGTCACGAATCATAGAAGGATACCATGGTTTTAATTTTAAGTGGACAGTTTTAGTCACAGTTATGTTTTCAGCATTTTCAGCACCAGAGCACTTCAGATACAATTTTCATGGTAGCTGGGTAGAGACCTTTCCCCTACAAATAACCAGTGCACTAGGTGTAACATGTTTTCCATTGCGCTGGTTTTAGGGACACACTAAGGCTGGCATCCATTCTGGTAAATGATAACCATACTGCTTGGAATACCTTCCAAGCGCACCTACCTTTCCCGCACCAGTTATTAAAGGTGAGCCGAATAGTCTATGAACACCGCCTATAGCCCACCATACGTCACTTTTGGGCTGGAAGCAAAGGACTCTGGATGATGTTGGCTTTGATTTTAGAGCTATTGACGAAAACTCTATCAGCCAAGTCACCCCAGCTCTGCAGATATGCAGATCAAAAGTTAAGGCTAAAACCTCCTTCCCCAATATGCACATTGACATTTGAGTTGTATCTTTTTAATACGTGCAAAAAAGAAACATGTACAAAAAATGAAGTGTTCAAAAGTCACCGGATATAATTAGTTAATGAACATGCTATACAGGGATATAAGACTGAAACGAGTGATGAATATTCTTGTTGAGTGACGGATGAAACGACGCACGACGCTGCTATATAGACGAGTTACGCATGAAAGCTCATGTTTAATCGCAGAACACTCCATATCAAAACCTATAAACTTCCTCGAATATTTGCCTAAGCCCACTTTACATATGTATATTAATGCTTTGAATATTGATCTTTCGCACTTTAAGCACACAATTTATTGTCCGCACTAACGGGTACTCAAACAGGGTCTATCAAAGAACACGGTTGTCCTGGACGGTTGATAAGATTAAGGAGATGAATTTGCACGTTGCGTCCATTAACTGAGATTGAGTTTGCAACTTAACGCGATTGGATTACCATCCGTATAGGTAGGCAGCGGCGCCATTATGCAAAAGTACCCAACTTTGTTGCCTCATAAACAATATAAAGCCTGATTGCGTGCGCTGTCAATCGGAAGATAAATCTAAATTTTATTTGACGGTTTACATGCAGTGATACAGTTTTATTTGCGCAACACATAATTATTATTGTAGTTCGTTTTCGCGGTACTGACAACCGCTGGGTACTAAAACTACGAGGCTGGAGCTAGCACAAGGCGGTCTGGTTTCGTATAACCCGAATTTTCGCAGTTATCAATCAAACTTCGAGCGAGCCAAACCAAACGATTCAATCAATCAAGTTTACGTAGTTTTATGATGCGGGCAGTATCTTAGCAGTACCATCACGATTCGCTGTCATGTCGCACCTCCTTGCAAAGAGACACGGTTCATAAAAAGGCGTGAAAAAGACGATTATAAATTCACTTCAGTGTAATTATTCGAAACGCATTCCTTCCACGAACGCTTTTAATTTATTTAAATAATGTACAGATGTAAACGATCTTCGCATAAAATAATAATGAGACGATTAAATTTGTATTTATTGTGAATTGGAAACAAGATTCATTGTTCAAGTGAGATCTGCGGATATAATAAGTTTGTTCAGCTTTCATCTCTAGCTTTTCCTAAACATAAATGTTGCAAAAAGAGTAGTGTCAAATAAATGGTACCCCCAACAATGGTATCCACCCTTTAACAGAAAAGGACAACATAATCAAAGTAAATGGACTTTTGTTCCTTTATCCTTTTATTTTGACATTTTGCAGCAAATTAAATGACGTTTTAGGAGGGATCATAGAAGCAGAATAAAAGAGAAAGAAAATTGCGAAATAAGTTTACATATGGGGGGGGGGCCTTCAGATCAAAAGATAAACAACTTTCCCTTTAGGAAAATGTGCCACAAGTTTAGTTTCATAATAACAAAATATGAAAAAGTTGTTAGGGTAGACTTTAAGGATGACTGAATAAACGTGAGATAAGAAAGTGCCTCAAATATTGAGAAAAAACATGGAAAATAAAAAACAAAAAAGAGATATATTATGAATAATTTGAATGAATATATAGCAATTTTAAATTAATTATAGTTCGGAAATCTGACAGATTAGAAAAACCTGTAAAGGAGGAACCTAAAACAAGGATAAGTCGTCACAAAAGCTAACGAAGAAGAACACGAAACAGAATATTACCATAAAAATTGCGTGGAATAGAAAAGAAAATTAAATAAAAACGTAACCTCTAAAACCGAATAATAAAGAAAAACAACTGCTTGAACAAATTAACTAAATTATTAGAGCTAAAAAAACCAATCAGTTGCAGAACTTTGACCTTTCAAAGCGTAGGTTATAATCACGAAAAGAAAAGGGCAGGAAGAGTCCTGTACAGGATATTGCAAATGATTGTTAATATCATGACGTCGTTTAAAGCTTCTTTCTTTGGTTAGTTAGTTAAAAATTAGAGTTGTTGAGGCAGCGGCAAGACTCAACACTATTTGTCAATCCAAGAACACGATTGGCAATCTACAATTAAAGCTGAAAAAAAAATTTATATAAACGATAAACAAACAAAAAAAGGTAAACAGAAACTATCTAAAATGTTTTCTGAACTTTGAAGCTGTGGTTCAATGGAACTTCTTCCTGATGTTTCGTCTACGGCTGCGGCAGACATTATCAAAGACGATGAGACAATGGGCGAAATGCTTTTCGATGTTGACTGATTCGACTGTGGTGAGCTCCGTGATATTTATTTCCCCGCCGTCGCGCTGCAGTGTAGGGTCTGGGGTGGGGGTAGTGTTGGCGCGGGGTTTCGGCGCACTTGAAGTATGTCGTAAAACTCGCTTTCAGTCTACATTTCGAAACGTAATTTCCTCCTTCCCGTTGAAATTGTTGTCGTGTTTAAAGATCTCAGTGGCCCCTCTCGTTATTCTCAGATAGAAACGCTGCGATTGATGTAGTGTATTCACCTCGTTGAAAATGATGTCGTAACCTGTGGAGAGAGTTGTGTTCAGTAATCCTCGTGTTGACACTGCGTTTTATGGTGTCAGTGTATACCGAGCCACAGCTGCATGGAACTAGGTACACTCCGGGTGCCGAGAGGGGATCTCTGTGGAGTGGGTTTAAAGACAGTTTAAACACTGTGCTCCAGTAGCCTACCGATCCTCTCTGTTCCTTTGTGGATGTATGGTAGACTAGTCCATCCGCGCTTTTCTTCATCTTCTCCCGTTGTTCCTTCCTGGCGCTCTACGTTCCTTCGACAGACGGCCCTATCGCACTTGCTGTATCCATTCCAACCAAAGGCTCTTTCCAAACGCTTCATTTCCCTTTCAAATCAGCCAGCTCACAAATTCTCTTGGCTCTCACAGACGGAATCTTTATGACTCCCCTTTTCTGTCTGGGACGATGATTTGATCCGTTATTGAGGTATCGGTCAGTGTGTGTTGGTTTTCTATAAAAGTGTGTGCAAGTTTCCCATTCGGTCTCTTTGATACTAAGACATTCAAAAGCGTTAGGCGCCCTTCCTCTTTTATTTTGATTGATAGAGTTGAGGTGTAAGGGAAAGTTTTGATTATCGCCCTCTCCATGACTCCAAATAATAAAGGTGTCGTCCACGTATCAGAACCAGCACTTTTGTCCTCTTATTTGCCATTTCCAATGCATTGGCCTCGAAAATTTCCATAAAATAGCTACACCATCAGTTTGTTCGTATAAAATTTTCCTTTCAATGAAAATATGTAGTGGTTAGGCACTGTTGGAACAACTTGGCAATATCTCGTGGAAATTCCTCGTTAATATGATCCACGACTTCCTTTATGGGTCAAAAGTCAGTTGAGGGTGTGCACGGTAACAAGCAAGGTATGGGGAGAAGGTGCATATTTCGTGCGGTTTTCTTAGAATTCTTTTATTGGCGGACAGGTTTTGGCACAAAGACCATCATCGGCGCCCAAAAAAGTGGTTAAAAGGGGGGAAGTGAAGGGTGCTGAGTCATTGCGCCAAGTCACCCAAGAAGCAGCCTAACCTGAACAGGCAGACAATTTAAAACTTATACTACCACACGTAATAGACACGACAATTTAAAACCTGTTAAACTAGTGTTAGTAGGAGGGAGGATTTTAAGTGGTATTTGTGTTTAAGTTGCCCCTTTGTTAGTGTGTGCGCTGATGATGGCTTTTGTGCCGAAACCGGTCCACCAATAAACGATTTGTAAGAAAATTGCGCGAAGTATGCACCTTCTTCCTCCTATTTCCTTAATGGGTAACATCGAGAAGAGCGAAACAACATCGAAGCTAACGCTTTCTTCTGGAGAAAGAATCAAAGAATGCAGCTTTTCGACGAAATGAGTCCAGTCTTTAATAAAGCTGTCAGTATTCCCTGTTTTAGGTTGCAGCAGTTTTGTGAGTGTTTTGCGATTTCGTAGGTCGGGCTTCCTTTGATGGTCTTAGGCAAACCGTACAGCCTTGGTGGCAAGGCTTCTGATTTTCTAAGCATAGGTATTGTTTTTAACGAAATTCTTTATTAATGTAAGAACAACAAACGTGAAGTGAAGCTTGACGTGAAGTTTTTTCTTTTTTTTATCTTGTTTCACTGTCTTGTCCTGGCACCTCCTAGATGCTTGTCAAATGGAAAGCAGGAACCAGCAATGCCGTTGTTCTGTATGTCGCTGGAAACATACTCCCCCCTTGAAAAACCTGCGTTTTCAATCTTCATTTGGTAGCGGGCAGATTCGAGAAAGGCTTCCCTTCACTATTCCTCCTGACGCTTGGATAGAAGCTACACGACATACGCCATCGGATCCAAAGTCCCCGTGGTCAGTACTCCTTTACTTGACTTCCATTTTGAACGACGCTGAAGTTCGGTAATGTTGTCTAGCTTCCAAGGTGCCCAGAAATGCTGGCACATTTGTTGTACTAACTGGAATCTGCTCAGCCTAATACGTGGTATAATATCATCCAACTCGTCATCAGGTGCTGAAGTCAACGTTTTGCCGATGAGGAAATGAGCCGGGGTTAAGGGAAGAAGGTCATCCGGCTCGAAGGACCATGTTTTTAACGAAACTCTTTAAAAATGTACGAGCAGCAAACGTATTAAAGTATTTTTTTGCAAGCTATATTTTTTCTTGATGTGAAGTTTTTTCTTTTTTTTCTATCTTGTTTCACTGTCTTCTCCTGGCACCTCCTAGATGCTGGTCAAATAGAAACCATGAACCGGCGATACCACTGTTCTGTATATCGGCGGATAGAGTCATTTCATCCGATGCCACATCCTTGATTAAGTTGTTGGTGGCCGTCAGAATCCGGGCTGTTGTGTCACGAGTTAGCTTCTGATAGGTGGTGGGATCTAACAGTGTCCTGATTTTTCCTTCGTGATCCGATGTAGACATTATTGCTGTTGCGTTTCTTTTATCTGCTGGAAAATTGTCTTGTCAGTAACTTTGTCTTCTTTCAAAACTTTCAGAGCTTTCCTTTCTGCTTTCTGCAAAGGTGAAATTGCTTTTTGGTGGTTTGACGCGTTGTAGAATTCGTGACGACTCCATCATTATCTGTTCAGCCATCCGAATTGGCTGCCAGATTCTGGTCTCCACGTTTGCTATGATGTCTTCCACAGGTATCCTGGACGCTATTATGGCAAATTTTCCTCTCTTGTTCAGAACGCTCAGCTCATTTGTTGACAGTTCTTTATCGGTCAAATTAACTTCAACCTTGCGTTGACACTCTTCGGATGTGAGTTTTAATGTGTCCCGCGAGTTGATGGTGGCACTTGGTGCATCAAATTTTTTCCTTTCATTGCAATGGCTTGAGCTGCAATCTTCCATTCATGTGTCAAACGATTCACCTTTTGACAGTTAGTTCTAAATTGACAAATAAAAGTTTTTTATCTTTAGATGCAAGATATTTACGGATCTCATGGATCCTTTCACGGAGGATAGATTTTTTGGTCCTGTTGTAAATCCTGCTCGCTTAACATGATCTGAAGGGCCTTTTTATCCTCAGGAAGTTTGGTGTCACGGCATCGTAATAGCAATGCGAGTGAACTCAGGAGTAGTGATTTTTTCTTGCGGAGGTTCTCCAGTTGTCGAAACATTCTTGATACATCCTCCCCGTAGAGGCGTTTTGTAAGACTGTGGAGGCTTTCACCGCCGGTCAAAATACAATCTTAAGTGTTTTCCAGGCTTTCAAAACAAGGATTAATGGAATTTCTTCATGACGTTTCGTCTACAGCCGCGGCAGATATTATCAAAATAAATACCACGGAGCTCACCACAGTCGAATCCGTTAACGTCGGGAAGCACGGGAGATCACTTCACACATTGCCTCATCGCCATGTGAAGAAGGAATTCCATTAGACTATGGCTTCGAAGCCCGGAAAACACTTTAGATTGTAAAAATATATATATTAAGGGTAACAATATGCCAAATAAGAACCCCCTAGAATTAAAACAAAAATCGAGAAAAAAAAGGATATATAAACTGCTACCGGAAGAGATCGATACAGCAAAATATTTTGCCATTTTTGGTGGTCTATATCTCGGTAATGTCTTAGCCGAAATTTAAAACCTAAAGAGATCTTGAAAGGTTGTTTCTTCTAGAATCACGGCGGGAGATTGATCTTAAATAAGTTATTCTCTAAAGGATATACAGGGTAAAGAAAAATGGTTGCATTCCAACCCACTGCACTTGGTAGGTAGCGTAATTTCAGAACATTCATTATTATGACATTTAATGGCGTTAGTTGGTATCTCGGGACATGTCCGGCAGTTTTCGTTTTTTTGGCGTACAAAATAAATTACAGGGGTTTTTCAAAAAGTTGACGCACTTTTGTAAGTCACCCTGTATCGCCAGAAACCGGAGCCGATTTTAATAAAATAAATGATCTCTAAAAGGTAACTGCGACGTATAGTCAGAATTAATAAAACAATTTTATTCCATTTTGTAAAAGGATGGAAAAAAATCTAATAAATAACTGTTTAAATTTTGTTTGCTACGATGTCATAACGGGAGCCTTAACTTTAAGACTCTTTTTGTAATAACATTTAACAGCTATGGTTGATATCTCGGGACGTTTTTGGCGGTTTTTTGATTTTTTGCATACTAAATCAGTTACAGGGCGTTTACAGAAAGTTTAAACTTTCTTGTAAGTTACAATACAAGGTATCCTGAAATTAACTGGAAAATCCCTAAGCAAAAATGGGGCACAATGTTTATGCAAACATAACCCGCAAGCGCTTCGTCTCCGAGATACAGGATGTTGAATTTTTGTTTTTTATTTTTTCTTTATAGCTCTTAGAGATTTTGAGATATTTAAGTCAAATTTTGAATATAGGTAACCATTTATTATCTACATCGTTGGATATACCAACCGCTAGCCAAAATCGACAGGGTCTTATTTTTTTCCCGGGTTGTATCCTTTTTACCCTCACAAACTTTTTTGTAGCACGCCACTGACCGTTTTTTCTTAAGGCTGAATTCTCTATTCAATTTAGAAACTTTCTTGCCTCTTGCATCCTTGTCTTACCTCCCACCCTTTTCGAGAAATTTGCAAAAGTGTCTAGTAATGCACATACTTTTTCCATAAAAGTTACTCTTTTTCATCAGTATTTGGGAACTTAAATAGGAACGCAGAAAACAGACATTTCTTATGGAAAAATTATGTGCATTCCTAGAAACTTTTGCAAATTTCTCGAAAACGGTGGGAGATAAGACAAGGATGCTAGAGGCAAGAAAGACTCTAAATTGAATAGACAATTCAGACCTTTAAGAAAAGACAATCAGTGGGGTGCTACAAAAAAGTTTGTGAGGGAAAAAGGATTCAACCCGAGAAAAAATATGACCTTGTCGATTTTGGCCAGCGGTTCGTATATCCAACTATATAGATAATAAAAGGTTACCTATATTCAAAATTTGAGTTAAATATCTCAAAAACTCTAAGAGCTATAAAGAAAAATTAAAGCAAAAACTTTAACACCCTGTATCTCGGAGACGAAGCGTTTGCGGGTTATGTAGAGATTTTCCAGTTAATTTTAGGATACCCTGTATTGTAACTTACAAGAAAGTTTAAACTTTCTGTAAAGGCCCTGTAACCGATTTAGTAGGCAAAAAAAACAAAAAACCGCTAAATCTGTCCCGAGATATCGGCCATAGCTCTTAAAGGTCATTACAAAAAAAGTCTTAAAGTTAAGGCTCCCGTCATGACATCGTGGTAAACAAAATTTTAAACAGTTTTTATTTGATTTGTTTCCATCCTTGTACAAAATCGAATAAAATTGTTTTATTAACTATGAGTATACGTCACTGATTTTACAAGCAGTTATCTTTTAGAGATCATTTATCTTATTAAAATCGGCTTCGGCATTCTCGCGATACAGGGTGACTTACAAAAGAGCGTTAACTTTTTGAAAAACCGCAGTAATTTACTTTGTAGACCAAAAAACCCAAAACTGCCGAACATGTCCCGAGATACCAAGTAACGCCATTAAATGTCATAACAATGAATGTTCTGAAATTCCGCTACCTACCAAGTGCAGTGGGTTGAAATGCAACCATTTTGCAGTGTTTTTTTCTTTACCCTGTATATCCTTTAGAGAATAACTTATTTAAGATCAATCTCCCGCCGTGATTCTAGAAGAAACGACCTTTCAAAATCTCTTTAGGTTTTAAATTTTGGCTAAGGCATTTCCGAGATACAGCTGTATCGATCTTTCCCTTTAGCAATTTATATTTATATACTTAGAAACCAAAATAGGTCTTTTTTTCCCGCAGGGAAGTTTGCTAAGGAATCGTGAAGGGACAAAACCACCATTTAGTCCTAAGGTGCATTCACTATTTTTTCTATTTCGTTGTATCATTTATTAAAGCAATAAATCATTAAAAAAAAATCTATTCAGTTTACTGTTATTTGTGTGATTTTATTCCCGGAGGAATTTTGGAGATCCCGGAGGATTAAAAGTGAGGCTTTAGTCCCGGAAATAAAAGTCAAAAATTGTCCTTTTATTCAACGAAGACAGAAACAAAAAAAGTAAGGAATAACAAATTGAAATATCTAAAAAGAAAGCTTCAAAACGGTGCTTAAAATGATTGGTAACAAGATTAACTGGTGGAGAATCTAATGAAGCTATAGATGGAAATTGCTATTAGAATATATAGAATAGAAATAACGGCCAAGTAGAAAAGCCATCAATTACAAAACCTACCAATTAATAGTGAACGTAGGTTGGTCCAGATAGAATGTAATGGACCAGTGATAAAACCGATTTAAACAAGATGGTTCCGTAACAACTATAAAAAAAAACATACGACACAATAAAAGAAAACAGTTTAGCAAAGACCTGAAAATTTAGGCAAAACAAAACCGAGGAGAAAAGAAACGAAGTATTTAGAAAACTTTGACCTTTCGAAAACTAAGACAAACAAGACCAAGGGGAAAAAAGTACATGTACAGGGTGCCCTAAATAATTATTAGCAAGAACAGTAGGGAAGTACATTTTGTGCCAATCCAACTTGTCCAATCTTCGCTTGTTATTTAATTAGAGATAAAACATTTTATTTCTTATGTATGAGAAAACAAAATTAAAAAATTTGAATCATTGTAGAAAAGTGAGTTCAAGGTGAAAGGAAAAACTTCTTTAAAAACAATAGAAAAACGAAAATTCAAACAATAGACTACAAAATTTTAGAGCTGAATCAGCTCGTAGGAATTTTAAACACATAGAACAAAGAATAAGTGGTTGATACCATTGAGAGATTAGGAAGCACAAACAAACAATCAGATAACTTTAAGCAGCTGGAGCAAAACAGAGGTTGCCCTAAATATTACCACTTTTACATATTCTTTTTTTCTTATTTATTTCGAACCAAATATTAACGATTTTTGCGTAAGAACGAAATAAATTAACAAATAAAAAAAAAAGAAAAACATCAGCTTTTTATGGACGTCGGGGAATAAAACTTAGTAAATAACCATATTAAGAGAACAGAAACATTGTCTTCAAGACATCGCTTGAGAGAATAAGTGGTTACGTTTATGGTACTATTTTCACATTATTTTCATCTGTGATATATAAGAAATATACCGGTTTAATGCCCGACGTTGACTGATTCGACTGTGGTGAGCTCCGTGGTATTTATTCCCCCACCGTCGCGCTGAACTGGAGGGACTGGGGTGGGGGTACTGGTGACGCGGTGTTTCGGCGCACTTGAAGTATGTGATATAACCAGCATCCAGTCTGGATTTAGGAACGCAATTTCCTCCTTGTTGAAGTCGTTGTCGTCTGCGATTGACATAAGATATCCACCTCGTTGAAAAGGATGTCATAATCTTCGGAGAGAGGGTGCTCTGCTACTGCTGACTTTTGTTTGTCCCAGCCTGCAACTCCCCTTGTGTTCCGTAATCCTCTTGTTGACATTGCGGTTTTGTGGTGCCAACGTATACCGAGCTACAACTGCATCCGGGTGCCGATAGGGGATCATCAAGCTCTGTTGCATTGTACGAGTAGGTTTAAAGACATTTTTAACATTGTGCTTTTCCAGTAGCCTGCCGATCCTGTCTGTTACTTTGTGGATGTTTGGTAGACTAGTCCATCCGTGCTTTTCCTCAGATTCTCCTGCTGTTCCTTCCTGGCGCTCTACATTCCTTAGGTGAACTCGTTCTTGCTGTATCTATTCCTACCAAAGAGATCAAAATATTATTGATTTCCTTGAGAAGACCAAACTTATGAGTTGAAACGAGCGGGACAGTACGATAGCGAGAGCTTCAGTGTTACCAGCAAATAAGCTGACTACCAGAGCACAGAAAATGATAACATAAGCACAGAGTAAAATATACAGAAGCCTCACTCTCTCGACGTCGCAAAATAATGCATAACCTAAAGTTTGGATACCTTGGTATAGCGTCATTCTGACATTTTGCAGTGGCGGAGTGAAAATAATTTAACTTTAAGTATGTTTATTGTTGGTAGGTAAGTTCTGGTAAAAGGTGAGCATACTGTCCAATTTGCTAGATGTCTGTCAGTAAAACAAAAATTTAATATCTTATTTAGTCACAATTTTTTTCCGAAAATAGCAATGTGGGTATAGTAATATATGGACAAAAGCCAGGAAGTTTTACCAAGTTAATGGTTAATTTCTGGAAATCGGGAAGATCAGAAGATTGCATATGGAGCAGTTGTAACGATTTTTCCTCAATTGGAAAGGATATAAAATCTTAGTGGTGGAACATCAATTAGGTATTTTACTCTCAAAGATAAATGTGGCGCAAATAGTTCAAAATTACTAAATTGTTTCAGAACTAGTTTCAAAACGTTGGTTGTATATTAGTATATTGCCCAGTTAGTGCATCAAATATAAAACCTTCAGAAAACAAACGTATTATCCATTAACAACGTCAAAAATGATAGTTTAGAAACTAAAAGAAAAATTTGTGTTCTAGAACAGTTTCATTGTTTCACCATTAGGTAGGTAATATATTTTACCAAAAAAATAAAACTTGGTAAGAGTGCTTACCAAGCTTACTAACCTTACTAAGCATTACAAGAATTTCTCCATCTTTACCAGCATCCTATCTCGAAGGCTATGCCAAGCCCAACAATACATTTGTGTCTTTCGTATTGCTGTTAGAACAGCTCTTTAATATACATTTTAAAAAATTTGCCCAGCAGAAGTCTATTTCTGAAATGTATAGTGTTTGCAGAAATATTTCTTTACAACATCCTTATGTTAATTTCCCTAGAGAGTACGCCATAAAATTGTATTTAAGGCTAAAATTGTATTTTACATTAAAAATGTGTTAACAGAAATTTTAAAGCTGCTGTTCCAAATACTCATAAAAACCAAATGATTAGTTGGCAGCATCAATAAATTGTATGGATTGTAGATATTTGATGTAATCAAAAAGTCAAAAAAAATTTAATTTTTGAAAGGAGTATATATTATACCTACTAAATACGTACTTCTACACCTGAGCTATGTTACAGCTGGTCAGCGGGTTACACAAATAGGTTAAGTTTAGGGTAACTTCATAATAAAATAAATATAAAAATAAATTTTAGCACGCCTCTGAAATTTATACCAAAGTAGAAATGTGAGTATTTTTGAAAGATCAATGGAACCGTCACCGAGTGGGCTTTCTGTATATTTTATTCTGTGACATAAGTAATTGGTGATACTCTTCGATATCACAGTGATTTGCATTGAGCCATTTATTTTTAGTTATATCTAAAACTACAACTCGTTTCATCTTGTTTGAAAACCAAGATTTGCACATTCCAGGTACCCACTCTGGTACTTTGCTGACAGAAGCTCTTTCTGTTGTCACAACACTAGTGACACTTGCTCATCTCTGGAGATCAAACTTCCATTAATTACGTTTTAAATGATTTGAAGACATTTTGAACAGCTATAAAAAACTTTATATAGCAAAAACTGATCAGTAATACATATTTTGATTGTACGGGGTGTTCATTATAAAACTTCATCTAGCAGGCTATGAAATTTTGACAGAAGAGGATGACATAATCAAAATAAATGGACTTTTGTTTCTCCATCTTTCCCTTTTGATATTTCACAGCCAACCAGATGAGGTTTTATAATGAACACCCCTTATTTTAATACAACAAATTTTAAACCTTCGTGTGTGTCCTACATTGTTCTTTTCGTAGTTTTTTGACTTTTTAGCAAAGAAATGTTTGCACAACATTAATATCCCATAAATTTGTTTGAGTTGATACTTATTATATGTATAAACCCAATTATTACACTAATAATTACAACTTACTAATAATCATAAATAATTGATTTTAGTGCTGAACCTGGCAGAATTAATCGCGTTATTATTATCTAAGCGATATAATCTGGTAAATGGACATAGAAGCATTCCGACACCCTACACAGACTAATGTGGCGAAACACACATACAGTTTGATGTTTGATTAAAGCGATTTAATTAACAGCACGTTTCTGTTGTAACACCGAATCGAAATAAACCCAGACCCCTTAATGGAGTTACAGCCATAAAACAATATCATATACCGTCTAGTCAAAATTGAATTTGCCAATGTCGTAACGTAAATCGAACAGTTAACGACCCAGTACGTATTATGTAAGTTGGGTCTTAGATTTGTTCGTATGTGAAGTTATTGGTCGGTTTCAAATAATTCTTATTTTATGATTAGAAGGCGTTAATGTGGAAAGTAACCAGACGAATTATCATAAAACGACATATATCAGATTAAAATATTCCCATAGAGATTGTCAGACTGATTGTTAATTGTATGTAAATTATTATTATCAAATAATTATTGCTAATGGGAGTTTTTTCCTCAAGATCAAGGTACTGATTGTACTGCCTACCATCAGTTTTCAGACCCCAAAAAACAAGGTCCAGTTGAAACTGCGCTGCTTGCATTAACCGCTATCAGATCAAACTGTCGTTAATCAAGTACCGATACGCCCTAATACTCCGGTACTGCTCATTAATTGTTTTCCATTTTTAATTTACTATTTTTATCTCGCGCACAATGGACACGGATATCGTTATTTATCCGAGCGAATAAATCTTGTCGTGGCAATGTCGTGATCGTATCTCTCAATTTGATTGGTCATTGCTGAGTCTATATCACTCCAGGTTAGAGTTGAGCTGGGAAAAAACATATCTAGATGACTACGTTTTAAATAAATTAGGTATTCAAGGTAAGTATGGCGTGTTTACGGATATGCTGCAATAACGAGTCACCATAAAGGAAACTTTAGTGATTGCGGTGGTACCTCAATCTTCTCGACGCTTATTTTCGCCAAAACGTTCATTGTCAGTCCTACAACAGTATTCGTTTACAATGCGAGCCAATTACAGTCAATAACAGCCCATTAAAAATGAAATTTGGCCGATGGTACCACCGAAAACTTACTTAAACCAGGTCACCGAATCGGGAAATTAACGTAAGCAGCAATTTAGGGAAAACGTCTTTATTTGAGACATTAAAAAAACCGGACCTTTAGCTTCAGAGATATCATGATGTTGCGGTGGGCTGAACCCAAATGGACCGGTACCAATTTTATCCGGGTCCAACAATGGACAATTTAGCAGAAAATCGTTATCTGATGACGACTTTACCGGGCCAACAAACTGTAATTTTTAATTATGTATCATTACTTGAATATTGCAATGTTGAGAGTCTTGGGAAAGAAAATTTGCGTGTTAATAATAATAAACTATATATATCCTTCTGGTCTAGTTTGAGTAAAGTTTTGCTTTTTCTTGAAATATTTTTGACTCAACCAGTTCAGCCCAGGCTCGTTTATCACTCCGTATATCGCCTCTCGATGTTCCATCATGTCCTTAATTATGAGCAATTAACTGCTATTCCTTCGGTTTACGTTGATTTAACAGCTTGTTCTTGCGAGATTTTTAACACTCTTTGATGATGCCCGGGGGCGGTGAGGAACAGGTGGTGTTAAGCGTGAATTGATGGGGCTCAGTAGTTTCTTGTTAAACGTGTCGTTACGCTTCTCCCATACAATGCATCAAAGTGTAATGATGCTGCTGAAGGGAAAAGAACCAAAACCTTTTCAGAATGTACAAAACCAGGCAAATGTCGGGGAAAAACCAATTTCTGCTCTTGTTGTAGAATACAGCATTATAATTACAGTTGACCTAAGAGAGGTAATTTCAGCGTCACTGCAGATGTAGATAGTCAAATCAGGATAGTGTTGTGATCCTGACCTCCTCTAAAAAACTCTGTTGGAATCGGAATATGAAACAGTTTACTTTTTATAGCTGTCGAGTGTTTGTTGCTGAACAGAATTTTGGTGCACAAACAGTTCATATGCGACAGAGCAGGCGACATCCACCAGCTTATTAGGTGTAGTACTGCATGGCAGATGGGTCTTAGTTCGAGAAACAGCCCATAATGCTCTGCACCTCGTAGGTTATCGGAAACCCAAACGAAGTGTAAAGAGCAGGTGGTCACCAATTTGTCGATCAACCAATCTGCGTACTAGTTTCGGGGTCTATTCCTCATCACTACAGCTTTGGCTGGTCGACAAATTGGAGATCTCGTGTCGCGGCTTTAAACCGAAAAAGGTACCTACAGAAGAACGGTGAGATGTTGTGCAGAGCAGGCGACATCCACCAGCGTATTAAATCTAATACTGCAAGGCAGATGGCTTTCAGATCGAGAAGCAGCCCATAATGCTCTGCACCTCGCAGGTTATCAGAACCAAAACGAAGTGTAAAGAGTAGGTGGTCACCAATTAGTCAATCAACCCATCTGCATACTAGTATCAGGGTCCACCCCTTATCAGTACAGCTTTGGCTGGTCAACAAATTGGAGACCGTGTGTCGCGGCTTTAAACCGAAAAAGGTAAGAAGAACGTTGAAATGTTATGCAGAGCAGGCGACATCCACCATATTAGATCTAATACTGCATGGCACATGGCTTTCAGTTCGAGAAACAGCCCATAATGCTCTGCACCTCGCAGGTTATCGGAACCCAAACGAAGTGTAAAGAGTAGGTGGTCACCAATTTGTCGTGCATACTAGTTTCTGGGTCTACCCCTTATCCGTACAACTTTACCTCTTCTGCATCTTTTTCGGTTTAAAGCAGCGACACACAGTCTCCAATTTGTCGACCAGCCAAAGCTGTACCGATGACACAGAATAAAATATACAGAAAGCCCACTCGGTGACGTTCCCTTTGATCTATCAAAAACACTCACCTTTCTACCTTGACTACCTTGGTATAGATTTCAGAGGCGTGCTAAAATTTATTTATAATTTTATTTTATTATGAAGTTACCCTAAACTTAACCTATTTGTGTAACCAGCTGACCAGCTGTAACATAGCTCAGTTGTAGAGGTACGTATACAGGGTGTCCAGTTTAAAATGATGAACATGGGGATATTGGAAACCGTTGGAGATACAAGGTCGATTAAATGGAAGAAAAGTTGCGCATTGGTTTGCGTAAAAATAATCCGAGGCAATGATATTGTAAATCGATATCGTTCCGATGATACAGGGTGAAAACGAAAAAAGTGCATTTTCGAAAAAACTCTAATAGTTTACTTATTAAAAGAACTACAGTCATGAAATTTTCAGATTAGGGGTAGGAGAGTATGGTGATTCCAAAAATTCAGTGAAGACTTGTCTAGGTCTACTATGTTGTGTGCGGTCGTTGTCAAGTTTGGTTTTTTTTATAGACGCCATATTGAATTTTTGCACTTTTAAAGTCCCCGTAAAAAATGCTCTTCAACCATGCATAACATCTTTATACTCGGCAAAGAAAAACACTTAAAAGTAACAAAATTAACATTTCATCGTAGTTGGCTAAGATATTCCTATTAAAATTTTGGCATAGTGTGATTAGATTTGTCATTTGTTATTATCCATCAGAGCATAGTCTTTATTGACACCATTAAGTGTCTGCAGCTAAAAAAAATTGTAAATTTTAGAATGAATAACTTTTCAAATTGTGATAAACATGACCTGTTGCAGTGTTTATTCTGTCACAGAAATGATGCGAATGCTGAAGAATAGTACATAATGTCACTAGGAGTAAAAGTGGGTCTTTTCGTGCTGAGCCCAGAGATTGACGGCCGAAACGAAGCTGAGGCCTGCAACTGGGCGAAGCACAAAAAGACCTCTTACTCCGAGTAACATACACTATTTTTTTCTCAAGCATGCAGGAAATTATATGAAGTCTATTTCAGAGTGACTCAGTTTTGCAATTTTCTCTCATCCTCGTTAAACGGGTTTAGGTACTTACTCAATTAGTGGTGTATATTATTTGTAAAATATACAGAATGTGTTAGAAAGGTGATTGTCAATGTTCCATGGTTTTAGGGTGACTTTTACAAGTTCAAGTAAAACTTCAGATTGAAGATAAAAGTCCAGATATAACCTACAATGCATTGTTTATCTGTCAGGTAAACAATGCAAGTCTGGTGTTTTATCTTCAATCTGAAGTTTTACTTGAACTTGTAAAAGTCGCCCTTAATGGTATTAAATCATAACCAATGGTTTAGATGGTTTAGGTAAATTATGGTAAAGTAAAACTTTCTAGCATTATTATCAATACTAAATTAATAAAATCTGTCACGTTGACAGATAAATATGATGACGCGCATGACATTTAACAGACAAACTCAGAATTCGAGAACCTATGCGATTTCGACTAATAACGGTTTCGGGTGGTGCTCTCGAGCGCTCTGAGAGTATTCCTATCCTTTGTTTTTTCAATAAGAATGTAAAGATGGTAATACACTCAGATCGGTCTATACTCTATCTAGTGTTCAAATAATTTTGGTGAATAAAAATCGTTTATATATGCGCCACCATGACAGAAGCGGTGACTTTTGACTTTACTTTTACTGTCTAGGACTTTTTTGGTCTCAGGATTAGAAAGCCCATTTTAGGTGTGCGTATGGAGAAAACAAATGACGTACTTTTGGTCCGCTTGAAAAACAAATGTATTTTAATAAATACCCAGAAAGACGACAACCTGGCAGAGCTATACTTAGACGTCTCCAAGATAATCTGTTTAATTACGGGAGTTTCATTAAGGTAAAGAACAAACCTCTAGACGAAGATAAGGAAAATTTGGTATTGCTACGCGTGGTTGAAACACCTCATAACTCTTTGCGTCAAATTCAACACAAACAAACACACAAGACAAACACAATGACGGGTACCATTTTAAAGCCTCATAAATATCATCGATGCAGGAGCATCCCAGCCTGGGGCTTCAGATTGGTGATCATATTAGCAAAATGGAATTTTTTCAATGGTTCATTCAAAAAACTAACAAATACCTAATTTTACCTTGAAAGTCCTCTGGTCTGATGAAACCCGATTTACCGACTGTGGACTATTTAATCATAACAATACTGTTTACTGATCCAAGGCAAATCCACGGCAAGTTTGTTAGATTATGCACCAAGTTAGATGGGGATTTATGGGTGGCGAAGAGTTGTGGACACACGTATGATTGCGCCGTACTTTTTTAATGAGAACTTAAGTTTCGAGAGATATTTGAACCTTCTGCAAGCTAAAGTAGCAGAAGAAAGTATGGGACTTCCCTAGCCACCATACAGAACATGTTTTTTCAGCAGGACGGTGCTCCACCTTATAATGGGCGGATTATTACAAATTATCTGAATGCTGAATTTGACGATTAGTGGACCCGCAAAGTTCCCTAATTTAACACTGCTCGATTTTTTTGTATGGGGTTATCTCAAAAATAAAGTATATCCTAGGTCTTTGGAAACCGTAGAGGAACTTAGGCCAGCTGTTACAAAAGCTGTTAACGGACTTAATCCGCAAATAGTAAGAAACAATTTTTTACTTATTAATTTCGTTTCAAATTTTAATTGTTTCTTAGTTCACGTTGTACATTCTATTGAATAATTTTACTAGTAAGCTACACATAACTTCTAATTAACCTGAGGTTGACCAATACGATGAAATTTTAACTTTGTTATTTTTAGGTATTTTTCTTGGCCGAACATAATATGATAATATGAAGACCAAATAAGTTGAAGAGCATTTTTTACGGAGATTTTAAAAGTGCAAAATTTCAGTCCTGCGTCCATAAGAAAAACGAAAGTTGACAACGGCCGCTCACAACATAGTAGGCCTAGACGACTTTTGATGACGAATTTTCGGAATCACCATATTCTCCTACACCTAATCTGAAATTTTCATGACCGTAGCTCTTGTAACAAGTAAAATATTACGGTTTTTCCAAAATGCAATTTTTTGGTTTTCATCATCGGAACGATATGGATTTAAAATATCATTGAATCGGATTATTTTTAAGCAGACCAATACGCAACTTTTCTTCTATCTAAGCGACCTTGTATCTCCAACTGTTTTCAATATCCCCATGTACATCATTTTAAACTGGACACCCTGTATAGTAGATATAATATCCTTTGAATTAACTGAATTATAGATTTTTCAAAAATTATTTTTTTTTTACTTTTTGATTACATCAAATATCTCCAATCTATGCATATTATTGATGCTGCCAAATAATCAATTAGTTTTTATGAGAATTTGGGACAGCAGCTTTAAAATGTCTGTTAATATATTTTGATGTAAAATACAATGTTAATCTTAAATACAATTTTATAGCGTACTCCCTAGGGAAATTAACACAGGGATATGGTAAAGAAATATTTCTGCAAACACTAAATATTTGTGAAATAAACTTATGCAGGTCAATTCCTTTAAAATGTGTATTAAAGAGATGTTCTAACACCAATATGAAAGACACAAATGTATTGTAGGGCATCAAGCTGCCAACTGTTCACCTAAATCTTCAGAAGATGAACGTCTTTTTTCACCGCTAAGATTTGATATCCCTTCCAATTGAGGAAAATCGTTGGTACTGCTCCATATCTCAACGTTCTTTGGTGAGTGCCAATGAACATGCTGTCTTCAAAATGAGACCCACAAAACCGAATGCTGCCATGCAGCAAATCCAAACTTCGAAGCAAATCTTGCCGATTTGAAGAAACTGACCATACAGTTGCTCTACAAATAGTAAAACCTACTGAACTGTCCCATAATGATAATATACACTTTACTATTCCTACATATAATATGTACGGAATACCTAAGATACCTATTTGAAAATATAAACTTACTGTTTTCTATCTTGAGGAAATCGAAAGAAAGATTCGAGTTGTACTGATTATGATTATAGTTTTTATCGGCACATACCACTCTAGCTAACCTGGTAAAAGTTCCCGCCAAGTTTCTTTATGTATATACTTGCTACCTATATTGCTAGATCCAGAAGCAATTTCCGACTGAATACGATATATTTATTTTATTGACAGACATCTATCAACAATAAACATAATTAAAGTTAAAATATTTTCACTCCGCCACTGCAAAATGTCAGAATGACACTACACCAGGGTAGCCAAACTTTAGGTTATGCATTATTTTGCGACCTTGAAAGAGTGGGGCTTCTGTATATTTTATTCTGTGCCGATGAGGGGTAGACCCCGAATACTATTATGCAGATGGTTTGATCGACAAACTGGTGACCACCCACTCTTTACACTCTATAAAGATAGCAAGGTGCAAAAGGAGGCTTTACAAAAGTGAGTACCAGAACCAAACTCGCCGGAAAAAGCATTGCGACTCCAACTCTAAAGAGTTTTAGGCCTGTAAGTACCAGAGCTAAGACGGCAGAAATGGAACAAGAGCAGAAGTTAGTTTCCATCCAGACTGCAAATTTGAAGAATTGAAGAACAGTCAAGAAGGAAGAAAAGATGCCTCGAGGGTAAGGTTGATGAACTGAAAGGCATCTAAATAGGAGATAAAAGCTGAATTGAACAACAAATTCAACGTAGTCTGTTGTCACCCAAGTCACCCAAGTACTCCAAATTCATCAACTAAGAGCCTCCTTTATTTCTTTTAATAAAGGGAGTAGAAAGCAAAGTAAACAATTGATTGAAGATACAGTGAAAAGTTAGTTGAAAGTGCTCGAGAAAAAAGCGAACGGGGATTGGGAAGATGTAAGAAAGAATGTAGAAATTTAAATAAAAAAAGTTGAAGACAATCTAAGAAAGTCAATGAAGGCAGTGGACGTACCTATATGGACAGCGCTTTTATTTCCCATCAGAAAGTGAACTTCCCTAGATTTAATGTTATTGGCCAAGGTACCTACGAGTACTACGTAGTTTGAAGCAAAAATTCTAAAATTAAAAAACTCAGCTATTGCGCCTTCCGATACTCTAATTCTCCATGATTTCTGGCGACCATCTCCAGAAAAATCTCTGGAATTTCCAGAAAAATTTTCACATTTGACCCCACTTTCCAACCTTTGACCTCTGGCACTTTAGAAAGAATGCACCGATCAAAATAAATCAAACTGTGTGCCATGGGTTCAATAATTTCTGAGATAGATGTGTGGTCGATTTTTGGGCACTTTTAGAATCTCCTTTTTAGGCATATTTTAAAAACTCACTAATTGGTCTGATTTCACTCGAATTCACTTTTTTAAGTTCCTAGGGGATTGCAATCAGAACAGGATCAAAACGACATAAAAAAATGCTTAATGTTTAATTTTTTTTTTGATATATTGACCAAAGAGGTGGTTTTAGGTCTATTTTCTCAACTTCGAACTTTGACCGCCTACAACTTTAGAAGGAATTCATCGATGAGAACAAATCCAATTGATGTTTCCTCTGCTTGATTTCCTTTTTCATCTACCAGAAACGAAAGTCTTATTGATTCAATAATTCCGGAGATAGACTTCTTCAGTAGGCGATTTTTGGCCCCTTTTAGAATGGGCATTTTAACAATTTCTTAAAAACTCACTAATTCAGCTAATTTCACCCGATATCAGTTTGTTACGTTCTCAGAGAATTGTGGTCGCTCAAAAAATTTTCTTGAAATGATTAAACGGGGGGGGGGGGCTTACATCTTTTTACTCAATTTCTAACTTGGATCAGAATGACTCCAACTGTATGTTCACTTCTTGATGTCGCTTTTCACAAAGGTCTCTTTGGTCCAAATAATTTCGGAGACAGACCACTTCGGTGGCCGATTTTTGGGCACTTTTTAGAAGAGGCATTGCGTCAATTTTTTTAAAAAGTCACTAATTGGTCTAATTTCACTCGGATTCAGTTTTTTACGTTTCTAGGAATTGCAGTCAACCCAACCTCATCGAAAACACTATGGAAAAATATGAAATTTGTTTGAAATTGGCTAAAGGGGGGGTTCAAGTCTGAAAGTTTTAGATAGTCCTTCCTTGTGCTAGGGGCCTATGGAAGGGAGGTTGAGGAGAAAAGAAAGAAGAGATTAAATCATAATGTCAGAGAAGTTGGTGAGGGAGATTGAAAGTAGGTGGGAGGAGGAGGAGAGGGATAGACTGAAATAAAACCCAGCAATAACGAAGGTAATATTTGTAAAACGATGGAGAAGGAATAAGCCGCCAATGGTTAGTTAAGTTGAGGAAATAGTGGGATGTAAGGGTTAAGACAGATATAATAATAGACAAAAAAGCTAAAATGAACAAATAAATATTGTCAGGAAATGACTTAGAAATTGGTAGGTAAAATTGAAGGAGGAAGAGGAGAGTAAATAAGGAAAAGGCAAAGACCCCGTAATCTGTTCTAATCAGCAGGAATCTGAATTAATCTGAACCATACTTTGTCCTATATTTCGAATCCTGACGACGTTTGACAGGCAAGATGGTGACATACATCCCGGTCAATCAAAAAATGGGTCTGAGTGTGACCATTTATCTGACAAATTTTGACCTCTTTGCTCAACAGGCCCCTTAACCTGATCTAACCGGTAGTAACTAGTTTTCACCTAGTTCATCTAGTTTTCGCTTTCACCAGATTGGTTAAAGTTGGGGGTATTAACTCCTTATCTCTATTTTTACAATTGACCGCCTGCAACTTTAGAACGAATGCACTGATCAGAATAAATTCAACTATTTTCTCCTCTTCTTGGCGTCCTCTTTCACTTACCACAAACGGAAGTCCCATTGGTTCAATAATTTCGGGGATAGACTCTTTGCGAGTTTTATTTTGGGTCCTTTTAAAAATCGGCATTTTGGTCATTAGGTATTAGATTGTGAAGGCTTTCACGTCATGTCAAAATACAATCTAAAGTGTTTTCTGGGCTTTGAAGCCGTGGTCCAGTGGAATTTCTTCCTGACGTTTCGTCTACAGTTGCGACAGACATTATCAAAGGCGATGAGGCAATGAACGAAGTGATCTTCCGCGCTTCCCGACGTTGACTGATTCGATTTTGGTGACCTCCTTGGTATTTATTCTCCTGCTGTCGCGCTGCAGTGGAGGGACAGGGGTGGGGGTAGTAGTGGCGCGGGGTTTCGGCGCATTTAAAGTATGTCCTAAAACTCGCTTCCAGTCTGCATTTAAGAAAGAAATTTCCTTCTTTCTGTTGAAATGTAATGTCTGCTGCAGCGCTGTAGACGAAACGTCAAAAAGAAATTTCATTGGATTACGGCTTCCGGGCTTCAAAGCCTTTAGGAAGACACTTTAAATTGTATTTTGACCGGCCGTGAAAGCCTTCACAGTCTTATATTTATGATATTGGTGTGTTACTCAACATAACTTTGAATAGCATTTAATACCAAAATTTGTTCGTTTAGACACGTTGAGATATTTTTAACCCCATTTATTTTTAATGTGCCCTTTAAAAAGCATTTAATACCAAAATTTGTTCGTTTAGACACGTTGAGATATTTTTAACCCCATTTATTTTTAATGTGCCCTTTTAGACGCTTTAAGTCCTTTACCTATGTTGGCCCTAATCCTGACCTGAATTTTTCCAAAACCTTCGAATTTGTATATTTACGTGTCCTAAGCCATTTTGACTACTTTCAGCCCAGTTTCAATCTGAATTAGTGCAAAACTTTAAATTTACCTTGAGTCATTTTTGGCCCTAAATCTTAACCTAAAATTGTTGAAAAATCTCAAATTTATATTTTTAGGAGCTTGAGTCATATTTAACCGATTTTGGTTATAGTTCTAACCTGATGAGTTAGTTCAAAATGGAACTGTAGATAGCGGGTGTATGACAAATACGAAACCACTTTACAGTTGCGAATACGCCAACGTTTCGATCTTTATTTAAATCTTCTTCAGGACATCTAAATAAAGATCGAAACGTTGACGTATTCGCAACTGTGAAGTAGCTTCTTGTTTGTCCTACACCCGCTACCTACAGTTCCACTGCATTAAAAAGGACACAAAGCATACATATTAGTTCAAAATCTTCAAATTTGCTTTTCGAGGCTTTCGATGACTCAAGGCATCATTTTAACAGCTTTTGCCCATAAGTCCTGACTTGACATTGTTAAAAGATCCCAAATATGTCATTTTGGACGCTTTGAGTAATTTTTTACCAATTTTGGCCTTAGTTCTAACCTGACTTACTTCAAAAACTCCAAATTTGCTTTTCTAGGCGCTTTGAGTCATTCTAACCATTTTTCTTGCCATTAGACCTGACTTGAAATTGTTGTAAGATTTCAATTTTTTTTTTAGAAGCTTTGAGTCATTTCTAACAGATTTTGACTATACTTCTAACCTGAAATAGTTAAAAATCTTCAAATTTGCTTTTCGAGAGGCCTTGAGTCATTTTAACCGTTTTTTGCACATAAATCGTGGCTCCACATTGTTAGAAGATCTCAAATATGCCATTTTGGACGTTTTGAATCATTTTTGACCAATTTTGGCCTTAGTTCTAACCTGAGTAATTGCAAAAACCCTAAATTTGCTTTTCTGGACGGTTTGAGTCATTTTAACTGTTTTTCTTGCCATCAAATCTGACTTGAAATTGTTAAAAGATTTAACATTTTAATTTTTAGAAGCTTTGAGTAATTTTTAACCGATTTTGGCTATAGTTCCAACCTGAATTAGTTCAAAATCTTCAGATATGCTTTTCGAGATGCCTTGCGTCATTTTAACCATTTTTTGCCCATAATCCTGGCTTGGCCTTGATAAAATATCACAAATATGTCCTTTTTGACACCTCTAGTCATTTTTGACCAATTTTGGCCTTAGTTCTAACCTGAATTTTTTCAAAAACTCAAAATTTGCTTTTCTAGACGCTTCGAGTCCTTCCAACCGTTTTTCTTGGCATTAAACCTGACTTGAAATTGTTGAAAGATTTCAAATTTATATTTTTAGAAACTTTGAGTCATTTTTAACCGATTTTGGCTCTAGGTCTAACCTGAATTAGTTCAAAATCTTCAAATTTGCTTTTCGGGACGCCTTGAGTCATTTTATCGGTTTTTGCTCACAAATCCTGACTTGACGTTGTTAGAAGATCCCAAATATGTTATTTTGGACACTTTGAGTCATTTTTGACCAATTTTGGCCTTAGTTCTAACCTGACTTACTTCAAAAACTCCAAATTTGCTTTTCTAGATGCTTTGAGTCATTCTAACCATTTTTCTTGCCATTAGACCTGACTTGAAATTGTTGTAAGATTTCAAATTTATATTTTTAGAAGCTCTGAGTCATTTCTAACAGATTTTGACTATACTTCTAACCTGAAATAGTTCAAAATCTTCAAATTTGCTTTTCGAGAGGCCTTGAGTCATTTTAACCGTTTTTTGCCCATAAATCGTGGCTTGACATTGTTAGGAGATCTCAAATATGCCATTTTGGATGTTTTGAATCATTTTTGACCAATTTTGGCCTTAGTTCTAACCTGAGTAGTTGCAAAAACCCTAAATTTGCTTTTCTGGACGTTTTGAGTCATTTTAACTGTTTTTCTTGCCATCAAACGTGACTTGAAATTGTTAAAAGATTTAACATTTTTATTTTTAGAAGCTTTGAGTAATTTTTAACCGTTTTTGGCTATAGTTCAAACCCGAATTAGTTCAAAATCTTCAGATATGCTTTTCGAGATGCCTTGCGTCATTTTAACCGTTTTTTGCCCATAATCCTGGCTTAGCCTTGATACAATATCACAAATATGTCCTTTTTGACACCTTTAGTCATTTTTGACCAATTTTGGCCTCAGTTCTAACCTGAATTTTTTCAAAAACTCAACATTTGCTTTTCTAGACGCTTCGAGTCCTTCCAACCGTTTTTCTTGGCATTAAACGTGACTTGAAATTGTTGAAAAATTTCAAATTTATATTTTTAGAAACTTTGAGTCATTTTTGACCGATTTTGGCTCTAGGTCTAACCTGAATTAGTTCAAAATCTTCAAATTTGCTTTTCGGGACGCCTTGAGTCATTTTAACGGTTTTTGCTCACAAATCCTGACTTGACGTTGTTAGAAGATCCCAAATATGTTATTTTGGACACTTTGAGTCATTTTTGACCAATTTTGGCCTTAGTTCTAACCTGACTTACTTCAAAAACTCCAAATTTGCTTTTCTAGATGCTTTGAGTCATTCTAACCATTTTTCTTGCCATTAGACCTGACTTGAAATGGTTGTAAGATTTCAAATTTATATTTTTAGAAGCTCTGAGTCATTTCTAACAGATTTTGACTATACTTCTAACCTGAAATAGTTCAAAATCTTCAAATTTGCTTTTCGAGAGGCCTTGAGTCATTTTAACCGTTTTTTGCCCATAAATCGTGGCTTGACATTGTTAGGAGATCTCAAATATGCCATTTTGGACGTTTTGAATAATTTTTGACCAATTTGGGCCCTAGTTCTAACCTGTGTAGTTGCAAAAACCCTAAATTTGCTTTTCTGGACGTTTTGAGTCATTTTAACTGTTTTTCTTGCCATCAAACCTGACTTGAAATTGTTAAAAGATTTAACATTTTTATTTTTAGAAGCTTTGAGTAATTTTTAACCGATTTTGCCTATAGTTCAAACCCGAATTAGTTCAAAATCATCAGATATGCTTTTCGAGATGCCTTGCGTCATTTTAACCGTTTTTTGCCCATAATCCTGGCTTGGCCTTGATAAAATATCACAAATATGTCCTTTTTGACACCTTTAGTCATTTTTGACCAATTTTGGCCTCAGTTCTAACCTGAATTTTTTCAAAAACTCAAAATTTGCTTTTCTAGACGCTTCGAGCCCTTCCAACCGTTTTTCTTGGCATTAAACGTGTAACATTTTTAACCGATTTTGGCTCTAGGTCTAACCTGAATTAGTTCAAAATCTTCAAATTTGCTTTTCGGGACGCCTTGAGTCATTTTAACGGTTTTTGCTCACAAATCCTGACTTGACATTGTTAGAAGATCCCAAATATGTTATTTTGGAGGCTTTGAGTCATTTTTTGACCAATTTTGGCCTTAGTTCTCTTCTGAGTTTTTTAAGTAAACTCTAAATTGGCTTTCTAGACGCTTTGAGTCATTTTAACCATTTTTCTTACCATAAAACCTGACTTGAAATTGTTGAAAGATTTCAAATATATATTTTTAGAAGCTTTGGGTTTTTAGAAGCTCCAAATTTTTAACCGATTTTGGCTATAGTTCTATCCTGAATTGGTTAAAAATCTTCAAAGTTGCTTTTCAAGATGCCTGGAGTCCGCATTTTAACCGTTTTTGCCACTAAATCCTAACTTGACATTGTTAAAAGATCCAAAATATGTCATTTTTGACGCTTTGCGTCATTTTTGACCAATTGTGGCAATAGTTCTAATATGAGTTAGTTCAAAATATTCAAATGGGTTTTTCGAGATGCTTTGAGTCATTTTAACCGTTTTTGCCCATAAATCCTGACTTGACATTGTTAAAAGATCACAAATATGTCATTCTTGACGCTTTAAGTAATTTTTGAACAATTTTGTCCTTAGTTCTAACCTGAATTACTTAAAAAAACTCCAAATTTATTTTCTAGACCCTCTGAGTCATTTTAACCATTTTTCTTGCTATAAAACCTGACTTGAAATTGTTGAAATATTTAAAATGTATACTTTTAGAACCTTTGAGTAAATTTTAAACAATTTTTGATGAAGTTCTAACCTGAATTAGTTCAAAATCTTCATATTTGCTTTTCGAGACGCCTTGAGTCCTTTTAACTGTTTTTTCCATAAATCCTGGCTTGAAATTGTTTAAAGTTCCCAAATATGTAATTTTTTACGCTTTGAGTCATTTTTTGACCAATTTTGGCCCTAGTTCTCTTCTGAGTTTTTTAAGTAAACTCCAAATTTGCTTTTTAGACGCTTTGAGTCATTTTAACCATTTTTCTTACCATAAAACCTGACTTGAAATTGTTGAAAGATTTCAAATATATATTTTTAGAAGCTTTGAGTTTTTAGAAGCTCTGAATTTTTAACCGATTTTGGCTATAGTTCTATCCTGAACTAGTTCAAAATTTTCAAAGTTGCTTTTCAAGATGCCTGGAATCCGCATTTTAACCGTTTTTGCCCATAAATCCTGGCTTGACATTGTTAAAAGATCCAAAATATGTCATTTTTGACGCTTTGAGTCATTTTTGACCAATTTTGGCAATAGTTCTAATATGGGTTAGTTCAAAATATTCAAATGTGTTTTTCGAGATGCCTTGCCCATAAATCCTGACTTGACATTGTTAAAAGATCAAAAATATGTCATTCTTGACGCTTTAAGTAATTTTTGAACAATTTTGTCCTTAGTTCTAACTTGAATTACTTCAAAAAACTCCAAATTTATTTTCTAGACCATCTGAGTCATTTTAACCATTTTTCTTGCCATAAAACCTGACTTGAAATGGTTGAAATATTTAATATGTATACTTTTAGAACCTTTGAGTAATCTTTAAACAATTTTTGATGAAGTTCTAACCTGAATTAGTTCAAAGTCTTCAAATTTGCTTTTCGAGACGCCTTGAGTCCTTTTAACTGTTTTTTCCATAAATCCTGGCTTGACATTGTTTAAAGATCCCAAATATGTAATTTTTTACGCTTTGAGTAATTTTTTTAACAATTTTGGCCTTAGTTCTAACCTGAATTAGTTCCAAAACTCCAAATTTGCTTTTTTAGGCGCTTTGAGTCATTCTAAGCGTTTTTCTTGCCATAAAACCTGACTTGAAATTGTTGAAAGATTTCAAATTAATATTTTTAGAAGCTTTGAGGCATTTTTAACCGATTTTGGCTATAATTCTAACCTGCATTAGTTCAAAATCTTCAAATTTGCTTTCCGAGATGCCATGCTTTGAGCCATTTTAGCCGTTTTTAGCCATAAATTCTCTCTTGAATTTATTAAAAACCCTAATTTGTCATTTTGAACGCTTTGAGTAATTTCTAGCCGAATTTGGCTCTAGTTTTAACCTGTATTACTTCAAAAACGCCAAAACCAAATTTGCCTTTCTATGCCTTAAATAATTTTATGGTTTTTTTCGCCCTAGATGTTAACTTTACTTTGTTAAAAACTATAAAAATGTGAGTTTTGGACGCTTTAAGGTAAGTTTAGCCGATTTTGACTCTAGTTATAACCTCAATTAATTCGAAAACGCCAAATTTACTTTACTAGATGCCCTAAGGCATTCTAACTGTTTTTTTGGCCATCAATCTTAACTTGAATTTGTTAAAAAATCCCAAATTTGTCTTTGTAGATGCATGAGTCAAGTAGTCGTTTTGGAACCTAAATTCAAACTTAAATTTGTTTAAAAAAAAATCCACATTTATGTTTTTAGATGCGTTCAAGTAATTTCTGACCAAGTTCGGACCTCATTCTAACCTGAATTACTTCAAAGACAAAGTTTGAAGCGACAAACTTCAAGTGCGCCGAAACCCCGCGCCACAACTATCCCCACCCCAGTCTTTTCACTGCAGCGCGACGACGCCGCAGGGGAATAAATACCACGGAGCTCACCACAGTCGATTCAGTCAACGTCGGGAAGCGCGGGAGATCACTTCGCCCATTGCCTCATCGCCTTTGATAATGTCCCCTTCAGCAGTAGACGAAACTTTGGGGAGAAATCCCATTGGACCACGGCTTCAAAGACCGGAAAACACTTATTTTGGCAATTTTTTTAATCTCATTAATTGGGCTAATATTACCTGAACTCACTATGCTACGTTCTTAGGGGATTACAAGCGATCCATTCTGATCAAAAATAGCATTAAGAACTTTATAAAAAATGTTTGAAGTTGACTAAAAAGGGTTATACGTTTTTTTTTCTTAATTTCCTACATAGACTGCCTGTAACATTAAGAGGAATGCACCGATCGCAATTATTCTAACGGTTTTTTCCTTTTCTTGATGTTCTTTTTCATCTGCCACAAGCAAAAGTCTTATTGGTTCAATAATTTCGAAGATAGACCGGGTTGAAGAGTTTTGGGCACTTTTAGAATAGGCATTTGGGCCCATTCTGATCAATAATATCGTCAAACTTTTCTGAAATTGACCAAAGAGTAACTGACCAAAGGTAATGCCCCCCGTGACGTCATATTTCTCAATTTCTAACTTTGACCGTTTGCAACTTTAGAACGAATTTACTGATCAGAATGAACCCAACTGTGATTTCCACTTCTTGACATTCTCTTTCACCTACCACAAACTGAAAATCTCCCGGGATCAATCATTTTTGAAATAGACCCCTTCGGTGGTTGATTTTTGGCCATTTTTGGAAAAGGCATTTTGATCAATTTTTAAAAACTAATTGATTAGTGAGATTACGTTTCTAGGGGATTACAATCGAACCATTCTGATCAAAAACAGCATAATAAAACTTTTTGTAGAATGAACAAAGAAAATCATTGTTTTGGGGAATAGTTTTCCATCTACACTGGATGGGAGAAGATCAAGTTTAATATCCAGAAAGTCCAGTTGTTGTACTAATATTGAATGCGGCATTAAAAGCGCTTAAATTAATTATAAAACATGTAAATTTAAACTTCCATAAAATTGAATTAACGGCAAGGAAAGCTTAGAGCGACATTAATAGATTCAACTACTCAAGAATAATTTGAAAAAAAAATGTATAAAATAAAACATTGGTTATTGCAAATTTACATGCAATATATTAGAATTCGCACATACGTTTTAATTAAAAACGTCGAAACATTATCATATATAATAATAATAATTCATTTTTGTTAAAACTATCATAAGCCTTGCAAATGAGCAACAATAATAAGAAACTTAATAAAAAACGTCTTAACTGCCAGCCATTGACCACAGGACAGATTGAGAACATTGCAAATTATGTTTCTGCTTTTCGCTAACCCAAAGCAATTTTTTTATGCCCTAGAGTTAGAAAAGTCTTTTACCAGAGGAATAATAATTGTTTAAATCCTAATAGAAAAATTAGTGTTGTTTAAAATTTCTTTGATTTTACTCCTTGTACGTTCTACTTTTACAGATTCCCCTGTACTTATGGATATTTCCCACATCCATTAGTCACACCCTGCCCTACACAAGCATTGAAATAAACATGATCTCGGCATACAATTAGTCATTATTCACGCGGCAAAAACCACCTTCAGCCTTCAGAAGTCCGACTTTTAAAAAATTTAGATAAACAGTTCGATTATAGTGCTCACGCTGGGCAACCCTCCAGGAAATACCCGCCCCAATGCAAAAAATCGTATCTACTTTGATTATGCATGCAGCAGTGTTATGATTTAATGCATATATTATTATTAATAGTGTTCGCACTGAAATATACATATAGAATTAACAATGCCCACGATGTGTTTTTTGAAGATATGTACCTAGGTAATTTGTTTTCAGATCATTTTTTAAAGCTATAATTGAACTGAATCTCTCGTGTTAGATCGGGCGTGAAAGCCGAATAGAACAAACATTCGTAAAACTAATAACAAAATTATAGGAATTAAGGCCTTAAGACGGGGAAACCGCACGCCCATTATCGGCCTAATATCAGCCTAGAACCACTCAATAACTAATTGCACGAAATTAAAGCTCCACAGCCGCAAAACGAGGCAAAATTGCCACTCGACCATTTCGAACTAGAGCGATTTTTCCCAACCATAGAAAAATGGTAATTACGTATCCCAGACAAAGGAAACCACCGATTTAGTCATACCCGAGATTATCATTTAAAACACAGAAACAGTTGCTTACTCATCTTCCATTAGCACAATTATATGTATTTTAAAAAGTAATTTTATTAAAAATATGCATCGGTCACGCAGAGATAGATCTGGCGACCGGGTAGGCCGCCACCAGCCTCCAACCTTGAAGGAAAATTATTGGTGTGTTAATCGAGTCATTAAAATTTATAATTTTGTGGGAACTTTGTACTGACACCAAGCGGTCTAATCACAGCTGTAATTATATACCAATATCGAAAAAGGGTAATTGATGATCTGACGTAATATGTCAAATACGGGGCACTGTTAAGAAGTTAACTGATGGTAACCTACAAATTGTTTTGTTTGCAGCTAGAGGTTTGGCGTGGCATGCACTTCTCGCAAACATCTCAAACGAAGGAAGTTCCTAATCACACAGTGAGGTAATTGGATATATTACGGTGATTACTCGCCAGTTCTAACGAGGTTTATTATGCCGTAATTGCCATATCTTTAGTAATCGATCGATCTGCAAGCACAACTGCCAATTTTTCCTGTTTTTGCGATCTTATCTAACAGCTCTACAACGTTTATTAATCTGTTGACCTTTTAATGAAAACAGCAAAAACCCAGTTGTTGCGCGTTTAATTGACTTTTTCAACGAACAAAATTCTTTATGGTTTCCGAAAGTTGGTGCTGTTCAATGGAGAGATGCAAGAACTGATTGTATCACTATAGATTTAGTAGAGTGCACCGTTTTACTTTTTAGTCATAGTGAGTCGAGTTAGAGAGATCACAAATCATGAGAGTTCATTATCCAGGAGTGCTTTTACCAGAAAATTGATTCAAATTTTGTACATACAACCTCGTTTTTTTTATTTTTTTTTAGCTTTTTAGGTACATCCCAGTACGTAGTTATGTCCGGTGAATCAACGTTTTTATCAACTTTTCTTAAAACGTTTCATCAACGATTGCTTAAGACGTTTAATCTACGTTTGGTTAAAACGTTTAATCTACGTTTTCTTAAAACGTTTAATCAACCTTGCTTAAAACGTTTATTCCACGTATCTACCAACCTTACATAAAACGTTAAATCAACGTTTTCATTTATTTTTTTCCATCTACATGAATATAATTTATGTCAAATGAGTTTTACCAGGGTTTGAACTTTGGACCCAGATAAAACTTGTTCGATACAAATGAGTGTTAATTTTAGTTTGAGACAAAAACTGTAAACCAAAAATGCTGTTAAAAATATACAGAGCGTTAATGTTTAATTAAAAAGCACATACAAAAAAGTGTTTGACTCCAGGTAGCACACTACGTCGTCACATGTCACATCCACAAGGCGTCCATTTGTTGACGTCTCTACGTATTTAATATATCAAACTTTGCATTTTATCATAAAAAAATTCATAACATATTTTAAACATGTTTTATTGGAAATATAATACTTGTACTAATTACAATGATTAGTAAAATAGGTATATTTGATAAATTCGTTTTTGATGATATATATGTTAAAACTTAAGACCAAAGGAAGGACAGCACTTAAGGGTTGACTGGGGGTGACTGCAAACTAGGAATAATTTTAAACAAGAATTACATTTTTTATTGGTACGGTTACTGTGAATTGGTTTTTGGGTAATGTCTAACTCATACACTTTTTTGGATGATTTTGGATTGTTGGAAAAGGAATTTCCCACAATTCACAGTAAAATTACTCCTAATAACAATTTACCCTGGAAAGGGCTCGGACGAATTCACTTAGTTAATGTTTCGGCAACTTCTCTGTTGCCTTCTTCAGAACTACCTAAAATGAAAAAACTTTAGAAATGGACGGAATTTAGAACTTAACGGATTGGAATGCTTTCTCAATGAGACTGTAATTCTAGAGACAATAAAGCTTTGATTGCCAAGCATTAATTTTTGTTGTGATGCATAGGTAAATAATTTATATCAGCCTTAATATGCCTATATGTACCTAATTTAGTACAGCTTAATTTAAACATATCTACTTAAATTAGTTGGGCTGCAAAATAATATAGCCACACTCATCAAAACCAATGGGGGTGGTGAGATTCCAGCCATCTTGTCTCTAATCTTAAAAAACAGTAAAATCTTAACCCATGAGTACTCACCTTTTAAGCGATTTGAAATTTTTCACCCTAAAAAAACGGTCAACAAACCAAACGAAACGAACAACAACATACGTCGTGTCATGGCCGATAATAACATCTCAAGTCTCAAGCAGCCAACAGTGCCGACGCCCGACACGCGTGACAAAGATAAACACCGGGGATCGTGGCAATACGTCCTACCCCTCTAAGCCTCGTCATAAAAATCTGGGTCGTCCGCCGTTTACGCCAACGCCACCTAGCGCTCAGAATATGTGACATGTAAACTTATTTTCAACGTTTAATCAACGTTATAAATTCAACCAATATCTAAACATATTCAACACACGTTTTAACAATGTTGATTTAACGTCGAAAAACATGGTTGTTCATTTTCAAAAAACTCAACCAAAAATCAACAGCTTAAAATCAAAGAGACAATTATAAATCAATCGAACAAATGATGATAAGTTTTAAAAGACATTTCGTAACCGCGCATTCGTGACGGTTTAATTACTGTCACCTATTTTGCAATGTTTAATCAACAGGATAAATTCAACCCATATTAAAACACATCCAAAACACGGTTTAACAACGTTGATTTAACGTCGAAAGTTATGAATGTGCACTATCGCTTATATCAACCTGAAATCAACAAGTTAAAATCAACGTGACAACTATAAATCAACGGACCAAACGATGATTCTACGTTGAAACAACGTTCGACTGTTTACTGGGATAGACTTGCCCACAAGCAAAGAAAATGATCTAGCTATCTAGAAATGAAATATTTTTTAAAATTGTATAACACAATAATACCAAGAATAGCTGGGGAATTTTTAGAAAAACGATGTACTATTTTGTAAAATCTCTCTAGTACAACCTCAACTCAGTACAGTTCGGTAATATGTAACACCCTTTTAAAAACTCCAGAATCGTATTTTAAAAAAACGAATTTGATGTTGGTTGAAATGAAAACCAAACTTCGGATTTCAAATTTGAAAATCCGTTGAAGATAGTAAAAAATGGCTACAAAGAAATGCCAATTATTTTGAATTATCTCTTTAAATTAAAACAAAAAAAATTAAAACGTTTATTAAAAATTTTGACTTTTTGCAAATATTTCCTAAAGTAGTCGGAATTTTCGAAATTTGAAAACGTCAATTTATAGACTACTAACTGCGCAACTTTGGCCCAATTTAACCTTCTTCGTATCGCTTCAAATAACCGAGATCCCCATGGTTGAACTCGAAAAACGGTCACCTACACAGAGTGACTTTTTTAAGTGCCAGCAGTGCAGCTATCTCCGAAGACAGTTAAATTTGCAAAAAGTTAACTTTTGTAGAGTCTGTTTAGAAAGCCTTTACAATGTTGGCACATTTTGAGTGCTTTCTGAAATAATTTAAAAAAAATGTGTTTTTTGCGTTATTTCGAACCGAAAAAACTAACACTAGTAACACGTCACAATTCTATGTTACGTTAACCTGGCTCTTATACGATCGACAAATAAAATTTGCTTTGCTTGTCATTTGAACGTTTTATTAACATCAATTTTGTGTAAGAAAAAAACGTCTAACTCAACGTCACAAAAATGTTTTATCATCATTTTGTTCTCACAATTTATATTACAATATGTAATCGTGCAATTATAGTTATTTATTTTATAAAGGAATTAACAAGCCTTTTTAAGGATCTAAGGCCGATAAACTCCGAATTTAATTCAACGTTTTATCCACGACCACGGCTAAAACCAATCAGTTAGGAGTGGAGGAACAGGTGAAAATTCCTGGTTTTGAAAAATGTCAGGTTTGACAAATAAATTTTTACAAAAATAACATTAAGCTAAAAAGTAGAAAGTCTGGAAATCGTTTCTAAAATAACTTAATTCACTAGTGCCTTAGAAGGCTTTTAATCCACGCCAGACAGACCCTCATAATATAGTGGTCGTGAATAATAGTATTGTTGCGGACTACTATGCGGAGGGCACAGGCCGTAGTAACAAGTTAAATCATGGTGCCGACAGTGTTCCACATGTGCAGCAAGTCAAGGACCACAAACAAGATCCAGAGGGCCTATGAAGCAGTACAACGTGGGACTGCTATTCGAACGGTTGACCATAGATGTTGACGGACTTTTTCCTGAAACGACCAGAGGCAATAAGTACATTCTAGTTGTTATGGACTACTTCAGCAAGTGGCCTGAAGTGTTTGCTATCCCTAATCAAGAAACCAGCACAGTGGCGGATGTACTCGTCGAGAATGTCTTCAGCAGATTTGACATACCGTTAGAGTTACACGCTGATCAGGGACGTAACTTTGAGTCCAAGCTTTTCCAGAGGCTCTGTGAACTGTTGGGTATCAGGAAAACCAGAACGACACCACTGCATCCCCAATCAGATGGTATGGTTGAGAGATTTAATAGAACAACATCTTTCCAAGGTTCTCGATGGACATCAGAAGGATTGGGATCAGCATATACCGCTTTTCTTGATGGCGTACAGATCAACAGTCCACTATTCGACAGGACAAACACCATCACAAGTCCTATTTGGTCGAAAACTTGGGCTTCCATGTGATGTAGTATTCGCATCGCCAATAGGCCAGAAGAGAGGTGTTGAGGACTACGTTGACGCACTTCAAGAAAGATTACTAGACATACATGAACTCGTTAGGAAAAATTTGGACTTGGTTGGCGATAGAATGAAGACCCGCTATAACCTTAAGGAGAATTTGACAGGGTTCCAGAAAGATGATAAAGTTTGGCTCTTTAACCCACAGAGAAAGAATGGAACGTCGCCGAAATTAACACCGATTTGGGAAGGACCCTACAATGTGGTTAAAAGGATCAATGACGTCGTCACCTAGATAGATTGAAGCGGTACCAAGGACGTGATGAAGGAGATCGGGACGATCAGCTCTAAGGGGGGGGGGGGGGGGGAAGCATTGTTGCGGACTACTATGCGGAAGGCACAGGCCGTATATAAATGCATGACGAAGCTGCATTTCCCGGCCTAGTGCGCTCCATAGTAAGGGTTGGCGCACGACCTCGAAACAGCGTAACATCCGGAACACTCGATGCTTGAATGGATGCGCGGCTAGGGATTTCGGAGGTTTTCGAGGTCTGCTATCCGTATATAAAGACTGGGACAAGTGAAGTAAGTTTTAAGTTTGAAGTACGACGCGTTGTAGTAAAATTATAAAAGAGTGTAAGCTTTAGTAAACGATTTGTAAAGTGTGAATAAATTGTGTTTATTGTACAAGTGCAAGACTGTGTTTTAACTCACCAAAAAGAGACACCTTAAAATACATTTGTCTCCTAATACATCCTAATAAAAAGATAATTATTTGAACCAATCAGTGGTAACTAGGGATTTCACGTATAAAGCGGTTTACTTTTTGAGTTGCCAGTTGTCTTCGACATGTTGCATTTCCACAACAACTCATTATTTACGACTCAACATTATTCACTTGTGAATAATGAACATTATGAATAATAAAATAATGAACATTAGTCACAACATTATTCACAATTGAATAAAGATTAGTATTAATGTTGAGAATATACAAGAGTTATGTGATTGTTATAGTATGGTCGTGGATAAAGGCAATTGAAGTAAATTACTGTACGAAGCTTTCGTTCTGCTAATCTGCATAAAGGTCTAAATCAAGTTAAAACCTTAGAAGTTTACTTATCACTTCTTGTAACAAAAGACATGTTTGTAATAAATTTTAGATAAAAGAACTATAATAAGAGATATATTAGCTAGAATCATGAGCAGAAACTTAAAACGTCGCAGGAAAGTACCTATATATGGGAAGTTAATATTCTACACGTCATTAAAACGTCATTTTTCAATTGTGGACTCGGTGGGTTCTTCTATCATCATACACGTATATTGGTTAATTTGCTGTCCATTTTTTCAAGTTAGTTGCTTTAAAATTTACTAATAGACTTAAACATTATTTCTACAACTTTACTCTTTCGCGGTTGGAGGACAGTACGAGAAAAAGAATGCCACTTTCTCCCTAACCAGCAGTATCGTTCCTAATAGCCCCAACGACATTTCTTTTTCTCTTTATTATCAATGTAAGGAAGCTAACTTGAATAAAAATCAAAAGAAAAGCTTATTTTATTCTGCATGTCAACTAATGGATGTTAAAAAAATGTTTTAATGACGTGGCATATTCTAAAGTTATTATTTACTTGATCATTTAAAATGTATGTTATTTAACATTTTTACAGATTATAAAACTGTGAAAGCTTTCAAGTCTGGTCGAAATACAATCTAAAGTGTTTTCCGGACTTTGAAGTCGTGGTCCAATGGAATTTCTTCCTGACGTTTTGTCTGCAGCTGCGGCAGACATTATCAATAAAGGCGAAAAGCACAATGTTAAAACTCTCTTTAAACCCACTCGTACAAAACAACAGAACTTGAGAAAGTCTGCAGAGATCCCCTATCGGCACCCGGAGTTTACCGAGTTCCATGCAGCTGTGACTCGGTATACATTGGCTCCATAAAACGCAGTGTCAACACGAGGATTACAGAATGTAAAGGGAGTTGCAGGCTGAGACAAACACAAAAGTCAGCAGTAGCAGAGCACATTCTCTCCGAAGGTCACGACATTCTTTTCAACGAGGTGGATATCTTATATCAAACGCAGCATTTCTATCTCAGACTAATGAGAGATCCATTGAGATCTTTAAACACAACAACAATTTCAACAGGAAGGAGGAAATTACCTTTCTAAATGCAGAGTAGAAGCGACTTCTACGACATCATGTTTCGACTTTTATTTTATTATAAAGAACACCTCAATAAAGGTCGAAACGTTGACAAGTTTCACAAACATGAAGTTTAGTGTTGTTTATGTCCTATACACCAGCTATTTACCTCTTTCAATTAGAGGAATATTAAATTAGTAGTTTCTCAATTATCGAGACTCCCATGTGTAGTTCGAAAATCCTCCAAACCAAAAAAGAGGTATCTGCATTCTTTATCTGCCAGAACCTTTTGTTTAACCTCACATAGATTTTAAACTTGAGATGTAAAAGTGGACCTTAACGGAGACACTCATAGTACCCAAATTAAGCAACACTCCCTTGGGCTCATCGTCGTTAAAATATAACGATTATTATGATGCGTCACAGCTTTAACTTCACCTGCAGCCGCCACCTTGAATTATTATTTTTGATTGACATAAATCAATCATTATTATAAATCAAAATTCTTGTACTACCTCAACTGAACATCCATAAATATGGGCGATGGCTGTGGCTGCGGTCCATCGGGCTTCACACCGCCTAGACCGCCCAGTAGACCTCCACCCGTTCCGCGCATGGGAGTTAGAAGTTTCGGGCCTCTTCCCCCGATGCATGTAGACCGAAGCCTACCTTTGGCGTGCCCCATCCCCCCACGTCCCCGGAGTCCGCCCAGAATGCCCAAAACTGTGCCAGAAGCGAGAAGATCTCGCCATAGACCAAAATCCCCCAAATCGTCTGAAAGTTGTTTGGACAAAACACTTTCCCCGGGTCCTGGTGATCGGACGTTAACGGGGTCAATAGTGCGTTCACCCGACTTTACTAAATTCGGATCCACCATGGAGGAGTTGAGTAAGCTGGAGTTTGTGGAGATGCAGAACGTTGAAGACGATTTAAGAAAGTTCCACCTGAAGAGGCGTAAACTGGTGTTCAATATTGCCAGCATTAACTTGTCGAAAGCGAAGAAGTCGATTAAGAAGGCGGTGAGCAAGATGGGACTGAAGTAGTAGGTGACCACTTTTAGTGACATCAGTTTGTGTGTTACTTACAGTAATAAATGGCACTGTGCGATATCTTTTGCGAGCTTCGGTGTTAATTTGCGGGGAATTCGCATAGTATGCATATTATCGGGCATCAAAGAACCTAAAAGCCCATTTAGGCTGCTACATAAAGCGGCCGTAATTGCCACCGGTTTGCCGTATTTGTAAAGCGAGAACAAGTGTTAGATCGCCGCTTGACCTGGTTGGCGGCATATTCCTAATAAGTCTTCTAGCTCTGACTGAATTTGAGGAATTTCGCAGGTATTTTGACTACTTTCACTACTCGATACCTACAGGGTGTTCCCACCATTGTTATCTCCGAAATGGTAAAAGTTACAAGGTCGTTTAAAATTGAAAAAAGTTGTCTTTCGTTGAGTTTTGCTTTAAATTCAAAGCTGTTACATTTTCAGCGGTTTGCGAGTTGTTTGGAAAAATGTGAAAATTTCTCAAAACCTCAATCTCCTGTATTTCGTAAACACCCTGTATAGGTTCTCTATGCTTGTGTGGTCGTGCAATTGCTTGTTCGCGTAAACCAGAAACGGCCTTAACTCATGCACGGAAAGGTCTTCTTCGCACGAAAAACGGCCATAAGAATAAACTTAATGGCATATTGGAAATTTCGTTTTGACGTTGACCCGCTGCGCTTAAGTGTCATCATCGAGGATTTATCGTCGTTAAAGGCTTAATAACACCGCCATATTTGTGCTTGGCACGGTTTAATGTCTGCTATAATTTTGAGAAAGATAAAATCAGATTTGCGCGCGCGTTTTCCAATGGAAGTTCTAAGTGGGGCTTATTAATGGAGAAGGAAGACTGGCTGTAATAAAAGAGAGACTAATAATTAATAATAATGTTTATTTCTTCTTATTAAAGGTAAAAACCTTTTACAACATAGATATAGGTACTTACTTAAACTAGAAAAAACTCACTATAACGCTAAAAAATATTACAAAATTGACTTGGTTGGTATGTTTACAGTAGTTTCTTATCAAACAAGAACTCGCCTAAAGCGCCATGTCTGTCCATCATCTTCTCAAGACTGGACAATTTACCGGCCAAATCGCGCTGGCCTTCGTACTGCTCGGTCAAGAAGTCTCCGGTCAGGTAGTCGACCAACTACAGTAACAATAAGCGCAATGACGAATAAGAAGGATGAAAACATAATAAAATTTATTTTTATAACCATAGTGTCATAAAAACCAGCACTCGTTTCAAAATTTGCCGACGTTTCGATTGTACATTTCAATCTTGGTCAGGGTTCTTTTAGGTCGACAAAATGGTTATTTGCAATATCCACTTTATTGACATAACCATGTCCTCAACCTAAAGAAACCTCCGAGGAAGATTGCAATATACAATCGAAACGTCCGCAAATTTTTAAACGGGAGCACTATCATTGAACAATAACATTCATCGAAATGACACATCAACACAACGCAAGAACAGAATTCAGAAAGATTTAAAACTAAATTGTTTTGATCAATTGATGACTTAATGCGAAAACTTACGTGATAATCATTGACGATTTTCTCTGGGGTCTTGTCGCTCTCGCAGACCTCGATCAGTCGCCTAATTTTGCTGGTAACCTGAGACTCCAATATAAGAGCGTCGCGGAGGGCAGAAGCGCCACTTGCCCAAGTGGTGGTACTGGGAGCCAAATTCTAACAAAACAAAAATTATGATACATCATTTGTCTCATTCCGATAAAAAAAAACGAAAGAGTTTTTTTTACTTTTTTGAAATTTAGTTTTTCTACTCATCGACGAATCACCAGTTTTTCTCAACTTGCAACTTTGGCCCTTTATAACTTTAGAACGCCTGGACCGATTTTAGAGAATCCAGCGCGGGAAAGACCCGTAGGTTCAATAGTTTGGGAGATGGACCCATTTGGTGGTTGACTTTTAGAATCGACGTTTTTATAATTATTTTAAAAACTCTCTTAGATTACCTACTGCGCTCGGATTAAGTTTCTTACGTTCAAAGGAGATCGAAGTCATCTCAATTCGATCAAAAAGAGCAAAACAACATTTTTCAATATGTTTTAAAATTGAAGTGGGGTTATTCCTTCTTTTTTCACTAGTTTGGTAGATGGACTTCGTCAGTGGTCCATTTTTAGGCATTTTTAGAATCGACGTTTTTATAATTGTTTAAAAAACTTCCTTCGAGGTCTTACTACGCTCCCAGATTAAGTTTGTTACGTTCGTAGGAGATCAAAGTCGTCTCATTTCGATCAACAAAAGCAAAAAAAAATATTTTGCAAAATTCCTTGAAATTGAAGTGGGTTTTTTTTCCTTCTTTTTTTCAATAGTTTGAAAGATGGACCACTTCGGTGGTCGATTTTTAGGCATTTTTAGACTCGACGTTTCTACAACTTTTTTTAAGAAACTCTCATTTCAATTAAAAAGAGCAAAAAAACATTTTTCAAAAATGTATGAAGTTGATTTTTGATACTTTTTTTTGAGAATGACCAATGGGGGGAGTATTCCTCCTTTTTTTCTAACTTGAAACTTTGACCGTTTATAGAACGCGTAACCCGATTTTATTAAATCCAATTGTTTTTTACTCTTCTTAATGTCCTCTTTCATCTCTCGCCAACGAAAGACCCATAGGTGTAATAGTTTGGGAGGATAGACCCCGTCGGTGGTCAAGTTCGGTTACAAGCGACTCTTTTATCATTTTAAAAAAAAAATCCTTAGAGGACCTATTGCACTCGGATTAAGTTTGTTATGTTCATACTATTATCCTAAAGATCGCAATACACTAGAGGAGTTAGATAGTATGTGTGGAGATGTGCAGGCACATATCAACTGACAACCTTCAATATACTAAAGTTGATTAAATGCTGAACTAATTGAAACTAGTCAAACCATAGCGAAACATTTTTCACCATTTTGTAATTCTTTGTCATGTTACTCAACAAATAGGCCTATAAATAGCTTATTGTTTCAAGCAAAAATCCATCGTATACCAATATTTGAGCTTGATATGAATATAAGTACGGTTTTTCACACTTTCGAACCCATCTTCTCATCTCCGATTCCCCTTAGATTCCCCTGCCACTGATAACTTCCCAGAAATGATTCCCTGCCACTAAATCCGCTTTGATAATAATTGGATGAGAAAATGACAAAAAACAAAACGCAATAATGTTCCAGAAACAATAACAGGAAACAGGTCCTATAGAGATAAAAATCCCGCTTACGTTCTTGGCAATCATATCGCTCACTCCGTCGGTAAGTTGACCTCTCATCAGCAAATAATGAATAAGCTTGATGGCGTGTTCACGTTCTTCGCTGGCTGCATTGAAGAACAATTTAGCGAACCCGGGTCGGTTGATCTGATCCCGAGAGAAATGGGCACCCATGGCCATGTACTGCAGGGCAGCCTTCAGCTCTTCCATGACGTGGGCCTTGACGACGCTGGTGCAGCCATTGCTCATGTCTAGCCAGTCCTTGGGGATGTTGGGTACCTTGTGCTCGCCTGGAAATGTCGATAATCAATTGTAAATGGCATTTTCTAAATTCTATGCCTTTTAAAAATAGAAATAAAGGTGCAGTGTAATGGTGTTTCTAAAGGTAAACAGCACGTGGACAGGCTGGAATTCGAAACGCAAAAAATATGTAGATGATTGCCAATCCTCATTATACGTTGATGGGCAGATAGGTATATTTCTCCTCTCTAATTTCTAAATCAAATACCTATAAACCATTCACTTATTATTGTCATCAAGTAGGCGTTGGAAATATGACTTTTTTATCGTATCTTCTCAACATGTCGCGAAAAGAGTTAGATATAAAAAAAAATGAGGATTTCAAAGGTAACGAGATGCCAAAAATAAGTGAATTGGCTTTGGGCGGAAATTTTTCATATTATCAAAGTCACGTATTAAGTGATAAATGTTGAGTTTCAACTTGAAAAGCAAAAAGTAAGTACTAAGTGTAAGAATGACTAGACAAGCCTAGGATCCTTGGCATCAACTGGACAAATTTTTATTGTTACTAGGCAAGATAATTACATTATTATGAAATATATTAAATATTTTTTTCAAAAAGTTGCCCACTTAGTAAGTAGGTGAGTGGAATATTATTGCTACCTATTGATAATCAAGTTTGGGACTTTAACAGCGTCGTTAGTAAGTAAATTGGACCATGGTTGGATAAGAATCATAACAATAATAATTAAGAATTTACTTCAGTAATAAAGCAAAATCGTCAAGACTATCTCATTCAGGGAATTATTCTCGATATGGGTCACTTTAATATGGGTGCGATTATTATAAATTTTATCCTGCTAAAAGAGCGAACAAATTAAGAAACAAGTTGTAACTGAATTATTTCATAGGGAAAGATATGTGATTTGCGAGGTGAATCCATAACATAACCAAACATCGTTTTCAGGTCTAAATCCACCGTAAAATTTAGCAACTTTCGGCTAAGAAATCTTCCAACCATTAGAGTTAAGATATGGTATACACGAGGGTATACCATAAACGAGACCATAACATTTAAACTGTAACTACTTGGTGGAATTACTGACTTTTTTGGTATTTGATTTACGCATGGAGTGACATTAAGGCACCAAGAAGGACGACACCTCTCGATTAAGTGTAGAAGACAGAGATAAAATATCGAAAATATTGTAGTTTCTATATGACGATGGAGGTATATTAAAAGAAGTACCTCTTATATTTTGGTTTAAAATTAAAGTCGTCTTAAAGTTTGGCTATTAGTAATTCAATGTTAAATGGATCAAACGCCTGGGTCTTATCGATGAAAACACAAATAGCAATACAGCGGTGACCCACATCAAAAGCAGCAGTAGTAATAATGCAGTAGCGCTGCTATAATTTCCTGAACTCAGGCTGATTTAGGGAGAACATTTTTTGTCTCTATAACATTTATAATTTGACCGTTCACAATTTACTTCCACAGCTTAGCACTTCAAATTTAAGAATTTTGGTTTTCCATAATTTTTTCTTAAGGTATACCTATGCTTCCTGTGTTTCCATTTAGATTTCGAGATACGCATGACGAAGAGTCATTTCTTAGGAAAAAATTAAGTGCATTTCGAGACACTTTTGCAAATTTACTGAAATGAGTGAAATGTGAAAAAAGCAAGAGCCGAAAAAGTTTCTGAACTGAAGAGAAATTTCTGATTTTTAAGAACCAACAATCAGTGATAAACCATAAACTTGAAAAAAAAATGTGATTTTCACCATTAAACACAAGTATCTCCCGTAAAAAATGTTTTAAAATTTTCTTATTCACATCCAGAGTACCCCTCAGAATAAATTTTCCCTCTATAACCAAACCAGCAATATTGTTAAAATGTAACAAAAACAAAAGACACCCCAAAACTGATCCCTGAGGAATTCCTGTTCCAACCTCCAGACTGTACGAGGTTGCTCCATCCAAGGCACCATGAATTCCTTCCACTTACGTAGGATTTGAACCAGCTGGGGACCTAATATGTTATCAACTTAAAAATGAGGATATTGCAGTCTAACGCAATAAAACGCCTTGGAGAGATCATAAGAAACAGCCCCCGAGTCTCTATAATGTTGAGGGCAAACAAAAGAGACTCAAGAAAAGAAGAAATAGCGGCGTTCTTACCATTGCAGACTGAGGTCAAAACTTACAGCAATTTCCATTGGTCGCTCTAGCCACCGCTAGGCCACCTGAAGACTCTCTAAGATACAGAACTTACAATAACATCATACGAGATTTTTTCACCTTTTCAACTTTTTCACACAGGAATGGTTGGCAGAAACGCGATATCTCTGAAACTCAAGGGGTCGCTGCCCTTGAAGATGGGAATCACCTCTACAAGCATTCAGGGAATATGCCCCTTAAAAACGAGATGTTTATATGGCTCGCCAATTACCTGTAACACGTCATCAGAAACACTGATGGAAAGTAGACCTATGCTCATACCATCTCAACCCATAGATCTTTTATTAGTAATTCTAGCTTGCTAGAATAGGGGGTTGATCACTCCCTGCAATACTGTTACAGAACTAGCCTCAACCTCAGGAAATTTTTCTTCAATTAATGGAAATTCCCTTACGAACCATAATTCATAGAAATCATAATGTAATCTACGGAATGTGCCCAAAAACCCAAGAAAATTGCCTTTTAAATTAGCTTGTAGATTATTTTTGTTCTCATTGCAATCTAGTGAGGTCATTCTAATTCTCTCTTTTTGCATTTGAATGTACTTATCTTTATTTACATTTTATGGTAAATCTTCAGAAACCCTTATTGAAGAGTTTAATTTGTTGTCTCAATATTTAATAGTTACTTATTGACAAGTATTAAATATTAAACAATCGTACTATACAGGTTGTCCCATAAGCACATGATCAAAAAGGTGCTGCAACATTCTCTGGGTCAAAAGAAAAGGATTTGATTACACTTTTATTAAAAAAAAATGGGTCTGGTTTGCTGCTATTGAAGGGCAGAGTTCTTGAAAAAAATTGAATCTCTTTGAAATATCTAGAGAAAATTACAATGGATTTTAATGAAATTTACTGTGGACAGAGCCATGGACTTGCTTTTAAGTTTTTAAAAAATATTTTTTAATGGAAAAATGGTGTGCATCCACCACTCAATCCACCATCATCATGTAGTAAGTTCTTTGGTGTCTTGTTAAAAAAACTACCAGAATTGTTTATTAAATCATCTCAATCAATTTAATTTTTTAAATCTGTTAGCTTGTTATTTCTTCGAAATTTTATTGCTCCTGGCAAAAACATGGTAAAAAAAGCATTTTGCCTAAAAAAACATAGTAACCTCACTGGATTCTACATGAAGAAATGTATTTGACAGAATTTTTAATTATGTGAAACGTGAAGACACATTTCATTTATTTGGAAAATCGGAAGGAAGAGTGACTACCCTGTACATACTGGCATATTCCTGCTTAATAAACAATGAAATTGCAAAATATTAAAGACATTTTGCTAATGTGCATACTTGTATAATTCTTTTACATACATCTAGCAAAAAAAGCCAAGCCACTGGATTTTGTGTAACATAATCTACCCAGGATGGCGTTTTTATATTTCTCAAAAACAGAAAAGACAACCCTATGTACAAAGTGCATACATCACCCTGTATAATAAAACAAAGACAGCTATGAAAATTTTGATATCATGGCATTATTTGTTTTATGAATAAGTAACATAATGCTAGGGATTCCTGCTAGTTTCACACCCAAAAGTGCCAAAAATGTAATATCCTGTACATGGCCAGTTTAGGTATCAAGTTTTATACAAAACATTATGTATCCAATTTTGCCCTCTCCTCTTTGTCATACACACTTCGAGATTATGAGCAATATGTGCTTTATGTTTAAATGTGGTTGAATTTTTATTTTGAGGTTTTTTCCTACTTCCATTCATTTAAATTTTTATTTACTTGTGGATTATTTGTCAGGGTCTGGTTGGTTTTAAGCATTATGGTATTTTGAGGTTTTTTGAAATTTACAAGAAAAAGGACATCAAATTAAGTACCTAGTTTAAAGCGAAAGAAATTGCGGAATTTTCATATTTCTACCAAAAAAATGTTAAAAATAATACCTAATGTATATATAATAGGATCCTATAGCAAAAAAAACAAAACAACAGCTTGCAGTACAAATAAAGGGTTATTGGGAGCACAAAAACTGAACTGATATGAAATTCTTTTAATCTACAAAGCTTTTTTTCAATTCATTTCATTAAATAATTATTACCAAACAAGAAATCAAGTTGAAATTATTTGTTATTTTTGTTCTCCAACCTTCCAAGAAGCAAATATGAAATGACATTCATGACAATGACAGATCTTTGTAGTGCTCCCATTATGCAATGTTGCAAAATTTTGAAAATGATAAAAAAATACAGAAATAATCTGGAGTAACGTAATTTCAACTAACCAAACCAAAGAAAAAAATGAAACTTAACCTAACCTAAAGAAAGACAGAACTGATATAGGTAACAAGAAATAATGTACCAAAAGGCAAAGTAAAACTACTAACTGCGACAAAGGATAAAGGAGAAGTAAACCAAATCAAAAGAAAAACGTAACTGAGGAAAAACAGAACTGAACTAACCTAACCAACAGAGCCCACACTTATACGCTCCATAATGGCCCTAAAGACTTGCTGTGACAAAAAGCAGACATGACCTTCAACAGTCAGCCCTAAAAGACAACAACAACTGGAATGATCAAACCAAAGGAAAAGCATAACTGAACTAACCAAAGACCAAGTAAAACTGAACTAATGTAACACACTTAATGTGTAGCAAGCAAGAGGGTCTCAAGCGGCTCTAAAGGGTGCTGCCACAAGAAGCAGAGGCGGACCTAATGGGCCGCCATAAAAGACACAACATAAACAAGTAAGAATGAACTAACTAACCAAATCAAAGGAAAATGTAACTAAACTAATGTAACTAAAGGAACAACAGAACTGAACTAACCTGAAGTAGGTAATCAAAGGCAAAGTAAAACTCAACTAACCCAACCAACAGAGCCCACATTTAATGTGTAGCAAGCAACAGGCTCTGTAGCGGCCTTTTAAAGGGCTGCTGCAACAAGAAGCTAAACTAACCTAAGCAACCATGGGATGCCATAATGGGTAGGTTTAACTGAACTAACTAAACCAAAGGTAAATCATAACGGAATTAACCTGAACCAACTTAACTAAAAGCAAAGTAAAACTAAACTAGAGTCTTACTTTGCCTTTGGGCCGCATTGCCTGAACTTCGAGGCAATTACGGGGATCCAATACATCAAGCAATACATACGGGGTGTTAATTATAAAACTTCATCTAGTTGGCTGTGAAAAGAAAAGGATGGAGAAACATAAGTCCATTTATCTGTCAAAATTTCATACCCTGCTAGATGAAGTTTTATAATGAACAGCCCGTACTTAACTAACTGCTTCCAAAAAGGCCTAGTTTCTGGATATTGAGAGAGGAAGTGGCAACACCAGCTGGTCTAACAGGTGACAGCAACAGCTAACACAGCTAACATGAAATAAATAAATTACCTAAACTTAATTATGAATGCCCCTTGAAACATTAAACATGAGGCATTAAAATTTAAATAAACTGTTCCATATTTTGGTATTTTTTATAATTTTTTAAAATAAATAATATAAAAATTCCCAAAATTTTGTTTTTCTTTAAACTACTTAATTTGATGCCCTCTTTATTGTAAATTTCAAAAAACCTTAAAATTCTGTAATGCATTTACTAGCATTACTACGTACTGGATTATTCATAAATTAAACTTTTGCAATCATATGCAATCATAAGAAATCATCCAGAGTCTCCTTCAATCCTTGAAAATCTGGGAAGTTTCCACAATACAGTCACATTGTGAGTATAGTGATCAACGCCTCACATAGTGCAAGCATGTTTTTATAAAAAATGTTTAGATCTTTGGTTCCATTCTTTGGTTATTGACAATTTTCTGCTCTTCAACTTCAATTTTACACTCAGGAAAGCCCAATGAAAAGCTTTTTGAACATAAGACAAAGCACAAGAAAAAGATGAAGGAAGTTTTCTGCCCCAGAATCGAGTCCAGAACTCAAAACATCAGGGCTGTCAGCAGAGTTGCAAAGCAGCCCAAAACTATCACAATTCTCCTTGGTGTGATGCCCATGCATGTGTGCATCCCATTGCTCATAAAGAACAGTGATTCACTTTTTGACAGAAAGAAAAGGATGACGACATAATCAAAGTAAATAAACTTTGGTTCTTTCATCTTTTAAGTACTTTTGATATTTCACAGAAAAATTAATGACATTTTCAAATGAACACCCCCTATGTAGTAGGACGCCTCTACTGGGCTTGAAAAATAGCATTAAAATAAACAAATTGCTACGTGCGTGATTGGTATTGCGTAGCAAGGTTGGGTGGATTACGATTATTATTAGCTCTGTTACTATTTTCTTCCTTTTTAGCCTGAATTTACTCTCAAGATCTTGCTGACCTTTTGAGGCAAAATACCCGCTAACTACCTTACGCCGAAGAGGGGTCGTGGGGTAGTAGATTTTTATAAAAGGCGCCACCCGATTTTATAGCCCCACAGTGGGATCAGCAAGTCGACTTAATTGACAGAAGCCTCAAAAACGGGAAAATAAAATAACGCTGTAATTACCAGGACTCAAATTGGAATAAACAATAAACAAAAAAACGTCAACAATTAAAATGATGTTTAATAAACTAATGACCCTTTCTCATAAAAAAATGAGGTATTAATATAAAGGTTTAAACTATCGGGCGAGGGTCAGGGCCCCTTTAAGTACAGGTAGAGAACTGATAGTACCTAGCACCTAGCAGCTGATTTTCTACAATCACTTAAGAATTTGAACCCAAATATTGTTATTGCTTCCAGTAGGAAATTTGGTTCTTAACGTGATAGAACCGAAGTGAATATTTAAGTGTGGGTTAATTTACATTAAACAAAGGTGTGCGCGTAACTGAGGTTAAGTGTAATGTGTGCTCCACATGAAGCGTAAACTTTATGAAATAGCAGTTAAAAGGTAGTGATTTGTAGAATAAGTTGGGTTGCACTTGAAGTCAAGTAAAACTAAATAATGCACACCAGTTTCTAGACAAAAAAAATAATACCGTTCATATATATATGGAGGGCTTACACAGATGTTATGATAAATTAAGTGTTCAATTCTTAGTGTGCGTATCTCAGTTATTCACTACGAGTGTTCCACGGCGTAAATAAACTGGAAAGAACCCACCTGAGTTTCCTGTGTTGCTCCAGAGGTCCAAGCGAATGAGCTGTGCACGCAAAAAGTGGTGTCAAGCAACCAGGGATGATTCAGAGCATGCAGTCAGCGTCTACTGCAGTATGAAGCAGGATGCAGGACGCAGTATAAATCAGTATCAAGCAGTATGGAGCAGTATGAAGCAGTATGAAGTAGTATCAAGCAGTATGGAGCAGTATCAAGCAGTATGGAGCAGTATCAAGCAGTAGCAAGCAGGCCTGGATAGAAATGGCCCCATGCAAATCAAATTCCGCAAATGAAAATGAATGAAAAGGTAATCATATTTCATGCAATAATTTAACGGTGACGGATTAAAATCATATGGTGCAAATTAGATCGATACTATTGATCGCAATGAAAACGTGCTACGTACCTGGGGTTAGAGGGTGGCCTGATGGTAATTACCACGTGATCTACACTTGGCAAATTTCCTTTTTTTTCAAATGGAGTGAGATATTAAATTATTCCGTATGGTAAAATCAGTCAAAGACTATAAGGTATCAACCTTCACTAGTATACTGGAAATTTAACACTCTTTTACACTCTCAAAAATCCGCAGAGCGAAATCTTCAGCACAGCTTTCTTAGCCAAGAGCCAGAAGATGAAGAAGTTTCTAGAAGGAAATTTTGTAGTGGTAAGCAAGACCAAAAAAAAAAGAAAGTCAGGTCAAAGGAGAAGACTTGTTTGAAGGTACTATTTTGTAGCAAAATTGTACTAAATGTTTTGCACCATTTTGATTGGAAGAGAGTAGCATGACGTTACAACATGTTCACTATTTTTAGCCAATCACGACTCCCGTTTCGTTTTACACCTTTGTTGTTATTTACAAATATTCAATAAAAATTGTTAACTTAAATTTCCATCATCTTCAATATTACAAAGTTCATCAAGAGATATAAATTAATGTTTATAGAAAATCAGCCTATCTCCCTTAAATTGTAAAGAGTCACAAAAGTTCAACTAATTAAACCCTAATATTGATAGTCGTCCGCTGCCTCTGCAGGACCGAACTAAACGAAATAACATTACACAATAAAAATCGTAACACACCTCCCCTTCCTGAGAATAAGTTTTCTAGCATTAGAAAACTTATTTAGGAAATGACAAACATAAAAAGAAGCTACAATAATAAAACAGGGAATCACAGAAAATATGAAGCCCTAAGAAAATTAAAACTATCAGGGCTTTTGTCCACTACTCCGCGTCAGGAGGATGTGCCTTAAGGTCCTTCGCATGCCATACACCACAGATTTTGCCTGACGGATGGGTCAACTCATAACACCATGGGGAGACAATTTTGGTTATGGTAAAGGGCCCCGTAAACATTGGTGCAAGCTTAGAAGAAAATTGTCTGGATGCATCCGACAAGATTTTATTTTTCTTCCACACCTGTTCTCCCACCTTAAATGTGTCCGCTCGCTTACGTAAATCGTAGCGGGTTTTTGTTCTTTTGTAGGCTTCAGTAAGACGAGCCTGAACATCTCCGAAGACGTTTTTTAATTCTTCCGAGCGGGCCACAGGGTCAAACTTCCTAATGGGAGGCTCGGAAACATCAAGATCGGATATCCCCAGCTGTACTTCTCTACCAAACATAATAAAATTTGGGGTCAACTTGGTCACCTCATGTGACGAAGAACGAATCGCAAACGATATTTTACCGAGAAATTGATCCCATTTACGCTGATCGTCCCCCACGTAACTGGTTAACATAGTCTTGACAACACGGTGAACACGCTCCACAGGATTCGCTTGGGGGTGATAGTTAGCAGTGTACCGAAGCCTTACGTTAAGTTCGCTCATAGTTTTTCGAAATAAGTCGCTTCGAAACTGAGGACCATTATCACATAATATTTCCCGTGTGCCAAAGACGAGTATGAAATGGTCAACAAGCCATTTGAGGACAGTTTTTGAGGTTGCAGTTCTGAGAGGGAAGAGCAAAACAAATTTGCTAAACACATCACAGACAGACAGAATGTACGTGAATCCCGAAGTTGATCTCGGCAGTGGACCCACCAAGTCAATGCTAGCTAATAATCCCGGACGGTTCAGGCAAGGCTGAATGCTCTGCATGAGTCCAGCAGCAGCTTTCTGATTAGGTTTTGTCTGAACACATACTAGACACCTGGCAACAAAACGACCCACGTCTGTCCGCATATTGGGCCAATAAAACTTTTGGGCAATTCGAGCAACAGTCTTTGTCACACCCAAATGACCACACGACGGGGGGTCATGATTCCGTCTCATGATGTCCATTCGTTTCTCTCGTGGCACAACAAGCAACCAGTCCTCTCCAGGTGAAGCTAACTGAGGATATTGCAGCTTGGCTCGTTTCCATAATTTCCCTCTTTCCAAAAACCATTGGGGATACTTAGAGGATTGCTCCTTGACCCGAGAACACATTTTTTTATACCAAGGGTCAGTGATATCTTCAACAGAGCAGAGCAGAACAGAATCAATAGGTACTACAGGAACGGATCGAGACAAAGCATCTGGAACAACGTGGTCTTTTCCTTTACGATGTACAATCTCGAAATCATACTGTTGCATACGTACGGCCCATCTAGCTATACGACCAACGGGATCTTTAATATTATTAAGCCATTTGAGGGAATAGTGATCGGTAATAACGGTGAATCTCGTACCCTCGATGTATGGGCGAAGTTTTTCCACGGCAAAAAGAACAGCTAAACATTCTTTCTCAGTAGTCGAGTACTTCCGCTCATTTTTGGTCAGAGAACGACTGAGGTAACAAATGACTTTCTCTTCCTCATTGTGAACCTGTGTGAGCACGGCTCCTAGACCGTAGTCACTAGCGTCAGTCTGTATAACAAAAGGAACATTGAAATCGGGACAAGAAAGAATGGGTGCACTAATTAAATACTCCTTAAGACCCTTCAAGGCCGACTCACATTCCTCACTCCAGACAAATCGAACATTCTTACGTGTAAGAGCCGTAAGAGGAGCCAACAAGGTGCTGAAACCTGGCACAAACCGACGGTACCAAGAGGCCAAACCGACCACTCGTCTCACCTCTGTCACTGTCTTCGGTTGAGGAATATTCATGATGGCTTCAATTTTCCCTGGGTCTACCAGAAGACCTGAAGAGTTGACCACATAACCGAGGTACTTCAACTCTTTCTTGCAAAAATTGCACTTCTCGCGATTAAGAGTAAGACCAGCATTACGAAGACGTCTAATAACCTCCTTCAGCACGGACAAATGCTCCTCGAATGTTTGAGTACAAATAATCACATCATCTAAATAAACAAATACAAATCTTTCCAAATCCACCCCTACCACACGATCGATCAATCTTTGCCAGACGGCAGGAGCATTAGTTAGCCCAAAAGGCATTCTGCGAAACTGAAACAACCCTCGCCCAGGTACAGTGAAGGCGGTTAACGGTTTTGAAGTCTCTGAAACGGGAATTTGCCAATACGCGGATTTGATGTCTAAGGTACTCAAATATCGAGCATCTCTCAGTTTGTCCAGTGTGGTACTAACATAGGGAATAGGATACGCATCCGGAATGGTCACTTGATTGAGGCGCCGATAATCCACGCAAAATCTCCAACCACCTGATTTCTTCTTGACCATAACAATCGGCGACGCCCAAGGAGACTCAGAAGGCTCCACTATGCCATCAGATAACATGTGGTTAAGTTCAGAGTAAACATCTTTTAAAAGAGCTGGCGATACGGGGTAGTAGCGTTGCTTAATAGGTGGCGAGTTCGTCTTTATTTCAAGCTCCACCAAGGACGTGCATCCGAGACTCCCAGAAGTAACCTTGAAAGCCTCTCTCAAGAAGGAATCCAACAAGTCTCTCTCCTCACATGGCAAAGCATCCAGCGGCTCTATAGCGTTAACCTGAACTTTGCAGCTGGCGGTGGTGTGGTCTCGAAACTTCCATTCGTCGGAATACAAATCGGGAATAATCTTCATTCGGGACCAAAAATCTATGCCGAGTATAAGAGCATGTGGTAATGAAGGTACAACCAACGCGTCGATGATGCAGACTCGATCACGAAGACGGATAGGAACACGCACGACACCCAAACTTTCACATATTTGACCATTAGCTACTTGACAAGGAAGCTTAGAAGACTCACTTAAGTTACACAGCGATTCCAGAATAGACCACCCACAGGATCCAATAATGGTTCGGGAAGAACCACTATCTAATAGTCCCAAGAAATTATGACCGTGAATGGCTACTTCCAAAAATGGTCGCTCGTCTCCCTTGGCATGAGCCAAAATATAGTCCAGAATGGCATGATGAGGATTGGCCTGAACAGTATCAACAGGAAAGGATCCTAGGCCTGGGGTCTTTCCTTCCGATCGTTTTTTGCACACTTAGGGCAATTCCTTGAAGTGACATTTTTCAATCCACAGGAAAAACAAAACATTTCTCGAGGACGATCACACTTTCTGAAAGCGTGGCCCTTTTGCTGGCAGTTCCAACAAAGAAGTTTATCTCGATCTGACCCAACGTCGACCGCATTCTCTAGTCCTGGTGCCTCAAAGGCCGATACCTGAGCAGGTTTGCGGTATGCTAACCCTGGTTCCAGTAAATGTCGAGAGGCAGTAGGCGGGGGAACAAATCTCTGTGTCCGAATTTCGGTCTCCTCCACAGCTCTACCGACACGAATGATTTCTTCAATTGTGGTGACCGGATGTAAAGACAAACGACGCTGAAGATAAGGAAGAAGATTTCTTTGAATCATTTGAAGTCGCTTTGATTCAGATGGTAAAGAAGGAAGTTTACGGAAAAGATTTTCCATAACGACAATATAATTCAGGACTTTTTCCTGACTTCCCTGCGTTCGATGACGGATCTCATCCCAGAGGCCAAACTCATAATCATAAGGTTGAAAGGCATGTTTCAGTTGACATATTAAATCCTCCCAATTCTGAAATGATCTGGTCCTGTACCACAACAACGCATCTTTTTCAAAAAGTTCTGGGGCCGAACGTAATAAAGATCCCTTCGACACCCCACGAGACACACGAACTTCTTCTAATCTTTCCAGGAAATCATTGACACTGCCGTGCCCATCAAACCTTAAATTCCACTTGGCAACGTTTACTGGTCGACAACAAACTTCACGCCTTTCATTAAACCCATCTGCAACTGTAGGTCTATGTTCTTCTCTTTGAGAATCACGCAAATCGGAAAATTGGAAATTCTCCAGCCGTTCCGCTAAATCGACATAGGGATTTGAATATTCTAAACCATCCATCCGTCCAATTGAATGAACATTCACCCTGGTAGAACGATCATCAAGGTCACTGAAGCGAACATGAGAAATGCCAGATGCCTGACCACGGGGTACAGTATAATTACGTGTGGAAGACTCCGCTCCTACATCATCAGAATAATTTGACAATCTAGAACATGGTTGGGAAGATTTTAATGGTTCTCCAGGATAATTAATAACACGATCATCAGAAAAACGTTGAGAAGGGTCAACCATGTATGTTCTGCGAACAGGTGAAAGAGTATGTCTCGGATGAGCAGGACCGCGAGATATCGGAATATCATCATCAGCGGGTTCAGCACGCACAGCCCATCTGACAGATCGAGACGGTGAGGCCTCTCGATGAACCCTATGAGAAACATCAGTGCGTCTGGGCACATCTTGATTTCGCAATGTTCGACCAGTTGGCTCAAATAGACTGGGGTGAGGTGTAGATGCTAGTACCTCACTTCGGCGAAATCGGTCAGCATTCACGTCTAAAGTATTCAAAGAACGTGAGGCGGCAGGTACATATGCTTTTGCAGAGGATGACGGTCCGAGTCGATCCCCAATATCTCCGAAATGTGGGACTCTCGTAGACGCACCCTCCAAAGAGCCTAATGCTCCTTCAGGTGGTTGCAACAACCTGCGCTCGTCTTCACCTCTTGCTTCCAGCAAAGAAACACAAGGTCGCTCTCTGCGTTGTGACAAATCGGTGTGAGAACCGCTCTCCGTGTCATCAAGTACTATTAAATCAGGAATCTCCACCGCTCTTCCAGACGTCTGTATGTCCGATGCAAAAGATTCCTCAGCATCCGATTGACCGACATCACCTAAACGCTTCAACAAATTATCACAACACTCTTTCAATTGACGCTTCAATTTCAAGTCGGAAGTTTCTTCAGGCCTTATTCTACTCAATCTACATTTCACGTGATAAAGAAGAGTTCGAATTCTTTTGTCCTCATTATCAGCACGGTCAAGCTCAAAGAATCGAATGTCTCTTTCCAAACTATAAAGTTTTCCCTGACAGACGGTAAGTTCGACAACAGCATCAAAGTCAGTCTTCAGAGGAACCTGCGTCCGTCCATCTCGTTCACCTCTCAATGCTTCTCGCAATGTAGCCCTTTTCTGAGCGAAACTACCACCAGGATGCAAACCACGAATCTGTAACTCATACCTAAGTTCTTCACTTCCAAGCAAATTAATTTCCATGTTGAAAAGTAATAGGAATATCAAAAAAAAACAACCGACAAACGAATCAAATCTAGCTATCTAAAAATAAAGTTAAATAATTATTACCAGATTTCTGATGCAAAAAAAAAATATTGCAAAAAGAAAATAAACACCAGAATAAATTCCACTTATAAACCAAAAAAAAAACAAATATTCTTAATAGTATTAGAAGTATAATAACAGAGTAATAAGTAAGAAGCTATTGATGGCCCTATAGGACCCAACGCCGTCCCCACCAAAAAGAAAAAGAGAGAAAAAAAAAAATGTAGGAGAAAAAAAAAAGAAACAAAAACAAATCACGCAACTCAACCGTCAATCGATAATACCGCGGTAGAAAGCCCAAGTACGAAAACAAGATACTGAGTAAGTAACGAAAATATATTAAGTACGTCCCTGTCCACACACTCTCTTAAACTGAGGGAATTGTACTAATATTTACAAGTATACTGCAACAGTACAATTATACACTCCTGTACCGACCACGCAATGCGACAAAATTCTACTCTGTCAACACCACTACAAAAACCTCAATGTCATCCTTGTCATCAACATCTAATTCCTAAAAATGAAAGCTGAAAATAAATTTCATAAACAATAGCCACCAAGAAAAGAATCAATAAAGGCCACTAAACACGTTGGGCGCCAATTTTGCTACGTGCGTGATTGGTATTGCGTAGCAAGGTTGGGTGGATTACGATTATTATTAGCTCTGTTACTATTTTCTTCCTTTTTAGCCTGAATTTACTCTCAAGATCTTGCTGACCTTTTGAGGCAAAATACCCGCTAACTACCTTACGCCGAAGAGGGGTCGTGGGGTAGTAGATTTTTATAAAAGGCGCCACCCGATTTTATAGCCCCACAGTGGGATCAGCAAGTCGACTTAATTGACAGAAGCCTCAAAAACGGGAAAATAAAATAACGCTGTAATTACCAGGACTCAAATTGGAATAAACAATAAACAAAAAAACGTCAACAATTAAAATGATGTTTAATAAACTAATGACCCTTTCTCATAAAAAAATGAGGTATTAATATAAAGGTTTAAACTATCGGGCGAGGGTCAGGGCCCCTTTAAGTACAGGTAGAGAACTGATAGTACCTAGCACCTAGCAGCTGATTTTCTACAATCACTTAAGAATTTGAACCCAAATATTGTTATTGCTTCCAGTAGGAAATTTGGTTCTTAACGTGATAGAACCGAAGTGAATATTTAAGTGTGGGTTAATTTACATTAAACAAAGGTGTGCGCGTAACTGAGGTTAAGTGTAATGTGTGCTCCACATGAAGCGTAAACTTTATGAAATAGCAGTTAAAAGGTAGTGATTTGTAGAATAAGTTGGGTTGCACTTGAAGTCAAGTAAAACTAAATAATGCACACCAGTTTCTAGACAAAAAAAATAATACCGTTCATATATATATGGAGGGCTTACACAGATGTTATGATAAATTAAGTGTTCAATTCTTAGTGTGCGTATCTCAGTTATTCACTACGAGTGTTCCACGGCGTAAATAAACTGGAAAGAACCCACCTGAGTTTCCTGTGTTGCTCCAGAGGTCCAAGCGAATGAGCTGTGCACGCAAAAAGTGGTGTCAAGCAACCAGGGATGATTCAGAGCATGCAGTCAGCGTCTACTGCAGTATGAAGCAGGATGCAGGACGCAGTATAAATCAGTATCAAGCAGTATGGAGCAGTATGAAGCAGTATGAAGTAGTATCAAGCAGTATGGAGCAGTATCAAGCAGTATGGAGCAGTATCAAGCAGTAGCAAGCAGGCCTGGATAGAAATGGCCCCATGCAAATCAAATTCCGCAAATGAAAATGAATGAAAAGGTAATCATATTTCATGCAATAATTTAACGGTGACGGATTAAAATCATATGGTGCAAATTAGATCGATACTATTGATCGCAATGAAAACGTGCTACGTACCTGGGGTTAGAGGGTGGCCTGATGGTAATTACCACGTGATCTACACTTGGCAAATTTCCTTTTTTTTCAAATGGAGTGAGATATTAAATTATTCCGTATGGTAAAATCAGTCAAAGACTATAAGGTATCAACCTTCACTAGTATACTGGAAATTTAACACTCTTTTACACTCTCAAAAATCCGCAGAGCGAAATCTTCAGCACAGCTTTCTTAGCCAAGAGCCAGAAGATGAAGAAGTTTCTAGAAGGAAATTTTGTAGTGGTAAGCAAGACCAAAAAAAAAAGAAAGTCAGGTCAAAGGAGAAGACTTGTTTGAAGGTACTATTTTGTAGCAAAATTGTACTAAATGTTTTGCACCATTTTGATTGGAAGAGAGTAGCATGACGTTACAACATGTTCACTATTTTTAGCCAATCACGACTCCCGTTTCGTTTTACACCTTTGTTGTTATTTACAAATATTCAATAAAAATTGTTAACTTAAATTTCCATCATCTTCAATATTACAAAGTTCATCAAGAGATATAAATTAATGTTTATAGAAAATCAGCCTATCTCCCTTAAATTGTAAAGAGTCACAAAAGTTCAACTAATTAAACCCTAATATTGATAGTCGTCCGCTGCCTCTGCAGGACCGAACTAAACGAAATAACATTACACAATAAAAATCGTAACAAAATACTTAAGCAGGATTTAAATAAAAGTAGTTATGGATTTAAGAGAGTTCTAGAGAAAACTTGTAAACTTCAAATAGCTCAGAGATTCCACCCACTTACAGATACAGTTTTCTTGTGCAACAAATTTGTTCTAATTTTTACTTCTGCTGTTTCCAGTGCTGCTTACTTGAATTGCATGGTTGATAAAAAGGAAAACGCTAGGCATCCAAACACCAAAATAGATTGCACCATTCTGCATATATCCAAATTGCGCCTTAATTCTAATAATAAAGTGCAAATAGATACAGCCATGGCCTATGACCTCTACTATCTGGATTGTGTATAGAAAGAAAGTATAATAATATCATTATTTACTAAAGCAAAACTCTATCGAATTAAAAAAATTAATTGGGAATTGGGAATTAAACTATTGTAAACATCAAATCAGCATTTTCCAGTGACGGCTCGAGTATCATTCCTACCCTTAATTTTAATCTATATTCTTAATGAGAAAACAAAGGATGGGAATACTCCCATAGCGCTATAAAGCCGAAAACGCTTTATGAATATTAAGGTCGAGTGAGACATCATTCTTCAAAGCAAAGGTCACTAGATTGAAAGAACGGTATCCGCGCCGCGCATGGCTGGTTACTTGCCATTTAAAAAGTAAAAACATTTTCAAAATACAAACACACAATAAAAAAAATATATAAAGAAACACTTACAATGTAGCTCAGCTAGAGCACCTCCCACGCAGAACAGGGCGATAAATCCCAAAAAGGTCTTCATATTGGCAACTTTAGGATTAGCGGAATACCTGGTGACAACAAAGGAGTCTCTATAAAATTTCGCTTGAACCGTTTCGGTAGACCGTCTTTACACGCACTGGTGTAGAAGGACGACTATTCGAACTAAGGGTTAGGGACAAATGCTTAATAACTTATTTGAGTTTTTTATCTGCACACGACACTGAAATTATTTCCATTAACCTCGCTTGGAACCAAAACAGAAAACAGCTGAATAACGAAAAATGGAGTGCAGATCTGCGCGCGTCACGGAAAATGGTGTGCAGTGTTGCCAAGTTTCTCTTAAACTCTACAATATAACAAAAAAGAAGTTTTACTTTTGGAATAGATTCGACATGTTGTGTTTATAACAATATGTCCACCATATTAATGGAAATAGAGGCGATCTACGAAAGGTATATCATAAAATATTGAAACCAGAACGTTTCGTTGCGACCAAGTTCTATCCGACGTGTAGCCTATGGGTAGATATGCAACTCTTATCTACGTCAATACGTCATCAAGATTACTTATATTTTAACTTCTGTGCTACAAACCACTATCTATATTCTATACTAACACTAACCTGCACTCTTCTTCAGTACCTACCTACGACTGTTTAAATAAATTTTTGCACACGAGTAGATAAAAGTCAAGTCGACGCGGCAACACTGTACCGAATTCACTAGAAATGTGACAAACGTCTGACTGCGTATTTTAACAAAACAAAGAGGGCCAAGTGTTTTTCAAATGATCGTTCGGGTGCAAAACTTCGTGAGCAACTGAAAATTTAATACCAAATATAAAGCTGATTTTCTAAACTAAAGCGTTTACAGATCGTTAGTGATTACGCTGTCGAGATGCCAGGTACGTTTTAGCCCCCTTTTTTATCTGTGTTTTATCTAGCAGCTATTCCTATCACACAAAGAATCCCTGCTCTCATTGTATTATTTCTAAGGCGATCATTTGGTGTTCAGCTATTCGAGGGATAGCTACTGTAGCTGATAATTGTACTTTTAAAAAGGTCTGCATCCTACTCTTTTGTGCTATATTTATAGGTTAGAATGACATCCCTGACTTTTCTATTTACTTGTTCATCAATTGTTTTTGGTTGATAGTCATTTGTTTCTTTTATAGGGATCATGAAGGTCTGCTTAGTTATCTTAGCTGCAGTTTTCGCAGCTGTGAGTGCTGCAGAAGTCGAGGAGTGCTATTTAGACGTCGTTGCCACCTGTTCAAATGGAGTGTCCAAGCAGCGTAAGTATATATAACTCACTCACTTATTTGTGCCATCTAGTTACCTTTGCAATATTAATTTTTTTATATATACCTAACTCCCTTCAATACATGTTGAGAAGTTAGGATAAAAATGTCAATGTCAAATTTCCAAGGCCTACTTGATGTCAATAATAAGTGAATAAGAGAACACTTTTTTGTATCTTGTACCTTTAACCCTCGCTTATACCTCTAAACTAACAGTTAAATTAAACTTTAGTTTACCCTGAACTTAATTTATCAAAAAAGTTCAAAGTGCACTGATATGTTGACTTGTTTATAGATTCCATTTCATAAAGATATTCATCTATTTAGTTGCAAGTCAGTAGGCTGAGTGTTTGGCATATAGACAACTTATTTACATGAAGCAGACATGGAACTTAGGAAATCCTGGTTGTTAGTGTAGCACATTTTTGTGGCTTGAAAATGTCAAGGTCACTTCTATTTTCACACTCGACTATTAAAAAAAGAGAAAGATGAAGGATAAAGAAAATAGAGTGAGAACAATAGGTTGTAACCTTACTTTTCCTTGATAGAGTCTTGTGTACCAGTATTAACCATTCCAGAACAACATCATTTGACAATATGTGCCTTCCAAAGCAGTATGGCCAACCACCTCAAAATTGCTTGTATGGCCTTCTCGGTTGCTATAATCTCACCAATTTTTATTTACCTGTCATTAGGTAGATAAAAATATGTTATTATACAGGGTGTTAAAAAAGCCAATTCAATATTTAAGGGGTGATGGGACACAGGTTTTTTATGAAAGAAAGTTCCTGTAAACATAGGCCCACAACCGATTTTTTTCCAATCTACAGGGACTTGAAATTCAATATTGAAATAAATAGGTACGGGAGCCACATAGGTACTTTGCAATACAAAACAATTTTTAAGTCTCACCAGTGGTGCATGAATTGGCACGAAAGTGGCATGACAACAATAGGACGCCTCTGGTTTCTCTAAAACTAAAAGTTTGTTTTCAATTTCCTACTCAATAGTTGAAAGGAAACCTCTTGAATTAAACTCTTAATTAAAAAAAAATGTATGTTAAATAAACATGGGTAGAGGGAAAATGGGTATAATATGATAAAATAAAATGTCAAGATGAGGTTTTACTTTCTGTATTGAACATTTTTTCATTAGCATTTCTTTATAAACTCAAAAATCCTATATGTTTGGCTATACTCTTTGGTTGCCCTTCAAAGCAGTGTGGTGTCAAAATCAGCTAGTCTTGAAAATGGTCAATTATATGGTCATCTGTCATTTTAGTACCACATATATCATGATTTTGAAAAAATCTCAAGCAGCTCAGAATAGATTTGTTCGATTCAAAGGGAGGTGTCACACAGATTTTTTGTTTTGGAGAAGTTTGGAAAGGTACAAGGAAACGCAACTCCAGACAAAATAGGGCGCTATAGATTATCGCTATCAGTAGATAAATATCTCAAAAATGCTAAGATAAGGAAAAAAATGAATTCTCTGTATCTTGGAAACGAAACGTTTGCGGACCTATGTTTACAAGAACTTTTTGCCTAATTTTTTTGTCATAAATATGCTATTAAAAATTTTAAACCTAATATCGGGACACCCTGTATATCCTGTTTGCACACTATTTATTTATCTAAAAATCAAAACATATAATGAAAATTAACTAATGCTATGTTATAGACCTGTCAGGAGGATATATATTGAAATAATAGTATTAGTGACATTATTTGTGAGATAGATACTCTGGCTTGATTTAATTGGGGGAAACCTTGCCAATTGCTTCCAAACTAAATGGTAAATCACACCTTATAGTTGTTTCTGGCCTGAACTAACCTGAACTAACCAAAAAGCTTTTCATAAAAAAAACAAAGAGGCCGAATGGGTTAGTGAAGTCAAGACTGGTTAAAACATGTTTTATTTTAAATGGTTCTTAAAAGAAAATTTTAGTCTATTGCGGTCGGTGTAAAAGAAGTAAGTGTTTCACTCTGCTAATGCTGCTTACTTAATTAAATTGAAAAAACTCTACAGACAAGCACAATGTAGTTCCTCAGACTTCTCAGACTTTGAAATAAATTGATACTGAATTGAATAATTGAATAAGATGTACTGTGATACTCTAAATTTGATAATATCATTATTTTGGCAGATGAATTTCTAAGAAGTTGATTACCTTTTTACATGTAGTAAACCATGAGCCACACTGGAGGAGTAAACCGCGCCCCACAATGTCTACACTGAAATTCCAAAACTGGGAATTACTTTGAAATTCTAAGTGTTTCTTAGAAATTTCAAATATTTTTTAGAAATTCTATATATTTCTCAAAAACAATTCAATCATTTTCTAGAAATTCCGTCTAATTCCAAATTTTGCCAAGAAATTTCTACGCAATTTTACGCATTTCAAGATATTCCTAGAGATTAGACTTTATTGACCCATGACCCACACTTGAAGGGTAAACCGAACCTCACAATGGGTAGGTACACTTAAACTCCAAAACAAAGTTATTTTGGAATTATTTGGACAAAAAATGTCAAGTATATTTAAGACATTTCAAGTAATTCCTAGAAATTCTAAATATTTCTCAATAAATTTAAACTTTTCTCCAAAATTTTAAATATTTCTCAAAAATTCAAGTATTTTTCAGAAATGCCGTGTACTACGAAATATTGCCAAGATATTTCTAAGTAATTTTACTGATTTCAAGATATTCCTAAACTTTATTGACCCATGACCCACACTTGAAGGGTAAACCGAACCTCACAATGGGTAGGTACACTTAAATTCCAAAACAAAGTTATTTTGGAATTATTTGGACAAAAAATGTCAAGTATTTTTAAGACATTTCAAGTAATTCCTAAAAATTCTAAATATTTCTCAATAAATTTAAACTTTTCTCCAAAATTTTAAATATTTCTCAAAAATTCAAGTATTTTTCAGAAATGCCGTGTACTACGAAATATTGCCAAGATATTTCTAAGTAATTTTACTGATTTCAAGATATTCCTAAACTTTATTGACCCATGACCCACACTTGAAGGGTAAACTGAACCTCACAATGGGTACACTTTAATTCCAAAAAAAGTTATTTTGGAATTATTTGGACAAAAAATTTGAAGTATTTTTCAGAAATTTCAAGTCATTCCTAGAAATTCTAAATATTTCTCAATAATTTTAAATTTTTCTCCAAAATTTTTAATATTTCTCAAAAATTCAAGTATTTTTCAGAAATGCCGTGTACTACCAAATATTGTCAAGAAATTTCTAAGTAATTTTACTGATTTCAAGATATTCCTAATTTTTTTTGACCCATGACCCACACTCAAGGACTAAACTGAACCTCACAATGTATACACTAGAATTTTGAAACAAAGTTATTTTGAACCTCCAAGTACCTAATGCCCAGTAATTCCAAGTATTTACCAAAAATTCTAGGTACTTTCAAAAATTCCAAATATTTTCCAGAAATTTAGTGTTGCTCCAAATTACTAAGAAATTTGCAAGTAATTTCAGGTATTTTCAAGAAATTCGTAAAAAAATTTTCCTTACCTATGACTCACACTTGAGGGTTAAATTGAACCTCACAATGTAAAATTCTCTGCTACTCTAGGCTCACAAAACTGAAAATTACCTTTTTCCAGAAATTCCAAACGTTTTCCAAAAATCTCAAGTATTTAAAAAAAATTTCAAGTTTTTTCCAGAAATTTCAAGTCATTCCTAGAAATTATAAATATTTCTCAAAAAAATATCTACCAAAAATTTTCCAGAAATTCCGTGTACAGCCAAGAATCTTCTAAGTAATTTTACGGATTTCAAGATATTCCTATTTTTTTGACCCATGACCCACACTCAAGGACGAAACTGAACTTTACAATGTACGTATACAATAAAATTCTGAAACAAAGTTATTTTAAACCTCCAAGTACCTAGTTCCCCGTAATTCCAAGTATTTACCAAGAATTCTAGGTAGGTACTTTGAAAAATTCCAAATGTTTTGCAAGTAATTTCAAGAAATTCCTAAATTTTTTTCCTGACCTATGACCCACATTTGAGCGGTAATTTGAAATTGAACCTTATGTAGAATTCTCTGCCACTCTAAACTCGCAAAACTGAAAATTAATTTGAATTTCTATGGATTTTCCAGAAATTTCAAGTAATTCCTAGAAATTTTAAATATTTCTCAAAAATTCTAAATATTTCTCAAAAATTCCAAGATTTTCTAGAAATTCCGTGTAATTCCAAATACTGCCAAGTAATTTCAGGTTTCAGGCTATTTTCAAGAAATTTTTGTAGGAGCTGTGTGTCAAAGTCCAATTTATTCTTCTCTTCCAATTCTCTTATATTTCCTTTATAAGAAATGGAAAAAAAGTTCTACATATAAAAATGTTGCCCTTAAAAAGTACCACGTTTTTAAAATGGTTACATTCCGAGTTATATTTATGCAGGGTGTCATTCTTTGTCAAATAAAAAAACTCCTAAACCAATTAAAAAAAAGCTTAAAATCGGCTCAAAACAAACAAGATTCAAACAAAAACCAGCATGCATTTTAATATTTTAGTTTTTCTTGGGTTTTTCTTTTGTTTCAACAAACTTTGCAGAATTTGGCGTAGAATGCTAAAAATGAATTTTCAGCATGAAAGAAAATTAGCACCGTTGAAGAGCACATAAGAAACTAAATCGGAAAGTGCACTAATACTGAGTGTTTTTTGCAAATATGTAACAAATAATGAGTGAAATTGCCTTGTAAGTAAAAGAAATTTTATTGAAACTCCTGGAAATTATCTTGCAATTCCAAGGAATTGCTTGGTAACTTTATGATATTTCTTGTAATCTTCAGTAACTTCGAAATAATTTCAAGAAATTCCCAATAAGGGCATTTTCTTGTACGTCTGGGCATTATTCAGAACACTTCTTTATAAAGCCGAATAGTACAAACAAACTTAAAGGCAGATTAGGGCAGATAAATAAAAAAATTATGAGTTGTTGGACCCAAACCCACAATACTGGGTGTATATTTTTCTTTGTTATTCAAATATTTGAAAACTGTTTCAACTGGGCATTCAATTTTATGGAGATTGATTTATGGATACCGTTGTACACAAATGGATAATTTAACTTACTACGATAATGGGTTAAATATCAAACCTTGATGATATTGAAGATGATAGTCCACGTAGTCTTAATCAAAGTTGTAATAAAATAGGGTCGAGACTCTACGATTAAACTTGTTTTTATCATTTCTTCAACCATCATTGTTCATCGAAGAGGCGAATAAAATTCTCAACAAAAAAAATGTTAAACATGTACAAATCTTATTATGAAAGATTGCGCAATTTTTTATTTTTCTTCCGCTTCAACCCATCCATTGATAACGATTTAATTAATCAAAGCTAAGTTTAAATAAATACGCAGGTGTTCAATCAATGCGCCATCACCGTACGTGCGAGTGGTCAATAATCTTTGCACATTAATGTTATCGTGAATTTCCCATAATACTGCATGAAGTTTATCGAAAACTATAACAATAATATTATTAAATCCCCATAAACGGACGTCATTATCAATTAATGTTGTTTGAAACTAAATGCTATCATTGCAGAGAAGCCATGCAGAACGCTGGTGAATAGGAGAATAATTTTAATGATAAAACACCCATTTATCGCAATTAATTATCAAAAGGTTTGCATTTTGAAGTCAATCCATGTTTCATGTTTTAAATCATTGTTATAAACCACAATGTTACAATAAGTGCTTTTTAATTGTTTGCTGAGTACATAAGACTGCTATTCAAGCAGATAACAATAAATAAATATTACCCACCGTGGCTAATAGGTTTTAAGGTGTTCTGTATATTGTTTTAGATAAAATTAATTATAATAGAACCTTGACGTGGGGGGCAAGAGTATATGCAAATAGAAATAATTATAAGTTTAATAATACAGAATTTTGTTTGTTCAGAGGGCGCCCTAACGCAGTGTGATGCAAAATACGGCAGTTTTGAGAAAGTTGAAAGCGAGCTCCAACGTTTTGCCAACAGCCTAATCCATAGGTCATTCGATTTCCTCCTGTTGGCTACCCATTACGGAGACTACTTGAAAAACCGCCCAGGTTTCGAAAAGCTCTTCCGAGGCTTGAGCGATGAGCTTTGGGAGGACGGCATTGACACCATTAAGTACATCACGAGTCGCGGTGGACAGATGAACTTGAACAATTTCGAACCAGAAGCATCCACCGACAAAACCAACTTGGAATTGTACGAGTTGCATTCCATCGGCAAAGCCTTAGACATCGAGAAGAAGTTGGCCACGAAAGCCTTTGAATTGCACAAGGACGCTTCGGGACACAGGAGCGACCATCACGATCCTGAAGTTGCCCATCATTTGGAGGAGAAGTTTATGGAGAAACACAGGGATACGATCAGGAAGTTGGCGGGACATGCCAGGGATTTGAGCAGCATCATGGACAGTCCGGACTCTTCGCTGGGTCTTTATCTGTTTGATAACTATCTCCAGGAATAGTCTAAGAATAATATCGTTGTGTGTTTTTATATAGTTATTCAATGTTAAACTGTAATATTAATTAGTTTGTTAGAATAGGAAATAATTATGATCAATATTTTGTTCAACAGAAGTACCTAATTCAATAAAACTCTCTTTTGAATCAGTAACAATTCTTGTATTTGTTATTTGTAAAATCCCAGAACTGTAAAGGTTAGTTTGAAAATTGCAACCTTTCGCCAGGAGTTACGTTTCTCTCATGACGTTCTGCCGCCAGTAAACAATATAGGTACTTTATGGTACTGCCTGTTTATGGAGGAGAAGTTGGCAAAGTATTTTATGTAAGATGCTGCTGGTCACAGGTTTATCTCGACTCTAAATTTGTTATGGGAAATTACCGAGCAGGGCCCAAATCCTCGAGAATGGGTAATTTCCATGTTCGAATGACTTTAAAATGAATAAAATTCTTCCTTTTCTTCAAGGTCTCAATTAAAAAAAAACCTAGAAATTCTGTTAGTCGTATATCGATCTAGCTAGACCCAAAATACTTATTATGCATGAAAAGAAAACATGAGGATGCATATGGCCAACAAATTATATCTATGTTGGTACCTACTAAAAGTTTGTCAAGTGGAAGAAGGAAAAAAGGTGGAAATATAGGTAATTACAGTAAATAACAGTAAAACTCTAAGAAGAAAACGCGAAAGTTGTTAAGTTTATAAAGGGTGTAGTTAACAAAACTCCTGGCATACCAATTTGTAGTTTTTTAATTGAGCACCCGTTATAGTTACACGTTTTTTATTCCTTCAACGTTTTTAAGCATTCAGTATGCAGCATGTCTGAGATATTCCACTATAAAAAGCTTCAGTATAAAACTTTTTGTTTGATACTGAATACTTTTTTGAGTTTTGGGTTCACCCTGTATAAATGTTCTTGCTACCCTTAATTATCAACTACTTTTGAATATTTTTTTCTAAGAGTTAAAAGAAAACTTTAGAGATGGATGGTTAATGTATCATTAATGACCCTGTACAAGGTGGTAACGTAAGGAAGAAACTAAAGCCAATAGAGAATACACCAAACAGTAGAAATTAGATTAAATCAACTGGCTTATTAAAAATGATCGAATGTGAAAAAAGTAAAAGAAAAAAGCTACATTCCACACTACATCACACACTAATGTGTGGGTCGTCCTGTATGGTGCTCGTTTGCTCCTTTTCAGTGTGACTGAGAAAGTTTTAATTTCAGTGGAATGTTGTTCCTAGTTAACAAACTTCGCTTATTGAAAAAGCCCTGAGGAAGACCTCGGTAAAGGTGGAAACGTTGGCTCTTTCACAAATTTGAAGTAGTTATTTTTGTCCTACACCCGCTATTTTCACTTCTATCGACCTGATATAAAGGTCGTCAGATTTTTTATTTTATGTGCTAACCGTTATTGAGAGATTTTAACACCTTAAAAAACAATCAACATAATTCCTCGAGGACAGGCAGGGGAGCACTTGGCTCTTGTTTGCTTTTCTGTTTTATATTCTATTTCTATTTCTATCTCTGACAAAAATACCTTTGGTAATGGTAGTTTGGAGACCATTTAGTTTGTAACATTGAGCTATTTTATAATCAACAGACCCTGAACTAGTGTGGCTTAACCAGAACTTGGTGATGGTGATTCACGTCCTTAAGCACTTATAGTTGGGTATGGTGATTAGCAGCTTGTAACTCCAAAAAAAAAGGCCTTTTTTTGAGTTACAAGGGTGTTTCATTGTCCTAAACCTGCTAACCATAATTAACCAGAACTGCAAACTAAAGCTCCGACGATCAAACTAGATAGACTGAGTGGGTCAATCATAAATTGTCAGGTTTGTTTACTTCCAACATACATATGGACCAGAGGGCGCGCGTCGCGAGGGGAATGCAAAATGGCCACCGAGTCGGGAAATCGGTGAAAACATGATACATGCACTTACCTGTGATACGAAAGATTTCTGTTCCACTTTTATAAGTAGAAGTCTTACATATGCGGCAGTATCGCACCATAATGATAAAATCTTTAATGAAACACCACACAAAACGTTCGCAAGCACTGTCTCAACCTCAAACACAAAGGAAACACGTTTTGACGTTTAGTGGTTGACATCAGTTGAATGAGGTTGACACACACATTGAGTTGATAGCACTGTTGCCAATTCGTCAATTACCTTCGCTACATTTGTCTACACAACACATAAATATATGGGTTTTGTAGTTGGACCCTGACAGCGGACAACATCGCACCGACCCTTTAGAAATGATGCCAGAGAAAATTTTGTAAATAATGGACTCTAGTTAATTCTTCCTCTGTGCAAAAAAAACCTATAATTTGATATTCATAATTCACTTTTTGTTTCTTTTGTCATATCTAGCCTTTCCAATCTCAATTTTCAATACTCATTGTACCAAGAATTGTGCACAATAAAAACAATATGTAAGGGATCCTTTTTGGATTCCCTTCAGATCTTATCTCTTGTATGTAAGCTACTTAATCCATTTCTTTTAGTACCCAGAACAAACACTCGTTTTAGATATATTTAATCTCTGTATACGTGACATCAAACATCAACCTATTGCGACGGATCATTCGAAAGAAGACTCAAATTTATTTTGGGTGCAAGTTATTGCATGTGACCTACGTGTGTGGTTTTTATCAGACATGAAAGTTCCAATTTTCGTAGCAGCCATTTTAACTGGCGTTTTTTCTTATGAAAATAATTTTTGTTATTTAGAAGTGGTGGCACTTTGCTCTGATGGAAGAGGTAAGTCAACAGGACCTGTAAAATTACACTTTATTTGCAAAAATCATCTTGTGTTAGGGTCTCTAACCGTTTGTGATGCTAAATACGGAGCTATTGACCAAGTCGAGGCAGATCTTCAGAGATATGCTAACAGCCTTCTCTACAAGTCCTTCGACTTGCTACTGCTCTCCACTTATTACGACAACTACATAAAAAACCGGATCGGTTTTGACCACCTCTTCCTCAATATGTCGAACAAGCTTTGGGAAGATTCCATAGATACCATCAAATTTATCACGTCACGAGGAGGCCAGATGAACTTTCATAACGTTGAACCACAAGCTTTGGCCACAACTGTGCAGGCAGAATTGTTCGAACTTCATTCCATAGCCAGAGCTTTGGATATTCAGAAGATGGTGGCCCACGAAGCTGGAAAATTACATGGGGAGGTTTCTACTCTAAGGTCGGAGAAACACGATCCAGGGGTTGCATTCTATTTGGAAGAGCAGCACATCGAGGGACATAGAGAGATGGTGAGGGCGCTGTCTGGATATGTAGAAGATGTAAGGGGTATCTTCAATAGCGATGATGCAGCTCTGGGTCGGTATTTGTATAACGATTATCTTGATGGAATTTATTAGATATAATATATTGCCTACATTATGATATTATGGAAAAAAGTTAATATTATAAAAGTATATTTGGAGTTGTAATGGTTTTTTACTTTGATATTTGGTACCAGGAAATTGGTTCTTTATATCGAACCAAAGCTCGCTTTCCTTTCAATCAATTGCCGGGTGATATATAGTCTTTCGACGACCAGTACCGCAAGAAACAATTAATTTTAAAACTCATCAAGAAAATAATTTTCAATTATCTCTGCTCGTAAACAGGTAGCCACCGCCATCGGTGAAGCCCCAACCGCAACGTACAACCATTGAGCTTTTTGTTTGTGATGAGCATTATTTTTTGTTTTTCTTTTTCGTTTTATATCCCTATATATCTATATCAAAAGCCGCTTTAAATTGTTGTCGGTTTTCTCGGTAGTCACTGAAAATATCATCAAAGGAGAAAAATCGATGGTTAGCAGCTATTGCATTAAGGAGCAAGTGCTCTTAGCTTCGTTCGCTAGTTGTAAAATGCGTTGATTATCATATATTTCTTTTGAGAAGTTTCTAAAGGTGATTTTCCAACTTAAATAGTGACTTTCCTACGGTAAAATACACTTGAAACTGGTATACGCAAATGAAACTTGCAGACTGGAAGCGAGTTCTACGACATACTTCAAGTGCGCCCTGCCAGATCAAAAATTTCTGGAGCGGTAGATTCCGCCCATTGAAAACGGTAGTTTTGGTACTGAAAACGGTAGATACATATATTTCGATATTTGACTGACTCAAACAACTCGACTACTGCGAATAAAATGTGATTTTGGTAGGGACTAGGAAACGTGAATTTTGTATTTATTTTTTTAAAGATGTGTTCATTATTTGGTCGGGAAACCTTTATTGATTTTCGAATTTTGTGTAACTCAACTCGATAATCTAAAAGAAACAAAGAGGAATATAACATTTTTATAATACACAACACGACAATCACAGTCTGCCTAATCTCTGTTCTGCCTAATAGTTAACCTATTCTAATATTGGGTATTGCTACCTATAAGCCATACATTTATTATTGTCGTCAAGTAGGCATTGGAAAATTAACTTTGACATTTTTATTCTATCTTCTCAACATGTGATAAAAGGAGATGGGTATAAAAAAATGAAGGTTTGAAAGGTGTACCTATATGACAAAAATAAGTGAATGAGTAATATCATTGTAATATGTAGGTATATAATTGTACATATGTTATTCAGAATAAGAGTATTGTTAAGATTTTTTATAAATAGCGCTATTATTATATAATAATAGCTTATCAGATATTTGTTTTTTTGTTTCCTTTACTAATAATTCCGAATGTTCTACTTACCGTAGATTTTAAGGTCTCTGCGGTAGAACGGTAGACGGACTCTCAAAACGGTAGAACTACCGCAAAAACGGTAGGTCTGGCAGCACTGGGTGCGCCGAAACCCCTCGACACCACTACCCGCCCCCCACCATGACGGCGGGGGAATAAATACCACGGAGCTCACCACAGTCGAATCAGTCAACGTCGGAAAGCACGGGAGATCACTTCGTCCATTGCCGTACCGCCTTTGATAATGATAAACATCAGGAAGAAATTTCATTGGACCACGGCTTCAAAGTCCGGAAAACACTTTGGATTGTACCTCTGATATTGTAAATGTACCGACGTTATAACCATTTATTTAATCTTCTTCAGGGCCTTTTTCGTTTAAAATGTCATCAATCTTATAGTGTCAATGTTATTTTTCGCGCTTGTCTATCCCATGATAATGGTTAGTTCAAGTTAGATGGAGTAGCTAACAATTGTTGACAAAGGGCCTTTTGGATCCAAAAAGCTTTTAGAACCTAGGGGTAACCAACTTTAACCTGAACTAACGAATAGCCTAGATAATTCGCCACTGTTCTCGTTATGCCTGGTCAGTCAGTAGTATCTTTGTTCTATCCATGTCTTAAACTCTCTGTGAGATTTTAGGGTCTCCGATCCCGGAATAATCTGTAGCAAATCGAGATCCGCTGGTGGTTTGCTTCTAACTTCTTTAGCACTTCCGATGGTAATTAGGCCGTAGGTCTCTGGCAAGGACGATCTGGGAAGATTTCTATGCTACTATATTCTTCTTTCAAGTAAAGCGTAGAGACTAAGGGCTTGCATTGGAAAACAACTACGGGATGTTTTCCAATCAATCGTAATGTTTGATTGTCGGTCTGCACTCTTACCATTTCAACGTATCCACGGAACTTCTGCACATCCAGCAAAGTGCTTTACGTTCCCGAGTACTGAGGTGAACAATCTAGAAGATGCATACCGTTCCTCGAATGTTTTCTTCTATTGTAGTTTCTCGCATTGTATACCTTGGTGACCTTGGGGAGTTATTGCATGTCCAAGATACTATATTGAGTCGCAGCAGAAGTGGATGAGTTTGAATTTAAACTTATTAGGCCGTTCGAACACGCCTTTACGGTCCTCTAAATGCGAATCAAAACTGGAAAAGATGATAATGGGGTCCACCACCTTTAATCTTAGGCACCAGAGGGCTATGGTGGGCTACTCCATTCGCACACATGCTACAACGAAATTCGGTTGACACAAAAGCAGCGTTTGTAGCATTTAGCTTCGGATTTCTAGTATCTACGTCTACAGTACCTTCAAATCCAAGCTGGAATAAAAATGGAACAAAACAAATCTCTGAAGAGTCATTAGAGCGTAATAGAAACTAAGAATGATGACTCTCCAGAGCATTGTTTTGTTTGAGTTTTAGCCCGGTTCGGATTTGCATGGACTTTAGAGCAATTGCTTTTTTTTAAGGAAGACGTTTTATTTGATGCGTTAAGAATTGCTTGTTTTTTGGTGCAGTCTTCTTTTAATTTATGACACTCTTCCTTCTTCTTCCTGGATCACTCTTCTTGGATTCTTGAAGTAAGCGCATCTCCTTTGTCCTCTTTAACCTTCTGGTGTCAAATCTGCTTGTGGCAGTCCCTTTTTCCGATTACTACATTACTTCTTCTGATGAGCGATCCTGTTTAAGCAATCCAATAAAGGAAACTGCCTCAATCTCGAATTTTCATGGAGTAAAGCATAATTATGACTTCTGTTAGAACGTCATTTTGTTGTGTCATTCAATATTATAAATAAGTTCCACAGAACTTTGCAGTTTGGTGTCAAGAATTGGCCCCCTTGTCTCTTGGCATCTTCTCCCTGATTCTACGGTGGAGTTGTCCATATACCATGTCCAGAGTACGATTAGGTGATTGAATCAACCTGACTCTATAGCCTTTCAAATAAACTGATCGGTAATAACTTTTACGTCTTGTTGATGGCTGAAGAGCTCGACGTACACACGATAAGACGGTTTGTTAGGGCTAGAAATGATGACAAAAAGGGCATGGGCAGGCCTTTAAGTTATCAATCACCTGTTCACACTACTTGTATTCTTGATTGGCGTCTACGAAAGCACTATTAACTCATATTCTTGATTGAAACTTTCCGTAGAAAAAATCCATTGTTTTCTCGAAGGGACTGGTAGAAATTCAAGTTTGAAATTAGTCAACAGTCTCAAGTTTATTATGTTGTACGGCTACATGTTTCGCCTAAAAAGGCATCATCAGGCCTAAAATATAATTATAAACAATTGCAACGCAAGAACAACCAGATTTAAACTCACCACAATCACAACGCACGTTAAAATAGTTAAAAATTTAAAACACGTTCACATATTTACAAATTGGCTAGAAGACTAACAGTGGCAAATACCTGATGGTCGGTCGTCGAGCAAAGTACGAGTACGCCGGTGGGGGCAGGGACGCTGATACCCAAATCATTTTAGATTATTAAAAATCAAAGTCGGTGATTTTCACATTCATGAAGGATTTAGAGATTACCCGGAATTGAGGCTTTATGGCGATTACCCAACAAGTGATTTGCAAAAGTCGAACCAGTGTTGGAGATGTCGGAATCCTTATACCTATTATAAAGCTTGAGGTGTTCGCTAACTTCAGTCATGAATCTTCTGCCAGTCTGGCCTTGAAAGTTTCCACCCACAGACGAGTGTGAAGGGCTTGCTGTGGTGCCATCAGTTCTTGGAATATATCCCTAACTAATGTTACAGACATATCCTCAGCCTTTTGTTTTTTTTTGGAACCCAGAAAACTTTGAAATCAGTGTCTATGTTTGGTAGACGCCATAAAGTAACGGACAAGATTGGCAGGTCTTTAAACCTATTCGTACAATATAACAAAACTTGAGATCCGCTAAAGACCGAAGGGATCCTCTATCGGCACCCGGAGTTTAACGAATTCCATGCAACTGCGGCTCTGTATACATTGACACCACAAGACGCAGAGCATTACGAAACATAAGAAGAGTTGGAGGCTGGGACAAACACAAAAGTCACCAGCAGCAGAACACTCTCTCCGAAGGTCACCACATCCTTTTCCACGAAGTGAATATCATATCAATTGCAGCGTTTCTATCCGAGACTATTGTATTGTATTGTCTTCAATGTGAGTGGACTTATACAGACCTCCACCGCGACCTGCGGTCTATTGTGGCTCACTCGAAGCGTTACCAGCAAGGTTTGTCCCTGCTAGCTTCACTAGTTGTCACCCGTTATGCCCAGATCCTCAACGGATCTGATGGGTCCCTCATGCGATACTGCGTTTGCATCTTGAGGTTTAATGATCGTGTTTCCGAACAGTGAGTATCTGCATCTGGCAAAACCCGGGCATTCACATGCTCAACTGTCTCATCTGGGGGACGTGCTCAACTGTCTCATCTGGGGGACGTGCTCAACTGTCTCGTCGCCCTCCAAGCGCAGCCGACACTCCTATATAGACAGTTCTAGTCTAAGCATGTGAGATCTTAGACGGCTATGTCCTGTGTACAGTGCAGTGACCACTATATGATTTGTCTCCTATTTAGTCTGAAGAATATTGGGGCTTTGGCCCTTCCTGTTTCCGTGATGAATTTTTTGGAGTGTGATAGTCCGGGTAGGTTTTCCCGCCAGTCCTGGGACTTGGCCTTGCTCCATTTCTGGAGTTCAGCATTGACCAGAGAGTATGGAACTTCCAGTGCCGGCTCCTAGCTAGAGAGTCGACCCTCTCATTGCCTTTGGGACCACCTTGGCCCGGGATCCATACCAGTGTAACCAAACAGTTTTGGAATTGCAGCGCAAAGACATAAGCGCTGCCCGACTATACGAGCAAATCTTTATTGATCTCCACTGTGTCCCCCTCCTCTAAAAGGTGTCGGGCACACAATTCAATAGCATATATCTCTGCTTGAAACATAGTGGTGAATCGGCCCAGACTCTCTGCTATGTAGATGCCATCCGATCCTCCGTGCACTCCGGACCCAGCCCATTCGTCGGTTTTGGATCCGTCCGTATACCACGTACTTCCTGCCAGTTGTAGATCTTCGCTTCGTTAGTCCCAGTCTACCAGTGAGGGAACCTTGCAATGTACATTTTGATTCCGTTAGGTCGGAGACCATGTTCAATACAGCAAGGCCTTCCAAGCCAGCCTGGAAATTGTTGGCCCCCACCATCGAATGGCTGCGGTGCAATGTTCGTCACTTGTTGCAGCCAGTACCTGTCCTTCATTGCCTCTCGTTCCAGGACTACTGGAAGTGGAAGCAGGTCGAGTCGCTCAATGCCTACAGTGGGCGTCATTCTCATTGCCCCCGTGCTGCAGAGACATATTTGACTTTGCAGAGAGGACAGTTTAGCTTTGATGGAGCTCTGTCTGCTCTTTCGATACCAAACTATGGCCCCATACGTGATTATCGGTCTTATTACCGTCACCTATAGCCACATAGTTTGTTGGGGTCCCATCCCCCATGACTTGCCGCATAGGTCCTTGAACGACCAAAGGGAGAGCTGTGCCCTTCTAACGGTACGAGTCACATGTGGGGTCCATGTGAGTGATTTGTCCAGGATGACTTCTAGAAATTTTACTTCCTTGGTAAACGGGAGTTTCATCGCGAACAAAGATGGCGCTTTCAAGAAATCCAGCTTCTTCTTTCGGGTAAATGGCACAATCACGGTTTTCCTAGGGTTTATTGCTAGGTTTGAATACCAGCTGTGTACAACATCCAGCACGTTGCAAGAGGAGATTTGTTGGTGTGGGTAGTTTCTTATATGGACAACGATGTCGTCCGCGTATGCTTGGACCTCAACTCCCCATAGTTCCAAAATAGCCAGAAGGTCGTACACTAGTTGCGTCCACTAGTTGACCACAGGAGTGGTGAAAGGATTCCGCCCTGTGGACGAACCTCCCGCTGTTGTGAATCTGATAATGTTATCGTTTAATGATGTAGTAATCAGTCTGGATTCTAGCATGTTGCGAATCCAGTTGGTTATTGTTGGTTCGATCCTTCTCGCTTTACTGGCACTGTGGAGAGAGTCTGTAGATGCATTATTAAAGGCCCCTTCGATGTCTATGAAAATACCAACTGCTGCACCCTTTGAATCCAGGTTATTTTGGATACTGTTCCGTATTAAGGGGGTACGCTGTTAGCGTTCCCTCCCTTATGTATAGGTCTAGCAGCTTTACAGCAGAAACGAGGTTAGACTGATTGGCCTTAGCGATTTAGGATATTTTCCCCTATCCGAGACTAACGAGAGAGGCCCTTGAGATCTTTAAACACGATAATAATTTCAACAGGAAGGAGGAAATTACGTTTCGAACGGCAGACTGGAAGCGAGTTCTACGACATACTTCAAGTGCGCCGAAAGTCCGCGGCACCATTACCCCCACCCGTCTCTCCAGTGCAGCGCGACGGCGGGGGAATAAATACCACGGAGTTCACCACAGTCGAATCAGTCAACGTCGGGAAGCACTGGAGATGAGTTCGCCCATTGCCTCATCGCCTCTGAAAATGTCTGCTGCAGCTGTCAAAACGTCAGGAAGAATTTTCATTGGACCACGGCTTCAAAGCCCTGAAAACACTTTATATCGTATTTTGACCGACCGTGCAAGCATTCACAGTGTTGTATCAACAGTTCACTATCTATTATAAAGCACATTGTGCAGGTTTTTATTATTGAAATGAATTCTCATTTCAATGGAATCTCATATTGTCAACCACTAGTTGATTGATCATGCATTGATCAATCAACTAGCTTCGTGTTAAATTAATAGAATTTTATTTTACTTAAGAAGTTTTGGTTATTTCGAGGTTTTTCTTGACTCTCTGCGAATTTTTTGTTTTGGACATTGTGGAAAATACTTACTACTCCTAGGCGTTTTCGTTAGCTTTTTTCAATTTTGGAACGATATGATAATTGGGGTGGTTTAGACAGGACATAGACAAGGTGGATGTAGTAATTCCTAAAAGGTGCTTAAAAACTCAAAAACATCTGAGATCTATTTGGAATTAGAAGTTGTGATTCTGTATCAGAGTGACAAACCACCTTTCGCAAGATAGTACCTCTCTGTGGGATAATGGGTACAGTACTACCACTTTCTTGTTGCTAAATTGAGAGTTTTTGGTAGTATTAAGATGACGATTCTCAGAAAAGCCCATCGCCGCTCAAAAAGCTGTGTTCAACAGTTCTCTCGTAGATATTTGCAACTTTGCCTTTTTGGCTTTAAAGGCAAGACGACCGTCTCCAAAGATGATTCTATAGAAATCTTCGCCTTTACGAAAAAGATGATGATGAAGATGTAGATGAGATCCGTCTCCAAGATGATTCTATAGAAATCTTCATCTTTACGATGAAGATGATTATGAAGATGTAGATCAAAACCATTTGCAGTAGTTCTGGAACATACCAAATCAGTCTGATAGCTGCTGCTTACAACCACAAAACGTAGTGTGTTGTAATAAATAATATGCTCTACTTAAAGAATTGAAGCTACGAAATATGTTAATATTTTTTCGTTTGCGCATCACGTATGTAGAGGTATGTTCAGATTGGTGAGCCGTCCTTATAAGGGACCCGGACGTTTCTTGCTTTCATTATATCAAATTATCATAAGACAGGCTGTTCTTGTACCTGGTAGAAAAACACATATAAGTAATTACAATCCGAGAAACGTTAAAGATAAATCTACGGAGTGTTGCAATCCGCTCGGGACTACTGAATCGCGATAAAATCTCAATGGATTTTTCCGCGGTTAATGCTACAATTCGATCTTATCTTAGTGGCTTTCTGAACGAGACGTACGCAAGTATCACACGCAGCCGAAGATTTATCATTACCGGCCGATATTTGCATCGATATCGGCCACATTTCTCCGTTTTGTTGTTTATCGGACACGTGTTCCTTCTTACTTATCTGAATTGGTCCCGCGGTCGGATGCCTGAAGATGCCTCCCAGATAACGTCCAATCGGATCGCTCATTCTTTTTCACGATCGATATTAGTTATTTTTTTCGCAGGTGGGCAAAAAGGCCTTGAGGAAATTTGTTTTCATTAATTTTGTTTTATAAACTCTCAAATATAACAAGCTGGTTTCGAATGAACAAGAATTTTACGTTCGGGGTTTTGACATTTGTGGGGTCAGTCTTCCTCAAGGGAAAACTTAACCGATTCGTTCTACTCAAATTTACGTGAAGCTGGTTAAGAAAAAAACAAAATTTAAGCCTCTGTCGGTCTTCCCAACACATCCACCGTCTCTACAAATTCAACAGCTGTCGAGATGGTGGTGTCATCAGCAAAAAGAGTGAATTTCTGGTAGTAAACTCCAACGTTCGTGGATCATTTATGAATACTAGAAACACTTAACTGCATGTGTGAAAACATGTGAAAATTAACTCACCCTGTATACTTATCACAGAGGAATATACCCATCTAAATTGCTTTTTTTTTAATTAAAAAATTCTTATCCAAAGTCTCCTTCAAAGTATAACTTTTTGTCTGTAGCGCCCCATCCTTGGGTGAAATTTTTACATTGTCTACCGCTGAGGATAGTACTTGATGACATGGGCGTGTCATTTTTTATCCACCAAATTGTCAGTCTGTGACGTATTTTAAAGATAAAAGTTAGCAAAGCACACATACTATTCGAACGGCAGTTTTGAGTAGGTGGAGAGCTATGCCATGGTTCGATATGACATAAAAAGGCTGAAGTTCAATACAGTTAACTGACCTGTCAGTCGGGCGCCACTCAATTTAGGTTATAGATTATGGCTATACTATTGAAATTGAGAAAATTATTATAGAAAGTAATAGATGTTCATTTGTTTAGGTGATCAAAGCAAATTAAAACCAACAGGAATTATTAAAATTGGGCAATAATTTTATTTACTACGGTGTTAGTTCTTACCTATGGTTAGTGCAGGTACTCATTGGCTAATAAATCTACTCTTACCAATTTGAACATTTAGCTAGCTTGCAGGGCTCTCTCACTAGCTGAGGTAGGGGATTAGTGCAACACATCGGAAATACTGGACGGTTTAAAACCTAAAACCCATCACCGTCACTAACAACTCCATCTTCGGCAAGGGGGCTTAATGGGTGGTAGTTGTAAAATAAAAAAAAAAACGTATTGAGTTCCAGCACTCTACTCGAACATTGGAACTTGGAACCCGACAATTAAAAACTATGAACCAGAAACTAGGACAATGAAATGTTGAGATAAGTTTAAGAGAAATTCTTACTAAATTTACAGAGTAGCCGTTAAGGACAGGCTCAGGTCCGATGTGCCCTGGACAGTGGTCAAGATGGAAAAGGGACCATCAAAGATTTTAACCCTTTCTACATGGGCTTAAAATTCTCTAATCTAAGGTCTAAGAGTGACAATTTGGGGACCTCCTCTTTAAGGGATTTCTAGCCAGAGTGTTCAAGGTACTCCGCGAAAGTGGTTTTCTGGTGAGATAGTTTGAACTACTCTGCGACAGTTAGAGTGGGCGAACATGTAAGAGGCCACCATGATCCAATGATTGATAGCTTCTTAGGAAGTAAAAAAGTACTGTACTAGGTGTGGTATAAAAGTATGAAAGGTGTGCCAGTAGACTTTCTTTTCTAAAAAGAAAATGCTACAAGACAAGGGAAGGAACAACTTCACTCTCTCCTGTGTCTCCTTAGCAGATCTCTTGAATTCCCCTTGATATTGTTTCTCAAATTGGGGGCGTGTATGGTCAAGGAGCTCTCCTGTGTCATTGATCTTCTTGGCGGCTCCATCTAAAAGGGTTTGGTTAATTAGATCCCGGAGTTGAATATGTTTTCATAATATGCTCAATATTGCAAATATTATTAAAGATTGTGAAGGCTTTCACGGCCGGTCAAAATACAATCTAAAATGTTTGAAGCCGTGGTCCATTGGTGTTTCTTCCTGACGTTTTATCTACAGCTGCGCCAAACATTATCAAAGGCGATGACGCAATAGGCGAAGTGATCTACCGCGCTTCCCAGTCTGCATTTAGAAACATAATTTTCTCCTTCCTGTTGAAATTGTTGTCGTGTTTAAAGATCTCTCAGACTCGTCTTTTTTTCTTAATTTTCAACTTGGACCGCCTCTAACTTTAGAACTCCTTCACTTACTCTCTTACAAGTCTTCTTTCACTTACCATAAGCCAAAGTTCCATTGGTTCAACAATATCGGCGATAGATCCCTTTAGTGGTCAATTTTTGGGTACTTTTAGGCTCGGAATTTTGAAACCGACACATTTAACTATAATTTTACTGGATTTCACTTCCTCACGTTCTAAGGGGGGAAAGGGGGGGGGGGGTATTACGTTATTTTTACTCAATTGCCCCAAGTTTGACCGCCTGTAACTTGAGAACGATATACCGATCACAATAAATCCGTTCTTTGCTCTTCTTGGTGTCCTCCTTCAACTACGATAAACTCCATTCACCTTCCATAGGTTCAAATAATAATATTTCAATCAAAAAAGAGGATATAAATTATTACAAAAAATTTGAAAATGTATTTTACAAAAGGGCCTCAAAACTCACAAAAAAAAACAAAGATGAGACAGTCTTGAGAGTTAGTTTTGACTAGTGGCGACAAATGAAAGCATAGGTAAACAAAAGGAAAATGTGACACAATATAATGAATATAAGGAAAAAATGGAAATATAGACAACCAATTCAATCAGCGATAGAAAAATAAACTATATTTGGAAACAAGGTATAAAAAAGACAGAAAAAATGCGTAAAAACTAAACAAGAAATGCAGAGAGCATATTAAAATTCAAGGCATGAAGCGCGTGAAGTAGAAAACTTATGAAAACAAAATTATCAAAATCAGAATTGAACTTAATCGAACTAATAAAATACTTACACAACAGAGAACGTAAATTAAATTATATTATATTATAATTATCTTAAAAACCTTATTTATTTACTCAGTAAAACAATATGTTGGAATAAAAAGCGCAGAATATAACAGAAAAACGAAAACAAGATGAAATAACAAATAGACTAAGAAACACAGGTTTTACAGAAAAAAAACAAAGTAAAGGACTATAATAAAAAATATATAAAGAATGAGTAAACAGTAATCAATCATGAAAATATTTAAAAGAAACATGGTCAGCAAGAAATCAGTGATAAACCAAATTCAATTTTAGAAAGGATAAACATCCTTTCTATTTCTCCTCGTTATTTAAACAAATAATGACATAAAAGATTACAAAAAAATGAGTGAAAAGGGAAATAAAACGTTCAAATAAAGCCATAACAATTTTTTACGAGTAATACTAAAATGTATTTAAAAAAAAGAATAAAAATGTCAGAACAAGAAAAACTATAGACCTATGACAAACTTACTCTTTCGACAGTTTTCCAACAAATCAAAGATAAAATCGTCAAAATAGAGACAAAGAAGTTAAATAACCTAAAAAACTGCATTAGAAAAATTTTTTATTAAAAAAAATTATCAATTTTGGAAAAACTGATATTTTTTTACCGACAAAAAAAAAGAAAGTCTCATTGGTTCAATAATTTTGGTGTTAGACCCCTTTGTTTGCCAATTTTTGGGCACTTTCAAAATTCGCATTTTGGCAATTTTTCAAAAACTCACTAACTGGGCTAATTTAACCTGAATTCAGTTTGTGACATTCTTAGGGGATTGCAAACGACCAATTCTGATCAGAAACAGCAAAAAAATTATATGTTTTTTTTTAATTGACCGAAGTTGGGTTATTACGTCTTTTTCTCATTTTCCAAGTTTTATGGCCTGTAACTTTAAAACGAATGCACTGAACCCAACTGGTTCTTCCTCTTCTTGAAGTCTTTTTTTTGCCTGAAAAATCCTATTGGCTCAATAATTTCGGAGATAGACCTTTTTGGTGCTTGATTTTGTGCACTTTCAGAATCGGCATTTTGGACTCTCAGGCTCGTCTTTTTTCTTAATTTTCAACTTGGACCGCCTCTAACCTTAGAACTCCTTCACTTACTCTCCTACAAGTCTTCTTTCACTTACCATAAACCAAAGTTCCATTGGTTCAACAATATCGGAGATAGACCCCTTTAGTGGCCAATTATTGGGTACTTTTAGGCTCGGAATTTTGAAAACGACACATTGGTTTAACTATAATTTTACTGGATTTCACTTCCTCACGTTCTAAAGGGGGGAAGAGGGGGGGGGCTATTACGTTATTTTTTCTCAATTTCCCCAAATTTGACCGCCTAAAACTTGAGAACGATAAACCGATCAGAATAAATCCGTTCTTTGCTCTTCTTGGCGTCCTCCTTCACCTACCATAAACTCCATTCACCTTCCATAGGTTCAAAAAATAATATTTCAATAAAAAAAAAGATTATTACAAAAAATTTGAAAATTTATTTTACAACAGGGCCTGAAAACTCACAAAAAAAAACAAAGATGAGACAGTCCTGAGAGTTAGTTTTGACTAGTGGCGACAAATGAAAGCATTGGTAAACAAAAGGAAAATGTGAGACAATATAATGAATATTAGCAAAAAAGGGAAATATCGACAACCAATTCAATCAGCGATAGAAAACAAAAGTATATTTGGAAACAAGGTATAAAAAAGAGAGAAAAAATGCGTGAAAAGTAAACAAGACATGCAGACAGTATATTAGCATTCAAAGCATGAAGCTTAGAAAAAAGAATACAAAGATCAGAACAAGACGAACTATAAACTTGTGACCAATTCAGTTTTTCTTGGGAATATATCATACACTAAACAAACCAAAGATAAAATCGTCAAAATAAGAGGCAAAAATATGAAATAAACTGAAAAACTGCAAAAGACGAAATTTTTTTGTTGGAAAAACTGATTTTTTTTACCATAAAAAAAAGAAAGTCACATTGGTTCAATAATTTTAGAGATAGACCCTTTTGGTTGCCAATTTTTGGGCACTTTCAAAATCGGCATTTTGGCCATTTTTAAAAACTCACTAATTGGGCTAATTTAACCTGAATTCAGTTTGTGACATTTTTAGGGGGTTGCAATCGACCAAATCTGATCAAAAACAGTATATATATATTTTTTTGATTCACCAAATTTGGGTTATTACGTCTTTTTTCTCAATTTCCATGATTTACGGCCTGTAACTTTAGAAGGAATGCACTGAACCTAACTGGTTCTTCCTCTTGTTGAAGTCCTTTTTTTTGCCTGAAAAGTCCTATTGACTCAATAATTTCGGAGATAGATCTTTTCAGAGTTTAACTTTTGTGCAATTTCAAAATCGATGTTTTGGCCATTTTAAAAAAAACTTTCTTATTGGGATATTTTTAACCGAATTCAGTTTGTTAAGTTTCAGGGAGTTGTAATTCACCCATTCTGATGGAAAGCAGGATAAATAGTTTTTTATTTTTTTTCAATTGACCAAAGTGTGTTTTTTTATGTTCTTTTCGTTCGTCGCCTGTAACTTTAGAACCAATGCACCGCTCAGATTGAGTCCAACTGTTTTTTCCTCCTCTTGATGTTCTCTTTCACCTACTACAAACGAGAGTCCCATAATTTTAATAATTTCGCAGAAAAACCTCTTCGATAGTCGATTTTTGGGCACTTTTAGAATCATCACTTTAGCTATTTTTTAATAAACTCACTAATTAAGCAAGTTTCAACCGAAATTGATCTGTAGCGTTCTTAGTAGATTACAACCGACTCATTTTTATCAAAAGCAGCACAACAAATCTATAATTTTTTTTTAATTGCCCAAAGAGGGGGTATGACTTTTTATCAATTTTTAACTTTAGCCGCCTGTAACTCGCGAACGAATGCACCAATAAGAATGAATTCCAGAAATGTTACCAGTATGCCAAATACACAATTCAACAATTGGTTGGAAGGACTGGAAGTTTTGACACCAATAAATTAAAACTTTACTTAATAGTTAATTATAACTTAGTGTTATACCATTATCGTAGAAGATGGACGTACAAAGTGAGAGGTAAACCTCATAGTATTCAGCCACTACTAAAATTTTTTATTTTGGAGAGTACCTTCTTCCATACGAACGTTACCATGCCAGTTAACCATATCAGGTTTCCAGAGTATTGTAAATTCAACGAGCAACCCATCCAATCCAGCCAACCATATACCTATTGGTAATATCTTTGATTCAACGTACCTCGCTATAGAAACAAATTTTCTCTCAACACCCAACTTAACTGCAGACAACTAAAATATGCTATAAGAAACCACCAGTATCTCAAATAGACTTCAAAACTGGACCTACAATGTGCGAATTGCCACAGTTCACACCTCGTTAACGATTCTTTCTTCGGTACTCCACTTACCTCTTTCTTCTCGCTCTTAGAGTCTATTCTCTGGTGGCACTGAAGCTGTCGGTTATTGTACCAACCCGCTCTTTTCAACACATCTGTCTTCTAATAGGAATCAAGGTCCGACCTGATGGTTGCTATATCTTTTTGTTTCACTACATGTCTTCCAAAGGCCCTTTGCCGTTCTCCCTGCAGAGAGTTGCATTCACTTATCAAATGGAGAAGCGTTTCTGTCTCTTCATCAGACCCATGGCCCTCCACAATTGCTTCCTTTTCAGGTTCAAGAGTTAATTTGCCCTCATGAATATTCGGATTTGCCTCATGCCAGAAAGTCCGACACAGTATGTCCACTTCCACACTTCGATTACCTTAACTCTTAACTGCAGGACAAAAAAAATTATAAAAATTGTGTCAGAAGTCTCTATATTATGACTTCAATAAGCAAAGCCCATTGGTCCTTTAGAGAGCCCCAAAGATTTAGATATCATTGCTAAAATCAACGAGCTAATGTATTACTTCCGGAGAAACCTTCCTGTTTTGCAGTTTTGGCCCCTCTTTCTAACAGTGCATATCTTATAAATGGCGGCGATATCTGCTTGAATTGACGTCACTTGACGACAAATCATTTGAAGTTGTGATTTGCCAATTGATTTGCTCTGACGATGAAATTACGTTATGGGCATCTTAAAAATGGCGGATTTCCGGTCAAAAAAATGGGAATAGGGGAATATGGACATTTGTTGGCTCCATCCTAGGTCATTTTCCTTGATCTTGATGTCCTTTTTCACCTAAACCAAAACGTTTCCAGTGGTTCAATAATTTTGGAGATAGACCCTTCCAGTGGTCAATTTTTCGGCCACTTTCAGAATCAGCATTTTGGCAATTTTTTCAAAACTTCCTAATTGGTCTAACTTCACCCGAATTCAGTTTATTACTTTCTTACGGGTTGTAACTGAGATTGATTAAAGTTCCATTGGTTCAATAATTTCGGAGATTTTTTGACACTTTTAGTATCTGTGGAACACCTAACGATCTTCAGTATACGCTACAGCTCTCGCGACATCAGTAAAAGTCATGTCATTCATCGACAATGTTTTCATTCGACTGTGATAATCAACAACGACATAAACAATATAATATTAAGAAATCACGACTGTTGATCACCCATAAAACAAGCAGGGAATAGCAAGTGAAACAAGAGCCAAACGGGAGAAAGTACATGTGATACCAGGATATATAATACCGTTAGCAGAAGGCCTACTATGACATTTTTTCTGCTTAAAAAAAATGTATATATTCCTCAACACTCTGTACATTTGCTAAAATTTTGAATCAAGTAGAAAAGCTTAAATGTTCAGAAAAGATAAGGCCTTAATACTTCAGTAGTCAGTTGTCCACTACACATGGTTTCAAAAAAAAAAAAAAAAAAAATTATTGTCGTCTCTGTATTTGAATTGACCAAAAATGTTAATATCTTATTGTGTTCTGGAAAAAGAAAGAGTAGAAAAATTTGGTTCATTTCCTTGTGTTTTGCTGGAGTGTTTAAATTAGATTAGTTTCAATTTTAGAGAACTTAGGATACTTTAAATCATCATTATTCCAACCTTTATTAATAATTGACGACCATTCTCATCTCACTGTTTCCCCAATGCTTTCATTTCACATTTCGTTCTCCTAATGGTTAAATCTCGTGCCAAAAAACGATTTGACACAATAATTTTAATAAGCGCTATACATGTGTATAATTAATATTATAGCGCCAATAATGGGCTGGCCGACCTGACGTATAATTCACTATTAATTATTAGAAACCTGAACCCGAATTTGATTCGAAATTATAAATCAAAAGCTAATCAGGAATTAGGGCGTTACGTAAAGCTTTATTCGTTCGGTTTGTTCTCACATTAAATATGATAATTGTACAAATATTTAATAGGAAAAAATTTAATTTTACTAGTTAATAAAATATTAATAACTAATTGTCCTCAATAGCATTTCGGTGTCCATAGTGAGAGGATAATAATTAGTTGATTCGCTTAAAATTGGCAAAAACCAAAAACCTTATTTACGACTTTATCTTAGGCTCAGACCATTATTAATTATTATTATAATAGTCTTTGCATAGGTGGGTGCTTAGGTTCTCTGAACCACTGAGTTACTTCCAATAAGCAGTAAGTGCCAGGTTTTGCTCGTAAATGCGTATAGTACTAATGAAGATTTAAGCACAAGAACTCCCAGAAGTCTGTTTGAACAACAATTAATGGCCCTTTGCTGGTTTTGACCTCAACCGCTCTTCGGATTCCCCGAATTCCAGGTCGCCACATTAAAACGTTTCGAGATTCTTTTTCCGAAGAATTACCCAGGCATAAGCCCGGGCAATATTAATAAGTCAATCCGCATAATTAGAAACAAGTCATAAATTGGATTCGTACAAATAAAGTGAAATATGTGGCGAGATTTCCCCCATTAAGCAGAAATATACTTCTTGTAGTTCTGGTAGCTCGTTCTGGGTAATTAATTACTGGAATGTCTGTGGATATAAGCAAGTGAACAGGGCTAATTTATGTGATTTTATGTATATGTGTTTTAGCAGTAACTAAGTGGCATTTTGTCCATTCTAGTAATAGGTAATGTAATATTAATGCTGAACAAGTGCGGATTGTATGCACGAGCCGAAGACAAAAATCGCCTTGAAAAGAAATGTTCAAAAATCGAAAAGAAAATTTTCAACTAAAACATTAGGAGCAGATCAAAATTAGGTGCGCCACTGGAATCTACGTAACAAAAAGTACTGGAGACAATTTCTTAGTTTTCCTAAAACTAAAAAGTAAACAGGTTTTCAAAATATTTAAGTTACCAAAATCATCCTGTATCTCAAAAACCAAAAGTGCTATGAATGAATTCTGTTGATTTCACAAAAAAGCAGAAGCAGTCGCGAAAACCGCAACTCTATATCTTTAAAAATATGAAAGATAACCCACAAAAATATGGAAATATACACCTCAGATTTAATATGAATAAAGATACGAATAACACCCTCTCACACTCAAATTTTCATTTTTCTTATACTTCAGCACATGTCGACAAGTTACGATAAAAATGTCAAATCGTCAAAGATTTCCAATGCGTAATTGATGTCAATAATAAGTGAATGGCTTATAGGTGCTTACTTTTGTAGAGTGGTCAGCCACGCGTGCACGGTGACTAACAGATGATTCGGCGTATATTTTGTGAAAATATTAAAGTTATCCTTTTAAGAAAACCCGTTTCGGACGGCACGTCAGCATCAGCGCCAAAATTCGTTACGGTTATTGTGGTTTAAATTTAATTATATGAAAACGTTGAACTAAAAAAAAAGATTATGATTAAAGCCAAAATCAGTTAAAAAATAACTTAGAACTTCTAAAAATTCAAATTTTAATTTTTGAAATTTTACATTTAATGTTTTTTTTGTAAATTTACACTATTAGACTAAAACAAATAAAATTAGAAACAAAATGCCTCAAATTGCAAATTTGGTATTTTTCGAGAAAGTCAGTTAAAACCAAAATCGGGCAAAAACGACTATAACAATATAAAAAATAAAAATTTGGAGTGTTGAAGAAAATTATTATATTACAATTGCCAAAATTGGTTGAAAAGAACATATAGCACTTAAGAATGCAAATTATATGTTTTTGAAAATATTCAGGTTACCATAAAGTTCAAAATTTGCCTTTAGCGTCTAGAAACGCAAACACTAAAGTTTTTGAAAAAAATGCAGAGTAGGATTAGGACAAAAATGGCCTAAAAATTACTCACAGTGTCTAAAATATAAATTAAAATTTTTGTAAAAGAAACTGAATAGCCGAATTCGATTTTAGAGTAAATACAGGCAAAACTAATTCAAATAACCGGTAAAACGTCATTTTTAGACCAAAGTAAGTGAAATTTAACTTAAAATTCTTGTACAATGCAAATATGTTGTTTTTCGAAAAACTCAGTTTAGGATTAGAGCCAATATCGATGAAAAATTACTCAAATAATGTATAAACACAAAATTATTGGAGCGTTTGAGAAATTCAGATTAGGTATATATGGCCAAAATCGATTAAAATCACTCAAAGCGTCTAAAAATGCACATTTTGAGTTCAGGATTTGGAAATCAGGGCCAAAATCGTATAAAAATTTCTCAAAAAAAACAGAAAATACAAATAACCTTTGGAGAAATTGAGATTAGAATTAGGGCTAAAAGACGTGGTTAAAAAATGGAAATTTTTAAGCTTTTCGAGAAATTCAAATCTTCCAACTTGTTGGTTTTTGGCAAAATTTATTTTTCGATCAGAATTATTCGATCAGAATATGTGAAATTTGACTAAAAGTAAAATGAAATACGGGTGTTTTTTTTGAGAAAGTCGTTTTTCTTCGTAAGGATTAGGTACAAAAATCATTAAAAATGACTCAAAGCGTGTAAAAATTCAAATTTGGAGTTGTTGTTGGTTAAAAGCACTAATTTATATTTTTTATAATTCAGCTTAGAGTTAGGTCTAAAATTGCTTTATAATAATCCACAACCTCTAAAAATGCTGATTTTAATGTTTTTGGAATAACTCAAGTTTAGGGCAAAATAGAGGTTAAAAAAATCCAATAACAGGAAAATGAGAGGAAGTGAGAATAAGCTATACTTTATTAGAATTTAATTTAATTGTGATTCAAAAAGTCCAATTTGAAATTTTTGAAAATTGCACGTTACAGTTATTGGAAAATTTACACTTTTGGACCAAAATAAATAAAATTAGACTCAATACGCCTCAAGTAGCAAATTTTGTATTTTTTGAGAAAGTCAGTTTAGCATTAAGGCCGAAATCAATTAAAAACGAATATAACAATATATAAAATAAAAATTTGTTTGTGTGAGTGTTTAAAGAAATTCATTTTATGAAAATTGCCAAAATCGGTTGAAAAGGACACATAGCATTTAAAAATGCAAATTATATGTTTCTCAGAATATTAAGGTTACCATAAGGGTTAAAATCAACTAAAAAATACTTAAAGTGTCTAGAAAAGCCAACACTAAAATTTTTGAAAAAACGCAGAGCAAGATTATGACAAAAATCGCCTAAACATTACTCAAAGCGTCTAAAATGGCAATTAAAATTGTCGCAAAAAATCTGACTAGCCAAATTCGACTTTAGAATAAATACAGGCAAAACTGATTCAAATAACTGGTAAAATCACATTTTTAGACCAAAATAAGTGAAATTTGACTTAAAATTCTTGTACAATGCAAATTTGTTGTTTTTCGAAAAACTCAGTTTAAGGCCAATAGGCCAATGTCGCTGAAAAATTACTCAAATAGTGTAAAAACACAAACTTATTGGAGCGTTTCGATTGGAGCGAAGATCGATTAAAATTACTCAAAAATTACCCAAAATGCACATTTTGAGTTCTGGATTTGGAAAAATTCAGGTTAGGATTAGGGCCAAAATCGTATAAAAATCTATCAAAAAACAGAAATGATAAAACACATGATTTAAAAATGCAAATTTTAATGCTTTGGAGAAATTCAAATCTCTTACCTTGTTGGTTTTTGGTAAAGTTAACTAGAAATACCTCAAAAATTAAAACTGGGTGTTTTTTTGGGAAAATCGTTTAAAAAAAAATTAAATAATTAAAAATGACGCAAAGCGTGTAAAAATTCAAATTTGAAGTTGTTGGTTAAAAGCACTAATTTATTTTTTTTTTAGTTCAGCAAGGAATCAGGTCTAAAATTGATTTAAACTAATCCACAACCTCTAAAAATGCTGATTCTGATATTTTTGGAAAGAAACTCAATTTTAGGACAAAATAGAAGTTCAAAAAAACAAAAACAGGTAAATGAGAGGAAGTGGGGATAAGCTAAACTTTATTAGAATTTACTTTAATTGTCATATAAAATAAATAAAATTAGACTCAAAATACCTCAAATAGCAAATGTGCTATTTTTTACAAAAAAATTACTCAAATAGTGTATAAACACCAACTCATTGGAGTTTGGAGAAATTTCAGATTAGGTATATGGCCAAAATTGATTAAAATTACTCAAAGTGTCTAAAAATGCACATTTTGAGTTAAGGATTTGGAAAAATTCAGAGTAGGATTAGATGCAAAATCGTTTAAAAATTTTTCAAAAAACAGAAAATGCAAATAATCTCTGGTGAAATTGAGGCTAGAATGAGGGCTAAAACACGTGGTTTAAAAACGCAAATTTTGATGCTTTTTGAGAAATTAAAATTTTCTTAAATTAAAATTTGGTAAAATTAAGTTTTGGATCAGAGTATGTAAAATTTGACTAAAAATACCTCAAAAATAATTTTTTGAGGTAAATTTTTTTCGAAAGGATTAGGTACAAAAATTATTAAAAATTGCGCAAAGTGTGTAAAAATTCAAATTTGAAGTTGTTGTTGGTAAAAAAAATACCTAATTTTTTTTTAATTCAGCTTAGAATTAGGTCTAAAATTGATTTATAATAATCTACAACCTCTAAAAATGTTGATTTTGGTGTTTTTGAGGCAACACACTTTTAGGGCAAAATAGAGGTTAAAAAATCCAAAAACAGGTAAATGAGAGGAAGTGAGAATAAGCTATACTTTATTAGAATTTAATTTAATTTTTTGTCATTAAAAATTCAAACTTAAAATTTTTTAAACTAGCACGTTTCAGTTATCGGTAAATTTACACTATTTGGACTAAAATAAATAAAATTAGACACAAAATGCTTCAAATGGCAAATTTGGTATTTTTCGAGAAAGTCAGTTAAGGCCAAAATTGGTTAAAAACGACTACAACAATAAAAAAATAAAAATTTAACGTGTTTGGAAGAAATTCATTTTATGAAAATTGCCCAAGTCGGTGGAAAAGGGCACATAGCATTTAAAAATGCAAATTATATGGTTTTGAAAATATTAAGGTTATCATAAGGGTCAAAATCAACTAAAAAATACCTAAAGCGCATAGATAAGCAAACACTAAAGTTTTTGAAAAAATTCAGAAAAAGTTTAGGACAAAAAAATCGCATAAAAATTACTCAAAGCGTCTAAAGTAGCAATTAAAATTTTTGGAAAAAATTTGATCAGTCAAATTCGATTTTAGAATAAATACAGAAAAAACTAATTTAAATAACTGGTAAAATGTCATTTTTAGATCAAAATAAGTGAAATTTGACTAAAAATTCTTGTAAAATGCCATTTTGTAGTTTTTCGAAAAAGTCAATTTAGGATTAGGGCCAATATCGATGACAAATTACTCAAATAGTGTAAAAACACAAACTTATTGGAAAGGTTGGAGAAATTCAGATTAGGTATATGGCCAAAATCGAATAAAATTACTCAAAGCGTTTAAAAATGCACATTTTGAGTTCAGGATTTGGAAAAATTCAGGTTAGAATTAGGGCCAAAATCGTATAAAAATTTCTCAAAAAACAGAAAATACAAATGACCTTTGGAGAATTTGAGATTAGAATTAAGGCTAAAAAACACATGGTTTAAAAATGCAAATTTTGATGTTTTTGGAGAAATTCAAATCTTCCACCTTGTTGGTTTTTGGTAAAATTAATTTTTGGAACAGAAAATGTGAAGTTTGACTAAAAATACCTCAAAAATTAAAACCGGGTTTTTTTGAGAAAGTCGTTTTTCGTGTAAAAATTTGAAGTTGTTGTTGGTTAAAAGTACTAGTTTTATTTTTTTTTAATTCAGCTTAGAATTATGTTTAAAATTGATTTATAACAAACCACAACCTCTAAAAATGCTGATTTTTAAGTTTTTGGAGAAACGAAATTTTAGGACAAAATAGAGGTTAAAAGTCCAAAAATAGGTAAATGAGAGGAAGTGAGGATAAGCTATAATTCATTAGAATTTAATTTAATTGTCATTCAAATACTCAAATTTGAAAATTTTACAAATTGCAAGTTACTGGCAAATTTACACTTTTGGGCTAAAATAAATAAAATTATAATCAAAATGCCTCAAATAGCAAATATGGCATTTTTCGAGGAAGTCAGTTTAGCAGTAAGGCCAAAATCGGTTAAAAACGAGTATAACAATAAAAAATAAAAATTTGGAGTGTTTGAAGAAATTCATTTTATGATAATTTACAAAATCGGTTGAAAAGGACATATAGCATTTAAGAATGCAAATTATATGTTTTTGAAAATATTCACGTTACCACAAGGATCAAAATTAGCTAAAAAAATAACTAATTGAACTAACCTGAACTAACCTGAACTAACCTGAACTAACCTGAACTAACCTGAACTAAGCGTCTAGAAAAGCAAACACAAAGTTTTTTTTTTAATAAATTTGGAGTAAGATTAGCACAACACTCAAAGCGTCTAAAATAGAAATTAAAATTTTTGGAAACACTCTCATTAGACAAATTCGATTTTAGACAGGCAAAAATAATTCCAAAAAATGGTAAAAACTCATTTTTAGACCAAAAAAACTAAAATTTGACTCAAAATTCATGTAAAATGCAAATTTGTTGTTTTTCGAAAAGTCAGCTTAGGATTAGGGTCAATATCGATAAAAAAATACTCAAATGGTGTAAAAACACGAAATTATTGGAGCGTTTGGAGAAATTCAGATTAAGTAATAACTTTTGGCGAAATTGAGGTTAGAATTAGGGCTAAAAGACCTGGTTAATAAATGCAAATTTTCGGACAAATTCAAATCTTCAACCTTGTTGGTTTTTGGTAAAGTTAATTTTTGGATCAGAATATGTAAAATTTGATTAAAAATACCTCATAACTGAAAACCAGGTGTATTTTTGAGAAAGTCGCAAAATCATTAAAAATGACTCAAAGCGTGTACAAATTTTAATTTGAAGTTGTTGGAAAAACTTAGACCGTGGTTAGGGCCAAAATCGTTTAAAAAATTAATTAAACTGTTAAAGTTACTAATTTCAAATTTTTTAAAAATCCAGCTGAGAATTATGTCTAGAATTGATTTAAATTTCTCCACAACCTCTAAAAATGCTGATTTTGATGTTTTTGTAGAAAACTCAATTTAAAGGCAAAATAGAGGTTAAAAAATCCAAAATAGGTAATTGAAAGGAAGTGAGAATAAGCTATAAGAAGTAAATTGTCATTAATATAATGAAGATGTTAATATTTATAATTATATGGTTGGTTGTTATCTTGGGTTCTGGTCCTTTTGTCTGATTAAAATAAGTTACAGCGGGTACTTCTAACTTCTTTGTTTAATGACGTTTCGACACAAATTGGTGCCTTCATCAGATTACTACAACACATGGAATACTTAGTTTAAAGATAAAATTTTTACAATAGCAGGAAGGAATGGTATAAGGAATACATGAAAAAAAAATTATATAAAGATTACTACAAGTACGAAATAAAATGTTGAAACATAAACGTATTGAGGGATGATTAAATAAACTATATAATAACTAAATAAAGTCGGTAACTCAAAGCAAAAGAGCGTCAAAAGTGAAACCTACGATGCAATACGGTGTTAAGTTAATTTATAATTATGTTAATAATGTTAAAAGGCCTAAAAATTCAAATTTTAAATTTTTGAAAATTGCACGTTACAGTTATTGGTAAATTTACACTTTTGGACTAAAATGAATAAAATTAGACTCAAAATGCCCTCAAATCAGAAATATGATATTTTTCAAAAAAGTCAGTTTAGCATTAAGGGCAAAATCGATTAAAAACGACTCCAACAATTACAATTACTCCAACAAGATTAAACATTTTGGTTTTAATTTTTGACATCCAATTTTAAGAGTACCGAGCATTGCAAAAATGAGGACAAAAGTCGAAACGTTGGCCTAAAAATTGACCGTCCTGTAAAAAAACTGTCCCGTAGAGCAGAAAAAGTTCCAATGGGCCAATGAGCAATTTACCTTAGAATATCGCTTCAAAAAAGACCAGAAAAAAATGTTTTCGTAAACTTCAGTTTTCTTTCTTACAAAATATTCAAAAATAGTGAAAATTTTACAATTTTTTTCATCACGATGATCGTAGAGCAGAAAAGTTTCCATGGGCCAATGAGCAATTTGTTTTAGAATATCGCTTCAAAAAAGACCAGAAAAAAATGTTTTCGTAAACTTCAGTTTTCTTTCTTACAAAATATTCAAAAATAGTGAAAATTTTACAATTTTTTTCATCACGATGATCGTAGAGCAGAAAAGTTTCCATGGGCCAATGAGCAATTTGTTTTAGAATATCGCTTCAAAAAAGACTAGAAAAAAGTTTTACGTAAATTTCGGTTTTCTTTCTCAAAACATATTCAAAAGTAGTGAAAATCTTGTTATCATTATCTGCACCCAAAATGCACAACTTTGCCCCAATTCAATCAAATTTTGTATCTCTTACGGTTTACGAGATACCAATGATGAGCGGCATATTCGAATATCGAAGCTTCCTTACAAACCTACAGGGTGTTAAACATTAAAATTTAATTTTTTGTTTTTCATATCTCGTCGAGTTTCGGAGATAATCACTTTAAATTTGAAATGCGGATACCTGATTATACTCTACCTACATAGACATACTTACTAGCTGGGTTTCAAGATCAAAGTAATGTATTTGGTTGGGGTTAGGCTCCCTTTTACCACTCTAATTTTTTCTCGCACGCCACTGATAATCTGCTTTTTGAGATTTGGAAGAACACTTGCAAAAACTTTGTATCTCAAATCGTTTACAAGATATTTGCAAATATATGACTAAACACAAATGCAATCTCAAGTGTTTTTGGGGCTTTAAAGCCGTAGTCCAATGGAATTTCTTCCTGAGATTTCGTCCACAGCTGCGGCGGACATTATTAAAGGCGATGAGGCAATAGGCGAAGTGCTTCTAAACGTTGACTGATACGACTGTGGTGAGCTCCGTGGTATTTATTTTCCCGACGTCGCGCTGCAGTGGAGGAACTGGGGTGGGGGTACGGGGTGGTGCGGGGTTTTCGCGCACTATGTCGTAGAACTCACTTCCAGTCTATATTTAGAAACGTAATTCGAAAATAATTTTTCATATAACAAAAGAATAAACATATTCAAAAAGTGAATGTGTTTAATTTTTTTTTGCCGCGTTCCAATGACGTGGTTTTTGCTTCTTTTAAGTATCTCTCAGTCTGGCCAATATATCCACCGTTTCATGCGTCACAAGAAATTTCATAAATAAGCCTACTCTTCCATAATCCTTACGGATCTTTTGATTTAGTTTGGAATGTAGATGTATGCAATTGCTAAAAGCATTCTAATTTTTTGGTTAATTATTATTTGGGAGTTGTTCATGTAGATTTCCTTTTCTTGCAGGTTTAGGTTCAATTTTCTCGTATGTATTATCTTTTTGTACTAGTTCAGTGAAGAAGATTTGACGCTGAATAAGGCTTTATAGCTTTCTTTTCCCTTGTGCTTGCCAATACTCAGTCTTTTTGTTCGTCTTTTGTTAACCTTTGGTGTTTAAGTACGTTTGTGTCTTTTTTTGAGTGTGATACAATAAAACACCTTATTACATTCCTTATAATGTCGACGTTTCGACCATTGAAACCGATCTCAATAGATGTCGTCAAGATACCATAAGCATAATTTTATGTTATTAGGTTTGAAATGACGAAATTGAATATATTTAAAGTGATGTATCTACGATGCGACAATCTATAAGAGAGTTTCTTTTGTTATGCAACTTGATGTGACAAGCGTCAGGCGCCTTATTAAATAAGCATTTTTATCTTTTAAAGTGCTAAGTTAGTGTGACACTAAAAACATCAACATTCATTAGGAGACGACGCCACACTCGATCTGGCAAAATTAACCGTATAATAACTTAAAAAGTGTGGAAATGGGAGTCGTATAAACGATTGTCGTTCACAACCAACTGCCTAGCAAAAACGTGGCCTCACCGAACGGAACCTGGATTTACGGCCTTGAATTATGAGGACAAATTGTTTCGATACCACAATCAACCCGAAAAACAAAGCCCATTAAATACTTAAGCGGTTTTAAACGGCCATAAGAATTTGTCACGATGTGAATTTTTTCGGTGCCCCGCCAAATTCCAGTGGCGGTGCCCATTCATTATACTCTCGAACCGCAAAATTCCGGGAGGGGCTTTTTTGCAGGGGCACGCCACTGCCAGCGACGATTTTCAGGACCATAAAGCCAATTGCGCTTCGCGAAAAACTTGTTCGGCCAATCGCGATGACCATAACTCGGACCCAAATAAGCCCAAAGCCCATTATCATTACTATAAAATGTTTAAACATATACCATGGATGCGTTATCGCTGCGGTCGCACCTTGGCTTTTCTTTCGGTCAATATTTAAGAAGTCCGATAGGCCAACGAGCCACACGAAAAATCATTGATACCATCCGCGGTTCCACTCTATAAAAACTTAGCACGGGTCCCCTCGACCAACTATGCAAACAGTCAATATTGGTCGAGGGGTCCTTTGGCCGGCTTCTTTGCTTGATTTTTACGCGGTAGCCTTACATCTTGCATTTTAATATCTGGAAATATGACTTGTGTTAACATTTGAAGAAGATTTGGGCAAATATTTGAAGGCGGGTTCCGATATGACAACGGCAATAATAATTAATATCGCTGGGCTTTGGAGTCCTCTATAATCATTCTTAGACTTATTTACGGAAATAAGGACATCGAGAGTTAACATGCCCAAATGTAAAGTCATTACCATAAGCAACGCATTATCGTGAAGGAACGTTTTAATTTTGCATTTAAATGGCACTTACAGGGTCGTATAGGCAGATTTCTCCATAATTTTAGGCACTTTTGATGTTGTTCAACTTAGCGCCCCCACTGGATGCCAAACAAGCAAATTAATTAAAAACTTGTTGAGGTACTGCTAAAACAGAGACTAGAGCTCACACAGAACATCAGTACATGACTGTTACTAAAATCCGGTACTGCAGCTCTACCTAAAGCGGAGATCTCGTTCGGTACGACGCGGGAAAGAACAAAGGGAGCACGCAAGTGTAATTACAATTTTTTATGCCGAATGTCAAAGGCGTGTTTATTAAATAAAACACACAGTCTTATAATGCCTATTCAATATACGGGGGCGTATATCCTGCATAGCAATATTGCACTCCTCAATAGATGATGTTTCAGCATATTGTGCAGTGCTGAATATCAATAAAGTCGGAACTTGTAAGAGGTACCGAGTACCGGCCTTTTTGCTTTAGGGTAGGTACACAAACTTTTATTTATGAACAATAATTATTAATTTTATAATAAAACGTGTTATATTTTTAGTTTCAGGTTGCAGGTTAAGGGTCCTCATGTACCAGAAATTTTGACAAAAAAGCATTGGAATAGTCAAAATAACAACACACTTTTGTTCCTCCGTCCTTTTCTCTTGACAACTCACAGGCTTTTCCTAATGATCATCTCAATTCCAGTTTTTTATGTTTCAACATGCTGATTCAAAAGAAGTTTAAGTGCTAAACTTCAGATGTGAACGAGTTCAGCTTGAACGGCAGATGAGTAGGACTCATGTCAGGCAGAGGATTCATAGACCGGTTTCGGGGTAATTTAAAGTCATCAGTATGGTATAACAGTGACAGATAATGAAGTTCGATTCATTATTTTATGTCAGATTTAAAATATCTCTAACATAGGGAAGTGGGTACCCACTTTCAGCAAATTTTTTCCAATTGCGACAAATCTTACATTTTAAAATGCATCTACGAAGTGGGTATCCACTTTCAGCAAATTTTTTCCATTTACGACAGTCAGGTTTGTCAGATCTCTTACCCATTGTGAGGAAAAAATAAGTTTCTAATTTTTAAAAATAGATTTATGAAGTGCTTTTTCGTTTTCAACTAATTTTTTCCAGTTAAGACGGTGCTGTTGTCAGATTTAACATATCTCTAACACAATCCAAGAAAAGAATAGATCCTAAATAGATCTAGAAAGTGGCTATCCATTTTCAGTATTTTTTCCAAATAAGACAGTGCTGTTCAGAGTCAGGTTTGACATATCTCTAATCCAGTATAAGGAAAACTGTTTCTAATTTTTAAAGATAGACCCATGAAGTGTACTCATTTCCAGCAATTTCTTTTGCTGGAAATGAGACCCATGAAGTGGTACTCATTTCCAGCAATTTTTTTCTACTTGAGACGGTGCTGTTGTCAGATTTAACATATCTCTAATATAATCCAAGAAAAACAAAAATGTCTTACCCTCCATCTTTTTTTAATATTTTTTTTTCAGTTACGACAGCGCTGTCCCCGGTCAGGTTTTTCACATCTCTAACCCATTGTGAGGAAAAAATAAGTTTCTAACTTTTAAATATAGACCTGTAAAGTGGTTATTTATTTTTAAGCTATTTTTTCTAATTAAGACACTGTTGTTTTTAAAGTTAACATATCTCGAACACAATCTGACAAAAAAAATGTCTAATTTTTTTATTACGACAGAGCTATTCACAGCCGGGTTTGACATATCTCTAACCCATTCTGGGGAAAAAACAACTTAATTTCTAAAGATAAACCTACGATGTGGGTACTCATTTTCAGCTAATTTTTTCCAATTAAGACGGTGCTCTGACGGATTTAACATATCTCTAATACAATTCGATAAAAACAAAAATGAAAACTGCGAAGGTACAGTTCTTTTCACAATCAGGGTTGACATATCTCTAACCCACTGTGAAGAAAATATAAGTTTCTAATTTTTAAAGATAGACCTATGAAGTGGGTTCTAATTTTCTGCTACTTTTTGCCAGCTAAGACGGTGCTGTTGTCAGATTTAGCATATCTCTAACACATTCCGAGGAAAAAATGTCTTACTATATAAATTAAATAGATTGGGAAGTGGGGAACCATTTTCAGCAAATTTTTCCAATTGGGACAGTGCTATTCACAGTTAGGTGTGACATATCTCTAACCCATGGTGAAGAAAAAATTAGTTTTTAATTTTTAAAGATAGACGTATGAAGTAGGTATTTATTTTCATCTATTTTTCCAATTAGGACGTTGCTGTTGTCAGTTTTAACATATCTCTAACAGAGATATGTTAATCAAGATCAATCACTCCGAGAACAAAAAAATTATATTTATTAGATCTGCGAAGTGGGTCCCCTTTCAGCAATTTTTTTTTTCAGTTAGGATAGAGCGGTTGATAGTGAAGTTTGACACATCTCTAACCTACTGTGAAGAAAAAATTAGTTTCTAATTTTTAAAGATAGATGTATGAAGTAGGTTTTTATTTTCAGCCATTTTTTGATTGAACATATCTCTAGCACAATCCGAAAAAAAAAATTTCTTATTTTTAAAATAAAACTGCAAAATTAATATTTATTTTCAGCAAATTTTTGCAAATAAGACAGTGCTGTTCAAGTTAGGTTTAACATATCTCTAACTCACTCTTTAACATAATTGTTACATTATGTGTGAGGAAAAAATAAGTTAATAATTTCTAAGGATACACCTACGAAGTGGGTACTAATTTTTAGCTATTTTTTTCCAACTAAGACCATGCTGTTGTGGGATTTAGCATATCTCTAACATAATTCGCTAAAAACAAAAATATCTTACTATTTTAAATTGATCTGCAAAATAAAAACTGAGAAGCTACAGTCCTTTTCACAGTCATGTTTGACTTATCTCTAACCCACGGTAATGAAAACATAAGTTTCTAATTTTTGAAGATAGAACTATGAAATGGGTACTAATTTTCAGCTAATTTTTTCAAGTTAAGACGGTGCTGTTGTTAGTTTTAACATATCTCTAACACAATCTGCAAAATAAAAACTGAGAAGCTACAGTCCTTTTCACAGTCAGGTTTGACTTTCCTCTAACCCACGGTAATGAAAACATAAGTTTCTAATTTTTGAAGATAGAACTATGAAGTGGGTACTAATGTTCAGCTAATTTTTTCAAGTTAAGACGGTGCTGTTGTTAGTTTTAACATATCTCTAACACAATCTGCAAAATAAAAACTGAGAAGCTACAGTCCTTTTCACAGTCAGGTTTGACTTATCTCTAACCCACGGTAATGAAAACATAAGTTTCTCATTTTTGAAGATAGAACTATGAAGTGGGTACTAATTTTCAGCTAATTTTTTCAAGTTAAGACGGTGCTGTTGTTAGTTTTAACATATCTCTAACACAATCTGCAAAATAAAAACTGAGAAGCTACAGTCCTTTTCACAGTCAGGTTTGACTTATCTCTAACCCACGGTAATGAAAACATAAGTTTCTAATTTTTGAAGATAGAACTATGAAGTGGGTACTAATTTTCAGCTAATTTTTTCAAGTTAAGACGGTGCTGTTGTTAGTTTTAACATATCTCTAACACAATCCGAGAAAAAAAAATCTTACTTCATTAACTAGATCTGCGAGGTGGGTAACCACTTTTAGCATTTTTTTTTTAATTAGGACAGTGCTGTTGATAATCAAGTTTGACATATCTCTAACCCACTGTGAAGAAAAAATTAGTTTGTAATTTTAAAGATAGACTTATGAAGTATGTATTCATTTTCAGCTAATTTTTTCCAATTAGGACGGTGCTGTTGTGGGATTTAGCATATCTCTAGCATAATTCGCTAAAAACAAAAATATCTTACTATTTTAGATTGATCTGCAAAATAAAAACTGAGAAGCTACAGTGCCTTTCAAAGTCTGGTTTGACATATCTCTAACCCTCTGTAAAGAAAACATAAGTTTTTAATTTTTAAAGAAAGAACTATGAAATGGGTACTAATTTTCAGCTAATTTTTTCAAGTTAAAACAGTGCTGTTGTTAGTTTTAACATATCTCTAACACAATCCCAGAAAAAAAATCTTATTTCATTAACTAGATCTGGGATGTGGGTAACCACTTTTAGCAATTTTTTTCAATTAGGACAGGGCTGTTGGCAGTCAAGTTTGACATATCTCTAACCCACTGTGAAGAAAAAATTAGTTTCTAAATTTTAAAGATAGACGTATGAAGTATGTATTTATTTTCAGCATTTTTTTTACAATTAGAACGGTACTGTGGTCAGATTGAAAATATCTCTAACACAATCCGCGAGAAAAAGGCATTTATTTTTTTAATAGAGCTGCAAAATGGGTATTTATTTTCAGCAGAATTTTTCCAATTACAACAGGGCAGCTCACAGTCAGGTTAGTTCAGGTTAGTTTCCGATTTCCAATACAATCCGAGAAACTAAGACAATCTGAGAAAAAAATTCTTATTTTTAAAGTAAAACTGCAAAATTGATATTTATTTTCAGAAAATTTTTGCAGTTAAGACAGTGCTGTTCAGGTTAGGTTTAAAATATCTCTAACTCACTCTTTAACATAATTCTTACGTTACGTGTGAGGAAAAAATAAGATAATAATTTCTAAAGATACGCCTACGAAGTGGGTACTCATTCTTAGCTATTTTTTTCCAATTAAGACGATGCTGTTGTGGGATTTAGCATATCTCTAACATAATTCGCTAAAAACAAAAATATCTTACTTTTTTAAATTGATCTGCAAAATAAAAACTGAGAAGCTACAGCCCTTTTCACAGTCAGGTTTGACCTATCTCAACCCTCTGTAAAGAAAACATAACTTTCTAATTTTTAAAGACAGAACTATGAAGTGGGTACTAATTTTCAGCTAATTTTTTCAAGTTGAAACGGTGCTGTTGTTAGTTTTAACATATCTCTAACATAATCCGAGAAAAAAAATTCTTACTTCATTAACTAGATCTGCGATGTTGGTAACCACTTTTAGCAATTTTTTTTGATTAGGACAAAGCTTTTAACAGTCAAGTTTGACATATCTCTAACCCACTGTGAAGAAAAAATTAGTTTGTAATTTTAAAGATAGACGTATGAAGTATGTATTCATTTTCAGCTAATTTTTTTCAATTAGGATGGTGCTGTTGTGGGATTTAGCATATCTCTAACATAATTCGCTAAAAACAAAAATATCTTACTATTATAAATTGATCTGCAAAATAAAAACTGAGAAGCTACAGTTGTTTTCAAAGTCTGGTTTGACATATCTCTAACCCACTGTGAAGAAAAAATTAGTTTCTAATTTTTAAAGATAGACGTATGAAGTATGTATTCATTTTCAGCTAATTTTTTCCAATTAGAACGGTACTGTGGTCAGATTGAAAATATCTCTAACACAATCCGAGAAAAAAAGGCATTTATTTTTTAAATGGAGCTGCAAAATGGGTATTTATTTTCAGCAGATTTTTTCCAGTTACGACAGGGCTGCTCACAGTAAGGTTAGTTCAGGTTAGTTTCCGATCTCCAATACAATCCGAGAAACTAAGACAATCTGAGAAAAAAAAATCTTACTTTATTAAATAGATCTGCGAAGTGGGTAACCACTTTTAGATTTTTTTTCAATTAAGACGGTGCGGTTAACAGTCAAGTTTGACATATCTCTAAACCACTGTTAAGAAAAAATTAGTTTCTGACTTTTAAAGATAGACGTATGAAGTAGGTGTTTAGTTTCAGCTATTTTTCCATTTAGGACGTTTCTGCTGTCAGACTGAACATATCTCTAACACAATCCGAGCAAAACAGGCTTTTTTCTAAATATAACTGCAAAATGGATATTTAATTTAAGCAGAATTTTGTCCAATTGCGACAGTGCTGCTCAAGTCAGGATTAACTTATCTCTAACTCGCTCTTTAACATAATTCATACTTTATGCGTGAGGAAAAAATAAGTTACCAATTTTTAAAGATACACCTGTAAATTGGATATCTATTTTCAGTTAATTTTGTTCAGTTAAGTCGGTGATGTTGTCAGTTTTAACATATCTCTAACACAATCCGAGAAAAAAAATGTCTTACTTTATTAAATAGATCTGCGAAGTGGGTAACCACTTTTAGCATTTTTTTTTAATTAGGACAGTGCTGTTGTCAGTCAAGTTTGATATATCTCTAACCCACTGTGAAGAAAAAATTAGTTTCTAATTATTAAAGATAGACGTATGAATTAGGTGTTAATTTCCAGTTATTTATTTATTTTTTTAATTAGAATGGTGCTGTTGTCAGATTGAACATATCTCTAATTCAATCCGAGAAAAAGTGTCTTCTCTTTAAATATAACTGCAAAATGGGTATTAATTTTCAGCAGATTTTTTCCAATTACGACAGGGCTGCTCAGTCAGGTTAGTTCAGGTTAGCTTCCGTTCTCCAATACAATCCGAGAAACTCTAGCACAATCTGAAAAAAAATCTTACTTTATTAAATAGGTCTGCGAAGTGGGTAACCACTTTTAGCATTTTTTTTATTAGGACAGTGCTGTTGACAGTCAAATTTGACATATCTCTAACCCACTGTGAGGACAAAATTAGTTTATAAATTTTAAAGATAGACGTATGAAGTAGGTATTTACATCTCAGCTAATTTTTTCCAATTAGGACGGACTGTTTATCATTTAGATTTTTGTTTCAATTAAGACAGTGTGATTAGCAGTCAAGTTTGACATATCTCTAAACCACTGTGAAGAAAAAATTTGTGTCTGATTTTTAAAGATAAACGTGTGTAGTAGGTATTTAGTTTCAGCTACTTTTTTCCAATTAGGACATTTCTGCTGTCAGACTGAACATATCTCTAACATAAATCCGAGCAAAACAGGATTTTTTCTAAATATAACTGCAAAATGGATATTTAATTTAAGCAGAATTTTGTCCAATTGCGACAGTGCTGCTCAAGTCAGGAGTAACATATCTCTAACTCACTCTTTAACATAATTCATACTTTATGCGTGTGGAAAAAATAAGTTACCAATTTTTAAAGATACACCTGTAAATTGGATATCTATTTTCAGTTAATTTTTTCCAGTTAAGTCGGCGATGTTGTCAGTTTTAACATATCCCTAACACAATCCGAGAAAAAAAATGTCTTACTTTATTAAATAGATCTGCGAAGTGGGTAACCACTTTTAGCAATTTTTTTTTAATTAGGACAGTGCTGTTGACAGTCAAGTTTGACATATCTCTAACCCACTGTGAAGAAAAAATTAGTTTCTAATTATTAAAAATAGACGTATGAATTACGTATTCATTTCCAGTTATTTATTTATTTTTTTTAATTAGAACGGTGCTGTTGTCAGATTGAACATATCTCTAATTCAATCCGAGAAAAAGTGTCTTCTCTTTAAATATAACTGCAAAATGGGTATTTAATTTAAGCAGAATTTTGTCCAATTGCGACAGTGCTGCTCAAGTCAGGATTAACATATCTCTAACTCACTCTTTAACATAATTCATACTTTATGCGTGAGGAAAAAATAAGTTACCAATTTTTAAAGATACACCTGTAAATTGGATATCTATTTTCAGTTAATTTTGTTCAGTTAAGTCGGTGATGTTGTCAGTTTTAACATATCTCTAACACAATCCGAGAAAAAAAATGTCTTACTTTATTAAATAGATCTGCGAAGTGGGTAACCACTTTTAGCATTTTTTTTTAAATTAGGACAGTGCATTTGACAGTCAAGTTTGACATATCTCTAACCCACTGTGAAGAAAAAATTAGTTTCTAATTATTAAAGATAGACGTATGAATTACGTATTCATTTCCAGTTATTTATTTTTTTTTAATTAGAACGGTGCTGTTGTCAGATTGAACATATCTCTAATTCAATCCGAGAAAAAGTGTCTTCTCTTTAAATATAACTGCAAAATGGGTATTAATTTTCAGCAGATTTTTTCCAATTACGACAGGGCTGCTCAGTCAGGTTAGTTCAGGTTAGCTTCCGTTCTCCAATACAATCCGAGAAACTCTAACACAATCTGAAAAAAATCTTACTTTATTAAATAGGTCTGCGAAGTGGGTAACCACTTTTAGCAATTTTTTTTTTAATTAGGACAGTGCTGTTGACAGTAAAGTTTGACATATCTCTAACCCACTGTGAAGAAAAAAATTAGTTTCTAATTATTAAAGATAGACGTATGAATTACGTATTCATTTCCAGTTATTTATTTTTTTTTTAATTAGAACGGTGCTGTTGTCAGATTGAACAGAGCTCTAATTCAATCCGAGAAAAAGGGTCTTCTCTTTATATATAACTGCAAAATGGGTATTAATCTCTAACGCAATCCGAGAAAAAAATGTCTTACTTTATTAAATAGATTTGCGAAGTGGATAACCATTTTTAGCAATTTTTTTCCAATTGGAAAGTGCTGTTCACACATATCTCTAACCCACTGTGAACAAAAAGTTAGTTTCTAATTTTTGAAGTAATTTTTTTTTAATTAGAACGGTGCTGTTGTCAGATTGAACATATCTCTATTTCAATCCGAGAAAAAGTGTCTACTCTTTAAATATAACTGCAAAATGGGTATTTATTTTCAGCAGATTTTTTTCAATTACGACAGTGCTGCTCAAGTCAGGTTTAACATATCTCTAACTAACTTTTTAACATAATTCTTACTTTATGTGTGAGGAAAAAATAAGTTACTATTTTTTAAAGATGGACCTATAAATTGGATATGTCTTACTTTATTAAATAGATATGCAATGTGGGTAGGTAACCATTTTTTGAAATTTTTTTCAATTAAGACATTGCTGTTGATAGTCAAGTTTGACATACTTCTAACCCACGGTAAAAAAATTCTCGTTTTTTTTGTTTTTAAAAATAAATCTGTGAAGTAGTTATCAATCTGAGCAAATTTTTTATATTTAACATATCTTTAACACAATCCAAGAAAAACAAAAATATTTCACGTTTTTTAAATAGATCTGCAAAGTGGGTATTCATTTTCAGCAAATTTTTCCCAAATACGACAGGACGGTTCGCAGTCAATGCAAGTTTGACATAATATCTTTAACTCTGCAATTGTTTTCCAATTGTCAGTTTTTACATATCTCTAACCCATGGTGAGGAAAATCTAAGTTTTTAATTTTTAAAAATAGACCTATGAAGTGGGTACTCACTTTCAGCTAGCTTTTTCCAATTAAGACAGTGCCCTTGTCAGACTTAGCATATCTCTGACAAAATCTGAGAACAACAAGAACGTTTACTTTTTTTTAGACAAACTGAAATTTCAATTATCTAAGAAAAGAGCAAAACGGCTTCCTTAAACCGTCGACCTTAATGCCGATAAATTCATTCTCAGACTTCTATAGTAAATCGTGCACTAACCCTACTGGTGGATTAGATGGCATACCTATAGCCACAGTCGAGACGTCTCCAAACTGGAGCATTCCGTCTCTAATTGCGCAATTGAAAAGGCCAGTCACGAAACCCGTAGACAGAAAGGCAGCAGCACTTCTGCTAGATCGATTTACGGACCCGATTCAGCGTCCTTTGAAGATCTGAATTTCACGGTCCCTTAATAATTCAACTGCTGGTGCTGAATCAGTAATTTTGCGTTATTTACATATTAAAGCCTGATTTACCTTTCTTTGGAGGCTGAGAGAAGACTTCCTCGACGATAAGTGACTGCTTTATTATTATATGTGGAAGCATTTAAATTTCAAATTGATGTTCTGTCGCTGAAAAAGCTGTTGCTGCAACCCAATGACTCAGAACTTCCTGCCATAGATTTTCCCGTCGATTGCCTGACCAGTTCTTGTGTGGTTCTGCTGCTTTGGAGGAGACGCACGTGGCCGCAATGAAAATCTCGCTTCGGTATTGTTTGTGTCTTTGACGAATATATTAAACAACTTTTTTCGATATACAGTTAATTAAAAAAAGAAAGTAAAGCCTTGTTTACAAGAACGTTCGAGCGCCATCGGAGAAGAAATGGAAAAAAACTCAAGAGCAAATCGAGGAATTTCCCATCTTTCGTTTCAAACGCTATCTCTATCTGGGTCAGATCTTCGTTCTTAACAACAAACGACAATCGGACCTGTTAATTTCTTTTGTAGCATCATCGATCGCGACACGCGTACTCTCGACACGAAATCGGTGTGCCGCGGTACCATTGGCGGAGATTGTGCACGATTAAAAATGCAAACCACACCCTAAACATTCACTTGCCACTGATGGAGATGGCACGTTCAATTAGCCAACTATACCTATTCAAAATGCGTACGTACCTCTTACATTACGCGACCTGGGAGTCCAGCAATGAAAACTATAAAAAAAAACATCAGCACCAGATCGGAGTGGTTCCTTTACGATTATGGTTGGGCTAATTTATCAGCAACGACAGTTATCATGGTATCGCTCTGATTTTCGGCTATTTTACGATGATTTTGTGAAATCCTCGTATGTCATCCTGGCAGTTATGGCTTCCATTACTCCGTTTAGTGCTATTTTATGAGAGTTAATTGTACGGGACGGTTTTTAATCAGAAGCCCGTGAGAGCCGCCATTCAAAACACGTTCTTTTGACTGATGAGATTCTTTTTGTGTCGTTAAAAATTGGACAGGTTTTTGACGACCCTTCTGACGTAAGCGGTCGGAGAAATTGATTGTTGAATATTAAAATCCAGTGTGACGCACTAGGACCTACCAGGTGGCATTTTTTTCGGAAATGCATATTGCGAAAATAAATTGATCAATAGTTGGATTTCTCTAATTCTTACTATTCTGAACACAGGACTTCAGTGGTATTCTCCAAACCAGAGACGTGCTTGTCGTCCTTGTAATTATGTTGGAGAGAGTCCAAGGGTTGGCTTAAAAGAGTCCTTTTTTTGAATAATAGAAAGAGTTTAGATCTTCAAGAGTCTATTGTGATGCTTCATCTTCAGTAAACTCCTCTTTGGTCAGTGAGTCCTTGTGACTGTATATTATTACCGACTTGCAAATTGCCAAACTCCAGAATTATGAGACAACAATCTACTTAAATCTTCACTCAGCTGTTGAAAAGAGAAGAGCTGAATTTTATCTTTTATGGGAAATCTAAATCATTTAGGATATAAGCTGAACCTCTCCTCATCAGTACCTTCACTCTGTGCTGACACATTTTGGTTGCCCTCATCAGCAAAATTGAAAGTTCTTTGCAATACCATACTCAGTATCCTTTTTCAAAATTCCTTTACTGAAGGACCAAAGACTTCAATGGCATTCCTCATTAGTGTCCAATTGTTGGCGTAAAAGAGTCCTTTTCTTGAATAAGAACCAAGTTTTTGGTACAACTTAGATCTGCAAGAGTCTAGTGCGATGCTTCATCTTCAGTAAACTCCTCTTTGGTCAGTAAGTCCATGTGACTGTATATTATTACAAGCTTGCAAATTGTCAAATTCCGGAGAATCCGAAGTCCAGAATTACGAATTAACGCTACATAAAGTATCACTAAGCTATTGAAAAGAGAAGAGCTAAATTTTATTTTTTATGTGATTTAAATCATTTAGGATGTAAGCTAAAGCTCTCCTCATCAGTATCATGAAAATCTGCAGGCACATCTTGCCCAGGTAGCACGATGAAGTGAAAATGACGGCAGTGTTACGGCAGATGTAACGTCGAAATCACCTAAAACGAGACGTCGTAGTGACGTCAAAATGACGGGCCTAAGTCACAGCCCACTGACGTCACCTTACTGACGTGAAACTGTAGACAGCTTCGTGACCTGATAGTAACCTTTAGTTTACTGACGTGAAATTGACGTCAGCTTGGCTAGAAAAAGTCACGTAACTCTGACGTCAGTGTCACGCCATGGATTTTTTTTCGCTATAAAAAATCATAGTTGAATTCTAGAATTTTAACTTTATTATTTTGAATCATACAGCAATGTATGAACGAGTAAATTGACAAGAGGGACGTCTGTCAACACATAACGTCAGAAGCATTCAATGCGGCCCCACAAAAAGGGGCAAATCGGTAAATTTCCATCACTTTGCCTTCCTCTCTATTATAAAATTATGAGAGAACCCCCTTGCTTTATAAATGTTTTAATTGTTATTTGATCATTAATATTTTATAAATATAAACTAGATGACTTAATAATGACGTCTTATTCACGTCAGTTCTAGTCTACATAATGACGTGAGTTGATGACGTCTTTAGTTCGTCAGCAATCTGACGTCATTATGTAGGCTCCAGTTTCAACTGACCAACGCGACCATAAACTGACGTCATTTTGACGTCAGGTACTACTGGGGTGGTAGCCTCCATCAGCAACGTTTAAAGCTTCAAAAGCTACGTTTCTTGCCATACCATACCCAGTATCTTTCTCCAAACCTTCCTCTACTGAAGACAGGACTTCAGTGGCATCTTCCAAACTAGAAACGTCCTTGTCATTATATAGGAGAGTGCCCAATGGTTGGCGCAAGAGAGTCCTTTTCTTGAAAAAGAACCAAGTTTCTGGTAAAATTTAGATCTTCAAGAGTCTATTGTCATGCTTCATCTTCAGTAAACCACTCTTTGGTCAATAAGTTCTTGTGACTGTGTATTATTACGAACTTTTCACGATTTTCAAAGATTTTGAAGCCCAGAATTATGAGGCAACACTCCACTTAAAGTTTTACTCAGCTGTTGAACGAAGAAGAGCTGAGTTTTATCTTGTATGAGAGATCAAAATCATTTAGGATATAACCGGAACATCTAATCATCAGTATCTTCACTCTGTGCTGACACATTTTGGTTGCCTCTATCAGCAAAATTTAAAGTTGTAAAAAAGTGTAATTTAAAGTACTGAAGGGAGGAAGTCAGTGGCATTCTCCATGTCATTATATTTGATAGTGTTCAATAGTTGAAGTAAAAGGGTCCTTTTCTTAAGTAAGAACCAAGTTTCCGGTAAAATTTAGATCTTCAAGAGTTTGTTGTGGTGTTTCATCTTCAATAAACTCCTCATTTGTCAGTAAGTCCTTGTGACGGTATATTGTTAAAATTTGCAAATTGCTAAAAATTCCAAAGTCCAGTATTATGAAAACACTACTTAAAGTTTCACTCAGCTATGGAAAAGAGAAGAGCTGAATTTTATTTTTTATATCAAACCTAAATCATTTAGAATGTAAGCTAAACGTTTTAACTATACCTTCACATCAGTATCTTTATTATCTGTTGGTTTTTTGTGGTGCCTCATCTTCAATAAACTCCTCCTTCGTTAGTAAGTTCTTGTGACTATATTATTACAGGCTTGCAAATTGTTAAATTCTGAAGAATCCGAGGCCCAGAATTACGAAGTAACGCTACATAAAGTATCACTCAGCTGTTGAAAAGTGAAGAGCTACATTTAATTTTTTATATGAAATATAAATAATTTAGAATGTAAGCTAAAGCTCTCGTCATCAGTATCTTCACTATCTGCTGACACAATTTGGTTGCCTCCATTAGCAACTTTTAAAGCTTCAGAAGCTACGTTTCTTGCCATACCATACCCAGTATCTTTCTCCAAACCTTCCTCTACTGAAGACAGGACTTATATATACACACAGGACTTATTATATATATAGGTATGTTCCAAACTAGAAACATCCGTGTGATTATATTGGAGACTGCCCAATGGATGACACAAAATATTTCTTTTCTTGAATAAGAATCAAGTTTCTGGTACAATTTAGATCTGCAAGAATTTGTTGTGGTGTTTCATTTTCAATAAACTCCTGCTTTGTTAGTAAATCCTTGTGACTGTATATTATTACATATTTGCAAATTGCCAAACACCCCAAAGCTCAGAATTATGAAGCAACACTACTTGAAGTTTCACTCAGCTGTTGAAAAGAGAGAAGTGCTGAATTATATTTTTTTATGTGGAATCTGAATGATTTAGAATGTAAGCAAAACCTTTTAACATCAGTATCTTCACTATCTGTTAACAAACCTTGTTTACCTCCATCAGCAACATTTAGAATTTGAGAAGCTAAGTTTTTTATAATACCATACCCAGTATCTTTCTCCAAACTTTCCCCTACTGAAGACAGGACTTCAGTGGCATTCTCGAATCTAGAAATGTCCTGGTCGTGAAAATTAAGAGTGTATAGTAGTTGGTTTTCTTGAATAAAAACCAAGTTTCTGGTAGAGTTTAAATCTTCAAGTTGTTTGTTGTGGTGCTTCGTATTCAATAAACTCCTTCTTCCCTACCAAGGACTACAGTGGCATCTTCCAAACCAGAAACGTCCTTGTCATTATATAGGAGAGCGTCCAATGGTTGGCGTAAAAGAGTCCTTTTCTTGAATAAAAGCCAAGTTTCTGGTACTATTTAGCTCTGCAAGAGTCTATTGTGGTGCTTCATCTTCAGTAAACTCCTCTTTGGTCAGTAAGTTCTTGTGACTGTATATTATTACAAATTTGCCAATTGCCAAAAATTACAAAGTCCAGAATTATGAAGCAATGCTAGATAAGGTATCACTCAGCTGTTGAAAAGAGAAGAGCTGAACTTTATTTTTGATATGAAATTTAAATCATTTAAGATGTAAGCTAAAGCTCTCTTCATCAGTATCTTCACTATCTGCTGACACATCCTGGTTGCCTCTATCAGCAACATTTAAATCTTCAGAAGCTACGTTTCTTGCAATACCATACCAAGTATCTTTCTTCTCTACTGAAGACAGGATTTTAGTGGCGTCTTTCAAACTAGAAACGTCCTTGTCATTATATTGGAGAGTGCCCAATGATTGGCGTAAAAGAGTCCTTTTCTTGAATAGTAATCAAATTTATGGTACAATTTAGATTTGCAAGAGTCTATTGTGGTGCTTCATCTTCAATAAAACTCTTCTTTGGTCAGTAAGTTCATGTGGCTGTACATTATTACAAATTTTTAAAGTAGATCTTCAAGAGTCTGTGGTAGTGTTTCACCTTCAATAAACACCTCCTTTGCCAGTAAGTTCTTGTGAGTGTATATTATTACAAATTTGCAAATTGACAAAAATTCCAAAGTCCAGAATTATGAAGCAACGATGGACAAAGTATCACTCAGATGTCGAAGAGAGAAGAGCTGAATTTTATTTTTTATATTAAATTTAAATCATTTATGGCCAATTTATAATCATATTTAAAGTCCCTTTAATTTAAAGTGACAACAAGATGTGACATCTATTTAACTTGAATCAGGGAAAATGACACATGCTGGGAGTTATTTTAGTTCGAGGAACTTTAAATTTGATTATGAAGTTGGCCGTAAGGATGTAAGCTAAAGCTCTCCTTCTTTATCTGCTGCTCGGTATCTTCTTTATCTGCTGACACATCTTGGTTGCCTCCATCAGCAATTTTAAAGCTTCAGAAGTTACGTTTCTCGCCATACCCAGTACCTTTCTCCATACCTTCCTCTATTAAAGACAGGACTTCAGTGGCATCCTTCAAACTAGAAACGTCCTGGTCGTCATATTGGAGAGGGTTCAATAGCAGGCGTAAAGAGTCATTTTCTTGGAAAAGAACCAAGTTTTTGGTAAAATTTAGAGCTTTAAGAGTCTGTTGTGGTGCTTCATCATTAATAGACTTCTAGTTCTTGTGACTGTATATTTTTACACATTTTCAAATTGCTAAAAACTCCAAAGACCAGAATTATGAAGCAGCACTACTTAGAGTTTCACTCAGCTGCTGGAAAGAGAAGAGTTGAATTTTATTTTTTATGTGAAATCTGAATCATTAGAATGTTACCTAAACGTGTTAACATCAGTATCTTCATTATCTGTGGACACATCTTGTTTGCCTCCATCAGCAACATTTAAAACTTCAGAAGCTAAGTTTTTTTACAATACCATACACAATATTTTTTTCCAAACCTTCTTCTACTGAAGACAGGACTTCAGAGGTATCCTCCAAACGAGAAAACGTTCTGGTCGTCATATTGTTTCCACATCCAGAGTGTCCAATAGTTGGCGTAAATATAGACCCCTTTTCTAGAATAAAAACCAAGTTTCTGGTAGAGTTTAAATCTTCAAGAGTCTGTTGTGGTGCTTCATCTTCGATAAACTCCTCCTTAGTCAGCAAGTTCTTGTGACTGTATATTATTACAAGCTTTCAAATTGTCAAATTCCGAAGAATCCGAAGACCAGAATTACGAAGCAACGCAACATAAATTATTGCTCAGCTGTTGAAAAGAGAAGAGCTAAATTTTATTTTGTATATGAAATTTAAATCATTTAGAATCTAAGCCATAGCTCTCGTCATCAGTATCTTCACTATCTGCTGGCACATCTTGGTTGCCCCTACCAGCAACGTTTAAATCTTCAGAAGCTACGTTTCTTGTATACCCAGTATCTTTCTCCAAACCTTCCTCTACTGAAAACAGGACTTCAGTTGGCACCCTCCAAACTAGAAACGTCCTTGTCATTATATATTTAAGAGTTCCCAATGGTTGCCGTAAAAGTCCTTTTCTTGAATACGAACCAAGTTTCTAGTTCAATTTAGATCTGCAATACTCTATTGTGGTGTTTCATCTTCAATAAACTCCTCCTTTGTCAGTAATAAAAAAATCTAAATAGTTTAGAATGTAAACCAAACGTTTTAACATCAATATCTTCATTATCTGCTGACACATCTTGTTTTCCTCCATCAGCAACATTTAAAACTTTAGAAGCTAAGTGTTTTTTCAATACCATACTCAGTATCTTTCTCCAAACCTTCCTCTATTGAAGACGAACTTCAGTGGTATCCTCTAAGCTAGAATCGTCCTGGTAGTCATATTGGAAAGTGTCCAATAGTTGGCATAAAGAGTCCTTTTCTTGAATAAAAACCATGTTTTTGATAGACTTTGAATCTTCAAGACGGTTGTGGTGCTTCATCTTCAATAAACTCCTCTTTGTTCAGTAAGTTCTTGTGACTATATTATTACAGACATGCAAATTGTCAAATTCCGAAGAATCCGAAGTCCAGAATTACGAAGAAACACTACATAAAGTATCACTCAGCTGTTGAAAAGAGAAGAGCTAAATTTTATTTTTGATATAAAATTTAAATCGCTTAGAATGTAGGCTAAAGCTCTCTTCATCAGTATCTTCACTATCTGCTCACACATCTTGGTTGTCTCCATCAGCAACGTTTAGAGCTTCAGAATCTACGCTTCTTGCAATACCAAAACCAGTATCTTTCTCCAAGCATCCTCTACTGCAGACAGGATTTCAGTTGGCATCCTCCAAACTAGAAACGTCCTTGTTATTATATTGGAGAGTGCCCATTGGTTGGCGTAAAAGAGTCCTTTTCTTGAATAAGAACCAATTTTCTTGAATAAAAACCAAGTTTCTAGTACAATTTAGATCTGCAATAGTCTATTGTGGTATTTCATCTTCAATAAACTCCTCCTTAGTCGGTCTTGTGAGTGTATATTATTACAAGCTTGCAATTTGTCAAATTCCGAAGAATCCGAAGTCCAGAATTATAAAGTAACGCTACATAAAGTATCCCGCAGCTGTTGAAAAGAGAAGAGTTAATCTTTGTTTTTGTATGGAATTTAAATCATTTAGGAGGTAAGCTCTAGATACTATAACAAACGTCCTTTGCACTGTATTGGAGAGTTCTCAATTGTTGGCATAAAAAAGTCCTTTTCTTGAATAAGAACCAAATTTCTGGTACAATTTAATTCTGCAAGAGGTTATTGTGGTGCTTCATCTTCAATAAACTCCTCCTTTGTCAGTAACTTCTTGTGATTGTGTATTATTACAAATTTGGAAATTGCCAAAAAAAAAACGTCCTTGTTATTATATTGGAGAGTGCCCATTGGTTGGCGTAAAAGAGTCCTTTTCTTGAATAAGAACCAATTTTCTTGAATAAAAACCAAGTTTCTGGTATAATTTAGATCTGCAAGAGTCTATTGTGGTGTTTCACCTTCAATAAACTCCTCCTTAGTCGGTCTTGTGAGTGTATATTATTACAAGCTTGCAAGTTGTCAAATTCCGAAGAATCCGAAGTCCAGAATTATAAAGTAACGCTACATAAAGTATCCCGCAGCTGTTGAAAAGAGAAGAGTTAATCTTTGTTTTTGTATGGAATTTAAATCATTTAGGAGGTAAGCTCTAGATACTATAACAAACGTCCTTGTCACTGTATTGGAGAGTTCTCAATTGTTGTCATAAAAAAGTCCTTTTCTTGAATAAGAAACAAATTTCTGGTACAATTTAATTCTGCAAGAGGTTATTGTGGTGCTTCATCTTCATTAAACTCCTTTTTGCTCAGTAAGTTTATGTGGCTGTATATTATTACAAATTTCTAAAGTAGATCTTCAAGAGTCTGTTGTGGTGTTACTTTCAATAAACTCCTCGTTTGTCAGTAATTCATTGTGACTGTATATTATTACAAATTTGCAAATTGCCAAAAATTCTAAAGTCCAGAATTATGAAGCAACGCTAGATAAAGTATCACTCAGCTGTTAAAAAGAGAAGAGGCGAACTTTATTTTTGATATGAAATTTAAATCATTTAGGATGTAAGCTAAAGCTCTCTTCATCAGTATCTTCACTATTTGCTGACACATCTTGGTTGCCTCCATCAGCAACGTTTAAACCTTCAGAAGTTACGTTTCTTGCCATACCCAGTATCTTTCTCGAAACCTTCCTCTATTAAAGACCGGACTTCAGTGGCGTCATCCAAACTAGAAACATCCTTGTCGTCATATTGAAGAGTGTCCAATAGTTGGCGTAAAACAGTCCTTTTCTTGAATTAGAACCAAGTTTCTGGTACATTTTAGATCTGCAAGAGTCTGTTGTGGTGCTTTATCTTCAATAAACTCCTCCTTTGTCAGTAAGACCTTGTGACTATATTATTACAAATTTTTAAAATGTCAAGCATTCCAAAATCCACAATTATGAAGCAACATTACTTAAAGCTTCACTCAGCTGTTGAAAACAGAAGAGCAGATGAAATTTAAACCATTTAGGATGTAAGCTAAAGCTCTCGTTATAAGTATCTTCACTATCTGCTGACATATCTTGGTTGTCTCCATCAGCAACGTTTAAAGCTTCAGAATCTACGTTTCTTGCAATACCTTCCTCTACTGAAGAGAGGATTTTAGTGGCATTCTCCAAACTAGAAACGTCCTTATCATTATATTGGAGAGTGCCCACTGGATGGCATAAATTATTTCTTTTCTTGAATAAGAACTAAGTTTCTGGTATAATTAAGATTTGCAAGAGTCTATTGTGGTGCTTCATCTTCAGTAAACTCTTCTTTGGTCAGTAAGTTCTTGTGATTGTAAATTACTACAAATTTTCAAATTTCCAAATATTTCTAAGTCCAGAATTATGAAGCAACACTACTTCAAGTTTCGCTTAGCTGTTGTAAAGAGAGAAAAGCTGAATTTTATTTTTCGGCTGCTGACACATCTTGGTTGCCTCCATCAGCAACGTTTAATGTTCAGAAGCAACGTTTCTTGCAATACTACATCATCAAACAACAATCAGAAAACTTAGGATACGCAAAGAACCATACACAAAATTTGTTTGTCACTTAACGATTCTGATTTGAGAGTAAACGTCTGACTAAAGCAATTAAAATCACTTTAGATCCACGATTTAAGTGAGAAAGTCTTCCTAGATTACTTATCCGGAATTATGAATAGCCAAGAACAGAGAATGATGTAGTTGTGTGACTAACTACACTTTAGTTGTATACACAGAGAGAGAAATATTATTTATGCAATAAAATCATGTTCATTTATTAAAAACTACGAGGGACTAATCTGCACACCGTTGATAATGCACAGATAACAAAAACACTCTTAATGCAGTACACGAGACTGCGAAGAAGCTCGATCGAACACCAAACGATTACTTGATTGAACCCTCAACCAGCAGGAGACTGCCATGTTTTACCTACGAAATCTGAACTCGAATTCTCATTCACCCCGAGAAACGAATGCATTTATGCATTTTCGTCGGCTCCCTGAAGTGGTACATCAGCCAATCATATCGAGCGATTCGTATCATTAATCTGGCGTGACGCTGCACAGCCAATGGGGAAATCAGCAGTCGCATTCCGACGTTCTCGTTTTCTAAGGTAATAAAACTGTGATGTGGGCTATTTCTATATTTTATTACGACGGCCTTTCTTTGAACATGAAACATTCAGCTCAATATATTGCCTTTTTGTTTGCATAGAAACAAAGGGTTTTGTTTGATATTTACAGTTTGAAATCGTTTTTTATTCCCTTCTTATGCTGGGTTTCTCCAACAGAGCTAGTACAGCTTGGCAAAAACTAATACAATCATTTGAAATTAATTCCTTCTAGAAAGTGAACTATGGTGTCTGTGACTCTTAAGTTCCACTTTTATGTTGATATCTCTTTGAAGAAGCATTTGTTAGTTCTTATAACGTGCCATTCACTTTTTTTGAGTTTCTCGTCTTTGCGGAAGCAACGAGAGCACAATAATTCGTGATTGTTCTTATGAAAATATAACACAAAAAGTTGCCTCTTCTATAGTGTGAGATATAGTGGTAAATACCTGAAGACCACCGAATCGACGTAGCCATATAAGTTTTTGTCACTTAAATCCTGGTGTATAACCAGGAAACCATAAAATAAGGTGGCCACTTCCAGGACACTTAAATAAACCTCGTGAGTAATTTAAAAAGAAAATGCTAACCTGGATGCCGATCCTTGATAAGCGGTACCGTAACCATCAAAGCCAACGAAATCTAAATTTACTTCTACTTAAAATAAATCGAACTCTCGACACTCACAAAAGCCGAAAGTAATTTTGGTGCCCTTAACTGATTCCGTGAGACGGTGATGAGCTCGAATTACTGTAATGCAAAGCCGTGTAATCTGCTGGTGGGAATTCAGATTCCTGCAGAGTTCACGGCTTCGGCATGATTAAAAGTGGCGCATCATGAATAATTGGAAATTTATCGGTCGATATTTCTCGTTTCATCTCTAAGATTAAATATGAGAGAACATAGGGTTTGTAGTTTCATACTAACCGTGGTAATTTGCTTAAAAAATCACCTCTTTCAGCGAAACATACGATTTTGACTGATACGCCAGGAAACCTTCCTTGAAATAACCATGAATTAATTTATGTAAGCAATGCAAGGCCAATGTCTCGGCTTCGATTAAAAATTGGGAACATATCGGAACGTAATTATTTGCTAATTGCTTTGGACACACCCGTCTGCTCTGCACATATACAACAGTCAACGTACTAATTTGTGATCTCTGAAATTGGATTGTTGCCTTCGATTGGTTCTTCCAAAAGGCGTCAAATTAAGAAAGTGTTTAACTTAAATAGTTACACTACTCTACACAAATGTATATCTTAATTGCATACAAATAATATCTTTATTTCATTAGGGCAGTGTATAACTTTATACACGTCATAAGCCACCACCTTCCAAGAACAAAGTGCAAGTAACGAATGAAAATTGCTTCGTGCGGTACAAAAAACGCTATTTAAAATTGCCTATTTCAGAGCAATTATTTTATTTGCTTAATAATTAACGCGATCATTAATCTTGTGACTTATCACTTTGATGGCTACCGTCTGCCGGCGGTGATTTAGATGTGACACTCCTTGCTGTCTAACCTCCAAAAAAAAATCGCAACTTGAACAGTTATAGAACGTATAGACCGAACAATAGAGAGCTGCACATCTATTAATAATGCACTTGTCTAATTATCGTAGCTGATTCAATGGGAGCTAAATCATGCGTGTGCGATGGCCGCCTTTGGGTCTTACCCCCTCGATTACTACAATAATTATTATTATTACGTGCAATTTAGTTCTAAAAGAGAGTGTGCGGTTTTTGAGTGCAAGCAAAAAAATCAGTGCTCGTGTGCTGGTACTTCCTATATAATCCTAATCCCAATCGCAAAGCAAATAATTCTTAACAAAGACCGTTTGACTGCTGGCTTATTATTAATTCAACGTTATGACGTGTAATTAAAATTCGCTAAAGTGCTAGATGGTATCGAGCATCGTCACATCCAGGGAAATGCTGTAATTACGGCTCATAATTCATGTATCATTATCTTCCTTTGGAAGTGACAGAATCGCTGTTAGTTTTGAACTTAAACCGAAGAAAAATGATTAGCAGAGGATGCTGTACCGATCTGTGTAAGCCTCTTTATTATTTGTCTTTCTTAGGAAGAAGATACTGCGTTTATTCATTAATCTCTGTGACGTGACAAACACTTTATAATAATTGTGGCGAAGACAAGATGTTGAGTGGAGGATCGAGTTAAATAAATGTGAGTTTGATTCACCAACAAGAACTTTATGTACATACCAAGTGGTTAAGGTAAACTCAACATAAACTTTAATTCATTTAAGTCATGCCATCGTTGCTGTCAAAAACCAAATGATTTTGACGAAGCAGAGGGGCTCAAGTGAGCTAGACTGAATAGATGAAGAGGGTCTGAAGTGAGAGTTATGACCGGGTTGTATCATCGTGGCCTAGGTGGTGTTAGGCTTACTAGGACGATAAACGTCATCAAATATCACAGATGATATTTCTCAACTCTAATTCTTAGGCCAATCTTTAGTTGAAACCGTATCTACATGGATTGACGTATTGACATTTTTTATTTCTAACAATCTTTTGTTACTTTAAACTAAAAAGCATACGCGGATGACATCGTTATCCTTATAAGAAACCACCCAGACCAACAAATCTGCAGTACGTTGCAACAGGCGCTGGATGTTGACACAACTGGTGTTCAAAAGAAAACCTAGCAATAAACCCTAAATTTCAGCCACTCTCTGTAACAATTCAGAGGGGGGTTGGGTTTATTGGGTAGGTAGAAAGCTCACCCTGGTGAGTGAGCGGGAAAGAACTGCTTAGCTCCAGTTATCCACGGTAGGTTATACCCAGGCTTTGAGAATAAATTCTCGCTACCTGGGGGAATGTCTCGTGTGTAGGAGGTTTGTTTGTCTCTTCATAGGATGGTCCTTGCTTCTGTCGGATCTGAAACAGAAAAAGTAAGTCTTAGCTACTGCAAATTTATCAAAAAATGCGTTCATTGCTGAGAGCATTTCTTGCATTTGGTGTGCGGCTAGAGCAAGTTCCTGAGACAGTGGGTCCAGCAATCCGGAAGGATATTGCTATCTGAAAGGGTATCGCTGGTTCCAGCAACCTCCATTTCTTGATCGGGTGTTTCTTGGAACATGTCCTCGATCATTTTCCCCTCTTGAGTTGTCTCTTTGCCTGCTTCCTTCGACTTTTTTTTTCTTTTTGTCTCTCTCGCCTGGCCTGATTACGTTTTTCGGGATGTCTTCTAGGGCTTTTGCTTGTTTTGCCATTTGCTTTTCCATTTCTTGGAGTTTCGTCTGCAGTTTGATGTCCTCTTCCTTGAGCTTAGCGTTTTCTTTCTCAAGTCCACGCAAAATCTTCCCTTTCATGGCATCTCTCTGCCATTATTCTCTCTATTTTTACACACTGTTCAGCAAAACGTTTATGATTTGCCTCGACCTCCTCGAGGTCCATTTGTCTTGATGCTACTCAGCTTGCACTCTCACTACCACCGAACGTCGCTGTGACGAATTTCTTATGAGCTGTGAAATGCCTAGGCTTTAGCGCTAAGAAGCACCGCAGCCTGAGCTCGCACACACTAACACACAACACTTCGAAACGGCACTCCACCACTCAACACGACCTACTGAAACCGCTCCACGAACGAGAATTTAAATTAAAAACTGCCTAAGGCTACTTACTTATATACTACTTAGCCACGCCTTCTCCCACCCCATTGGTCGATGGGGTAGATGTGCAAAGACCAGACTGACTTCGGGTTGCCCAACCGAGACGATGTCCACACTCAACTTACTGAAGACGGCAAGATGGTCTCCAATGAAGACGCTTTCTTAAACTTTCGCTCCAGTGTTGGTCCCTATCCAATTTTTACCAAATCTACGCATCAGTATATCGAGGAATGGCAGAGAACCGTTCTCTTCAATTTCCATACACTTGGTCGTATGTTGTTTAAATGATTTAAAATATTTTGCAACTGTTCGTCATTTCTGTTCTATATAAAAAAAGGTCCATCGATGAACCAAAGCTAGAGTGATAGATTCAATAGGGGGTATCAAACCACTCCATGTATATGTTATCAATGACAATGGTGATCCCATCCTCCTTAAAGAACTAACATTTCAATTGAAAGTACGAGCTTCTGCTTGTCATCGCAATAGGTCCATGCGCTTCAGCCTGACGTCAAGCATTTCTTAGGACACCTCCACTTTCCAAATCAAAGCTTACAAATTCTTCAATCACCTAATTCTAAAGTCATAAGAATATTTACAAAATGTTTTGTAAAATGCTTTCTGAGTTATATTTAAAAATTTCCAAATTACACTTGATCCTTTCTGAATGTCATTTGATGTTTTCTGAATTACACTTGACTATTCCAAATTACACTTGGTGCTTTCCCAATGAAAGTTGATTATTCTGAATTACAAGTGACGGTTTATGAATTACACTTGACTATTCTGTATTACAATTGGTGCTCTCTGAATTACATTTGATGTTTTCTGAATTACACTTGACTAATCTGAATTAAACTTGATGCTTTCCGAATTACAGTTGACCAACCTGAATTACAAGTGACGGTTTCTGAATTACACTTGACTATTCTGTATTACAATTGGTGCTCTCTGAATTACATTTGATGTTTTCTGAATTACACTTGACTATTACGAATTAAACTAGATGCTTTCCGAATTACAGTTGACTATTCTGAATTACAAGTGATGGTTTCTAAATTACAATTGACTACTCTGAAGTGCAATTGACGGTTTCTGAATTACACTTGACTATTCTGAATTGCAATTGATCCTTTCTGAATTACAGTTAAATATTTTGAATTGCACTTGTTGCTTTCCAAATTACAGTTGACTATTCTGACTTACAAATAACGGTATCTGAATTACAATTGACTATTTTGAATTACAATAGACTATTGTGAATTACACTTGTTGCTTTCCGAATTACATGTGACTATTCTGAATAACAATTGATGGTTTCTGAATTACATTTGATCTTTTATGAATTACAGTTAAATATTCTGAATTACACTTGTTGCTTTCCGAATTACAGTTGACTATTCCGAATTACAAGCGACGGTTTCTGAATTACAATTGACTCTTCTGAATCACACTTAACTATTATGAATTACAATTGATGCTTTCTGAGCTAGAATAGTTGATGCTTTCTGAATTACACTTGACTATCCTGAATTACAATTGATGCTCTCTGAATTAAATTTGATGTTTTCTGAATTACACTTGACTATTCCGAATTGCACTTGGTGCTCTCCGATTGAAAGTTGACTATTCTGAATTAAATGTGACGGTTTCTGAATTACACTTGACTAATCTGAATTACAATTGATGCTCTCTGAATTAAATTTGATGTTTTCTGAATTACACTTGACTATTCCGAATTACACTAGGTGCTTTCCGAATAAAAGTTGACTATTCTGAATTACATTTGATGTTTTCTGATTGACTATTCCGAATTAAACTTAATACTTTCCGAGTTAAAATTGACTATTCTGAATTAAATGTGACGGTTTCTGAATTACACTTGACTATTCTGAATTACAATTGATGCTCTCTGAATTACATTTGATGTTTTCTGAATTACACTTGACTATTCCGAATTACACTTGGTGCTCTCCGAATGAAAGTTGACTATTCTGAATTAAATGTGACGGTTTCTGAATTACACTTGACTATTCTGAATTACAATTGATGCTCTCTGAATTAAATTTGATGTTTTCTGAATTACACTTGACTATTCCGAATTGCACTTGGTGCTCTCCGATTGAAAGTTGACTATTCTGAATTAAATGTGACGGTTTCTGAATTACACTTGACGAATTTCTTTTGAGCTGTGAAATGCAAGAAGCACCGCAGCCTGAGCTCGCACACACTAACTCACAACACTTCGAAACGGCACTCCACTACTCAACACGACCGACTGAAACCGCTCCACGAACGAGAATATAAATTAAAAACTGCCTAAGGCTACTTATATACTACTTAGCCACGCCTTCTCCCACCCCATTGGTCGATGGGGTAGATGTGCAAAGTCGACCAGACTGACTTCGGGTTGCCCAACCGAGATGATGTCCTCACTAAACCTACTGAAGACGGCAAGATGGTCTCCAATGAAGACGCTTTCTTAAACTTTTGCTCCAGTGTTGGTCCCTATCCAATTTTTATCAAATTTACGCATCAGTATATCGAGGAATGGCAGAGAACCGTTCTCTTCAAATTCCATACACTTGGTCGTATGTTGTTTAAATGATTTAAAATATTTGCAACTGTTCGTCATTTCTGTTCTATATGAAAAAAGGGTCATCGACGAACCAAAGCTAGAGTGATAGATTCAATAGGGGGTATCAAACCACTCCATGTATATGTTATCCATGACAATGGTGATCCCATCCTCTTTAAAGAACTGACATTTCAATTGAAAGTACGAGCTTCTGCTTGTGATCGCAATAGGTCCATGCGCTTCAGCCTGACGTCAAGCATTTCTTAGGACACCTCCACTTTCTAAATCAAAGCTTACAAATTCTTCAATCACCTAATTCTAAAGTCATAAGAATATTTACAAAATGTTTTGTAAAATGCTGTCTGAGTTATATTTAAAAATTTCCAAATTATACTTGATCCTTTCTGAATTTCACTTGATGTTTTCTGAATTACACTTGACTATTCCAAATTACACTTGGTGCTTTCCCAATGAAAGTTGATTATTCTGAATTACAAGTGACGGTTTATGAATTACACTTGACTATTCTGTATTACAATTGGTGCTCTCTGAATTACATTTGATGTTTTCTGAATTACACTTGACTATTCTGAATTAAACTTGATGCTTTCCGAATTACAGTTGACCAACCTGAATTACAAGTGACGGTTTCTGAATTACACTTGACTATTCTGTATTACAATTGGTGCTCTCTGAATTATATTTGATGTTTTCTGAATTACACTTGACTATTCCGACTTAAACTTGATGCTTTCCGAATTACAGTTGACCATTCTGAATTACAAGTGACTGATTCTGAATTACAATTGACTATTCTGAATTGCAATTGACGGTTTCTGAATTACACTTGACTATTCTGAATTGCATTTGATGCTTTCTGAATTACAGCTAAATATTTTGAATTGCACTTGTTGCTTTCCAAATTACAGTTGACTATTCTGACTTACACGTGAGGGTTTAGGAAGTAGACTTCACAATTCTGAATTACAAGTGACGGTTTCTGAATTACATTTGATGTTTTCTGATTGACTATTCCGAATTACACTTAATACTTTCTGAATTAAAATTGACTATTCTCAATTAAATGTGACGGTTTCTGAATTACACTTGACTATTCTGAATTATAATTGATGCCTTCCGAATTACATTTGTTCTTTCCTTAATTACACTTGACTATTTCGAATTACACTTGATGCTTTCCGAATTAAAGTCGACTACGCTGAATTAGAAGAGACGGTTTCTGAATTCCACTTGACTATTCTGAATTACAATTCATGCTCTCTGAATTAAATTTGATGCTTTCTGAATTACACTTGACTATTCCGAATTACACTTGGTGCTTTCCGAATGAAAGTTGACTATTCTGAATTACAAGTGACGGTTTCTGAATTACATTTGATGTTTTCTGAATTACACTTGACTATTCCGAATTACACTTAATTCTTTCTGATTTAAAATTGACTATTCTGAATTACGTGTGACGGTTTCTGGATTACACTTGACTATTCCGAATTACACTTGGTGCTTTCCGAATGAAAGCTGACTACTCTGAATACAAGTGACGGTTTCTGAATTACGTTTGATGTTTTCTGAATTACACTTGACTATTCCGAATTACACTTAATACTTTCTGAATTAAAATTGACTATTCTGAATTAAATGTGACGGTTTCTGAAGTACACTTGACTATTCTGAATTACAATTGATGCTTTCTGAATTACATTTGATGTATTCTGAATTACACTTGGGTATTGCGAATTACACTTGCTGCTCTCCGAATGAAAGTTGTCAATTCTGAATTACAAGTGACGCTTTCTGAATTACAAGTGACGGTTTCAGAATTACAAGTGAGGTTTCTGAATTACAATTAACTATTCTGAATTACATGTGACGGTTTCTGAATTACACTTGACTATTCTGAATTACAATTGATGCTCTCTGAATTACATTTGATGTTTTCTTTATTACACTTGACTATTCCGAATTACACTTGTTGCTTTCGGAATTACAGTTAACTATTCTGAATTTCAAGTGACGGTTTCTGAGCTACTATTGATTATTATGAATTACAGGTGACAATTTCTGAATTACACTTGACTATTCTGAATTTCAATTGATGCCTTGTGAATGAAACTTGACTATTCTGAATTAAAATTGATGCTTTCTGAATTACATTTGACGGTTTCTGAATTGCACATGAGTATTCTGAATTACAATTGATGCTTCCTGAATTACATTTGACCATTCTGAATTACAATTGATGCTTTCTGAATTACATTTGATGTTTTCTGAATTACACTCGACTATTCCGAATTACACTTGGTGCTTCCCGAATTAAAGTTGACTATTCTGAATCACAAGTGACCGTTTCTGAATTACATTTTATGATTTCTGAATCACACTTGACCATTCCGAATTACACTCAATACTTTCTGAATTAAAATTGACTATTCTGAATTAAATGTGACGATTTCTGAATTACACTTGACTACTCTGACTTGAAATCGATGCTTTTTGAATTATATTTGACGGTTTCTGAATTACACATGAGCATTACAGTTGATGCTTTCTGAAATACAATTGACTATTCTGAATTACATGTGACGGTTTCTGAATTACACTTGACTATTCTGAATTACAATTGATGCTCTCTGAATTAAATTTGATGTTTTCTGAATTACACTTGACTATTCCGAATTACACTTGGTGCTTTCCGAATGAAAGTTGACTATTCTGAATTACAAGTGACGGTTTCTGAATTACATTTGATGTTTTCTGATTGACTATTCCGAATTACACTTAATACTTTGTGAGTTAAAATTGACTATTCTGAATTAAATGTGACGGTTTCTGAATTACACTTGACCATTCTGAATTACAATTGATGCTCTCTGAATTACATTTGATGTTTTCTTTATTACACTTGACTATTCCGAATTACACTTGTTGCTTTCGGAATTGCAGTTAACTATTCTGAATTTCAAGTGACGGTTTCTGAGCTACTATTGATTATTATGAATTACAGGTGACAATTTCTGAATTACATTTGACTATTCTGAATTTCAATTGATGCCTTGTGAATGAAACTTGACTATTCTGAATTAAAATTGATGCTTTCTGAATTACATTTGACGGTTTCTGAATTGCACATGAGTATTCTGAATTACAATTGATGCTTCCTGAATTACAATTGACTATTCTGAATTACATGTGACGATTTCTGAATTACATTTGACCATTCTGAATTACAATTGATGCCTTCTGAATTACATTTGATGTTTTCTGAATTACACTCGACTATTCCGAATTACACTTGGTGCTTCCCGAATTAAAGTTGACTATTCTGAATCACAAGTGACCGTTTCTGAATTACATTTTATGATTTCTGAATCACACTTGACTATTCCGAATTACACTCAATACTTTCTGAATTAAAATTGACTATTCTGAATTAAATGTGACGATTTCTGAATTACACTTGACTATTCTGAATTACAATTGATGCTTTCTGAATAACATTTGATGTTTTCTGAATTGCACATGACTATTCCGAATTACACTTGTTGCTTTCCGAATTACTGTGACTACATGTGACGATTTCTGAATTACAAATGACGGTTTCTGAATAACACTTGACTGTTCTGAATTACACTTGTTGCTTTGTGAATTAAACTTGACTACTCTGACTTGAAATCGATGCTTTTTGAATTATATTTGACGGTTTCTGAATTACACATGAGCATTACAGTTGATGCTTTCTGAAATACAATTGACTATTCTGAATTACATGTGACGGTTTCTGAATTACACTTGACTATTCTGAATTACAATTGATGCTCTCTGAATTAAATTTGATGTTTTCTGAATTACACTTGACTATTCCGAATTACACTTGGTGCTTTCCGAATGAAAGTTGACTATTCTGAATTACAAGTGACGGTTTCTGAATTACATTTGATGTTTTCTGATTGACTATTCCGAATTACACTTAATACTTTGTGAGTTAAAATTGACTATTCTGAATTAAATGTGACGGTTTCTGAATTACACTTGACTATTCTGAATTACAATTGATGCTCTCTGAATTAAATTTGATGTTTTATGAATTACACTTGACAATTCCGAATTACACTTGGTGCTTTCCGAATGAAAGTTGACTATTCTGAATTACAAGTGACGGTTTCTGAATTACATTTGATGTTTTCTGATTGACTATTCCGAATTACACTTAATACTTTCTGAATTAAAATTGACTATTCTGAATTAAATGTGACGGTTTCTGAATTACACTTGACTATTCTGAATTACAATTGATGCTTTCCGAATTACATTTGTTCTTTCCTTAATTACACTTGACTATTTCGAATTACACTTGATGCTTTCCGAATTAAAGTCGACTACGCTGAATTAGAAGGGACGGTTTCTGAATTCCACTTGACTATTCTGAATTACAATTCATGCTCTCTGAATTAAATTTGATGCTTTCTGAATTACACTTGACTATTCCGAATTACACTTGGTGCTTTCCGAATGAAAGTTGACAATTCTGAATTACAAGTGACGGTTTCTGAATTACATTTGATGTTTTCTGAATTACACTTGACTATTCCGAATTACACTTAATTATTTCTGATTTAAAATTGACTATTCTGAATTACGTGTGACGGTTTCTGGATTACACTTGACTATTCCGAATTACACTTGGTGCTTTCCGAATGAAAGCTGACTACTCTGAATACAAGTGACGGTTTCTGAATTACGTTTAATGTTTTCTGAATTACACTTGACTATTCCGAATTACACTTAATACTTTCTGAATTAAAATTGACTATTCTGAATTAAATGTGACGGTTTCTGAAGTACACTTGACTATTCTGAATTACAATTGATGCTTTCTGAATTACATTTGATGTATTCTGAATTACACTTGGCTATTGCGAATTACACTTGCTGCTCTCCGAATGAAAGTTGTCTATTCTGAATTACAAGTGACGCTTTCTGAATTACAAGTGACGGTTTCAGAATTACAAGTGACGGTTTCTGAATTACAATTAACTATTCTGAATTACATGTGACGGTTTCTGAATTACACTTGACCATTCTGAATTACAATTGATGCTCTCTGAATTACATTTGATGTTTTCTTTATTACACTTGACTATTCCGAATTACACTTGTTGCTTTCGGAATTACAGTTAACTATTCTGAATTTCAAGTGACGGTTTCTGAGCTACTATTGATTATTATGAATTACAGGTGACAATTTCTGAATTACATTTGACTATTCTGAATTTCAATTGATGCCTTGTGAATGAAACTTGACTATTCTGAATTAAAATTGATGCTTTCTGAATTACATTTGACGGTTTCTGAATTGCACATGAGTATTCTGAATTACAATTGATGCTTCCTGAATTACAATTGACTATTCTGAATTACATGTGACGATTTCTGAATTACATTTGACCATTCTGAATTACAATTGATGCCTTCTGAATTACATTTGATGTTTTCTGAATTACACTCGACTATTCCGAATTACACTTGGTGCTTCCCGAATTAAAGTTGACTATTCTGAATCACAAGTGACCGTTTCTGAATTACATTTTATGATTTCTGAATCACACTTGACTATTCCGAATTACACTCAATACTTTCTGAATTAAAATTGACTATTCTGAATTAAATGTGACGATTTCTGAATTACACTTGACTATTCTGAATTACAATTGATGCTTTCTGAATAACATTTGATGTTTTCTGAATTGCCCCTGACTATTCCGAATTACACTTGTTGCTTTCCGAATTACTGTGACTATATGTGACGATTTCTGAATTACAAATGACTATTCTGAATTAGACTTGATTTGCTCTAACACTTACACTTGCTACTTTCTGAATTACAGTTGGAAACGGTGTTTCCGTTTAACAAAAAACTTCCTTTTTTGTTAAATGCGATTGGAATTTTTATTTCATACACTCACATACTACAAGTATCTAGTATCTAGTAATAAGTTTTTAAACGTTTCGGCTAATTTAATCCATCATCAAAGCTTTCTATCTAAGTTCCGAGCTTAGTATAGAGTTTTAGATGCTTGTGCTGTATTTTTTTAGGAAAAGCTCAATCATATTTTATAATTCCTAAAATTTGTTATATAAAATGTGATTTTACAAATTAATTTAGTCTCTTACCAACTGAGTTGTCACTCTAAACTCACCTACATTAAATAGGTTCCTACAAATTTTATTTCACTGTTAAAAAAATATTGGGAAATGTGTATCCAGGAGAATCTCTATAGTCTGATAGGTACTCTTAAGGCTTGTTCTAAGGAGGTTGATAGTTTAGCAAGGATGTTGAAGGTTGTTGTCTTATACTCATTAGCCTGGACAAGACTAGTGTAAGTTTTTTAACAACTTCTTTTGAAAAGTCTCCAATTAGTTCTTCTCTGCCCGTTTCATATAGGAACGTGCTGAATAAGAAAAAAAAACTTAATCGACTGGTTTTGCTCCAAAGTAGAACAATCTGTATCTATTGTAATTGGTTATAGGTAAAAAGAAAGAACACCGGGCTACCAATAACACTAATTTTGCTATCAATCTGCCTATCAGCGTCCGCATTATGAAAAATCGTAAGGCCGCGCTCTTTTGCTACGCCTTTTTTCAGCACAACTCATCAGTTTCTTTTAATGTCGACAACATATAGCCCACATTGTGCACCATAACTTGGCGTATAATACATTATTAACTTTTGAGGCCCGACGTTTTGCATACAATACCGATGTTTGACATATTTACAAAGGCTTTATGCTCGCCATTGACTTTTATGTGGCCGACCGTTGCGTAACATCAGGCCATTAAGCGAATTTTGCGCGTTGGGTTTTTGTGTTGCGGAAGAGATGTATCGATGTCCGATCCAAAGATAGTCGGGCAAAGAAAAGTTGTAATTTTAATTGAGGTTGACATAAAACGCTATTAAACTAATATCAGATATTCTTGCGATGGAACGGAGGCTGAAAAACTGGTAGAACGTTGCGTCGCGTCGGCTGAACTATTTCCATAGACAAGAAGAAGAAGAAGCGATAGCCTCGATTTGATGCTAAATTTTCCAGTTATCCGTAATATTATGAATTACCTTTGATTATATCTATATGGGCTAATTTGCCGAGAAGATCTTCACCACTTGAAACTAGTTCGTTCGAAACGTCGCTAATACAACATCCTGTACCGGCAGATAATTAATGCAGGTGCCACAATGGGAGGGGATTTTTATAAATGTAAGTGCTGCCACCACATCAATAACCTTCTAATACTGGCGAACAGTACCCGCATTATTCGCGCAGGATATTGCAAATAAATTACTGGAAGTGAAGGAATCTCGCTACCGCCAGTTAGCGGGTACTTCGCCTCAGCTCAGCTAATGGTACGTCCACAAATGAAAGCCTAAAAGTTGTGCGTATAAAGCAAAACAAATAACATTCAAACTATGAAATACTGCGTGTCCAGTATTGAAAAGGCCATAAATATCGTAGCGAAAATACAACAAATGAGTTGGCGATTGGCTAATTTAATAAATTGCCCGATTCCCCGTGAGTGTACCTACATGATAATTTGTTAACCAAAGCGTATAGGGTTTTTGTAATTTAAGTTGGCATATGGGCATTTTAACACTGCATGGGTGAACGGTTTGGGCAGGCGGATGGATCTTTGGCGTGTTAGCAATCAGTGCGTTGTTATTTATTATAAAACGAAACATGGAAATTATTGTTGTTATGAGTTGTGTGTTCCTCAAAAATTCTATTTCCGTAGGTTTATTGGTTTCTCGTTACTAAAGAGCCTTTTCACCATCGCCCACAACTTACATTAAAACAAGAAGCAACCTCACTTTTGTAAACATTTAAATGTAAAATAAATATTTTAGTTTAATTATCACTAAATCATCCTGTTATTATGAATGTGTACGCCTTTCCTTATAAAGCTACGTCCATATGTAGGCGGAAAAGCAAAATTGGCTCATAAGTTGTAATGAGGAGGGGCTTCGGGTGCAAGAAGCTGAAGTCTGTTAATGTTCCCTCTTTGACGTCTAAGCTGGTTATAGTTGTAATTTTAGATAAGCATACAGCCAAAAAGGAATCGGAAGTGATCTCCTCTGCTTCCCGACGTTGACTGATTCGACTGTGGTGAGCTCCGTGGTATTTATGCCCCCGTCGCGTCGTCGCGCTGCAATGAAGAAACTGGGGTGGGGGTAGTGGTGGAGCGGGGTTTCGGCGCACTTGAAGTATGTCGCTTCCAGTCTGCATTTAGAAACGTAATTTCCTCCTTCCTGTTAAAATTGTTGTCGTGTTTAAAGATCTCAATGGCCGCTCTCGATAGTCTCGGATAGAACCGCTGCGATTGATATAAGATATCCACCTCGTTGAAAAGAATATCGTGACCTTTGGAGAGAGCGTGCTCAGCTACTGCTGAGTTTTGTGTTTGTCCCAGCTTGCAACTCCCGTAATGCTCGTGCTGACACTGCGTTTTTGTGGTACCAATGTATACCAAGTTACAGCTGCATGAAACTTGTTAAATTCCGGGTGCCGATAGGGAATCTCTGCAGTCTTTGGCCGATCTCAAACTCTGTTGGATTGTACGAGTGGGTTTAAAGACAGTTTTAACAATGTGCTTTTCCAGTAGCCTGTTGATCCTGTTTGTTACTTTCTGGATGTATGATAGGCTAGTCCATCGGCGCTTTTCTCCATCTTCTCCCGTTGTTCATTCCTGGCGCTCTACATTCCTTGGAGGGACGATCTTATTGAACTCGTGCTTGCTGTATCCATTCCAACCAAAGGCTCTTTCCAATTCAGGCGGCTTCCAAATTTTTTTCGCTCTCATAGGGAGAGTCTTTATGACTCCCTTTTTCTGTCTGGGACGATGATTTGATCCGTTATGGAGATGTCAATCAATGTGTGTTGGTTTTCTATGGACGGTGTGCGCAAGCTTCCCATTCGGCATCCTTGATACCAAAACATCCAAAAACAGTAGGTGTCCTCCCATTTCTATCTCCATAGTGAATTGAATTTTTGTGTTGATGGAGTTGAGGTGTAAGAGGAAGTTTTGAAGCTCGCCCTCGCCATGGCTCCAAATAACAAAGGTGTCGTCCACGAATCGGAACCAGTACTTTCGCTTCTTATTTGCTGATGCCAAGGCCTTAGTCTCGAAAATTTCCATAAAATAATTGGCTATTACTGTACTAAGGGGGCTGCCCATAGCTATACCATCAGTTTGTTCGTAGAAATCTTCCTTCCACTGAAAATATGTACTGGTTCTGCAGTGTTGGAACAACTTGGCAATGTCTTGGGAAATTCCTGGTTAATATGTTCCATGGCTTCCTTAATGGGTACCATCGTGAAGAGCCAAACAACATCGAAGCTAACAAGAATTTCTCCTGGAGGAAGGGTCAAAGAATGCAGTTTTCGAAGAAATGGGTGGAGTCTTTTATAAAGCTGTCAGAATTTCCTATTTTAGTTTGCAGCAGTTTTGTGAGGTGTTAATGCCTTCGATCATGACCTCCGCAGCTGTAAACGAAATTTCTTTGAACCACGGCTTTAAAGCCCTGAAAATCTTTTAGATTGAATTGTTGACCGACCGTGAAAGCTTTCACAGTCTTATAAAATTCAAGGTCAGGTCATGGGTAGCAATGAACGGTGATTACTCTTCACAGAAGAAATAGATAATGAGCTAGAAGGCTCAATGAGTCCATCAATTACTCCTTTAAAAATTTTATAAAACAGGGAGCTCCTAAAGTTTCTTGGTGGAATGGTGCACTGGAGCCATAATGCAGAGATTTGTTGGTCTGGATAGTTCCTTACGAATACAACTTACGTTACTCGTACTTATCAACTTTCCTTACGAATATAACGATGTCCGCGTATGCTTGGACCTCGATTCCCCACAGTTCCAGAGTAGTCAGAAGGTCATCTACTACACCGTTTCCAACTGTAATTCAGAAAGTAGCAAGTGTATTTCAGAATAGTCAATTGAAGTTCAGAAAGTATTAAGTGTAATTCAGAATATATAGTAAATAGTCAAGTATAATTCAGAAACTCTCACTTGTAATTCAGATTGTCAACTGTAATTCAGAAATCATCAAGTGTAATTCGGAATAGTCATGTATAATTCAGAAAACATCAAATGTCATTCAGAAAGGCTCAAGTGTACTTTGGAAATTCTCAAGTATAACTCAGAAAGCATCAAGTACTCTGGTGTCTTATTTTCGAAGGTTTTTGGATGTATCTCTGTTAATATTAAAGTTAGAAAGGCGCGGTTCACCCTCACATGCACAACCAAGGCTTTTTTTCGAAATAAAAGATGCCGTTGACAGATTTTACGCAGCCATTTTCCATTCAATTTCAATAGATTAAGGGTGATTTTGAAAATTCTGCATTTTGGGACCCTCCTCTTATCTCAGCCAACAGTAAAGACAAAGATAAAGTAAAAAAAGGCGATTATAGAACTTTCGGAGTAGACCTTGATGGCGTAGCTAGTTGTGTACTATAAGGAATAAATTCGCCGCAATAAAACAAACATAGATTTTTTTAATGAGACATACTATATTTTCTGAGTTTTCAAAAAAATCAAAAAACGTTCTTCTTATTTTTTTAAAGGTTTTATATAAAATGTTACTGAGCCAGTATTTGCAGATGAAAATTAGGTGCGCCACTGGATTCTACGTCACAAAAACTACTTAGTTTTCTAGTAGAAAGAATAAACGAGTTTCTAAAATGCAGAATTTTAAAAATCACCCTGCAATCTAAGAATGCAAAATAGCTGCGTCAAATCTGTCAACGTCATCTTTTGTTTTACTAAAAAGTAGCTCATTTCTCTCTTTCGTTACTGAGCCAGTATTTGCAGATGAAAATTAGGTGCGCCACTGGATTCTACGTCACAAAAACTACTTAGTTTTCTAGTAGAAAGAATAAACGAGTTTCTAAAATGCAGAATTTTAAAAATCACCCTGTAATCTAAGAATGCAAAATAGCTGCGTCAAATCTGTCAACGTCATCTTTTGTTTCACTAAAAAGTAGCTCATTTCCGCGGAAATCCCACCTTTCTAAGTTTAATATTAACAGCATTATCCGCAAAAACCATCGAAAATGAGACACCCTGTACAGTTTACACACATATGTAATTTGTGTTATAACTGGTGCAAATTGAAATCCAATAACCTTTCACATACATAAGCGTAAAAATAGATTTAATAACTTTAATTATACTGTTTTCTGAATTACACTATTCCCAATTACACTTGATGCTTTCCGAATTACACTTGACTATTCCGAATTACACTTGAGTGTTCTGAATTACAAGTGACGGTTTCTGAATTAAATTTGACTATTTTGAATTATACTTGACTATTCCGGATTACACCTGATGCTTTCTGAATTACACTTGACTATTTTGAATTACACTGGACGATTCCGAATTACACTTGATGCTTTCCGAATTACACTTGACTATTCCGAATTACACTTGACTATTCTGAATTGCAAGTGACGGTTTCTGAATTAAACGTGACTATTCTGAATTATACTTGACTATTCCGAATTACACTTGATGCTTTCTGAATTACACTTGACTATTCTGAATTACCCTTGACTATTCTGAATTACACTGGATTATTCCGAATTACACTTGATGCTTTCCGAATTACATTTGACTATTCTGAATTACTTGGTTGCGTTGTAACAGGTCTAGGACAAAAATAAAAAACTTCTACGTTTTTGTAGAAATTATGCCGATGTTTCGACGTTTATTTGACCTCTTTCTCAAGGCTATTCTACATAGTGGCTATTCTACATGAGAAAGACGTCAAATAAATGTCGAAAGCTTTTTATTTTTTGTCCTACACCTGCTACAATGCAATCAACTACTTTGAGAAGGACACTTGATGTTTTCCGAATTAAACTTGACTATTCTGAATTAAAAATAATAATAATAATAAATAATCCTTGTTTCGAAATTATAGACATAAAACGAAATAACGTCAAGTTACACAATATACAAAACATTATATCACATAACCTGGAATAGACACCAAACAATACCTATTTAAAAGTTAGTACAGTTTTACCTGACTGAATAGTCGTTCAAATTGTATGGTTCCACTTCCAATAAAAACTTGAACAGACTCATAGAATGTTAACCTATGTCTTGGTAGACTATAGTTTAGTGTCCTAGTGTTATAAGCATTCTGCGCCCGGTTTTCACTAAATAACTTCCCATTTTTTGGAAAAAAACATGACCCATTCCTGTACATAAATACCTGTTTTGGTAAGAATCTTATTTTGTTTAACAATTTTTTATCGAATTACACTTGACTATTCCGAGTTACACTTGACTATTCTGAATTACAAATGACGGTTTTTACATTAAACTTGACTATTCTGAATTACCTTTGACTATTCTGAATTTCACTGGACTATTTTGGATTACACTTGATGCTTTCCGAATTACACTTGACTATTCTGAATTACACTTGATGCTTTCCGAATTACACTTGACTATTCTGAATTACAAGTGACAGTTTCGAAATTAAACTTGACTATTCTGAATTACCCTTGACTATTCTGAATTTCAATGGACTGTTTCGAATTACACTTGATGCTTTCCAAATTACACTTGACTATTACGAATTACAAGTGACGATTTCTGAATTAAACCTGACTATTCTGAATTACACTCGACTATATATATCGAAATACACTTGATTCTTTCCGAATTATACTTGACTTCTCTGAATTACAAGTGACGGTATGTGAATTACCCTTGACTATTCTGAATTACACTTGATAGTTTCTGAATTACACCTGACTATTCTGAATTACTTTTGATACTTTCTAAGTTACCGTTGGAAATGGAGTAGTAGAGACCACAAGATTGGTGAAAGAACACCAGTTTGAAGACAATCTCCTGCTGCTGTGAATCTGTCAACATCATCATTTAGTGATGTGGTGATCAGTCTGGATTTTATGTTGTTAATCCAGTTGGTTACTGTTGGTTCAACCCAGTAAAACATTTTGATATCATGGCTGGTTGTTTTCTTGGATTGTGGTCCTTTTTTAAATAAGTTACAGTGCGTGCTTGAAACTTCGGATGTCGTTTATGGACGTTTCGGCATTCTGGTGAAGGCAAAATTGGTTGCCTTTATCAGAATTGTGTACTACAACCTAGGGAGTACTTAATTTAAAGTTATATAATTTGTACAATAGCACGGAGAAAAGGTGGAGTAACAAGTAAGTAAATTATATATATTTTATTTACTTGCAGCAGTCTTATATTTTTCATGTTCAGTAGTTTATAATTTACTTACTTGAATCAAATAAATGGATATTTCGAGAACACAAAGTAATATTTTCGTCTATTTTCACGGATTCATTTAATCTTTGCAAGCTAGTCTTGTACATATGTAAAATATTTTAATATATTTTTTTTTAAATAAGATATATGTATATTCTTTGGAAAACATATTTAAAATTAAAACTAAAATACAGTACTAGTTTCTGACGCAATAAAAAACCCATGCAAAAAAATGTATTCTTAAGAAAAAAAAACCCTGCATTAATCCCCATTTTAAGACCTATTCCTGCTGTAGCAAATTGATTCTCAATTCACTTTCTCCCTGCATTATTTTAATCCTAGCCCCAGACTTTTTCCTCAAAAAAAATTAGTTTCTATTTAAGTTTTTCCATCATTAAGCTGCACTTCAGTGTACTTTCTCTGCTAACGATGTTTAATTTCTCCTTCTCAGAAAATGCCATCTTTCCTGCTCAATCAGTTATTTTTTTATTTCTGCAGCTTCCTTTTCCTTTTTTCTTGATTGTTTGTAGAACGCATTTTCATATATTAAAAAGGTGTAAACAAGTCTGTAGTAGGATTTTCTATGCACTCATCATAGTCTCGTGCAGTCATCATAGTGTTCTGTTCCAATTACGACATTTAGGTTAGCCTGAGGATCCTCTAAAAAACCTTTCCAATAAGTTTGAGAGACACTAGGTAAATCATAAGTACACACAGAAAAAATACAGTTTTGTACATACTTGATGGTAGCATCACTTCCAAATGTAGTAAGAAAAAATTTCACTCTCATTGTTGCCAAGATATAGGATTTTTTATTGGCAATATTTTTCTGAGTTTGCCTTTTCAAATTATCGTATTTGCTCTTTAATATCTGAGCATTTTTTCTATGCTACTCCAGTTTGAGAATAAATTTTCATTATCATGCCCAAACAAATTTTGATCGTGGATCACTTAAACGAGGTCTCGTTAGGCAAAGGCTTAACTTAAGCCTTAAGTGAGACTCATATTGAAGATGCTTGCTTGAAGAACTTGCTGGTTCCGAAATCAAATTTTATAAATCTGCGGGTTTTTTAATTAACACTGCATTGTTACAAAAAAAGTGCATAACGCTTACGTTGAATGTCAAGGTGAATATTAGCAATTAAAATCAGTACCTACCCGCGACAAAAAATTGAATTTATATCATTTATTAGTAAGGCAAAGGACGTTTTAAATGAGTTATTATTAAATATATTAATATTTGATTACCGCCGTTGTTGGTTCATTAAGCGTTGCCAAGCCGGCCCATTATTGATTCTCTGAAGTACCTCTGGGTACCATTTAAAATACCCGGCGTAAAAATTCGACGTGCCGTTGCGTCCTGCATCGGCAAGATAGCGATCTTTCGTCGGTACTGAAATGATAAATCAACAACAATTCCTGGTAACAAGTACCTTACTGACGTACTGTCTAGTTTGTAGAGCAACAAATAAACATAATATATACGTCGGAGAGGCCGATGTTTCACCATTAGAAAAGCCTCATCGGTCATTAGAGAGAAAACAAATTAAACACGGACGCGGGACAATGCGTTTCCTCGCCGAGTACCCGGCTCCGAACCTGAAAAACTCCTTGGTGCCTGCGACGACATTAATCAGTGTCATTAAGGCGTGCCCCACATTTGTAGATACCTATTCATTTTTTCCTCATTATAGCAAGTACTTTTTGACCCACTGCAATTTCACTGCGTTCGTGTCATTAACCAGTGACAATAATTTTTGCATAAAAAGACTTCTTCTTCTTGTGGTGCCTTATTCTCTGCGAACGTTGGCTATTCTTATTCTATCAGCTGTCTGTCTAAATAATTGTAAAGATGTCATCCGAAACCACTGGCGCAGGTTTTGCAGCCATGAGTTCCTTCTCCTTTCTGGTCCTCTCCTACCGTCGACTTTTCCCTGTAGGATAAGCTGGTGTAGTCGATATTTATTGTTCCTCATAAAATGTCCGAAGTACTCCATTTTTCTCCTCTTCACTGTGAATGTCACTTCTTTTGTTCTACCCATTCTTCCAAGTACTTCTTCGTTAGTTACGTGTTCGATCCATGAGATGCGCACGATATATCCACATTTCGAACGCTTCGAGTTTCCCCATCAAGGCTTCTGCCATGGTCCACGCCTCAAAGCCGTACAAAAGGACTGGAAGGATCTAACATCTGACCATTCTTATTTTCAGTCAAAGGCTAAGGTTTCTGTTGACGAAAAATGTTTTTATTCTATTGAATGCAGTTCTTGCCTTCTCGATTCTGCATCTCACTTCTACGGATTGATCCCAGTTTGCATTCACCATTGATTCCAAGTAAGTCTATCTCTCGACTCGTTCTATAGTTTCTTGATTTAAAGTCAGAACCATAGGAGGCTGGGGGTTTTTGCTGATGGTCATATGTTTTGTCTTGGAGGTGTTCAGGCTAGGTCCATATTCCTCTCTCGTTAAATTAATTTTCCCCAGAACAGTTTGAAGATTCTCCAGGCTACTTGTGAGGATAACAATATCATGATGTTGTTTGTTTTCGCCGTTTATTTTAATCCCTTCAGGAGAATCCTCCAGTACCTCCTGAAATATCTCTTCAGAGTAGATGTTAAAGAAGGTCGGCGAGAGGACACACCCCTGGAGAACGCCTTTTTGGATCATCAGCTCCTATGTTTTGTTGCCGGCTATGTTTACGTAAGCTGACTGGTTCCAATATAAATTCGCTATAATTCGTATATCCTTGCTGGGTCTAGGCCTACCTCGCTCATTACTTCCACCAACTTTGTGTGTTTTACCTTGTCAAAAGCCCTTGAAAAATCTACAAAGCATGCGTACACTTCTAGTTGCCTCTCTAGTTCCCAGGGCATTTATAAATCCAAATTGAGATTCGCTGGTGTATAAGTCACATTTTCTATATAGAGATATATATCTCGAGGTTTTTAGGGAGGGTAATGAAGGAACACATTAACCAGTCAGAAGGTATTTTTCCTGTATCATAGATGAGACTGAAGAGTTCTACATCTACTGTCACATAATATTTGTATCAGTTCTCGTGGACCGGATTCTGGATAGCTCTCTCCAGAATATGCAAAACCATAAATCGCCTGGACCTATAAAAAGACGACATTTTGAATTGACACTTGCACCTTTAGTTGAGAGTTTCTTCAAGACGCTCTTTTATATCCAAGTACAGTAGCATTTCCATATTCATCTGTGTTCCTTTATAAAATTAACTTTTTTTCTTGCTTTGATGCAGGAAGATTTATCTCTGCGGGATCCCGATCTTAAACAATCCGCCTGTAGTAAAACAGACCCGTTTTCTATGTGACAAATAGCAATCAAATCAACAAATTTGAAAGTTTTTTTTGAACATTTATTCCAAATTTTTTTTTTTTAAATTGAATTTTTCCCAAAACATCAAAATTTCTATTTTTAGACAATGTTAGTCGTTTCAAAAAAATTTTAGCCTTAATTCTCTAGTGAATTTCACTAAAGGTTTCAAATTTGCATTTTTTGCACAAGTTTTTTTACACAAATTATTTGTGCCTTCTTCTTAAAATTTCTCCAAAAAATTAAAATTTGCATTTCTACACATTCTAAGACATATTTAATCGAATTGGCGCTAATCCTAAGCTATAATTTTCTAGTACTTTCTAATTTGTACTATTGATTGCTTCCAGTAACTTTTAGTCAATTTTCGCCAGAAGCCTAACTTGATCTTATCGAAAAACACTTTTTAGACACTTGCAAAATGTGTAAACACTTTTCTCCTAATCCTAATATGAGTCTCAGGTGCTTTAAAAAGTTTTTAATCGATTTTGATCCAATCCAAGCCTAAATTTCACCAAGCACTAAATTAGAGTTCTTGCACGCTTTGAGTAATTTTTCAATTATTTTTGGCTTTTACCGTAATCTGCCTTTGTGCGCTTTCCTTTTTGAAGCGTTTTTAGTCAAGTTTTACGTATTTAGGGCCAAAAATTGATTTTTGCAAAAATCAACTTCATATATAAAATATTTGAAGCAGTTTTCCTTGATTTCTCCTAAAAACCGAATTTCCAAATAGAAAAACATTAAAAATTATATTTTTAGTCTAAGTATGCTATTATTAACCGATTTTAGCCCTACTTTTGATTATAATTTTCTCGAACTTTGCACCTTTAGACGCTTTCATTAATTCTTAAACAATTTTGGCCCTAATCCTAACTTTTGAACACATTGGATATAATAAAAATTTTATTTGTTTTTAAACCCAAAATTTGCTATACCTTTACAGTCCTTGACTATATTTTCACTGAATTTGGGCCTAAAAAATAATATTAGGCCCAAATGTTATCCCGATTATTAACTTGATTTTAGCCCTAATTATGACCTTAAAATTCTCCAAATTTGCATTTTTGATTCTGAGGCATTTTAGTCACAATACACTTTTTTTTGGGCCAAAAAGTAATTTCTTCAAAAACAACAAATTAAAATATTTAAAACCGATTTGCCTGACTAAATTTTAATTTCCTCAAAAATATCGAAAGTTACATTTTTACACAATGTATGTTAATTTTAACCGATTTTAGCCCGAATTCCTATCTTAATTTTTCACCAAACTTGTATTTTTAGATGCTTTGAATAATTTTTAAACGATTTTGTCCTTAATCCTAACATTCAATTTTTGCACAAACTCCAAATTTGCATTGTTAAATGCTTTTAGTTATTTTTAACCTATTTCGCCCCTAATCATAAATTGTTTCAAAAACTCTAATTCTGACCTAAACTTTTTCTAAATTTGCATATTTAAACGCTTTAAGTAGACCCCTTTAACGATTATGGCTCAAATCAAAATAAAAATTTTTTCAATTACTCATAATTTGTTCTTTTACTTTGACTCATTTATCATTGAATTTGGGCCTTAGGGCTAACCTGATTTTTTGGAAATATACTCATTTTAATTTTGAGGCGTTCTTAGACAAAGTTTAGATATTTCGGGCCAAAAATTAGTTTTCCCACAAAGAACTAATTAGAATATTTGAATCAGATTTGATTCATTTTATCCAAAAATTTTATTTTTGCAAAAAAACATCTGACTGATTGTAGCCTATTTTTAACTAATTTTAGCCCCAATTCTGACCTTAAATTTCTTCAAAATTGCATTCTGGACGCTTTGGGTCATTTTTAATTGATTGTTTTCTAGTTATAATTTGAATTTTCTTCGAATTTTTTCAAAAACCCAAATTTGTTTTTTACGCTATTTGGCCCATTTTTTTCAGATTTTATGCCTTAACGCTAACTTTTTTGACTTTTTCGAAATACACCACGCTTTGATTTTGAGGAGTTTTTAGTCAAGTTGCATGTATTTCGAGCCAAAAATTAGATTTTTTAAAAAAGTGCTAATTAAGATATTTACTTAAATCAGATTGGCCTAATATTGTCTTAAAATTAAATGTTTAAAAAAACACCAAAAGTTACATTTAATGCCAATGTGTTTTATTTTTAGCCAATTATAGTTCTAATTCTGACCATAAATTTCTTCATATTGGCGTTGTTAGACGATTTGAGTGATTCTTAAACTATTTTTGGCTCTAATCATATATTGAATTTTTTTACTTTCTCGAATCACATTTTAATTTTGAGGCGTTTTTAGACACATTTTATGTATTTCGGGCTAAAATGGAGTTTGTGTAATTGTGTGTTTTTGCATTTCTAAAATTGAATTTCCAAAAAGACCAAAAGTTACATTTTTGGTCAATGTATGCTATTTTTAACTGAGTTTAGCCCTAATTGTAACGTCAAGTTTCTCCAAATTCTAATTTTTTGTCGCTTTGAGTGATTTTTAACCGATTTTGGCCCTAATCGTAATTTGATTTTTATTTCAAAAACCCAAAATTGGATCTTTACACCTTTGGACCCATTTTTTACTGCCTTTGTCCCTCAACACTAACCTGGACTTTCTCGAAATATAGGGGAGACAGGAGATAATCAGGTTGAATCAGATGTGCCTAATTTTGTCCTAAAATTATTTTTTTTTTAAACATCAAAAGTTAAATTTTTAGGCAATGTAGGTTTGTTATCTTTAACCGATTTTAGCCCTAATTTTGATTTAAAATTTTAAAAAATTTGCATTTTTAGAAGCAGCGAGTAATTAAAAAAAGGTTTTGGCCCTAGCCCTAATTTAACTGTTGCCTTCCTCGAATGACTTAATTTTGAGGCGCTTCTAAACAAATTTTACGTATTTTGGAGCAAAGCTAGAGAGTAGTTTTTCCAAAAAGAACTAATTAGAATGTTTGAATCAGATTTGGCTAATTTTGCCCAAAAAATTGAAGTTTTCAAGATTTAATCAAAAGTTACATTTTTAGACAATGTATATTAACATTTCAGACAATGCAAATCTGACCTTAAGTTTCTCCAAATTTGCATTATCGGACGCTTTGGGTCATTTTTAATTGTTTCCTGCCCTAGTCATAATTTAAATTTTTTTCAGAAACCCAAAATTTGGGTTTTATACCCTTTGGAACATTTTTTTTCTGATTTTATGCTTAGCGCTAACTTGTACTTTCTCGAAATACACGGCGCTTTTATTTTGAGGAGTTTTTAGTCAAGTTTCACGAATTTTGGGGAAAAAATTAGATTTTTCAAAAAGAGCTAATTAAGATATTTGAATCAGACTGGCCTAATATTGTCCTAAAATTGAATGTTTTAAAAGAACACCAAAAGTTACGTTTCTTGCCAATGTGTGTTATTTTTAGCCGATTTCAGTTCTAATTCTGACCTTAAATTTCTTTATATTGGCATTTTAGTCGATTTGAGTAATTCTTCAATGATTTTTGCCCCTAATGATAATTTGAAATTTTTCCAAAACTCAAAATTTGTACTTTTACAACCTTTGCCAAAAATTGTTTCTCCAAATAGGAGATAATCAGGTTGAATCAGATTTGCCTAATTTTGTCTAAACATTTATTTTTTAAAAGACCTCAAAAGTTACATTTTAGGCAAAGAATGTTATTACTAATCCTATTTTAGCCCTAGTTCTGATTTTAAATTTCTCCAAATTTGCATTCTTAGACGCTGTGAGTAATTATTAAACGGTTTGGGCCCTAAACATAATTTGAATTTTTTCAAAAACTCAAAACTTCTTTTTTTATACTATTTGATTCTTTTTTTACCAATTTTGGGCCTTAATACTAATCTGTCTTTCTCGAATGACTTAATCTTGAGGCGCTTTTAAACAAATTTTACGTATTTTGGGCTATAATTTGTTTTCCCAAAAGTAACTAACTAGAATGTTTGAATCAGATTTGGCTGATTTTGCCCAAAAATTGAATTTTTCAAGAAATAATCAAAAGTTACATTTTTAGGCAATGTATGATATTTTTAACGGATTTTAGCCTCAATCCTGACTCTAAATTACTTGAAACTTGCATTCTTGGACGCTTTGGTTCATTTTTAATTGATTCTTGCCCTAGTCGTAATTTGCATTTTTTTTTCAAAAACTAAAAATTTGTTTTTTTTTACACCCTTTGGTCTATTGTTTTCTGATTTTATGCCTTAACCCTAACTTGGACTTTCTCGATATGCACCACGCTTTTAGTTTAAGGAGTTTTTAGTCAAGTTTCACGTATTTCGGCCCAAAAATTAGATTCTTCAAAAAAAACTGATGAATCAGATTGGCCTAATTTTGTTTTATAATTAGATGTTTTAGAAAAACACCAAAAGTAACACTTCATGCTAATGTGTGTAAGTTTTAGCCGATTTCACTTCTAATTCTGACCTTAAATTTCGTTATATTGGCATTTTTAGACGATTTGAGTGATTCTTAAACGATTTTTGGCCCTAATCATAATTTTAATTTTTTCTAAAACTCAAAACATTAAAAGATATATTATTTGGGCAACGAATGTTACTTTTAACAGATTTTAGCCCTAATTCTGATTTAAAATTTCTCCAAATTTGCATTTTTAGACTCTGTGAGAAATTATTAAACGGTTTTGGCCCTAATCATAATTTTATTTTTTTCAAAAACTTAAATGTTTTCTTTTACACCTTTTGATTAATTTTTAACGATTTTTAGGCTTAATACTAATCTGACTTTCTCGAGCCATAAATCAGTTTTCCCAAAAAGGACTAATTAGAATCTTTGAATCAGATTTGGCTGATTTTGCCCAAAAATTTAATTTTTCAAAAAATATTCGTAAGTTACATTTTTAGACAATGTGTGCTATTTTTAACCGATTTTACCTCTAATTCTGAACACGAGTTTTTCCAAATTTGAATTGTTAGACGCTTTGGGTCATTTTTAACCTTTTTAAGATTTAATTTTTAAGATTTTGGCCCTAATCAAAATTTGAATTTTTTTCAAAAACCCAAAGTTGGATCTTTACACCTTTACATCTTTACACCACCAACCCATTTTTTACTGATTTTGTGCCTCAACGCTATCCTCAACTTTCTCGAAATATACCACATTGTCATTTTAAAGCATTTCTAGTCAAATTTGACATATTTTGAGCCAGAAAATAATAGTTTCTCCAAATAGGAGATAATCAGGTTGAATCAGATTTGCCTAATTTTGTCCTAAATTTGATTTCTAGAAAACACCAAAAGTTATATTTTGATGCAATACATGTTATTTTTAACCGATTTTAGCCGTAATTAAAATTGTCCAAATTTGCATTTTTAGCCGCTATGATGAATTATTAAACAGTTTTGGCCCTAGTCATAATTTGAATTTTTTCAAAAACTAAAAATTTGTTCTTAACACCCTTTCATTAATGTTTTACCAATTTTGTGGCTTAATACTAATCCGTCTTTCTCGAATGACTTAACCTTGAGACGCTTTTAAACATTTTTTTATGAATTTTGGGTCAAAATATAGTTTTTCCAAAAAGAACTAATTAGAATATTTGAATTAGATTTGGCTGATTTTGCCCAAAAACTTAATTTTTCAAAAAATAATCAAAAGTTACATTTTAAGGCAAAGTATGGTATTTGTAAATGATTTTCGCCCTAATTAAATTTTTCCAAATTTGCATTTTTAGACGCTGTGAGTAATTATTAAACGGTTTTGGCCCTGATCATTATTTGAATTTTTTTCACGATTTTTGGGCTTAATACTAAACTGTCTTTCTCGAATGAGGTGATTTTAAGCAAATTTTACGTATTTTGGTCCAAAAATTACTTTTTCCTAATTTTTGGCTAATTAGAATGTTTGAATCAGATTTGGCTGATTTTGCCCAAAAATTGCAATTTTCAAAAATTAATCAAAAGTTACATTTTTAGACAATGTATGCTAATTTTTGCCGGTTTTAACCCTAACTCTCAACATGAATATTTCCCAATTTGCATTGTTAGACGCTTTAGGTCAATTTAAATCGATTATGGCCCTAATCGCAATTTGATTTTTTTTTCCCATTCTTCCCAAAAACCCAAAATTTTGACCCATTTTTCACTGGTTTTGTGCGTCAACACTAACCTGGACTTTCTCGAAATATACCACATTGTCATTTTGAAGCGTTTCTAGCCAAATTTGACGTATTTAAAGCCAAAAAATAGTTTCCCCAAACGGGAGATACTCAGGTTGACTCAGATTTGCCTAATTTTGTCCTAAAATAGATTTTTTTTAAACATCAAAAGTTACATTTTTAGGTAATGTATGTTATTTTTAACCAATTTTAGCCCTGATTCTGATTTTAATATCTCCAAATTTGCTTTTTTAGACGCTGTGAGTAATTATTAAACCGTTTTTGGCCCTAATCATAATTTGAATTTTTTCAAAAACCCAAAATCGATTCTTTACACATTTTGACCCATTTCTTACCGATTTTGTGCTTCAGCACTAACCTGGACTTTCTCAAAATACACCACATTTTCATTTTGAATCGGTTTTAATCATTTCACGTATTTTGAGACAAAAACTAGTTTCTCTAAATAGGAGACAAAATTAGATTTGCCTAATTTTGTCTTAAATTGATTGTTTTTTAAAAAACACCAAAAGTTAAATTTTTTGCGCAATGTATGTTATTTTTCACCGATTTTAGCCCTAATCATAATTTGATTTCTTTTCAAAAACCCACAATTGATTCTTTACACATTTTGACCCATTTTTTACTGTTTTTTTTTCTCAACACTAAACTGGACTTTCTCAAAAAACACCACATTTTCATTTCGAAGCGTTTTTAGTCAAATTTGACGTACTTTGAGTCAAAAATTGTTTCTCCAAATAGGAGATAAACAGGTTGAATCAGATTGGCCTAATTTTGTCCTAAAATTGAATTTTTTAAAACACATTATAAGTTACATTTTTAGGCAATGTATGTTATTTTTAACCGATTTTAGTCGTAATTAACTTTTTCCAAATTTGCGTTTTCAGGCGCTGTGAAGAATTATTAAATGGTTTTCGCCCTAATCATAATTTGAATTTTTTCAAAAACTAAAAATTTGTTCTTTTACACCCTTTGGCTAATTATTTACCAGTTTTGGATCTTAATACTAATCTGTCTTTCTTGAATGACTTAACCTCGAGGCACTTTTAAACAAATTTTACGTATTTTGTGCCATAAATTAGTTTTCTCGAAAAGATCTAATTAGAATATTTGAATCAGATTTAGCTGATTATGTCCAAAATTGAATTTTTCAAAAGTAATCAAAAGTTACATTTTTAGACAATATATGCTATTTTTAACCGATTTTTGACCCAATTCTAGTCATGAGTTGTTCCGAATTTGCATCCGACGCTTTGGGTCATTTTTAACCGATTTTGGCCTTAATCATAATTTGATTTTTTTAAACCCATAATTTGTTCTTTACACCTTTTGACCCGTTTTTCCTTAATTTTGTGCCTTAATAATACCCTGGACTCTGAAACTACACCACATTTTTATTTTGAGGCGTTTTTTGTAAAATTTTACGTATTTCCGGACAAAAGGACTCCAATAAGAACTCTCCGATAAAAATGAATTTTTCAGAAAAACACCAAAAGTTACATTTTAGGACCATGTATGTTGCTTTTTATCGACTTTAGCCCTAATTGTGATTTTACATTTCTTTAAATTTGCATTGTCAGACGCCTTGAGTAATTCTAAAACAATTTTGGATTTAATCCTAACTTGGTTTTTTTGTACAAACCCCAAATTTGCATTTTTAAGCGCCAAAAAAATTTTTACTTCAGCTGGTGAACGAATTCGAATATTAAATCACTTTTGCCTTATTTTGTCTTAACATTAAGTTCCAACAAAAACCTCAGAATTGGCATTTTTAGACAATGTGAGTGGTTCTTAATCGATTTTAGCCCTAATTCTAAACTGAAGTTCTCCACAAGCTTCATGTTTGCAATTTTGAGTATTTTGTGCAAATTTTAAACGTTTTTGGCTCCAATTATAACCAGAATTGCTCCGTCGATTTTGGCCCTAATTCTAACCTGAATTTTTCAATTGACTTTTAATTTGCATTTTTAATTTCTTTTAGCCATTTTTAACACATTTTGGCCATAGACCTAACTTGAATTTCTCCAAATACTCCAAGTATGAATTTTTACACGCTTTGAGATATTTTTATTTGATAACAACGTTATTTTTGACCCTAACCTAGCTGCCCTCGAAAAATACAAAAATTTTCGTTTTGAGTCGTTTTTAGTCAAATTTCACTTATCTGCGTCTAAAAATTAATTTTATCCAAAACTAAAATTAGAAGATCTCAATTAATTTTGCCTGATTTTGTCTTAACATTATTTTTTTTTACTACAAAATTTACATTTTTTAGATAATAAGGGTAAATTTAACTGATTTCATCCACAATCCTATTCCGAATTTCTTCAAAAATTTTAACAAGAAGTATTCTTCACTTTACCAGCCTTTTCCTCTAGAATATCACCCTCTACGTGAACTTTTCCAAAATCCAGAGGTGACTCTTGGTGATATTTGGTGACTAAGGTATGAAGTTTTGCAACCGTTTCTTTTCTTCCAGGCTCTAGTAATTAAAAGTTTTATTCAAACTATAGCAGCGTTTTTCACTGGTTGCACTAGTTCGCACTGAGTATTTCTCTATCTTTATATTTTGCTTGAATTAACAAAGGATAGAAATACACTCAGAGAGTACTTGTTCTCCCAGTGAAAAACAGTTTTTCCCGAATTAGGTTAACATCAGAGATAGACCCATCAACCTTCAAACTAGATAGACTCAGTGAGTCAACCATAAATGATCAGGTTGTTTTACTTCCAACATCCATATGGATCACAGCGGGCGCGTTTTGCGAGTGGAATGAAAAGATGGACGCCGAGTCGGGTAATCGGTGAAAACATGACACATGCACTTACCTGTGTTACGAAAAATTTCTGTCCCACTTTTATAACTAGAAGTCTTACATATGCCACAATATCTCATCGTAATGATAAAATATTTAATAAAACACCAACAAATCTACAAAACGTTCGCAAGCACTGTATCAACTTCAAACACAAAGGACAAACATTTTGACGTTTTGTGGTTGATATCAGTTCAGTGAGGTTGACATACACATTGAATTGACAGCACTGTTGCCGATTCGTCAATTAAGAAGATTTTTCTACCTACCTTTTGATCCTGCTGTACGACTACATTTGCCTACACAACATATAAACATATGGGTTGTGTAGTTGAACTGAGAACGGGCAACATCGCACCGAACTTTTAGAAATGATGCCAGACAAAATTTTGTAAATAAAGGACTTGAGTTAATTTTTCCTCTGGCGATAGACCAATACAATACCTGTCTGTTGGTACACTTTTTCCACTTGACATTAGGTATCACTGCTACTTCCCGGACTGTTGTTCACCTAAAACCGGAAATATTATTGCACTACTTGCACTGAAATCTATTAAGGGAGTAGCTAGAGCTGTGACATACACACACAGTGCAAAGACTGACGAACAGCCAGGGTACAAACCACTGGAAAGATTGACATACACCTAGGCCATCATTGTCGTCCGGAGCATTGGGGGAATGTATTAATAATTTTAGTTATTAATATTTTTTTTTATTTTATCGTAATTAGTAAACTCTGTATCCATCAACTCATAAATAGAAAATTACAAGCATAAGCAGAAACTGCTCTGAGTGCTCAGCGCACCCCTCATCGCCCAGCCTAGAGAATCACCATCTCACATCATTTAAAGGTTTCTTTTATTGGGGGTCTCAGCAATAAAAGCAGTAAAAAAAGTTTTTTTTTGTCTTATTAATTAAGCGACAATTAATTATGCCAGATTGATGTAAACTAGGGAATTCGAGTATTCTCATCGAGGGCTTTGGAAAATATGCCATAAAACGAACTCTGGATCTAGTACACAAGAAACTCTTAGATTTACATGCTCGTATCGATGATATTCCACTTCTTGTATGTTTCTTTTTTTTTAACAAAAACGACAAAAGTAAATACAAATGGGGTACATAAATCAAATCAACTGTTCTCCATTCAGCTAGCAATGACCACAAAAATCCGGTCGTATTCGATATGAAAGTGGTTTAATCTCCGGCGGCATTTTACAGTCAATTACCGATATTTTTGGTATTTTACTGCGGGTTTTATTAAAGGCGGTGCAATAAACACGGCCTAAATCACAATTTATACACCATTTGACCGACAATCAGCAAGAAGAAATCCTAATGCAACTCGTTTAGGATCCGACCGCCACTTTTTCAGAGTTGGTGCCACGCACGTCGGGATTGATCCCAAATCTGTAATTTAGTTGTCAGGTTGCAACATGAAAAAAATAGCTAAAAATTGCGATATGCAAATCGAGATTGGCCAAGCAGAACATTAAAATGTCCGAATCCCAAAGTTGGAGCGCGAGCATTTGCATTAAACGTTATAATGCGTTGATTAATTGCTGGTGAGAAACACAAGAAGGTCGTGGGTGTCCTTTTAATAAATATTATTGCAATTAATGTTTACGAACCCGTAGATTTATCATTACGCGTTAGTTCGAGCCCCTTTTTGGATTTTATTTCCAGTAGTAATTAAAGTTTACACTTCAAGTCTTCAGTGGCGTTCTCACCTGATTTGCTTACTCAGCAGAAAAATTAAATCAAAACCAAATTCCAAACCTTTTTAACCAAACTTGTGCAAATTACCAGATAAACACTCCAAAGTTTTCCAGACGAATTGACGTATCCAGGACCGGAAGAACTTATTATTGAGAACTTCGAATCTGATAATAAATTCGTAAAAAAAGTAACAAAAATTGTCATTAAATTTCTTTGCCTTCATAGTTTACAACTCACTTGACTTGTTTAATGACCTCCCTACATTGTTTAGGGACACTGGTTGTAATGCTAAAAATGGAAGTTACATAAAATGTACAGTTGACGAAGAGTGGGACTCATAAGGACATCATATTAATATGAGCTATTCAAACGTAGAGTTCCCCCGAAGCACGAGTTGGATAGAGGAATGTAGAGCGCCAGGAAGTAACAATGTTAGAAGATGAAAAAAACGGCGGATGGACAAAAACCATACATCCACAAAGTCATGGGCAGGAGCGGCAGGCTACTCGAAAAGCACAATTTTAAGTCCACCCAATCCTACAATAGAACAGAACTGGAGATCAGCCAAAGATAGCAGAGAACCCCTATCAGCATCCGAAGTTTATCGAGTTCCATGCAGCTGTTGCTCGGTATGCATTGGCACCACAAAACGAGGATTAAAGAACACGAGAGGAGTTGCAGGCTGGGCCAAACACAAAAGTCAGCAGTAGCATAGCCCGCTCTCTCCGAAGGTCACGACATCCTTTTCAACGAGGTGAATATCTTATATCAATCGCAGCGTTTCTATCCGAGACTAACGAGAGAGTCCATTGAGATCTTTAAACACAACAACTTCAAGAAAAAGGCGGAAATTACGTTTTTAAATGCAAACTGAAAGCGAGTTCTACGACATACTTGAAGTGCGCCGAAACCCCGCGCCTTCACTAAGCCCCCACCTTAGTCTACCACTGCAGCGCGATGGCGGGGGAATAAATTCCACGGAGCTTACCACAGTGGAATCAGTCAAGGTCGGGAAGCACTGGAGATCACTACGCCCATGCCTTTATGCCGCAGCTGTAGACGAAACGTCAGGAAGAAATTTTATTGGACCACGGCTTTAAAGCCCGGAAAACACTTTAGAATGTATAAAGCCTTCACAGTATGTATACTGCAAAATAATTCCCATCGAACAAATGGTTACCTTGCCTACCATAACTGAAACAAAAATCCGTATAGTTCATTAAAGAGTTATTTCGTTGGGTTGATGGGATGTCCATCCCATGGGGAAGCTACTGCCGTCCACTTAATGAGACGTGACCAGAAATTCGCGAAATGCTCTTAATGAAATGCGGCATTGCCAAAATACTGAGGCCATCATCAAGCCCCGCAGTATAATGACGGCGGTTTCAGTTTCTGCTGACCAAATCCGATAAGATTTATTAATTTAATAGCTTCAGTACCTTTACATGTTAAGTAAAGTGCTTTAGCGTGTCAGATTCGGATGATTTCATTATGGATATTACTCCTTTCAAAGCAGTGGCGGTACTAAGACTAAGAGTTAATTGAGAGTATATTACTACCATTTAAAATATGATTTTCTTTTATATATCATAACTAGTCAAAAAAATAGCTTAATCGTAGCTTAAATTACGTCGGTGCAAATGAGGGTAAAAGATCATTTAAAATGCTTCATCCTCTACTTGGCTTCAATAACCTATTTTCGACAAATAAAGGAAAAATGGAACCTTTTGGTTGCTTCCAAAGTCAATAAAAATTTTGATTGTAGTTTTCAGTTGAAAAGTCTTTGAAACCTATAATTTGTTACATAATAAATAAAAATTTAAAGAAAAGACAGTCACAAACAGGTTTATGCCTTATGGGACCTTAAAAGAAAAGAGTCGATTATCACCTGGTCATGTTAAGAACTAAGTCCTTTTAATAGTAAATTGAGCAACACCATTGAAAGGCAAGTTCTAAGGGCTCCATTTATAGTTTAAACTACTAGTTTTAACTACTACTCGAGTTCGTAAAGAACTGTCTTCTAACGCCTCTATCTAAGGTAGTAAATTTGCCTCAGATCTAAGAGTAAAGCAAAACTATTGCCTTCTGCTCTATCATCGCTAGAGACGGGTACAGTCTGGTACAGGAATTTCAACCCCCCTCTCTCGCCTCTATATCTGTGGTAAAGCAGTCTAGAAGTGGGTGGGTGGTCATGCCGGATTCCGGGGCCCTGTTTAGTAGTTCTTCACCGACAAGTATTTTTTGCCACTTTTATTGTCCTCTTCGACTCTTCTTTCTTCGTCAGCTGTTTTCGAGTTGGTTTAGAAATTAAACAAATAATATAGAAATTTATTATTGGTATCTGTAAGAATTAATCAATCTGTAAGAATTAAGTATTCCTTGGTTAGGACTTCTAAGCTAGGTATGTGGGAGTTCTCTTCAGAACTGATCATTTCTGCATTCTTCTTGTTTTCTTTGAAGATGTCGAGTACCAGTTTTTTCTCCGCGAACAGCTCGTTGCCTTTCCTCAGCTTCTTCTGGTTCAGCTTCCATTTGAGTTTGCTGTAATTTGATTTTCCGTTCCTTGCCTCTATAGCACAAATTTTTGTTTGCATGTTGCATATTATTTACACCAATAACCAACTGAGTATTTTATCTACGGAGCTAGGAGTTTGCTTATTGGGTTGCTAATGTATTGAGCTTTATCTGATCGCTATTGCTTGCCATCCTGTCTGCCTATCCCCCAGAGGGGTGCGACAACTATTATTGGGTACAGGAGTGATCCTAAACTACTGGCAGCTACAATGGCTATACAAAAGAAACACGTTTGTTGAGAAAAAACAAATTTAAGAAGGGGAAGTGGAAAATAAGTGAAAATAATAACTAAATAAACAGCATAATAGACAAAACCTGAAATTATGAACTTGCCATTCTCGCTTTGGCAGAAGCCAAGAAGCTGTAAAAGGGGCGGGTCATTACAAAATAAAATGGTTACGTTCAGAAACGTACAGGAAATAACTACTACCGAGGAAGGACAATAACACCACTGTAGGTGGAAGAATATCCTGAGAACACTCAAAAACAGTGGTGATCGAAAAGTGGGTTCAGATACAGATAAAGAAGGTGAACAATCTGAGACTACTGCAGCTGTAGAGGAAGAAGTGGCATCTTTAGATTTCAAGCCCAAAAGTGGAGGTCGTACGATTGAAGAACTTCGTGTTGAAATATAAAAAACCATCACAAGCCAACAATGGACGCTTAAAAGAAACGTTAAGAAAAGCAAGATGCGTTTCTTAACCACTGTCCAAGAAAACAGGAAACCACAGAAATTGCAATGTTAAAAAAAGAGGTTGAGAAACCTGAAACCTGAAAAGGAGACCCAGCAAAGCTTCCACACAAGATTGTCGTAAAACCACCTAAAGAAGTGGAGCATACCACTGTGATAAAAGAATGTAAGCCTAAAAAGAAAACTGTTAAGAAAAGTACTGTAAAAAAGAAAAAGGAAAATAAAAATGGTAACTGTCGAGGAAGAAGGTAAGCAGTCCGAGGTCAGTGTGTCTGTTATTTTCAAAACAGTTATCGAAGTTGAAGATACCATTATCTTGAAGGTGAGCGAAGAGAAATCGAAGAAATGCAAGATTAAGCAAAAAGGTTATTGAAGAAATTAAACCTGAAGGGTTTAAACTAATCTTTGCTAAACTGCCAGAAAAAAAAACTGAAAAAGCGGAGGTTCAAGAATTTGCATTGCCACAGTTAATAACCGGTTCAAAACTGCTAGAGTAGAAAAGTCGGAAGAAGCTGAAGAACTAAAAAAAGTACTGCTTACGCTGTTTGACCAGCCTGCATTACAGGAAACAATGATGATTGGAAAGAAAAATAAATTGAAGAACGGAGTGAAGAAACAAATTTATCAAAAACCCTTGATGCTAAAAATGACATTCCCGAAAATTAGGATTTTGAAGAAAAGCCTAAAGAAGAAGAAGAAAAGAAACCTACTGCGCCGTGGTCGCGTCAACCCAAACCAAAGGTAGAAGAGCAAGCTCAAGAGATGCCAGATACAGAGACTGCGACAGGACAATTGGGATGTCTCGCTGGATCTGAGGATGAGGCTGGCGATCTGCGTGTGAGCGCTTCCCATGACTGGTTGCAGCAATTCATCCTCCTGCAGGAAGCCATCGCCTACCTCTTCATCCAGAAAGAAGCTCCCGCGGACCCGGTGAGGTATTGAGAGCAGCTCCCGGTGTTTTTCTGAACGCATCCGTTATGACTCTCTGCAGTATGAAATTACTCTGCAGTTTGGCCAACCTCAATGTATAGCAGGTACGTTCCACCGCTTGCCAACAGACCACGGATCGGGTTGTTGGCCAGACGAGGAAAATATAATCGGTCTGATTACTGCAGTCTAGAGCCAGTGCAGGACGTGTGGCTTTAAACTCCACCTCCTGCCCACGGCCCTGCGTGGGCAGGATGTAGTACCACTGTTGTTGCTTCATTGCAAGACTTTTCTACGTGACGTTTTCCAGGTCAAGCCACTGTGGATGATCACCCCCAGCTTATAGCCTCAGGCTTTAGTAGCAGTGGGTGACCCAAATCCTGTAGTTTTCCTCCTTTTGGTGTAGAGCACAAGCACTGTCTTGCTAGGATTGACTGGCAGTCCCGTCTTAGTACACCATCGTTCTATTATTCTGCACGCTCTTTGCATTCGATCACAAACGCTGCCGACGAACTTTCCTGGTGTCGTGACCAGTCCGTCATCCGCATACGCCTACACACTGAACCCCTCGGCCTTTAGTTTCTCCAAAAGATCGTCCATTAAGAGACACCATAGTCGAGGTGATAGGCAGCTGCCTTGTGAAGCCCTCGACCTCGATTTCCCTCCAGAGAGCCTGACTCCCAAAGAAGCCGTCACCCTATGGTTGCGAAGCGCCGATCTGACCCAGCTTACCAACTGTGTTGGAGTCCCCCGGGCGCCCTAAGGGCCTCGATGTTGTTAAATCTGGCTTTGTCGAATGCTCCCTCAATATCAAAAAAAAGTGCCAGCAGTACTTCTTTATTCAAGTATGCGTTCTCTATTTTATGCACTACAGAGTGGAGTGCCATGTCGGTCGACTTCCCTTTACTATATGTTGATCTTCGTTTATGGGTTGTCTTGCCAAAATTACCTCTGTAATGTATCTATCGACTATTTTTTCTAACTTTTTCATTAAAAATGATGTCAAACTTATGGGTCTAAACGATTTTGTGACGTTACTTTTCCCAGCTTTTGGTATGAAGACGCCATTCTTGGATCTCCACGCGTTCAGGAGGTATCCCAGTGCTACGCTCGCCGTGAACACTCTGTTCAGCGACGAGAGCCCATTGTCTAGTCCCTCCTGCAGCATTGCTAGAAATATATACTGTCTGGTCCTGCTTCCTTAAATGGACTGAATTCGCCCATCTAATGTCTTCGTCGGTCACTACTTCCCTTGCAAGTATCTAGTCCTCTAGACTGGGGGAGCGCCATTCTCTCCAGGGAAGTGGGTCTCCAGGAGTATTTCTAGGGTCTCTCTCCCTGGTCTCCCGGCTAAGTTCCCTCCAGGTTTTCCATTGAACCTAGTTGGTTTCCTCTTTCTGAGTTCAGCAATTTGGCGGGCTTGGCCGATTCCGGAAGGGAGTGCATCACTCCCGCACTCTTGCGCAAATTTTTCGGCTCACGAAGCAAAGTTAGTGCTGTACTTAACCGTTGTTTAATACTGAAGTGCTTCCTAGAGCAGGTCAAATGTTGAACTTGAAAACTTCTGAGAGCGACGTAGTTCAATAAAATATTTGCACAAACTCAAAAAAATTTGAATTTAACACTGAAGAAATGGACTGAAGCAGTGTTTGTAGGGTACCAAGTATCAACAAAAGTTCCATATTACTATAAAGAAGCTAGACTAGAGTATTCAGATCGGGTTCGGTTAAACCTGAGTGGTACTTGATCTGCTAAATAAGAGGAGCATTGTAGTCATTTATGACATTTGAAGGATGCGCCTTTTTTTTTCTGTCCATTTGTTTATAGTAGTGGCGGTTTCCAATTTTGCCTTGAGAGCGGTTAACAATGCGATCACTGATCGCTCATTCTTCCTGGCAATATCTGAATCTACTCGGAAGGAAGAATTTTCACCATTTTGCACAACAGTGCAATTAATACTATCCAGATCATGAACTTCGAATTCAGAGTATAAAGCCTCAAGCAGGTTTTAGATTAAATTGTGACCCTAAGTGGTCAAACTTTGGATGTGTTGACGCACAAGTTGACCCTAGCTGATGCTGATGGATTTCCTGACATTGAATTTTTTAAAAAATAAAAAGAGTAAATTTTCTAAATGTCGCGAAGAGGAAATGCTGAAAAAAGGGGAGAATAGGCCTTATACACGATGTCATAATGTCTTCACAACATCTTAGGCACTCATCAATTGACTAAGAGAGTCCGGAATCTACAAGAAAACGTCAAATCGAATAATATCATATGTCAACGGATGGTATACCCCTATACGATGGAAATAAACTTTTGAATAGCATAGGGAAAGATAAAGGTTTTATTAGAATAACAGAGAGCTACCCATTTCTTGCTATTGATGCAAAACACGTGGCAATTTTGCCCCTACATCACAAATAGACCATTTTAGAACGAAAGTGAAGCATAAACACAATTTTCCAATGAGAAATCATAAAACAGAATTGTGCAATAAAAGAATGATTATCCAGTCAAATATATTGTTGATTGATACAGCCAATAACCTGAACTAACCTAAACTAAAGTTCAACTAAGCGAAGGAATGTCGCATCACCTGATTCGTCCATGTTTCATTTAAGATCACCCACCTGGGTAAGGATCACTTTCGGTAAAGCAAACTTTTATACAGGTTTCTCTGCCATGAAAAGGTTAAACTGTTATTATGGAAAAAGTGAAAACATTAAAATCAGATCCCAGAGTAGAAAGACTCAATCTAGTAAAGGAATACTGTATTCGTGGAGACAGAAGTCAAAACCTATTAGAAGAAGAAGCAGTTCAACTACACTTGTATCAGGGTAGTATAAATTTAATATTGTGCAACCCCATGATTTTCATATAAAATATAAAAATTACTTTTAAGTGAAAAACGTCCAACCAGCAGACAAGACCAAGGCGATGAAAAGGGAGAAATTGCCTTGAAATGGGAGAGATTTCACTTGAATCCTAAAACACTGGGATGGGGGGGGGGGGTTATTAAAAGTGAAAATATGACTTTCAGTGGCGCCAAGTTGAGACACAGAATCGCATCCTGCAAACAAATCGTCAACTTATCTTTGAAAGTTTTCCGAACTTTGAATTCGCATTCTATTCAAAACTCGCCGCTGTGGGTGTGGATACTCAAGAAGCAAGTAGTAGTAGTAGTAGACATTGCAGGGGCCGAAGCGTTGCGACTAGGCCTTTTCGCACCCATACCTACTCCGCTTGGTCCTTCATTCCTTTCACGAGTCGACCCGTCCCTCCAATGAAGGAGAGTCTCGCTTCTCCAAAAAACTGTCCATTAAGAGACACCATAGTTGAGGTGATAAGCAGCTGCCTTGTGGAGCCCTAAACCTTGATTTCGCTCCGGTGCTCTCTCAGAGAAGCCTCCACCTTACGGTTGCGGAGCGCCGATCTGACCTAACTTACCAACTCTGTTGGAGTTCAATATCGAAAAAGAGTGCCCGCAGCACTTCTTTATTCGAGTATGCCTTCTCTATTTTATGCACTAAAGAGTGGAGGGCCGTGTCGGTCGACTTCCCTTTAGTGTATATTGATCTTTGTTTAAGGGTTGCCTTGCCAAAATTACCTCTGTACTTATCGACTATCTTTTCTAACGTTTTCATTAGAAAAGATGTCAAACTTTAGCGACATTATAGTCACTTTTCCCAGCTTTTGGTATGAAGAAAAATCTCCACGCCGTAGGGACGTATACCAGTGCCACGCTCCCAGGAACACTCTGTTCAGCGACGGGAGCACATTGTCCAGTCCCTTCTGCAGCATTACTGGAAATATATCCTTAAATGTACTGAATTCGCTCACCGCCCATCTAATGACTTCGTTGGTCACTACTTCCCTTGCAAATATCTAGTCCTCCCGGACTGGAAGCAGGAGCAGCCACGCCATGTTCTCCATGGAAGTGGGTCTCCAGGAGTATCTCTAGGGTCTCTCTCGCTGGTCTCCCTTCCATATTCCGTCCTATTTTTTCATTGTACCTAGTTGGTTTCCTCTTTCTGAGCTCAGCAATTTTCGAGCTTGGCCGATTCCGGAAGAGAGTCCATCTCTCCGCAGAATTTCCGCCAGCTCGCTCTTTTGCTTTGCCTTAACTCGTTTTTCAATTCTCTGGGGGCTTTGTTGTATCCATCCCACTCCTGCGCACGCTTTTTCACTTAACGAGCAAAGTTCGTGCCATACTTAATAGTTGTTTAACACTGAAGTGGTTCCGAGATCAGGTTAAATATTGAACTTGAAAACTTCTGAGAGTGACGTAGAACTCAAAAAATTTCCAATTCAGCACTGAAGAAATGGACTGAAGCAAGGTTTGTAGAGTACCAAGTATGAACAAAAGTTTCATAATATAAAAGCTACAGCCTTTTTTGAGTATTCTCAACTCTTCTCTAAAACATGACTGATACTTGATTAGCTCAATAAAAATACACTGCAGTCATTTATGACATTTGATGACTACGCCTTTCTCTTCTCCCATTTGTTTATAGGAGTGGACGTTTCCAATTTTGACTTGAGAGCGGTTATCAACGAGATAACTGATGGCTCATTCTTCCTGGCAACCTCTGAATCTACTCGGAAGGTTTTTCACCATTTTGCCCAAAATTGTAATTAATAGTATCCAGATCATGAACTATTTAAGTCTAACATATAAACACTCAAAAGACGTGTGGCGTCGTGAAATTGAAATTCCAGACAGCCCTAACAAAACCATCTTACAACAGGGAGGATCAGAGGATCTACATCTTCACATATGTCTAGTCTCACTGGCTGTTATGAGATAAGTGCTAATGAAATATATAGAAATCCTGTAAAATGTCAGAAGTTCATATTTATATCATAATTGCAAGTAAACTTACTTCTTGACTTTACTTGCAAACCTCTCACTAGTGACTTTTTCGACATATTTCACTGTTCATAATGTCTATTATATCGCCAATTCTTTTAAATAACAGCGTCTCAGCTCAACTTCTATCAATATTATTTGGTTATTGTCGACCATTTTTACCTCTCCAAGATTCACAAAGGAGTTTTGTTGAACTTTATAAATTCTTTAGGAGTTCACATAGCCTCATGTAGCCTCATGAACAGACGTGAAGCTACATTCAACTAGTTTCTATTACAATTTCATATTTTCATGGTTTTAGCGTCATTTCCTGTTGTCACTATATCAATTAAAATTTTTTCACAGGATTTTTATTAAGCCCAACCCAACAACATAACCTTTTTAACCTGGAAACTTGAACTAGATCATTATCTAGTCCAGATCCAAGCCTGGGCACAAAAAGAACTTTTCGATAACCACGACCCTAAGGATTATCTGTGAATTAGTAGTATGTAGTGTCTCTCTTTATTGAATCAATTTTCAATTCAAGTATATTGAACTTTTTGCTGTATTTTAAAGAAAAGTTTACTTCTCTATAACTGTGAGTTTTATTGGTGTCTATATAAAGAAGTCCGACTTGATCTCATCAGACTTATAATATATTATAGATCATCATGCCTAAATATCGTTCAGCATCTTGCTCTTTTTTTTGGGCTTCGATAACCCATATGTTTGATTATTTCGACCAAATTTAGATTTATGTACTTAAAAAGGAAAGCGCTAATTTGGATACTTTCCACACACCCTTTATTCGGTTCTTACGCTTACCATATGGCATTAAATTAATGTGAATCCGACTTGTTGCATAATGGACTCAAAAGCATCTTCGTGGACATGTAGGGCTCGGATGTTTACGTAAATTGTTGGACAGGCAAAACCGCTTTTACAGTAAGCAAAAAAGGATATGGAAAGAGCCAAAAGCAACATTAATGGAAATTTTAGTTGTGGTGAAGTGGCTAATTACCCACTCCGTCAGCGACTGAGGTGCTTAGTATCAATAATATCCTTTTGCTCAATAATTAGGGTGTTTAGCATTGATTATTTACAGTCTACTCCCCTATTCTCAAACATTTAGTAATATTATAGGAGTTGAAACAAAGAGGAATTTTGAAGACGGTATGACACCACAACCCACAAAGTGTTGTTTTATGAATATTCCTCAGTGCCTACAGTAGAGGAGACATGCTGCGTTGGGAGAATTTTTTCAACAACGAAATAACCATCGTCCTTCAATCATTTAATAAGCCAGTTTTGGTCTTGCACGTCTTCGGTCGTGCAGAAGATAAGACACACAGCTTTTTGAAAATGCGTCAGCCTAAAGGGAAGAAAGGAGCGAATCCAGCACTTACCGTGGTAACTAAACAATGCACAATGGACTTGCTACTAAAATGGCAGATCAATGGTACTGCGAACGGTCGAAATGCCGATATAATTACAGCAATAAATAAGTTTTTTCGTTTGGGTCGGACAAGTGAAAACCGGTGTCATGATGAATGTTCGGGAACGAAACAAAAGCCGGTAGCTGGGAGCGATAAGCCGGAACAAGGACAGTAGTAGTGGTCGCCGTATCTAAGTTGGAGAATACCATCATGTGAAGAGAAAACGCCATTAGGCATCGAATTTAAAGACGTTATTATTAACGGTCGTTAGACAGATTTTTATAATCCTAATAGCCACCGCAAATATTTTAATGGCCTCCAACCAAAGAGAACAGCGTGTGTGGTAGTTTACTATTAATTAGAGTAATCTGGGCAAATCTAGCTGTCAGCGGTTGCATTAGACTTTTTTCCTAGCAGACGATCATTAGCCATGCCACTGGGTACCACCATTGTACTACACACACTTGCACAACCAACTTAATCCCTCCGTCGAGCTTCTTTTTTCGAATATGCCCGATGTGGTTTATCAATTCGTGATCTAATGGCGGTCTAAGCATGATTAAATTTATAGACACGCACATCAGCTTTCTTTTAATAATCGTTTTACCGTGGTTTTGACACCGGTTCCCAATATGGGCTATTAGCGATATGTCACGATCTCGCCAATCTTTCCCATATCGTGCCGTGTTATTAAAGACTTTTTTTCAAATTGATTCTTCGGGCTCGGACCTGTTTGCTAATTGAGTAGAGGCCACATGAATTGAAACCGACACGGTTTACACGAATTTTGTAATGGACCTTTAGGCGAAATGATTTGAAGGATATGGTAGTACATATTTGAGATATTTAAGACAAATAAAAGGTTCTAGAGATTACCAGACCGATTACAAAAATGGTATAAAAACTTTGACTTCTTCTATCAATCTACAAAACTTAACTTTCATCCTTTTATACATGCCCTTTGGCTCTATACATGACCTTTTGCTTTCCACTTTCCTCAATTATGAATTTCCATCCTCATTTTGATGTCTTTTGAAATGACAACTATCCCCCGCAATCATCATAACTATCCTACATATGATTCCCTGGCTAAGATAAGTTATCAGTAGTCAGTTATCTACCAACGTTCTTCTCACTCTTGGACTGATTATTAAATAACCGGTTAAGAAACCACATTATTCTAAAGAATAATTCTCTCTGGTCAAGTTTCGAAAAGGACCACAGTTTCGTTTCAACTATTCAAAAATAGAGTCATCTGTACTTATTTGTGTAGATCATGAGAAAGCTTTCTATCCACCTCACCATTCAACGATATTGTGCTTGCTAAAAAGTTCAATTCATTCCTTATTATTTATAGTCAAAAGTGCTTAGCCAGATTAATCTCTGTTATCATTTGCCTCACTTTTAAAATATATCATATCGGGATCATTTCGCCCATATAATGAACTGTCTTGACTTTTCCATTAACAATTAAATCTATTCTTTTTGTGCATGTGTTGGGTAAAAACGAGCGTGATCCAATCCTTGAAGAGTTCTGTCTCTAGTCCTTTTGCTTTATTGTATATTTTCTTTTCTTTCCAGATCGTAAAATTCTCTAACGTGAAGCACGTCGAATTAGCCTAGAGCTATGATGGAACTGCCGACTCTGCTCTGTATTGGCTGTCTACGTGTGGTGTATCATATGGGGCAGTCAAAGTTTAATTCCATTGTTCTAGCATTGTCCCTGGCTAGGTTAGGTTAGATCTTGACTAAGAATCTTTTATGAAAAGGCCTTTATTACACTCTATATAATTTCTTCCATAATAAAGAAATGAAACTGGAAGTAGTTTCGATGAACATTATTGTTTGCAATACTCCAGCAAACAAGCTATTGCCATTACGTCACGTTGCAGCAATTGCTGAAGAAAAGCAATTTTTTTGCAAAATTTCAGTTTTCGAATGAACCATATTTTATCGATAAGATGAAAGGAGTATTTGATCCAACACAAAAAATTACAGATCTATCTGAGCCAAGTGATATTTCTTTTAATGGCATAACTTTCATCAGCTTGGCAATGTCAATGGCTTAAGCTGTCTCCCATTAAACAAGATCATCTCATTTCATTTATTTTAAGTGGTCTAATTCAGTTAATTCAGATTAGTTTAGGTTACTTCGGTTGAAGAAAATCAAGAAAAATTTTACGAAGCTGAGATTCACTTGAATCACCCTTTGGATGGAATCATTTGCGAAATTATTTTGGACTGTATTGGACTGTGTTACCAGTAGGTTACCAAGTGTGCATTTTTTTAGCCAGTCTTTTGGCGACATTCCTACGTCCTCCGGAATGGTTTCAGACTTCTCCCTGTCTTCTTTTGTACTCAGTGTTTGACTCATTTTCAGTATATTAACAGTCAAGTTCATAGACGATTTTAATGTATTACATAACGAGTAGGTGGTCGCCAATTTGGCGATCAACCCATCTGCATACTCATCAATCAATCAATCTATATTTATTGCCAGCAAAATAGTAAACATATTACAAGGCAATGTCAGAAAAAGGGGTTTTTAATACATTTTTGTAATACATAATAATATCTTACACTTACTTAATAGGCACATAATGATTCTTGTTATAATTTAATTTAATATATTATATTCCTTTAATCAGTATCACAAGCACTTATCCTTCAAATATGATGGTTGATATCTGCATAAAACCACTTTTTCCATGGCAGCCATCTTGGATTTTTTTAGCGATCATTACATCAGAGAAAGCTACCATTCGATTTTCGACTCTACACGACCATCGGTTCATAAAACAAGTTTATCTTCATAGCTATGTCGGGTATTTCACTAGATTGGATACTAATTCAGACTATTTAATCCTTGATTACCCCTTATCTAACTAACAACACATGTCAATAACTGAAAAAGACAGATTACAAGCAATAACACAGACTACAAGAAACAATATAATACGTGAAAATAACCAAGTTTAATCCCTGTTAGTCTAAAAGAGTTTGATACAACTGCTGTTGTGTGTCTCATAAATCTGAGGCACACAACAACACGAAAACCACCACTAAGCATGAAACAAATTGAAAATAATGTTGTTTAATCTTCGTTTAAGCTTCTTTAAGCTTCGGCTGATCTTTTACCGGTAAAAATTCTCAATTTTAGTCCAACTGACTAACATGATGATAAATGATTATGTCACCTGACTAAAGAAAATTTTGAAGTGATAGCAGTGGTAGTGAAGATTTGTATTGTAATTGCTTCAAAAAACTTTTTTTTTTCGACAAAATAACAAGGTTAAGTCCCTGTATTCTAAAAATATTTAATTTTTAATTCTTACGTAAATAGGTCTGATGTAACAAGAGAAAATATAATATTAAGTACGAAAACCTTCAATATAACTTGGTTTAATCCTCGCTGAACTTTTCTCTATCCGTAAAGAATATCTCAATATTTTACAAATGATCTATATAACAAGACAAGAAACTCCATTAGGTACAAAAAACTTTAAAATAACGTTGTTTAGTCCTTTGTGAACTTTTGTCGAAACTCTTATCAGTAAGGGAGATCTTAATATTTTACAAATAATCTATTACAAGTCGAGAGACACCATTAGGTCCAGATTTATTTAAATTAAGGGGCGCAGCTTGGCCGCCGGCGCATGCACATCAGCATCGTTCTGGTTTTCAATCGTGCTGCACTTTCTAATGTCACGTTGCTCTAAATCCTCTAAACTCTGTTAAAACCAATAGATAACCAAGAACAAATGGGAAAATAACCAGGTTTAATCCCTGTTGCCTTCTAATCAAGTTTAAATTTTAACCCAAAGTAAATAGAACTAATGCATTTAGCAAGACGAGAAACACCATCAGATAAAAAAAAACTTTAAAATAACGTTGTTTAATCCTTGCTGAACTTTTGATGGACTCTTTTATCAGTAAAGGAGATCGCAATTTGTTACAAACAATCTATATAACAAGACGAGACACACCACTATGTATTATTTAATCTCTGCAGGACTTTTTCCTGAAATTTGATCAGTAAAGGAGATCTCAATATTTTACAAATAATGGTATTTGGCATTACAAATTTAATATCTAGTTATTCCTTGGTACACCTTACTAAAGGAAATTTCATTAAAGGCGTCGAAACCATATTATTTTCAGGAAAATATATCGAAATAACCAGGTTTAATCTTTTTTATCATTAATCCGGAAATTTTTTGCCGCTAAAAGACGGTGGTTAATTTTTTTTAAATAACCAAGTTTAAGCCTAGTTTAATTCTAATTATTAAAAATATAAAAAAATAATAGAATAAATAATGTTTTCTGAATTCTATGTGTTGATGCCAAAAGTTGGTTGTTTTTAAAAATATGTGTTAAAATAACCATGTTTAATCCCATTTATTGTTATTACCAATAAGTATTACAATACCAATTTATCATTAATCCGGATTTTTTTTCCGTCAAAAAATGGTGGTTCAATATTTCTTTTTAAAATAAATATGTTTAAGCCTAGTTTAATTCTACTTATTTTTTCGGCCAAGGAGATACAAAGAGTTAAGGAATAAATACTATTTTCTGAATTCTAGGTGACAAGCCAGGCTTAATTCCTCGTTTTTGTGATCTATCTAGAAATTTTTAGTCGCCAAAAGTTGACTGTTGTTAAAAATATATATCAAAATAACCATATTTAATCCCGTTTATTGTTTTTACCAATAAGATACAGTTGGTTAAGGAATATATAATATTTCCTGAATTGTATGTAAATTATTGTAAATTGCCAGATTTAGTTCTTTTTATAATTTACCTAGAAATTTTAGCTCTCAAAATCCGGTCGATTTTAAGAATATATGTCAAAATAACCATGTTTAGTCCCAGTTATTGCTTCTGTTAATAAGATAAAGTTATCAAAATAATTTTGTTTTATCCTTGCTGGGACTTCAGTGAAGGATATCTCAATATTTTGCAAATAATATATAACAAGACGAGAGACACCATTAGGTAGGAAACTTTTAAAATAACGTTATTTAATCTTTCATTGTATGTAACAAGCCAGGCTTAATTCCTTCTTTTGTGATCTATCTAAAAATTTTTAGTCTTAGGCCAAAAGTTGGTTATTTTTAAAAATATATGTCAAAATAACCATGTTTAATCTCGTTTATTGATTTTACCAATAAGATACAGTCGGTTAAGGAATATATAATATTTCCAGAAATGTATGTAAAATTTTGTAAATAGCCAGATTTAGTTCTTTTTATAATTTAATTAGAAATTTTAGCCGTCAAAATCCGGTTGATTTTAAGAATACATGCCAAAATAACCATGTTTAATCCCATTTATTGTTTTTCCATCATTTACCTAGACTTTTTGGACGTCAAATGCTGATGGTTTTTAAGGATATATGTCAAAATAGCCATGCTTACATTCAAAATAACTTTGTTTAATTCTTGCAGAACTTTTCTCTGAACTCTTTATCAGTAAAGGATATCTCAATATTTTACAAATAATCTATAACAAGACGAGAGACACCACTAGGTGCAGATTTTTTTTTTAAATCAAGGGGCGAAGCTTGGCAGCTGGCGCATGCGCATCAGCATCGTTCTGGTTTTCAATCGTGCTGCACTTTCTAATGTCACGTTGCTTGAAGATTAGCAACTACCCTCTAAACCCTGTTAAAACCAATAAATAACCAGGAACAAATGGGAAAATAACTAGGTTTAATCCCTGTTGCTTTCTAAACAAGTTTAAAATTCTAAACCAAGGTAAATAGAACTACTGCATATAACAAGACGAGAGACACCATCAGATAAAAAAAACTGTAAAATAACGTTGTTTAATCGTTCCCGAACTTTTGTCTGGACTCTTTTATCAGTAAAGGAGATCGCATAATTTTACAAATAATCTATATGACAAGACGAGAGACACCATTAGGTACGAAAAAACTTTAAAATAACGTTGTTTAGTCCTTCGTGAACTTTTGTCGGAACTCTTAACAATAAAGGAAATCTCAATATTTTACAAATAATCTATAACAAGACGAAAGACACCAATAGGTGCAGATTGTTTTTAAATTAAGTGGCGGAGCTTGGCAGCCAGCGCATGCGCATCAGCGTCGTCCTGGTTTTTCGAGGTGCATTTTCTAAACTCACGTCGCTTGAAGATTAGCAACTACCCTCTAAACTCTTAAAACTAATAAATAACCAGGAACAAATGGGAAAATAACCAGGTTTAATCCCTGTTGCTTCATAATGAAGTTTTAATTTTAACCCAAAGTAAATAGAACTAATGCATTTAACAAGACGAGAAACACTATCAGATAAAACAACTTTAAAGTAACCTGTTTAATCCTTGCTGAACTTTTGCCTGGACAATATTTTACAAATAATCTATATAACAATACGAGAGACACAATTAGGTACAAAAAACTTCAAAATAACATTAATTATTCCCTGCTGGATTTTTGCTTGAACTTTGATCAGTAAAGGAGATCTCAATATTTTACAAATAATGATATTTGGCAATACAAATTTAATCTCTAGTTATTCCTTAGTTCACCTGACTAAAGAAAATTTCGTTAAGTTCGTCAAAAACATATTCTTTTCTAGAAAATATATCGAAATAACCAGGTTTAATCTTTTTTTTTATCATTAATCCGATTTTTTTTTGCCGTCAAAAAATTGTGGTTAAATATTTTTTTTCAAAATAACCATGTTTAAGCCTAGTTTAATTCTATTTATTTTTTCGGCCAAGACGACACAGAGAGTTAAGGAATATATACTGTTTTTTGAATTGTATGTGACAAGACAGGCTTAATTATTTCTTTTTGTGATATATCTAGAAATTTTTAGCCGCCAAAAGTTGGTTGTTTTAAAAAATATGTCAAAATAACCATGTTTAATCAAATTTATTGTTTTTACCAATAAGATACAGTTGGTTAAGAAATATATACTTTTTCCTGAAGTGTATGTAAATTATTGTAAATAGCCCGGTTTAGTTCTTTTTACCTAGCAATTTTAGCCGTCAAAATCCGGTTGATTTTATGAATACATGCCAAAATAACCATGTTTAATCCCAGTTATTGATTCTGTTAATAAGATAAAGTCGTCAAAATAATTTTGTTTTATTCTTGCTGGACTTCAGTAAAGGATATCTCAATATTTTGCAAATAATATATAACAAGACGAGAAACACCATTAGGTACGAAAATTTTTAAAATAACGTTATTTAATCTTTCATTGTATGTGACAAGCCAGGCTTAATTCCTTCATTTTGTGATCTATCTAAAAATTTTTAGTCGCCAAAAGTTGGTTATTTTTAAAAATATATGTCAAAATAACCATGTTTAATCCCGTTTATTGATTTTACCAATAAGATACAGTCGGTTAAATAATATATAATATTTCCTGAAATGTATGTAAATTATTGTAAATAGCCAGATTTAGTTCTTTTTATAATTTACCTAGAAATTTTAGCCGTCAAAATCCGGTTGATTTTAAGAATACATGCCAAAATAACCATGTTTAATCCCATTTATTGTTTTTCCATCATTTACCTAGACTTTTTAGACGTCAAATGCTGATGGTTTTTAAGGATATATGTCAAAATAGCCATGCTTACATTCAAAATAACTTTGTTTAATTCTTGTTGAACTTTTCTCTGAACTCTTTATCAGTAAAGGATATCTCAATATTTTACAAATAATCTGTATAAATAGCAAGACGAGAGACGAGAGGTACGAAAAACTTTACAATAACTTTGTTTAATTCTCCGTGAAATCTTATCAGTAAAGGAGATCTTAATATTTGACAAATAATCTATAACAAGACGAGAGACACCACTAGGTGCAGATTTTTTTTTTAAATCATGGGGCGAAGCTTGGCAGCTGGCGCATGCGCATCAGCATCGTTCTGGTTTTCAATCGTGCTGCACTTTCTAATGTCACGTTGCTTGAAGATTAGCACCTACTTTCTGAACTCTGTAAAAACCAATAAGTAAGCGGGAACAAATGGGAAAATAACTAGGTTTAATCCCTGTTGCTTTCTAAACAAGTTTAAAATTCTACACCAAGGTAAATAGAACTACTGAATATAACAAGACGAGAGACACCATCAGATAAAAAAAAACTATAAAATAACGTTGTTTAATCCTTCCCGAACTTTTGTCTGGACTCTTTCATTAGTAAAGGATATCGCATAATTTTACAAATAATTTATATAATAAGACGAGAGACACTATTAGGTACAAAAAACTTCAAAATAACGTTATTTAATCCCTGTTGGACTTTTCCCTCAATGTTTTACCAATAATCTATATAACAAGACGAGGACACCATTAGGTACGAAAAACTTTAAAATAACGTTTTTTTATCCTTTGTGAACATTTGTCGGAGTGTGCTAGTAAAGCAGATCTCAATAATTTATAACAAGACGAGAGACACCATTAGGCGCAGATTTTTTTAAATTAAGGGGCGGAGCTTGGCAGCCTGCACATGCGCATCAGTATCGTTCTGGTTTTCAATCGTGCTGCACTTTCTAATGTCACGTCACTTGAAGATAAGCAACTACCCTCCAAACTCTGTTAAAACCAATAAATGGCCAGGAACAAATGGGAAAATAACCAGGTTTAATCCCTGTTGCCTTCTAATCATGTTTAAATTCTAACCCAAAGTAAATAGAACTAATGCATTCAACAAGACGAGAGACACCATCAGATAAAAAAAAACTGTAAAATAACGTTGTTTAATCCTTCCCGAACGTTTGTCTGGGCTCTTTTATCAGTAAAGGAAATCGCATAATTTTACAAACAATCTATACCAAGACGAGAGACACCATTAGGTGCCAATTTTTTTTAAAATTAAGTGGCGGAGCTTGGCAGTCGGCGCATGCTCATCAGTTGGTTTTCGTCCTGGTTTTTCGAGCTGAACTTTCTAATGTCACGTCGATTGAAGATTAGCATCTACCTTCCATACTCTGTTAAAATACATAAATAACCAGGGACAAGTGGGAATATAACCAGGTTTAATCCCTGCTGCCTTCTAATCAAGTTTATTCTGACCCGAAGTAAATAGAACTAATGCATTTAACAAGACGAGAGACACCATCAGATAAAGAAACTTTAAAATAACGTTGTTTAATCCTTGCTGAACTTTTGTCTGGACCCTTTTATTAGTCGTAATATAATCGCAATATTTTACAAATAATTTATATAATAAGACTAAAGAGTACGAAAAACTTCAAAATAACGTTGTTTAATCCTTCGTGAACTTTTGTCGGAACTCTATAACAAGACGAAAGAAACCATTAGGTGCAATTTTTTTTTAATTATGGGGCGGAGCTTGGCAGCCGGCGCATGCGCATCAGCATCGTCCTGGTTTTTCGAGCTGCACTTTCTAATGTCTTGTAAATTAGCAACTACCCTCTAAACTCAGTTAAAACCAATAAACTACCAGAAACAGATTGGAAAATAGCCAGGTTTAATCACTGTTGCTTTCTAATGAAGTATAAATCTAACCCAAAGAAAATGCATTTAACAAGACGAGAGACACCATCAGATAAAAGAACTGTAAAATAACGTTGTTTTGATTGGACTCTTTTATCAGTAAAGGATATCGCATAATTTTACAAATAATGTATATAATAAGACGAGAGACACTATTATGTCAAAAAAACTTCAAAATAACGTTATTTAATCCCCGCTGGACTTTTTCCTGAACTTTGATCAGTAAAGGAGATCTCAATATTTTACAAATAATGGTATTTGGCATTACAAATTTAATTTCTAGTTATTCGTTAGTTCACCTAATTAAAGAAAATTTCGTTAAAGGCGGTTAAAACATATTCTTTTCAATAAAATATATCGAAGTAACTAGGTCTAATCTTTTTTATTATTAATTCCGAATTTTTTTGCCGTCAAAAAATGGTGGTTTCAATTTTTTTATAGTTTAGTTTAATTCTACTTATTTTTTCGGCCAAGAAGTTACAGAGTGTTAAGGAATAAATACTATTTTCGAATTGTATGTGACAAGCGAAGCTTAATTCCTTCTTTTTGTGAACTATCTGAAAATTTTTAACCGCCAAAAGTTGGTTGTTTTTAAAAATATATGTCAAAATAACCATCTTTCATCCCAGTAGTTGCTTTCACCAATAAGATACAGTCCGTTAAGGAATATGTATTATTTCCTGAATTATATGAACATTATTGTAAATGGACAAGTTTAGTGCTTTTTGTAATTTACTTAGTAATTTTAGCCGTTAAAATCCGGTTGATTTTAAGAATACATGCCAAAATAACCATGTTTAATCCCAGTTGTTGCTTTTGTCAATAAGATAAATTAGGTTAAGGAATAAATACTATTTGCTGAACATTATGGATATTGTTCAGCAAATGGTATTTATTCCTATTGTTTAATCCTTTTTTATGGTTTATCTAGATATTTTTAGCTATCAAAATCTGGTTGTTTTTAAGAATATATGTCAAATAATAAGTGTTGGCGATACTCGAAGTGGCCACAAGATCAGGAGTCGCCGGCCAAGCGTGGTTCCCAGACGTGCTTTACTGGACTGAAGCCATGTCTATGAGTAAGCAATAGGTACGTCTCTCACACTTTAATTGAGTGAGCATGGGAGAATACAAGGACAAAGTGGACACCCTCAGGAATATGTAGACATACCAAGGAAATCTACCTTAACCCGGATAGATCCAAGGCCTCGTGGCTACTTGGGAGAAGTCGGCAGTACCTGGGAGACCTTACAGGAATCCTCACTAGCCACCAGACTAAACAGGCCTACTGTGGAGCAGGGGAAGAGTTGTCATACCACTTTCTTGGTGGGCGCGACTGCGCAACAGGACACTGAGAGCCGCCTTCCTCCTTCGAGAGGAGCTTCCGGCTCTGAGATGAGACTGAATACTCTCCTTCATTAGAGGGACGGGTCAACTCTTGGAGGGAATAAGGGTCCAGGCAGAGCAGGAATGGGTGAAACGGGGGACTGTGAAAAGGGCCTTTAAGGCCTAGTCGCAAGGTTTCGGCCCCCCCAAGTCTACTAACTACTAGTAAGTTTTGTGAAAAAGTTTTAGCTATTGGTGTGCTAGGGACTATGTGTCAATCGTTCCAAGGTTACTTCCATAAGTGAGACTGTGTTGAGGTGAATCTCTTTCTGGATCAGTTTCGCATTAACTGAGGTCTTGGAACACCCAATGATCCTTTTTCTTGTCGAAATCCAGATAAAGGACATTTCTATGCCTGTATCTTAGTTATTTTACCCAGGATCCTTCAGATTCTGTGAACCCAGCTCTATTCACACTTCACCTAAGAAACCATCTGCTATACCTCTACGTCGGATAACTCAATGATATAATAAATCAAGTTATTGTTAACCCTACACTTGAACTTAAGGACCTGAAATTTTTTAGTACCCATGGGGTATACCGAGAATATAATCCTTATCATTCATCTCTACCAAAACTAGCCTGAACTGGTGGCCATAGGTATCCCAGTCCACCAAACATTCTACAGCCACAAGTGCTGTTGGGTAAGCTTCTGGACAAAAAATCAAATTTTCATATAATGAATATAAGTTTTCCCCAATAATGTTCGCGAAAATATGGCTGTGTTGATAAGCAATTTTGAAATGTTTTTTGGAGTTCTAATTAAGAGATTACGCACCTTATTTTGTAGCTGAAGCCGATGAGATGCTTCAAAGCATTTTGTGCACATTCCTATAACAACACACTCATGTAAAATCTACAAACCATAAAAGCACCTCCTGGCATAAGCAAAATATCTTCGTAATTGCATCCTTTGCGACCTACACCGACGTTACACAATCATAACCAACTAATTAGCCCGCTTAGTGTTAGCGTAGGTAAGATCTCATTATACCACATATATCGTGCGGAGCAGCTTGTAATAGGTTATTTGTTTTATTTTACTCGTTTTGTAATTTATAGCGTCAAGGTGGACGGAAACGGCTCGCATGCCATTCCGGGAATTCTCTTTCTTTCTCGCGAAATCCGGGCTTATCCTGCCGCATTTACAGGAACGGTGTTTAAAGAACAGGTACCGTTCGGTCAGGAATTACGAAGATAAAACTTCAACTTTAGCAGTTATTGCTTGCCATCCTGCTGGTTTTCCCATGCATATAAATTACGTCTGCGTCGGATTTGAACTGCTGGCTTTATGCTGTCCAGTCACTTGCCCTTCGTTTCAAAGGACTGGCGTGACCTTTGCATATATTACGTCCTTAACCTAGTGGTGTAGGCGAATAACCCTATCCAATTATCAAGTATCAATGGCATCAAAAGACAATCAGGCAGGTGTCTGGTTGCTTTCTTGAGAGTGGCCATGCTCTGATTGTTTTGCACAATGTCTAACAGAGTTTTGGCTCGCATCAGTAACTACAAAAAACCATACATATTTACTTTATATCTTTTGCATACCGCTGACGTATCGGATATCTGATAGCTCTGTTTGAAAGGTCAAAAAACTTGTACGGCTCTCGGAATACCGATCAACCAGGTCAATTGATATTTAATTTTTTTTTTCGGTGTCCGACACCACATTTCACTGCTTTGAAAAACCACGCGCGAAGAAAATTAAAAGGCCTAAAAACTCAATTTCGTCATCATAGCGTGAACAATGGGTTTCTTATTTGTCGAGATTTACCTACTGGAAGTCGTAGGATTTATATAACATCAGGTCGAGAGTGTTATTGAGGAAAACGTATTTTTAACATCTTTGCAATTAATTAAGAAAAACAAAACAGCTTTTTTTATAGTTTTACTTAAGTTGCAGGATCGAGCCCACCAACGGAAGGACTACTCCAAAGAAGCTATAAAATTTATTTATCTACATCCACTATATTGTGAAGCTTTGCTAGATCTGGCGTGGATTAAACCCACTAGTGGATTAAAGATCTTCTAACACACTAGTTAAGTAAGTTGTTATAGAAAAGATTTCCAGACTTTCTACTTTTCAGCTCAATATCATTGTAAAAATAAATTTATCAAACTTGATATTTTTCAAAACCACGAATTTTCATTTGCTTTCCCACTCCTAATCGGTTGGTTTCAGCCGTGATTAAAGGTTTGTTATTCTCCTTATATAATAAATAACTATATAAATAATAAGTAAAACAAAATAGGTTTAAAATGTGCGAAGGAGGCAAGTTATAAAAATATATAAAGGGAGTGAATTTTAAAAAGTGAATAGAAATCCTTCACATGAAAAATACTTAAAATATGGGCATAACATTGTAACAAGAGAAACTTGGTAAAGCAAATGCTTACCATAATGATAACCTCTATTAAATTCAAATTACTGAAAAATTATATAATTTCTAGGAACACAACCCATGACCAAATGACCAACCTGACGCTAAATCAGAAATGGACGAAGAAAAAGAAGAATAAGGAGATGGTAATGATTCACCCCTACTGTAAATATCACTCGACTAGAGTGGTGAAGAATAAGACAAGATAAGTGAAGACCAATAAGAAAACCTTCGCGTCAACCGTAAAGTGAACAACAGATTGAACTACTTCTGAAAGAAAAATGATGGTTTATGAAAGAGGGATGATCAATAATATGATTACTGTACACCAGGCTCGACTATGTCTGAAGAAAGAAATTGAAGAGTTATCAAGGGGAGATGATCAATAATAAGATTACCAAAGTCAGGGGCAACTGATATGTTATCTTGAATCAGATAAAGAAAGAACGACTCTTGTAGAAAGTATTGGGATTCGACTTTTTTGGGATTAAGCCTTGATAGGTCAGTCAAGAGACACTCTGTATGCTTAAAGAATAAAGTGAGTCAAATCTGGAGAGTAGCGACTGTTCCTAACGGCGCAGCCCGAAGAAACCACTCGATGACCTGTTTACTCCCATAGTTTATACAGAGTATTTGAGAAAGGCGCTGAAAAACTTTAGGGAGTATTAGATGACGCCTTATCCGCAAGCAGAACGTTTTTGAGATACAGAGTGTCAAAGAAATATTTCCTTATGAGTTATTTCAGGAACTTATTAAGATAGATAACTGAATTTTTGAACACCGCGCGCCACCACCTCTCCCACCACAGTTTCTCCACTGTAGCGCGACGGCGCCGGACGGCGGGGGAATAAATACCACGGAGCTCACCACAGTCGAATCAGTCAACGTCGAGAAGCACGAGAGATCACTTCGCCCATTGTAGACGAAACATCAGGAAAATTCCATTGGACCACGGCTTCAAAACCGGGCAAACACTTTAGAGTGTCATGATTGGATCTGGTTGGATGGACTGGTCAGTGATTCTTATTCCAAAGTTTTTTTCTTTGTAAAAGTTTTGATGTAAAAGGCAATCGCGCCAAAACGCTCAAGCTCGATCTGTGATGTTACATTAAAATATTTTATTTCGGTCAATCATTATTGACATGTAATAGCTTTAAACCATTTTGTTCAGCACCACCTTGTTAGGTTGCTCGTTAGGACGAACTCGGTCAAACCCAGTAATGCCGATTTAGAGCTAAATTGAAAAATCCCATCCATCAACTTCCAAATTCGTACCCGGCTGTGCTATTAACGTTTACAATTAGGACCGCCCAGGCAATTAGAATCGTTTTAGATTAGCCCGACATCATCATCATCGTCTTTGACCTTGCCCCCTTAGACCCATGCACTATACATGGTTCCCATCATTCACAGACAGCAGTTCCGAATCTTAGGGCTTTCCTTCCTCGAAAAGTTTTAGTGAACTGAAAGTTGCTTATACTTGACCGTTACAGTTAGACTGTGAAGTACTGTTAATCGTAAAAACAATGTCAGTCCGAATTGTTTACTATCAAACAGCTTCCTACAAATAATAAAATCGTGATGGATGATTCGAAACGTGGGGCGTGGTGCGGATGCCGGGCTGTCGTTCTGCTCACGATTTTATATGAAAAAAGTACCAGTCATAGTTAGAAGTCGTGTTTTTTCTTTAGGGTATTTTTCTTTAAAAACTATGGCAGTACCGTCCAGTCATGTTATTAATTGGAATGTCGTGTTGGATTAACAGATTGATTCAGCTAGCTGCTGAATGTTTGGGCTTCAGGCCCGACGTTGTTCAAAAGATTATCTTCACATGAATAATTTTTTTCAAAAGTTATTTTGAAGCAGACTGTATAGTTTTTCTCAACGGAGTTTTTTTATCCAAAATTTCACCCTTTTAGAAGATACTAAAATTCTTGGCACAAAAAGTTGATACATTTTGTTAATTTTCGTCTAATAATCGAGTTTAAAACTCAGGATTAAAAGACTGGAAAAAATTGCGTTAGTCAGAATTTTTAGAGAATTTATATTAAATTTTTGATTTTTTTTAATGCGAGGAAAAAATTAAGACAGTCTGTTACTCAGAAAATTTGTTCCTTGAAATTAATTTTGAAAACAAAAATCAAACTTTGCTATGTTGTTTAGCTATAAAAGACGGCCGCATGACAGTTTTCATTCATTCTGGCTCCGACTCTTAAAGAGTCAAGATCTAAATTTAAAAACCGTAGAAAAGATTCGATCGCCAGCAGTCCTCGAATCAACAACGGGAAAACTACCGAACCGATAACAAAAGAGCCCCAATTTGAGATCCGAAATTGTAAGCCAAATAATACTGTATACACTCACTGTCATTCATTACTCTGTGCCTTGGTACTCACTGGGCCCCTTTTATATAACTTGGCTTTGGTGTTTACTAAGCCCCTTTTTCTCTTTCTGGCTTTGGTTTTTACTGGGCCCTTTTTCACTCTCTGGCTTTGGTGCTTACTGAGCCCCTTTTTCTCTTTCTGGCCTTGGTATTTACTGGGCCCCTTTTCACTTTCTGGCTTTGGTGTTTACTGAGCCCCTTTTAGTTTCTTGGCTTTGGTGTTAACTGAGCCCCCTTTGTGTTCTATGCCCTCGTGCTTACTGGGCCCCTTCTATTCTTTGGTCTAGGTGTTTACTGGACCTCTTCCTATAAGTCTTTCAAACCCTGGTGATTATCGAGCCCCATTTTCTCAACTCCCCATACAATGGCTAGGCATTCCTTTTCCGTAACTGAATATTTCTTCTCGGTTGTCGTAAGGGTTCGGCTAGCGTACGCTATCACATGATCCCCATCAGTGAAATTCTGTGTAAGTGCCGCACCTAACCCATTACCAGACGCATCAGTTTGCAATACGAATGTTCTGGTAAAATCCGGACATGCCAGTACTGGGGCTTCGGTAAGTGTATTCGGCATCACCACCCTGACTCGCTTTCCATCATTGGTTGTAAAGAACATCTTTAACCTTTTATTGTTTACGTTCTTCGGCCGCCTGTAAAATAACTTTTTTTTTCAAGCGGACTAAAAGTACGTCATTTGTTTTCTCCATACGCACACCTAAAGTAGGCTTTCTAATCCTGAGACCAAAAAAGTAGCAAAAAAGTCCTAGGCAGTAAAAGTACAGTCAAAAGTCACCGCTGCTGTCATGGTGGCGCATATATAAACCAACTTATTGCCATCTTTACATTCTTGTTGAAAAAGCAAAGGATAGGAATACTCTCAGAGCGCTCGAGAGCACCACCTGAAACCGTTTTTAGTCGAAATCGCATAGGTTCTCGAATTCTGTTAAATGTGGTTGGTTGTCATGAGTGTCATCATTTATCTGCCAATGTGATTTTTATTAATTTAGTATTGATAATAATGCTACAAATTTTTAGTTTACCATAGTTTACCTAAACCAGCTAAACCATTGGTTATGATTTAATATCATTAAAACCATTGAACATTGAAAATCACCATTCTAAAACATTCTATTTATATACACCACTAATTGGGTAAGTAGCTGGACCCGCTTAAAGAGGATGAGAGAATATTGCAAAACTGAATCACTCTAAAATAGACTTTCCTGCATGCTTGAAAAAAAAATGGCATATGCAACTCGGAATAAAAGGTCGTTTTGTGCTTCGCCCAGTTGCAGGCCTCAGCTTCGCTTCGGCCGTCAATCTCTGGGCTTAGCACGAAAAGACCCACTTTTACTCCTAGTGACATAATCTACTATTTTCTGTCAAAATAGTGAAATTTTAATCGTCTCAAAATACAAAACTAGAATTTTTTTGGGAAAGTTGAGGTCAAATTCGGTTAAAAATTGCTCGAAGCATTAAAAAAAAATAGAAATTGAATATTATTGAAAAAATTTAGGTTAGGACTAGGGCAAAAATAGGTTAAAACCTGCATAAAGCGTCTAAAAATGCAAAATATGACTCTTTCGAGAAATCCAGGTCAAAAATTGGATAAAAATCGATGAAAAATGACCTAGCTCGTATAAAAATGCAAATTTTCTTGTCTTTTCTAGAAATTTAGTTTTAGTACAAAATTAGACCAAACTAATTCAAATCTTCTAATTTGCTGTTTTTGGTAAAATAAATTTTTCGGTCAAAATAATGAAATGTGAATTGTCTAAAAATGCAAATTTTGTATTTATTGAGACAGTTGGGTTAAGGCCAAAATTAGTAAAAATTACTCAAAGCATCAAAAAATTCAAAATAAAAGTCATTGAAACAAAATTGGAATTAGGACAAAAATTGCTGAAAACTGGCACAAAACGTCTAAAAAACTATATCAGACTTTTTGAAAAAAGTCAGGTTGAAAATAGGACTGAAAATGACCTACTTGGTAGAAAAATTCGAGAAATTCGGTTTTAGGACAAAATTAGGCCAAACTGATTCAAATCTTCTAATTTGCTGTTTTTGGTAAAATATATTTTTCTGTCAAAATAGTGAAATTTGAATCGTCTCAAAATACAAAACTAAAATTTTTTTGGGAAAGTTGGGGCCAAATTCGGTTAAAAATTGCTCAAAGCATTAAAAAAAAAATAGAAATTGAATATTATTGAAAAAATCTAGGTTAGGACTAGGGCAAAAATAGGTTAAAACCTGCATAAAGCGTCTAAAAATGCAAAATATGACTCTTTCGAGAAATCCAGGTCAAAAATTGGATAAAAATCGATGAAAAATGACCTATCGCGTATAAAAATGCAAATTTTGTTGTCTTTTCTAGAAATTTAGTTTTAGTACAAAATTAGACCAAACTAATTCAAATCTTCTAATTTGCTGTTTTTGGTAAAATAAATTTTTCGGTCAAAATAATGAAATGTGAATCGTCTAAAAATGCAAATTTGGTATTTATTGAGACAGTTGGGTTAAGGCCAAAATTAGTAAAAATTACTCAAAGCATCAAAAAATTCAAAATAAAAGTCATTGAAACAAAAATTTAGTTTGGAATTAGGACAAAAATTGCTGAAAACTGGCACAAAACGTCTAAAAAACTATATTAGACTTTTTGAAAAAAGTCAGGTTGAAAATAAGACTGAAAATGACCTACTTGGTAGAAAAATTAGAGAAATTCGGTTTTAGGACAAAATTAGGCCAAACTGATTCAAATCTTCTAATTTGCTGTTTTTGGTAAAATATATTTTTCTGTCAAAATAGTGAAATTTGAATCGTCTCAAAATACAAAATTATAATTTTTTTGGGAAAGTTGGGGCCAAATTCGGTTAAAAATTGCTCGAAGCATTAAAAAAAAATAGAAATTGAATATTATTGAAAAAATCTATATTAGGACTAGGGCAAAAATAGGTTAAAACCTGCACAAAGCGTCTAAAAATGCAAAATATGACTCTTTCGAGAAATCCAGGTCAAAAATTGGATAAAAATCGATGAAAAATGACCTAGCTCGTATAAAAATGCAAATTTTGTTGTCTTTTCTAGAAATTTAGTTTTAGTACAAAATTAGACCAAACTAATTCAAATCTTCTAATTTGCTGTTTTTGGTAAAATAAATTTTTCGGTCAAAATAATGAAATGTGAATTGTCTAAAAATGCAAATTTGGTATTTATTGAGACAGTTGGGTTAAGGCCAAAATTAGTAAAAATTACTCAAAGCATCAAAAAATTCAAAATAAAAGTCATTGAAACAAAATTGGAATTAGGACAAAAATTGCTGAAAACTGGCACAAAACGTCTAAAAAACTATATTAGACTTTTTGAAAAAAGTCAGGTTGAAAATAGGACTGAAAATGACCTACTTGGTAGAAAAATTCGAGAAATTCGGTTTTAGGACAAAATTAGGCCAAACTGATTCAAATCTTCTAATTTGCTGCTTTTGGTAAAATATATTTTTCTGTCAAAATAGTGAAATTTGAATCGTCTCAAAATACAAAACTAGAATTTTTTTGGGAAAGTTGAGGCCAAATTCGGTTAAAAATTGCTCGAAGCATTAAAAAAAAATAGAAATTGAATATTATTGAAAAAATCTAGGTTAGGACTATGGCAAAAATAGGTTAAAACCTGCACAAAGCGTCTAAAAATGCAAAATATGACTCTTTCGAGAAATCCAGGTCAAAAATTGGATAAAAACCGATGAAAAATGACCTAGCTCGTATAAAATTGCAAATTTTTTTTCAAGCAGACTAAATGTACATCATTTGTTTTCTCCATACGTACACCTAAAGTGGGCTTTCAAATCCAGAGACCAAAAAGTAGCAAAAAAGTCCTAGGCAGTAAAAGTAAAGTCAAAAGTCACCGCTACTGTAATGGTGGCGCATATATAAACGATTTTTATTCACCAAAATTATTTGAACACTAGATGACACCAGATAAACCGATCTGAGTGTTTTGCCATCTTCACAGTCTTATTGAAAAAGCAAAGGATAGGAATACTCTCAGAGCATCACCCAAAACTGTTATTAGTCGAAATCGCATAGGTTCACGAATTTTGAAATTGTCTGTTAAATGTCATGCGCGTCATCATATTTATCTGTCAATGTGACTTATATTAATTTAGCATTGGAAATATTGCTACAAATTCTTAGTTTACCATAACCATTGGTTATGATTTAATATCATTAAAACCATGGACCATCATTAAAACCATTGAACATTGAAAAACACCATTCTAACACATTCTATGTATTTTACAAATAATATACACCACTAATTGGGTACGTACCTAGACCCGCTTAATGAAGATGAGAGAAAATTGCAAAACTGAATCACTCTGAAATAGATTTATTATATCCTGCATGCTCGAAAAAAAAATAGTATATGTTACTCGGAGTAAAAGGTCTTTTTGTGCTTCGCCCAGTTGTAGGCCTCAGCTTCGCTTCGCCCGTCAATCTCTGGGCTCAGCACGAAAAGACCCACTTTTACTCCTAGTGACATAATCTACTATTTTCTCAATTCTCTTGACCAATTCTTTGGATCCGGAGTTGCAAGTACCGCCACTGCAATATCATGCCCAGTCCATTCATTCACTTCACTGTTTCCATCAGTATTGACTTTTCCTCCATTACGTCCATTGGCAATTTTGCTTGGTCCCCTTCGCTCGGCGTTTCTGAGCTGTGCACAATAGAGATTTCGTCAGAAACTGTGGTGTTAATAATAGACGGGATAGAGTTTACAGCAGGACAGTTGGGGTCATTTATGGGCGGGATAATAACAGGAAATTTTGAGTTGAATGGTAGCTTAGAGCTGTAATCAGATGTGGTTGGTATGGTGTACTTCAAAGGAAGTGGTCTTGTACTTTTCCTGTCTACAGCAAGGCATTCGGATGCTACAATTTTATGAGGTTTGCCAAATAATGAGATCTTTTGATTTATCAATTTATCCAAGTTATCCAAATAGTTATTATTCTGAGTACATCGCTCAACATAGCTCTAAACATCAAACTTTGCTGTTAAAAAATTTGCCGTTTTAGAATATGCTGAAATTCTTGGCTCAAAAATTCAAGTTTATTTATAGATCTATGTCGAATAATTGAGTTTCAAACTCAGAGTTGAAAGCAGAAAAATTTGAATGTGTCATCATTTTTAAATGATTTTAAAACACAAAATTAGACTTTTTGTTACTTTGAAATGATTTTTATAGTTTCTCACAATTTCGTTTTTTTAATCAGTTTTGATCAAAAAAATCGGATTTTATTTCTAAATATCTCTCATTTTTAGGTAAATTCAAGTCAAATAATTGTATTAGTTGTGTCCCAACATAAACATTTTTTTTCGTAAAAGATCGTTTCTACGGAAAAGTTGCCGTAAGAAATTTTTGAAAACTTGTCTTTCTTATTAAAAAACGATTGTGCCCATCTTTTAGTGGAAAACCACGTTTCTTAAAGTGAATTGTAAAACAAAAGATAAAGCCATAATCCAGAATGTCACCCTTATAGAAGATACTAAAATTCTTGGCTAAAAAATCTGGTATGATTTATCGATAATTTCCTAATAATTGAGTTTCAAACTCAGGGTTAAAAGACAGAAAAATTTTCATTAGCCATCATTATTAGAGAATTTAGATCCAACAAAAATGGATTTTTTATTATTCGGAAGTCTGTTACTGTTTTAGAAGATGCTAAAATCCTTGGCGGAAAAATTCAAGTTTATTTATAAATTTATATCTAACCATTGAGTTCAAAACTTAGCTTTAAGAGAGGGAAAAATTTGAATGTGTCATCAGTTTTAAACAATTTTATGTCAAAAAGCTGTACTTGTTGTAGTTTTGCTCAACGGCATTTCTTTTATCAGTTTTGGTGCAAAAATTCTTATTTGAAATTTTTAGAAAACTTAACGTAAAAATTTTTTATTTTTTATTTTTATTTAGAAACAGTTATGACAGTGTCTAACACAAAAATTCTTTTTCTTGAAGTAAATTTTGAAATAAAAAATCAGACTTTAGTACAACCTTTTTTCCGTTTGCTGTTGTCAAAGTGCTAAAATTCAAAAATTAAAGTTTATTCATATCTAAAAATTGAGTTCAAAACTTAAGTTTGAGAGACAAAAAAATTTGCATGTGTCATAATTTTTAATCAATTTTAACTCACAAAATTGGTCTTTTTATTATTCTCAACCAAGATATGATGTTTCAACCAAAAAAAAAATGGGTAAAGTCCAACCAAAATTCAGGCTTTAGTCTAAAGGTTTATCGTTCTAAAATTCCTAGCTAAAAATTGAAGTTAATTTATCTTATATATATATTTTATAAAGTTAGGATTAACAGATCGAAAAATTTGCAAATGTAATCATTTTTAAACGATTTAAGTCACAAAATTGGACTTTTTATTATTTCCAAACGATTGTTATAGTTTAGTCGATTTTAAGTCAAACAATTGTACTTTTTGTGTCCCATCATGAATGTTTTCTTTCCGTAAAAAGCCGCTTACGCTCATACCATTAAATGGATATTCGATATCCATTATATACCCATTGGTTTTCCCAAATAGAATATCGTTTTAGGAGGTCCATTGGATATCCATATAACATCCGAAATCAGATATAATATTACGTGAGCGGAATGGATGTCCAACGGATATCTTATGGATTTCCAGGACTTTGCAGTGCAACAGGTATAATTAACCTGTTTTATTATTGTCTTTTATAATAAAGATTTAAAATTTGAACTGTTTTATTATAAAATTGAAATTGAAAATTGTCTTGAATTGAAATGCTTACTTCATCTAAAAGTGCTGGAACTGTGCCTCAGTGACGGATCCAGGGGGGGAGGGGCAATTGCCAGTTGGCGCGAAAACAGTTGGATTCACTCCGATCGGTTAAGGCGTTCTTAAGATACAGACAGTCAAAGTTGAGAATTGAGAAAAAAGTCGTAATACTCCCTCTTCGGACATTTTAGAAAAAATTTCGGAAAAGTTTTTTTTTGCTGTTTTTTGATTGAAATAGCACGCTTGCAATCCACTGACGACGTAACAAACTCAATTTTAATGAATTTAACATCTAAAGAGTTTTTTTTTTAAAATGGTCAAAAACCGCGATTCTAAAAGTGCTTAAAACTTTCAAAGAGGTTTACTTCCGAAAATAATGCACTTACAGAACTTCCGATGGTGGAGGTGAAAGAGGATATGCGGAAGAGGAAAAAAACAGTTAGATTCAGTCAATAAAGTTACAGGCCGTCAATAAAATTGTTACTGTCTTTCTGACTCATAATGGTTAGTAGGTGACAGCGGAAATTAACCGTTGACTAGACAACGCGGAATTTCCACTGAAATTATTTGAAAAGTACACTGGTCTTATGGAAAAATTAATGCATGAGGGGAATATTCGTCAATATAACCCCCCCCCCCCCCCTTCACAAAAGTCTACATCCGCCACTACTGTGACTCTTCTTAATTCGAATTCAAATATCAAAATACAATCTAAAAGGTTGTCCGGGCTTTGAAACCGTGGTATAGTGGAATTTCTTCCTGATGTTTCGTCTACAGCGGCAGCAGACATTATCAGGCGAGGAGGCAATGGGCGAAGTGATCTCTCGTGCTTCCCGACGTTGACTGATTCGACTGTGGTGAGCTGCGTGGTATTTATTCCCTTGACGTCGCGCTGCAGTGGAGTGGGGGCAGTGGTTGCAGATCTCATTGGACTCTCTCGTTCGTATCAAACGCTGCGACTTTGAGGAGAGCGTGCTCTGCTACTGCTGACTTTTGCAGTTGCAGGCTGGGACAAACACATTGACACATTGATGGTCTAGTGTTGAGGGGTCGCAAAAAAAAGAAGCTATAATGGAAAGAGTCTTAAAGCTTCTTTGTTTAATGCTTTTTCTTAGCTAGCTTTTATACTGATACTTTTTGTAATAATTTGTTATTATTTATTTACAAATACTTGTAACGTTTACAGGTATTTTCTTTTAGAGAGAATGGCGAAGACCCGAAATTACTAGCAGATCTATAGGAGACGCCGAAAATTTTCTTTAAATGTGCACCTACAACGGTATTAAAAGATAGCATCGCCCAATCAATACGTACAATTTATTTTAGCCAATACTATAGCAAAAACTAAAAAGAAGAGAATGTCCAGTTTCGTATTTTCATGGATATAAGTAGTATTACATGAACATCCAATGGATGTACATAATACATGTCCATTGAATGTTAGTCCGAGCGACAAATGTACATCCACTGAATACACAATAGATATTGGTTGTTGTCCAAAGAATATCCAATGGATATCATTCAGAATATCCATCTCTACAACTTTGTATCCAATGAATATCAACTGGATATCAATTTACTATGTGGATATCTTTGTGCGGAAAAGTTTCCGTAAAAAAAAAGTTAAAACTTGTATTTTTATTGCTTGAAAACCATTGTGACCATGTAATAAAACATTTTGGTCTGCCTTTTCCTTATTTTTTTGCACATTAATGTTATACTGTGTTGAATTTTGTACATTTCATCAATCAAGTATAGACATAACGTCAAGTTGTTTAAACTTTAGCTACTCTCTAAAACCATAGTGACTTATAGGTTATATTAAATTTGCCATCAGATGGCCAAATGGAAACATCAACGAATGGAAAAATGGCCAGTGGTTCTTTTTCCATTCGTTGGAATTACTTTCACTTATGGCTTCTTCATATGTGCTAACTATATAGACCTCGATGAAATTTAATGCAAAGTCTGCATATTTCCTGCGAATGTTGATGTTTCTTTACTGCCTGGCTTAAGTGCCGCACTCTATCTTAGATTGTTGGCTTCGGACTCAGTTTCTGGTATTTTTAGCTTCTTCTGGTCCTTTTCACAATTATTTGTATTCTCCTTAGAACACCATCAATTTTAAAATCCTCTTTTCATTTGGTTCATGTCCTGCCCAGATCTCCCATGCTCGATTTGACTTAAAGGTATTTCTTTGAGTATATCAGAGATTATCACTCTCCTCTGAACAAGAGTGACTATTTGGCTATCTACTGACCTACTGACCTTGTGGCACCCAGCCAGAAGAGAAATGGGTGCCTAAGAGAGACAGCCTTGTCTTATGGAAACCGTAATATAAAAAGAGAGTTGGGTAGAATAAACAATATTGAACCGTTTGAAAGCCAAGTTGATCAGCTACGTACTTTGAACTTTTCTTGTTCCTTTTATTGATATCACAGATCATCTCTTTCTTCTGATCAAGAGTGATAGTTTCAGTACCTATTGAGGTACCTATCAATCTTTGAAAAGCTGCTTTATCTAAGCCACACGTATTAGACTTCTATACGATGTTCTTGATACCAGTGCGTCTAGGAATTATACTATTCTTTCTCTATATTCATGTTGAATTGAATGTCAGGTTTAGAGAACAATGCTAGTTTATATAGGTATCGCAGTACATGCAGCTCCTGCCCATGGGTAATTTGGAGCCTTTGAGCTGCTCAGCATCGAAAGAATACTCTACATAACGGTGTGGTATTCTCTTTAAATTTTCCCATTCTGGTGTAGAAAGTATATAGTGCAGAGTGGTCTCCAGCTCTATGCCTTTTTTAAGGTGCCTCCTAAAATCGTTGTTGCAGTATTCTTCATTGCAGTGTACTTCATAAAGCATCTAGGATGTCACTTTTTATTTTATGAAAAATGTGGTCTTGAGCTGCCTTCAAACAGTGTACTGGCAGTATGTCCACTAACTTTCGGTCTATACTTCCGCCATCTGAATATTGCCCTCCTCAATACCTCTCTTTTGATACGTAGCTAACACTCGCTGTTTCCTTTGCAAGAACATCGGCGATTTCACTACACTCAATGCTATTGTGACCTGGAATGTGGTGACTCCAGTGTGGTTCAGTAAGTTTTGAAATTCCCACAGAGTTTCGAAGAGATCCAGTTGGAGTCAAGCAGTGGTCTAAGTGCCGCTTGGGTGTCCGAGTATATTTTGATAGATAACTCCTAAATCTTTGAGGCGGAAAGTTCATTTTTTACTACTTACTTTTGGGTGAAGCCTCATACACTTTTGGGCCCGATTCGTTCGTTGTTGGAGAAGGAATTTCGCACTACTCACAGTAAAATGACTGCGAATAACAATTTACCCTAGAAAGGGCTCGGACGAATCGACCTAGTTGACGTTTCGGCAACTTCTCTGCTGCCTTCTTCAGAACTATCTGAAAAATAAAGCTTTAAAAACTATGAATTACAAAAAATTATACCTATCAATGTGTTTGGTCTTTGAGTATTTGTGTGTGATATTCTGAAAATCGCTTTTTGCTTTTGACATGAAAATGTCATTTGATAAGAATTGTCATTATTACGCAAGGTACGTTTAAAATGTTTGGTTAATGTATTGTTTAGTACCTAATATAATTTGTTCTATCTACGTGTAAAATAGGTATAATGTGAATGTTATTTTTAAATTATATGTAAGTTACCATTTTGAACTTCTTGTTCTAACATAGGTAACAATGTTTTATCTATGTATGCTGAACAAGAAGCCACACAATGATCTTTGTTAAGTAAAATATATGCACTTTCTTTGATTTTACGCTTCTTTGATAATGGTTCTTTGGATACGTTACTAGTATTGTTCCATTTTATTCTATGACCATTATCAAAGGCGTATTGGCATATATTTGACTTTTCAAAATCTCGGTTTTTTTTGTAATTTTGATGTTCATTTTTTACAGGTCTAGAAGTTTCGCCTATATAAATTTTCTCGCATTCGCAAGGAATTTTATATATAACGTTTTTTGTGTATTCGTTTTCATTGTGTGGTTTAGTTTTTGAAAGTTGGGCAAGTAATATATTTTGTGTTCTAAAAACTGTTCTAATACTGTATTTGTTACCTAGTCGTTTAATTTTGTCTGATAACCCTTTGATATATGGTATAAAAAGGTTTGTAATATGTCTATTATGATTTTGCCTTATATTTGGCTGTTCGAATTGATTAAAGCATTTATTAATGAAATAATTTGGATAATTGTTTTTAAGTAAAACATTTTTTTATATATTTCTTTTCAATTTCTAAACTATTATCATTACAAATGATTTTTGCGCGATCAAATAGACTCTTTACAACTCCTTTTTTTACCATAATAGGGTGATTTGAGTTGTAGTTTAAGTATCGATCTGTATGTGTTGGTTTGCGATAAACAACAGTTTCAAATCTGTCTAAATCTTTTTTTATTAGTATGTCTAAAAATGCAAGTGTTTGATTTTGTTCTTTTTCAATTGTGAATTTTATAGTGGGTTATTGTGAATTTATGTGATTGAGGAAGGTGCCTAAATGATTATTACCAAACTGATATACTGAAAAAACATCATCAATATATCTCCACCAAACTAAAGGTTTAAAGTCATAATTATAAACATTATTTGATTCAAAATTTTCCATAAATAAATTACTAAGTACAGGAGACAATGGTGAACCCATTGCCATACCTGTATTTTGTTGGTAATAATCATTTTTGTATTGAAAATAGGTTGTGTTAACGCACAGTGTTAGTAATTCCATAATTGTATTTATGTGTAGTTTAGTGCGTTCTCTAAGCTTGATGTCATTTCCAAGTTTATTTTTTACAATAATTAAAGTTTTATCGACAGGTACATTAGTAAACAAACTAGAAACATCTAAACTTACCAGTGTGTGATTTGGGTCTATATCTATATCTTTTAGTTTTTCTAAAAAATTACTAGAGTTTTTAATGTATGATTCTGTGTTTCCTACTAAAGGATTTAATATCTCTAATAAAAACCTAGATAGTGGATGTGTTGGTGAGTTAATGCTACTGACAATAGGTCTAAGAGGAATGTTGTTTTTATGTATTTTTGAAACACCGTAAAAGTGAGGTGTTTTACTGTTGTGTGGTGTTAATTTAATTTAATTAATTTAATTTAATGTTAATTTAACACCACTACATACAGATTACAGAACAATTAGAATTTTAGAAAGGGCTAGTAAATCACTAATTAGGAACGAAATACAATTCCACATACGTAGACATTTATTTTAGAAAATGACATTAATGTAATGAAAGATAATTTATTTTCAAATATTGATTTTAATGATTTTAATCATATGTGGGATTGTATTCAAAGTAGCTATTTCACAAAATTTAACAAACATAAAAACATACAGTTAAAGAAATTCAACAAACTAATTAACTACAAAATAAACAAAGAGTTTAGATACTTAAGAAACAATAATATAAACACTAAAACAGTAATAAACCTATCAAACAGAAACCTCAATAATCTGAAAATCTTGTACTTTCTAAAGGTCTAAATTTTTCTGTAACACCTAAAAATGTTCCTAAGCTTGATTTCATTTCAGCAATTGAAGAAACAGTTCAAAACTTACCACAAGAACACCAACAAGAGTTTGGAATTAGGTCAAAATTAATTTTAGAAAAACCTTTTAACATTAAACAAAACCTAAATCCCATCGAGCGAAAGGCACTCAATTCTTTAAAAAAAGATAATAGTATTAAAATTCTTCCAGCAGATAAAGGTAACGATACAGTTGTAATTAACTGTATTACTTATGAACAAAAAATTGAGAGCCTTTTAAACGATGGTAATTACACAAAACTTAACAAAGATCCAACTGAAAAAATAGAAAGACAAATTTACACCACTTAAAAAAAAAACACAAAAACAGTTTCACTGATAGAGAAAGATTCAAATTAACACCACACAACAGTAAAACACCTCACATTTACGGTGTTCCAAAAATACATAAAAACCACATTCCTCCTAGACCTATTGTCAATAGCATTAACACACCAACACATCCACTATCTAGGTTTTTATTAGAGATATTAAATCCTTTAGTAGGAAACACAGAATCATACATTAAAAACTCAAGTCGTTTTTTAGAAAAACTAAAAGATATAGATATAAACCCAAATCACACACTGGTAAGTTTTGATGTTTCTAGTTTGTTTACCAATGTACCTGTCGATAAAAGTTTAATTATTGTAAAAAATAACCTTGAAAATGACATCAAGCTTAGAGAACGCACTAAACTAAACATAAATACAATTATGGAATTACTAACACTATGATGATGTTTTTTCAATATATCAGTTTGGTAATAATCATTTAGATACCTTTCTCAATCACATAAATTCACAAGAACCCACTATAAAATTCACAATTGAAAAATAACAAAACCAAACACTTCCATTTTTAGACATACTAATTAAAAGAAGATTTAGACAGATTTGAAACTTTTGTTTATCGCAAACCAACACATACAGATCGATACTTAAACTACAACCCAAATCACCCTATTATGGTAAAAAAAGGAGTTGTAAAGAGTCTATTTGATCGCGCAAAAATCATTTGTAATGATAATAGATTGGAAATTGAAAAGAAATATATAAAAAATTATTTTACTTAAAAACAATTATCCAAATTATGTCATTAATAAATGCTTTAATCAATTCGAACAGCCAAATATAAGGCAAAATCAAAATAGACTACAAACCTTTTTATACCATATATCGAAAGATTATCAGACAAAATTAAACGATTAGGTAACAAATACAATATTAGAACAGTTTTTAGAACACAAAATACATTACGTGCCCAACTGACAAAAACTAAACCACACAATGAAAACGAATACACAAAAAACGTTATATATAAAATTCCTTGCGAATGCGAGAAATTTTATATAGGCGAAATTTCTAGACCTCTAAAAAAGAGAATAAAAGAACATCAAAATTACATAAAAAACAGAGATTTTGAAAAGTCAAATATATGCCAACACGCCTTTGATAATGGTCATAGAATAAAATGGAACAATACTAGTAACGTATCCAAAGAACCATTATCAAAGAAGCGTAAAATCAAAGAAAGTGCATATATTTTACTTAACAAAGATCATTGTGTGGCTTCTTGTTTAGCATACATAGATAACACATGGTTACCTATGTTAGAACAAGAAGTTCAAAATGGTAACTTACATATAAATTAATAATAACATTCACATTCTACCTATTTTACACGTAGATAGAACAAATTATATTAATTACTAAACAATACATTAACCAAACATTTTAAACGTACTTTTCGTAATAATGACAATTCTTATCAAATGACATTTTCATGTCAAAAGCAAAAAGCGATTTTCAAAATATCATACACAAATACTCAAAGACCAAACACATTTATAAGTATAATTTTTTGTAATTCATAGTTTCTAAAGCTTTATTTTTTAGATAGTTCTGAAGAAGGCAGCAGAGAAGTTGCCGAAACGTCAACTAGGTCGATTCGTCCGAGCCCTTTCTAGGGTAAATTGTTATTCGCAGTCATTTTATTGTGAGTAGTGCGAAATTCCTTCTCCAACAACGAACGAATCGGGCCCAAAAGTGTATGAAGCTTCACCCAAAAGTAAGTAGTAAAAATAGCTATTTATGTAACCAGTTACGAAAAGTCCGATTTTGTGTAACGAATGAATGTTTGCGGGACGAGCGCAGCGAGTTCCCGCAATTTGAATGAGATACACAAAAAAGGCTTTTAAGAAGCAATTCCATTGGACCACGGCCTTATAGCCCGGAAAACACTTTAGATAGTATTTTCGTAACTGCTTACATAAATAGTTATTAAACCACTTTGTATCTACTTAATACCGTAAAGCTATAGCAACGGTGTGCCACAACCGAAACCTGCAACTGGTGGTGAAACGAATTTTTCATCACAGTATTGAAAAGTGCCACTTTATATGTCAAAATTAGAAAAATATATTTTGATAATTTTGCTTGTCTAATTTTGATCGCTGATTGACCTGACAGATATTTGAGCGCGTATAAAGGGGTCCTGCCATCAGAGGTCTAAGAGCCGACAGCCACACCGGTGAAAGAAATTATTATTGTCAACGAAATACCCACGAAAAAGACAGAACTACCTGAATCTATGAATCATGTTTCTGAAACTGCTTATAGCACCACCTGCTGCAGCAACCACTTCTAGTGCACCAGTCAATACTGTTGCACTAGAAGAGGAGACTAAACGTCTACAAAAACTTGAAACTCCAAGCCTGAAAAACTTGAAACTCACGGTCCGCAAGAAGCTGTGACTCATCGTCCTCAAAAAGTTGAAACACAGCCTCCTCAAGAATCTGAAATACAATACTGTCGCTGCAGAAGAAACGGGAGACAGTGAAACACCATCTGAAGTTACTCGTCCCTCACAAGGAGTTAAAATACAGGGTCCTCAAAAATGTGGATCACAGGCTAACCTGAAGTGGCAACTCAGTCTTCCAGTGTTAGCGGTTATCTGAACAAACCACTGGAGCGCCGGAATGTCACAACACAGAGCCTCAATTGCCTGAGACCACAGAGTATCCAGAGCAAACCACCTTGCCCGAGTGAGAAATTCCTGTGAAGGCAGCTGTTTGGTGGATAGACAAAATTACAAGAACAACAGCGCAGTTCCTCCAATTACTCACTGCCAGGCGACATGCAGATATGTCAGTTAGATTCTGCGATCGATTCTGCGAATCGATGGAGTGTAACTCGTCTCCCTCCGGTTGATAACCCTTCCGATTAATGATCTAATGAGCGTACATGCAGCTAGTGCAGCAATTGGGGTTTTCATTGGGGTATCTCTTTGATCATTCTTTCGATGTGGCCATTTTAATTTAGCCTCTTATCTAGGTTTACACCTAGTTATTTCATGTCCTCAGTAAATTTAATGGTTTTGTCCAGCAGCAAGGTTGGTCTCAAGAAGTAGACGACATCATTTGTAGATGGTATTGATTATGTCCTGGAGTATTGCCAATTTTTCCATGCCAAATACTCCACAGAATGCCTTGGGCTACCATCTTGTATAAAAAACTTTTATTGACAGCGCAATCCTTTCTGATAACATGGAACTGTAGATAGCAGTTGCAGAACAAGTAAAAAGACGTCTTGTAAAAAACTCAATAAAGACAATGGAAGTCCAAGATGTTTCACTTAAAAGTAAAAAGCTACTGCACAGTTGCGAATACGCCAACGTTTTGATCTTTATTCAGACCTTCTTCAAGGCTTAACTCAGTCTGAGAAGTATGTCACCTAAGCTAGATATATATCTTCTAACGGACATAACATAGAACAATTAATCCACAAACAGACAAATACCACAGTTAAGGACAAACGAAACACCAGCCGCCAGGAACAATCGATAACGTTTTTAAGCTAAATTCTAAAACAAAAAAAGCTTTAATTCAACCTTCTTAGAAGATACCAAAATTATGAACTAAAAAATCTCATATATTTTATTGCTTTTCGTCTAATAATTGAATGGATGGTATTGCAGGTAGAGGACACCACTCACACACATTGTCCTCTACCTGCAATATCATCCAGTTAATTTACATAAGGACGCTATTACACTGATCTACTAATTGAGTTTGAAACTCGGGCTTAAAAGACGGGAAAAATTGCACCTTGAGCTGCACACAAAACCGAAAAAGTAAAAACAAAAATAATGAGTACTTGTTCGGCCGAGTGTTCAATTTCATGGCACAGTTCCCGGTCAGGTACGTCCGTACGTCCTTGGATTGCGGTTTTTCCGTTTTGCAGATGTCGCCGAATTAACAACACCGTCATGTCTGATTTATTCTAATAACATGTATGTATGCAGCTCACACAGCGCTGACCCGGCTCCTATTTTATTGGCTACTCGAATTATGTGCCCGCAGTCCGGCTACTCTCCGTGAATAATCATTATTATCGAAGACCGCGATGATTTATGGCGAATTTCGCTAACGGACTGAGGACCGAATTTCGGACCTCAAAACGCCGACAGCCGAAGCCATTGTGCAAGAGAAATACCGTAAAAAAAGCGAAACACAATTGTAGGTCGAATATATTTATTTGAATATTGACACAATCGATAATGAATACTAATGATCGATATCTCATCTAGGAGCGGCCTCGGTGGGTTTAGCTGGCAAGTTTAAAGGTCCAGCAGGAAAAGGCTCTCATCTAGTTCGAAGCATCGATTTGTAAGAACGGAAACACCGCTACTGCGTAAATTGATTGAGGTTTTGCCGCCTGCAGAGCTAATAACGCTGCTAAAGTGATTTTTCGCGAATAAATTAATATTTATTGGGCTTCCCATTGGGCCCGACAATGGTCTTCATCAATATTTGCTTATTACTGAAAATTAGTTATTATACATCGCTTTAGAATGTGCTATTCTATCGCAAGAGCAGAACTTGGAACACCACTAACGGTGTAACGCAGGAGTCTGATCGTACTGATACCATGAAATCCGAAATTCAAACGAGTATAAGTAGAAAGAGTAGAAAATATTATTGTTTCATTTCATTTGGGAAAAAATGGAAATACCATTCAAGTTGGGGTTTACCCTGTCTAGGCCCCGTTGATTAATATAAGTTCAAAATTAGATTCCACTAAACCTGACTTTGAGCTTTAATTGGAGAACTGGGCGTTATCGCTATCATTTCTTACTAAACAAGTGGTTTAAAAATTCTTGGACGAACGACCAGGTAAACGTTAAAAGCGTTTAGTGCCTTCTAGATTCTCTAAAAAAAAATTATTATAATTTTCAAACGTAATATAACCTAAACTTAACCCACGTTTAAGTGGCAAGGTTTAATTGTCAGTTTTATGACGTTTTTCACCAAGCGTCATAAGCGATCTAAAGCGGCGTGTACCAAAATATCTACACTCACTCACATAGCATTTATGTACAGCATCTTCCTATTATTTATTAAATCAAAAATCGATAGGTACCTAGTATGTTTTTAAGAACCTCACTTCACTTAAACTTAAAATGTAATGTCAATAGCAGATTCTGTCGATTTGAACGACGCTATGTTGATAGAATGAACAATAGTGTTAACCAAATCCTGCTGCTTGCTTCGGCATCGTTCATTCATCGTATCTGCTTCATCCTTATGTAGAGTTAAAGATTGTTTAATTATCTGATGCGGTTGCTAAGCTGGCTGTAGTGCAAGCCTTGGCAAAATCGGTATTATAGTCGTTTTCAAGAAGATATTCATCTAGCCAGCCATGGAAATATCGGTTTTGTAGTGGCAGCCCTTCTTCCAAAAATTTTTCAACTGAAATCTGGGGAAATTCTTATTTTCTATTGGTATCAATCACATTATGTCAAAATTTAAGAAATGGCATGACCCTTACTTTCTATCCTTGCCTTCTGCATGTATTTTGAGACAGAGAACGCAATATTACGTCCGTCAATTCCTTGGATGCAATATGCATCTTTGTAAATTTTGTGAATTTAATTCTCATATTTCTTTTTTTCTTATTCCAATTTTTGTGAGAAATTTTCAAATAACCACACTGCATATTATCATCAAACAGTCCTTTATATGACTACTTTTATACTCAACAACTTATATAGTGAAAGCAAAAAGTGAAATAAACCTACGACCTACCACGGATTTGATATCTTACAGAATGAAGCTATTTTTTAACAATTTCCTTAACTCCAGTAGCAGAGCTGCAGCTGCATGCATCGACTGCTTTTTGACTTTGTATGAAGAGTGTACGCAAAGTGCTCGACGCTTGAGAAAGAAAGAAAAAAAGAATTGCCCAGTTTCCAGTATTCAAGTGACATCTTGAAGGTGCTACTGAATGATTTTGTATTATCCAATTGAAGAATGATTATTTGACCATCTCAATTATCTGTGAATGTACCAAAGGAAGGATGAACTAACCTGAACAAAAAATTTTGTTTCCGTTTATAAATTTAGTGTTCTGTTAAGTGATTGTGTGGGAACCAATTTAAGGGTGACCATTGTGATCTCAGTTATACAGAGTGCTAATTATGTATGTGTTAATCTCTCCGAAGGATGCATATAACATTTGTCAAAACAGTTTAAAGTTGGTAGTCACTAATTTGTCAATCAACCCAGCTGCATACTAGTTTCAGGGTTTATTCCTCATCAGTACAGCTTTGGCTTTTCGACAAATTGGAGACCATGTGTTTGCGGCTTAAAGCCAAAAATCTATGGATGCTCTGTACAACATCTCACCATTTGTCAAAATAACACTAAGTTTTTATATATTATCATACTCCTGCATGTCATATTAGATATATTCATATTTTGCTATTGTGATTGCTAAGGACTGGACCTCAAAAGGGGCCTCTTGAAGTTTACAACCTGGGTTCTAATATTTAAATCACCATACATTTTAAGTGTTTTGTATAATGTATTACTACAAAGACCCTTAATGTGCCTTTGAAGTGGCTCTTCCATTCTTAGAAAAAAGCCAGCGGCATGTGTATAGAGTTATTTTCTTTTGCAAATAAAATGTTTAATTATACTTGAGATTTTAACAGAAACCAAGCAGAAACCTTTTATTTTATGTCATGTCATGGTTCTTTCTGATAACTCATTTCATTAAAAATTCCAAAACAATACACAAGGGAGTTTCAAAGTCTGTATCCAAATCACAAACTCTCAAGTGCATCTTTTGAACCCAAGGTATGTCCTAGAGAACACATTGAGAAAAAAGTGTTTACAAACAACTCGGTGACCTTGACCTGCTCTATACACTTCCGAAATCATGTTAAGGTAGACATACTGTAGTGGAAAGTAAAGTCCTAATATCCAATATAAAATATTTATACTATATTGTAATCAATAAAAACTACCAATATGTGTGTTATAATATTTTTAATATTTTCCAAAATGTGTATAGATTGGTTGTGAAGTTTTCATAGAATAGGATATAACAATGAAAGTAGCTGGTACTTTATTACTCCAGCATTCTTGTCTCCTGATAATTCACAGCCAACTTAATGAGTTTTTCCATTAAACACACGATACTTGTTTTGCTTTGTATATAAAATCAAAAAGTTCTTGCAACTTCAACAGCATTTTTATTCCAGGTATAGTAAGTTAGTTGCAAAGGGGGTTCTTAATTTCAAACTAATAAATAGCCTTTACTTGTTTCGAAAGGTTACTTCAAATTCTATGCATATAATTCGAAACATTTTCAACTGCGTTTATAAGAAATGGCCCCAGCTTATATGCCATTTAGTTTTAAAGAACTGTTAGTTGAAAAGTTGTTCCATTCCACCAAGAAATCATTCCAGAATGATCTGTCATTGTTGACAACTCACTAATATGATATTGAAATAATCAACGTGCTTGTCCAGAGTGGTTCTGCAAACGTCAAGATGGTTCCTCATTTCAATTTGAAATGTTTGCTAGTGAGTTGGCCAAAATGATTTTTTTAAAGGTTCTGCAATGGTTCTCTAGCATTTGTTTAAAGGTGGTAGACAATGATGTATTATTAAATGAAACATCTTGGACTTCCATTGTCTTTATTGAGTTTTTTCACGACGTTTCGAGCAGTGGTATTTCTGCTCGTTTTCAAGTTCATTTAATGGTTCTCTAGCATGTTGGAACAAACCTCATATTAAATCACTACACAAATGTTTTAGTTTCTTGATATTTAGGTAGTTTAAGAAATTAAATGCTCAATTAGGCAAGACATCTGATCATCGTGATCATCGAGGAACATTATGGATGGTGTATGAATATAGGAATTATGGATGGCATATGGCATATAGGTAACCTATAGGCCACTGGGACTCACACCACGGATCCTAATCACACAATCCAAATCATATGGCAGTACCAGTACTTAAATTCAGTCTGGTAGAAACATAATCTTTTCTCAGGTGATGTTGCTGTGTTTGGAACAATTTTTACTTGACTGCAATCTAATCTAAGCTTGGAAAGTGGTAAACTATATAATATTATGTAAGACATAGGCATAAGCATAGTTAAATGTATGGTCTATTCCCAGGGCATTTGGACACTAAGGTAATTTCTAGGTGAGTATATTCGGTACTTTTGAAAATCTTGTTCATGGTTGATGATCCAGTTCAGTCCTTCTCTCATCAATAACTGCTTGAATGTGGTCTTCCTGTCTCAATTTTTGTAACTCTACTCTGGCATCTTATTTTGCAGAAGTTGGAGGTTGCAGGTTGCAGATGAGTTTTCTGGATCATGCGATGAATTGTGTTAATAGGGCTGTGTGGTAGTTAGTTGCTTATTAAGCCAGTTTACTTTTTCTACATTACAAACGCAGCATAGCAATTGGATGTGAGCAAAATTTGAGAAATAAAGTAGTTATGTTTGAAAATTTGAGGTTAAAACCCGACAAATTCGTTCGTTAAGCTCGAGTCGCACCACTCTCCGATCTAGTAACTTTTCTGGTAACTTTTCAATTGTTTTTAAAAGGTGCGTTTACAATGTCATGGGTGGCTAGATGAATATCTTCCTGAAAACGACTATATTGTCACTCAAAAGTATTTTGGTGGCTATGTCTTTCTTGTTTTGTAAAAACTCTTCTACACACCCTTCAGCAACTGTATCGGATTTTCATCCCCTATGTCGCTTTAAACAGAAAATGAAACACAACTCTTTTGCCACACTTCCAATTTTATGAATTCCCATAACATTCCTGGTGCGTTCTCCTCGAATATGTTTTAAGAAGAGTCGGTTTTCTTCCATCATGGGCTTAGCGTTTTATTTTTAAGAAAGAAAATCTACTGGTACTTCTTTCCTACTTTTATACCACACCTCGTACAGTACTTTTTTACTTCCTAAGAAGCTATCAATCATTGGTTCATGGTGCCCTCTTACATGTTCGTTCACTCTGACTGTCGCAGAGTACTTTGAACTCTCACCAGAAAACTACTTTTACGGGATACCTTGAACACTTTGGCTAAAAATCCCTTAAAGATGAGGTCCCCAAATTGTCACTTTTATGCTACATTTACATTCACTTCCAAGTCGAATTTGTTATGAAATTGGCAAGGTTGACATATGGGAAATCTAAACGTCATTTACATTGGAGTTTTTTGCAAGTTGACGTCGAATTGCACTTTGAAGGGATGCAAGCTGCTTGCACTTTGCAAGCAGACATTCGAAATTTTTAGGTTATAGCATGTTTACAGTTTGTTTTTGTTTTCATTATGAAACTTTAGAAAGAAAAACTTCTTAATTTTTTTAGGTCACATGTTTAAAGTATAATTTTGTTAAAAGTATACCTAGTTGAGTTGTTCAGTATGGAACACCTACTGCTTGACGTGGATACACAACAATTTGACGCTTGTGAAATCCTGAGTAAAAGAAAAAATATTAGTGGGCACACGGAAATTTTTGACGATGAAATCTTTTTAAAGTGTGTCTGAAATTACCCTTCTATTTACAATCTGCAAAGTAAAGCATATAGCAACACCAGATTAAAAGAAACAGCATTTGAAAATATTGCTCGATCCATGGGTGTTTGTGGTATTTATTTTTCCAAACTTTATTCGAATTACAATATACTAGTCTCAAATAGTTTGGCTACTCCACTGGCGTACTATAGACACTTTATTTCCTGCTTTTATTTTTAGTTGAAAGGTGTAAGAAAAGGTGGAAGTCATTGCGAGAAAATATTATAGAGAAAAGAAAAAAATTGAGTGATTCACAAGAAGTGGTTTTGCAGCTCTAAATATTAATCAGTGGCCGTTAATGTCATTCTTTCAATACATGTTTGACAAAGTGCCAGCAAGAAGGTATTTACCATGAGATTAAAAATTAAATGGTCAGAGATGGTCATGGAACTGAAAACTTATCTCTTAGCTTATGCCATATGTTTTTCCATCGTAGTTTTGATTACAATATTCTTCATTTTTGACACCTTGAGGAAATAAGCTAAGAGATACATTTTCGGTTTCATAGCCAACTCTGACCATTTAATTTTTGATCTCAAGGGCATAATTTATGAATTATTGTTCAAAGATTCACAGATTGTAGTGCACTTCCCAATTGTATTTAGGGCTTCATCAAGTATGACTTCTGTACTATCTTCTCAAGCCCATAATAAGACTGCGTCAGTCTCTAGTGCTAGTCTTTCTGAGGGTGACAGATCAATGCCAAGTACAAGTACTTGGATCCCAACCCCAACTGTAGCAGGTCCCAAGAAGGATAAAATAAATATCTTCGAGAGACCAGCTAAAAGAAAGGCTTCAAATTTAGATGAACCTGTTGTAGAAATCCTACAACAAATTGCAACCACAATGAGTGAAGTCACACATAAACCTAAAGTTCAGAATGATAAGCTTACTGATTTTTCATGTTATTTAGTGGCTGAGTTAAGAGATTTGCCTTTATCAGGGAGAGAAGAATTTATGGACCAAACAATAATTAGATTATTGCAAGTAAAGCGACAGGCAAATAAATTGTAATATTTACATAGGTATTCATTAGATAATTAGCAATGTTTTTTTCGTTTTTAGTTTTGGATTTTCTTTTAATGTTTCTCAAACTATAAAACTGTTGACTAGTAGTTAAGCCAATTAAATATTAAGACCAAAGATTACTACCGAAGACTGTTGATATTGAATGAGAATTTAAAATGACTGATAATTATATTTTTGTTATATTATGTTATATACCAATTTTTTGTAATATTATATTATATATACTTTTGTTAAATATATATACTGGGATATGAGATACCGCATTAATGTGGTACCTATATAATATTCAATAATTTGCAATTTGTTTTGTTGTTGCAAAAGTTATCCCAATTCAGTAAAAACTGAATAATTATTATATCTAATAAAATAAAAAGCTAGAAATAAGAAACATGATATTTTACTACATAGAATAAAGCACAGTACAACAAAATTATTCAGTACGCATAACATATTCCAACTGCCAAGGCACAGCTCCAATTCCATTAAAATATTCTTTTAAATAATTTCTGTAATTAAAGGCTTCCCTGGTATAATTTCGATTTCCAAATCTAATAGTACACTTTCCTAAAGCAGAATTTTCCATATTCGCCTCATTTCTCCATTGCCCCAGCTTATTTGTTTCCATCAGCTCCATGGTCTACATATGACCTATTACAATATAACTCTGAGCTGTCAGTTTCTTGTTGCCTAAGGAAATTGTTCAGGCATGTGGTGGCTTTTATAATACGGTCCACTGTTTCTGGCTCAGCATTAATTACACCAAATGCATTTTCTATTGTTCTCCTTGCTCTTGATAATCTGTAATGTATTTTCATTATATTTAGTACCTAATAACATAGTGTAGAACAAAGTTTTACTACCTGTAATTAAATATGATTTCTTCCTGTGGCATTCTTGCATTCCTCACTTTACTGTATGGTCTCATGAGGTCTATTTGCAGAGGAAAAGCTTTATCACCCACAAAATGGCGTGGTACTTTTATGTTTGTGTTTGGCAGTTCCTGTCCTTCTTGATCATTTTTGAGACGGCCACATTCAGAATGTCTAAATACCCCCTCATCGGAGCCCCATATGCACCAACATTTACATATGTAAAACAGTACTTTGCATCACAAATGGCCAAAAGGACAATACTAAAGAACTTCTTTTAGTTGAAATACATACTCCCAGAATGAGATGGAGCTTTAATTCTGACATGTATACTGCCTATAGAATTTGGCATCTGCCAAATATTTGTGAAATCTTCAGAGATCTGCAGCCATTTAGCTTTAGATGGTAAGTGAAGAACTCTTGGTGCCAGTACTTGCCATATAACTTCACAGGTCTCGTAAATTATATGGCATATAGTTGATGGTGATATTCCAAAGGCATATCCTAAACTTGGATAAGAATCTCCTGTTGCCAAAATTCTTAAGGTAACAATAAGACGAGCTTCAGGTGCTATTGCTTCTCTTGGTGAATGCTTTACAAGAAATGGTCCATAAAGGGATATAAGATGCTCCAAGCTTATTGCAGTCATTCTAGTAAAGTTAAAAACAAGTTCTGGACTACCTAGCTGCAGTTCTGCAATCAGATTGTCGTAGAAACCCTGTGTTTTTCTTTTTAAATATATATATCTCTAACCCACATTCTTCGACTTCTTTTTGTTTTTCTGCTATTCCTTAACTTTTTATTTTAACATTTTTATTTTTTTTATTTAAACACTTTTTAATTTAGAACCAGTACAAAAACAAGTGCAAAAAACCCAACCTAAAAATGTCATTATTTGAATTTGCAATGTAAATGACAAATTATAACTGTCAATTTGCAAGTTTACTTGAGAGTTGTATGTAAATGAAGCATTAGACGTTGATATGTGTATATTGGTGGATTATGCTGTAATTACAGCATTGCCAAATTTCTTCCTTAGATTCCCTTATTTTATTCATGTGCTCATCAGATATTTTCCCTAAATTTTTATCTTTTATTTAACAACAGCCGAATTTTCATATTTGGCGGCTCTTTTACTCATTTTTAATTCCTCATTTTGACATGTTATTTCCGTTTTGACCAATTTTAAGCCCAGGTGGAAAAGGTTAAACCCTTTGATGGTCCCTTTTCCATATTGACCACTGTCCAGGGCATACCGGACCTGAGCCTGTCCTTAAACGGCTACAGCTTGGCGATGTGGCTCTAGTAAATTTCTCTTATTTTGGGGTAAGACATTCTTTAATCAATTTAAACTTATCTAAGCCTTTCATTGTTCAATTATGTCCTAGTTTCTGGTTCCTAGTTCCTAATGGTCGGGTTCCAAGTTCCAATCTTTGAGTGCTGAAACTCAATACCTTTTTATTTGGATTTTGCAACTACCATCCATTAAACCCCTTTGCCGAAGATGGAGCCGTTAGTGATGGTGATGGCTCTTAGGTCTTAAACCGTCCAGTTACTGAGACCCCTTTGCCAAAGATGGACCCGTTGGTGATGGCTCTTTTAAGTTTTAAACCGTCCAGTATTCCCCATGGGTTTCACTGATTCTCTACCTCAGCTAGTGAGAGCGCCCTGCAAGGTGGCCAAATATTCAGAATGGTACGAGTAGATTTAATAACCAATGAGTACCTACACTAACCATAGGTAAGAACTAACACCTTAGAAAAAATAAAATAATTGCCAAATTTTAATAATTCCTTTTGGTTTTACTTTAGTTTGATCACCTAAACAAATAAACATCCATTACTTTCTATAATAATTTTCATAATTTAAATATTATAGCCTTAATCAATAACCTAACTGACAAGTCAAACTGACAGGTCAGTTAATTGTATTGAACTTCTCCACCTACTCAAAGCTGCCGTTCGCATAGTATGTGTGCTTTGCTAACTTTTATCTTTAAAATACGTCACAATGACAGGACGTAGGGCTCTGTATTTTCTGTACAAAACCATCCAATCATCTACGACTCTAGAAATTGACCATTCGTTATGAGTTTTTTCATCGGGTATTGTGCAACAACAGGACCACCTAAAGAGAAATAGTATATTACATACCGAGGTGGGAAGTCGTTCATTACTGTCGAGAGATTTGATAGTTTATCGAGACGCGCAGCGTCGAGATGAATTATAAAATCTCGAGACGGTAAAGAAACTTCCTATCGAGGTGTGTATACTATTTTATTTACAACCTACATAATATGAATTTATATTTTTCGTATAAGATATTTATAATAATTTTAACTATATTTAACTTCTTGAACTTTTATCAACTGTTCTCCACATCGTTTCCTCAGCATCTCTCTTTCTTCACTAAATTGTATTTGAGCTTCCTCTTCTATTATCTCTCTCAAGAGAAGATCCTCTTTACACTTCATTCGTACTCCGGTCAACACTTCAAATGGAGTCGTGTTGACGCTACGTTGATAAGTGGAGTTTAATGCTCTCTGAACCCGATCCAAATATTTACACCATTTTGCAGGATCATCAACACTAAGTTTCGTCAAGGCTGGAATCACCGTTCTATGGATTCGCTCCACTTGCCCGTTACCGCGGGGAACACCCGTAGTAATTGCCACATGTTGTATTTGCTCCTCTTGGCAATAATCTCTAAACTCTTTTGCTGTAAACGCTGTTCCCTTATCAGTGATTATCCTATGAGGATTTCCAAAAGACTTTTGCTGCTTAACAAAACAATTGATGGTCTCTTTAGCAGTAGTGCTCTTTGTAGGGTAAAGCCATGTAAACTTTGTAAAGTCGTCTATTATAGCAAGGATATACTGATAATTTTTATTGGTAGATGGGATAGGTCCTACGTGATCAGCATGATATGTAAGTTAGGGTCCTTCCTGTTTAGGAATAGGATGTAGAAACCCTTCTTTTTTACCTTCTTTCCGGCTTCCTAGAATGCATGGTATACAACTAGCTATTACATTTCTCATTTTCTCTGCCATCTTCGGAATTAAAAACTCTTTCTTAATCACTTCTTGCGTCTTTTTTTCGGCAAAATGCCCATTCTCATGTGTTCTTTTTATAACATCTCGTTGCATTTCTTGTGGCACTAGAAGCAGTTCGTTGCCATTGACATATTATATAGAATGTCATGTTTTAATAAATAATCGTCGTGCTCCTGACCAGTTTGTAATAACTTATAGATGGTCTTAACTTGTTCGTCAGTTTGTTGGGCTGCCTTAATCCTCTTCAAAAATCCATTCTCTTCCAATAAAACAACAATCGTCGGATATCTACTGAGGGCGTTAACATGTGGTAGTCTACTTCCCGATCGATGCTCAATCTCGTATTCGTATTCTTCCAATAGTAAAGCCCATCGAGCTACTCTAGTTGTCAGATCACGTTTAGACATGGTCTTTTGAAATGCAGCACAATCGGTAACTATCCTAAATTTTGATCCCAGCAGATAAGTCCTAAACTTTTTTACAGCATTTATCACACGTTACACTATCTAAAATACAAATTAGCTCTTTATTTTTCATACATTTCACAAAATTTAAAAATCTTACTCCATAATGGCGCCTACAATTTCGTTCAAATCCTACAGCGGACCTTTTAGATTTCTAGCTTTAGTGGTTTCAGAAAGTGTAAGTTTCCCCCCCTTTTTGGGACACGTTATACTATCTAAAATAGAAACTAGCACTTTATTTGTCATACATTTCACAAAATTTTATAATTGTACTCCAAAATGGAGGCTATAACTTCATTGAAAACACACAACCTTAATCTTAGATTTTTAGCTTTAGTGGTTTTAGAAAGTGTAAGTTTTGCCACACTTTGGGACAGGTTATACAATCTAAAATAGAAATTAGCTCCTTATTTGTCACAAATTTCACAAAATTTAAAAATTTCATTTCAAAATGGCGTCTACAATTTCATTCAAATCCCACAGCGGACCTTTTAGATTTCTAGCTTTAGTGGTTTCAGAAAGTGTAAGTTTCTCCACTTTTTGGGACACGTTATACTATCTAAAATAGAAACTAGCTCTTTATTTGTCATAACTTTCACAAATTTTAAAATTTCACTCCAAAATGGAGGCCATAATTTCATTGAAAACCTATAACCTTAATCTTAGATTTCTAGCTTTAGTAGTTTTAGAAAGTGTAAGTTTTGCCACTCTTTCGGACACGTTATACTATCTAAAATAGAAATTAGCCCTTTATTTGTCATAAATTTCACACAATTTAAAAATTTTACTCCAAAATGGAGGCTATAATTTCATTGAAAACTTACAACCTTAATCTTAGATTTCTAGCTTTAGTAGTTTTAGAAAGTGTAAGTTTTGCCACTCTTTCGGACACGTTATACTATCTAAAATACAAATGAGCTCTTTATTTGTCATACATTTCACAATATTTAAAAATTTTACTCCATAATGGCGCCTACAATTTCGTTCAAATCCTACAGCGGACCTTCTAGATTTCTAGCTTTAGTGGTTTCAGAAAGTGTAAGTTTCCCCCCCTTTTTGGGACACGTGATACTATCTAAAATAGAAATTAGCCCTTTATTTGTCATAAATTTCACACAATTTTAAAATTTTACTCCAAAATGGAGGCTATATTTCATTGAAAACCTACAACCTTAATCTTAGATTTCTAGCTTTAGTGGTTTTAGAAAGTGTAAGTTTTGCCACTCTTTGGGACACGTTATACTATCTAAAATAGAAATTAGCTCCTTAGAATTTCATTTCAAAATGGCGCCTACAATTTCAGTCAAATTCCACAGTGGACCTTTTAGATTTCTAGCTTTAGTGGTTTCAGAAAGTGTAAGTTTCTCCACTTTTTGGGACACGTTATACTATCTAAAATAGAAACTAGCTCTTTATTTGTCATAAATTTCACAAAATTTAAAAATTTCACTCCAAAATTGAGGCTATAATTTCATTGAAAACCTACAACCTTAATCTTAGATTTCTAGCTTTAGTAGTTTTAGAAAGTGTAAGTTTTGCCACTCTTTCGGACACGTTATACTATCTAAAATATAAATTGGCTCCTTATTTGTCATAAATTTCACAAAATTTAAAAATTTTATTTCAAAATGGCGCTTACAATTTCATTCAAATCCTACAGCGGACCTTTTAGATTTCTAGCTTTAGTGGTTTCAGAAAGTGCAAGTTTCTCCACTTTTTGGGACACGTTATTCTATCTAAAATAGAAACTAGCTCTATATTTGTCATAAATTTCACGAAATTTTAAAATTTCACTCCAAAATGGAGGCTACAATTTCATAGAAAACCTACAACCTTAATCTTAGATTTCTAGCTTTAGTAGTTTTAGAAAGTGTAGTTTTGCCACTCTTTCGGACACGCTATACTATCTAAAATACAAATTAGCTCTTTATTTGTCATATATTTCACTCACTTCCAATTCATATGAAGTATACTTCTCCTCAGCCGGCGTGGTCTTTTTGCTATAAAACTAAACAGGACGTAATTTTGAGTCTTCACTACGCATTTGCAATAGACAAGCTCCGTAGCCATATTTGCTTGCATCAGTATGCAGTTCCGTCGGGACATTCTTCTGAAATATATGTAGCACTGGATATCGGGTAAGGAGATCTTTTAGTTTTTGAAAAGCTAATCGTTCATCGTCTCCAAATTCAAAATCTGAATTCTTTTTTAACTTATCACTGAGAGGTTTTGCAATAATCGAATATCCTTCAATGAATTTACGAAAATATCCAGTCAATCCCAAGAATGACTGAAGTTGCTTGAATGTAGTAGGTTCCGCAAAGTTCTTAATAGCTTGGGTTTTCTCATCTGATGGTTGGATAGTCCCTCCTTTAATAACGTAACCCAAAAAATTCACTCTTTCCTTCAAAAAATGACATTTACTTTTCTTAAATTCCAACCCATCTCTCGTGGAAGATTTAGTACTAACTAAGGGTGACTTTTACAACTGTCAGTAAAACTTCAGTTTGGAGATAAAACACCAGAAATGAGGTAGATTGCATTGTTACAAACAATGCAATCTACGTCATGTCTGGTATTTTATCTTCAAACTGAAGTTTTACTATTAGTTGTAAAAGTCACCCTTAAGATTTTCTAAACCTTCTTCGCAGGTTTGACTTGGAATGATTAGGTCGTCCATATAATAAATAACAACATTATTCAAACATAACGGTCTAAAAATGTGATTAATAAATCTCTGAAATACACTAGGACTATTGCACAGACCGAACGGGCACTTTAAAAATTCATACTGTCCGGTGGGTGTTACAAACAAAGTATACTTTACACTATCTTCGGCCATGTCGACATGAAAAAATCCGTTTTTCAAATCAAGTGTCGTGAAAAACTTTGCACCGTCCAGTTTATCCAAAACATCTTCAATAAGAGACATGGGAAATCTGTCCTTAACAATATTTTGGTTCAGTCTTCTGTAATCACAGCACATGCGCATACCTCCATCTTTTTTAGAAACCAAAACGATGGGACTTGCGAATTCTGAGGAGCTTTCCCTGATGATGCCGTCTCTTACCATTCAATTATTTGATGATCGAATTCTTTTTGTTTCAAAACTGATAAGCGCCTTGGTCGCTGGTAAACTGGTTCTTCATTTTTCAGAATTAACTTCATCTTTATATCAGTCGACTTGGTTTTGGTGGCTACATAACTCTTAATTAACTCACTTACGGTATTCCTGATAACTGATACTTTTTATATGTGAAACATCTGGTTCATCGGTAGATATACTCTGTTAATTTATGGAAATTTCCATTAAAAAATTTGTCACATGAGGAACATCCGTCTTCTTAGTCACGGTGATATTTCCATCTTTAATGAAAATTTCAGCTAATCCCAATAATAGCTTCAAAATTGCACGCCTCCGTTGGTTATACATGGAACAGCAAATTAAATCTATCATCTTTAATTGTAATGTCAGAATTAAAAGATCCTAGCGTTTGTACTTGTGAACATCCTATACCACTGACAGTGATGGACTGTGTAGTTAGAGGATAACATCTGAAATGTCTTCTATAAACATCTTCTCGGATAATACTTATGTCGCTTCCAGTATCAAATAGAGCTGCGACATCATTCTCAGCCAAATGCAAGGTCAAATATCTTTTGCCATAATCCTTAACTTTGCTGACGTCTGAAAGTACTTGATTAGAAGATTTGGTTTCCTGTCCCGCTAAACTTGCCTTGGGACAATTTTTTGAAACATGTCCGATCTCATTGCATTTGAAACATTTAGTTCCCCGGCGTTTGTCAGGACAATCTATTGATTTGTGACCTTTTGATCCACAATTGAAACAATTTGGGGATTTCTCTTTTATATATGTTTGCCTTCTCACGCCACTTTTCGCCGGTCCCACTATATTTCCTGGGTTTTTATCAGCTTTGTCACCTCTTTGACCTGATCTAAAAAGATTATTCATCAAGGGGTCGTTTTTCTTAATAATTCTCTCATAAAGCTTGACCTTTTCTGTCAAATCCTTAATAGACTTGGCTCCATATAAAATCACTTTATTAGCGGAAGCGTCCTGAATACCATCTATGATATAGTTAATCACCACTTCTGGTTCAATATTTCCTGGAGACCCTATTTCTCTCATTTTTATGACATACTCCTGTACTCCTTCATTCGCCTTCTTCTTTCTGTTCATCAAAATCTTATGGATTTGGGCACTACTTACCTTAACTTCAAATTCTTCGATCAATTTCTGTCTCAACATTTTCCATGTAGTAATACCACGCTCTGATTGGATGTAGAATTTTGCCAAACCCGTCAAAGATCTTTTCGCGAAAATCAACTTTTGAAGATCATTCCATTTTAAAATATTGGCTGTCTCCTCAAAGTCATCAACCCATGGTTTTATTGGGTATACGTCTTTACCGTCAAACGGTCGTATGCTTTGCTCCACGTCTTTGAAAGTTAGAGTAAAACTTTCTCTCTTTAAGCTGGCTTTTCCTTGAATAGATGCCCCTTCCTTGTCACTTTCACGTTCGTGAATAGATGACTGATCGTTATCACTAATATCATAGTCCTCTTCATTGTCACTTTCTTCGTCATCGTCTTCTTCGTCTTGGTTAATACTATTATTCTCAAAGGTAATTAAAAACAAAAGAATTCTGTTCACCACTTTTTCAAAGCTACCACTATAATCTAAATCTAACACTCCACAAACAGCTACTAAATCAGATAATTCCTCACAACTTTTCACTGAATCAAACTTCACTTAATATTCGTCCGACTTTTGGTCAAATGGGAAACCCATAAATTCACGTAAAGCCCTACGCTGCTTTCTAGATTCACCCTCTTTCCCAAAACAAACAAAATGAAGTACCTTAATCGCAGATAACTTAGCATGGGTTATGGTGTAGTCCATATTTGAAATAGTACCCAATGTAGACATTTTGCTTGACAAAATTTTAGCCGTTTAAACGGAAGAATAACAAAATTAAAAGAAAATGCCGATTTTCAACTAGAATAAAATATGAACGTCTAATAATACTGCAATCAGCGCAACATCTGCTTCATGTTTAGTGACAACTTACAGTAATTACTCAATGTTTAACTATCATTCGTCAAACCAACGTAAAAAAAAAATATTGTTATTAGAGATGCCATGCATTCAGCCCTCTCGAAAATTAATCAATAAAATAATTAACTATACAATATGTACCTAACCTAATTCATTTGATTTCTTAAATAAATATGTAAAATAAAAAACACACGTCTTAACTAATTATTGGAGACACACTCGTAATTCAGGTACCCGAGCATAAAGAATTCCGCTTTATTAGTAATTGGTCTCGGCAAGCCAAAAAAAATAAAGTTTGTCTCCTACCTTAGAAGTTGATCTCGAACTCGTAGACTCCCATCAGGTTGCCTCAAAAGTTTGCGTCAAAAGTTTCAGGATTCCCAAAATCGTCGTCCAAGGTACAAATGACACCATCAGACAGCAGTACTCGACTCCTTTGCTCAATCACCAACGGCAACTTCATCAAACTTTCGAATTTAGCCCCAAGCCAAATTCGGGCGGCAACACTTTGTCGTCTTCAGACGGTAATTCTGAAGTGTGAAGTTTGGGTCAGTCTTATACCCGCACCATCCAACGTCGTCGTCTTTGCGTTAGTGCCTAGTTTACTTCTTACAGGACACTAACATTTTAATTTACTCCTCTATTATCATGTGTACTGTATAAATTAAACTTTCTTTGCATCCTCCAGCATCCCTAATCGATCCCGCTTGAGCCCCCAAACTGTAGGCTTTTTTATGTTGTCTAGGGAATGAAACACTTCCTGTCCGGCGATATTGATATAACTTGATATAAGGATTTATTGACTACAACGAAAATACACTGGAGAAATGAATAAAATACGGATGGTAATTAAATATGAGAATACAACAAATGAATCGTCTTATCGGCTTTATACGTATTTGGGCAAAAATGCATCGCGTCTCGAACTGCAAATTAAGCCCCGTCTTTCGTCGTCTACTCGTCGTTGCAATCTGTTTTTTTATAAACCGAAAAGCTTAAACAAACCTTGAATACTCTATTTTCCGAATATAAGAACTCGATAGAAACAAGGCGTTATGCTGACGCTCGAGTTGCTAAAACAAAAAGCTCTTTCAAAGTTCATAACCGGAGCGGCATTCTCTTTTGTCGAATAATACGATACCTATAATGATTTAATAGTTTCTACGGATAAGAAAAAATAACATTGAAAGCTTGCAGTTCCGAGGACCGAAAATATGGATTCCCACATGAATTTATATTTTTCGTATAAGATATTTATAATAATTTTAACTATATTTTTTAAAAATTACCAGTTAACTATCTTATCTAGGTCGATGCTACTGGGGACATCTTTTCAATTTTATAAAGACATTAAAGTTTAGGGGCCAAGAAATAAGCATGGAACATGAGGGTTGAAAGAGATGCAGGTAATAAGCCATTACCGCTCTTGGGTGATCTTCGTCTAGATGGTCACAAACCCAGAAAAGGATGAGCAAAAACAAGCATTCTTTGGGGGAAACCGATGGTCCTGTTCCTGAAAGGTGAGGATCATTAAGGCAGGGACCCGGAATGACTGGGTCAGTTAGTAGCTATGCAACAACCACGAATAGGCTCCGTGGGCCGTCGCACATAGGGGCATTTCGGCTCCAAAAGCGGCCAAAATCGAATAATTTAAACTTATTCATCCATCGCGAAAATTTTACTAAAGAAACTAAAGAATGCATATAAAGTACAAAAAGTCGATTTAAATTGATACGATATCAAATAAAGGAAGAAAAAAAGGAGGAACCTAGGCATGGCCATCAGCTATCATATCAGTATAACAAGTTTACCTCAGTGAACGAAATTTTTAGCTTTTTCGCAGGAAACTCTAGTTTAAAATATGCAAAAAAGCAATATTTACTAATTGGAAATTGAAAACTTATCTGCTTTCAATATTTCCAAAAATATTGCAGCGTTTAAGAAGGAAACAAACAGAAACAACTACTGCGAGGGCTAATACCCCTACCGGCATTGAATTACACTGTTTGTTTCAAAGCTCATTTTATAAAGCAAAAAAAATATTAAAATGAATTAATAAAGTAATAAAAAATCAATGCTAAAAAGCCAAAAAAATATTAAGCTTTTTGCAAAGAACATAGAACCAGAGTTTAATTAAGATATGCGAAAATGCACATGTATAATTACAATTTGGAAATTTGAAAACTTGTCTGCTTTCGGCATTTCCAAAACCTTGTAGTTATACATAAAGAAGGAAACAAATAGAAACAACTACTTCGAGGGCTAATACCTAGAGTTTAATACTAATATTTTAATACTAATACTAGAGTTTCCTGCGAAAAAGCTAAAAATTTCGTTCACTAACATATTTCGCAGAAAATAACTTTCTTTTAACTTTCATAACCTATGGTATATAGCGCCAATCAGGTTTTTTGTACCTTTTTGTTATATATTCACTATTACCTTGCTTTTTAATACCTGCGATAACTTTGCTTGTCACTTTTGATTTGTGTGTCAAAGTTAATAAATGTGTTCGCGTCTTTTTCGGTCATCTCCTAGAGGATGCTGACGACGGAGGTTGAGGTTTGTCGCCTCTAGAAAGTAATTACGCAATTACTCCGTCCAAAAGAGAGTAGTAAGTACTTTTGGTTAACATATACATTTAGTATCTTTGACCCACATTTCAAAAAGAAACTTTAATTTCTCTTTCATGTTATATTTTTTGTTTGTTTTATACAAGAGCACTTTCTTGTATTTCATCTTTGCTTTTATGTATGTTTTCTATAATATTTAGCTTTGAAACAAATAGTATAATTCAATGTCGGTAGGGGTATTAGCCCTCGAAGTAGTTGTTTCTATTTGTTTCCTTCTTTATGTATAACTACAAGGTTTTGGAAATGCCGAAAGCAGACAAGTTTTCAAATTTCCAAATTGTAATTATACATGTGCATTTTCGCATATCTTAATTAAACTCTGGTTCTATATTCTTTGCAAAAAGCTTAATATTTTTTTGGCTTTTTAGCATTGATTTTTTATTACTTTATTAATTCATTTTAATATTTTTTTTGCTTTATAAAATGAGCTTTGAAACAAACAGTGTAATTCAATGCCGGTAGGGGTATTAGCCCTCGGAGTAGTTGTTTCTGTTTGTTTCCTTCTTAAACGCTGCAATATTTTTGGAAATATTGAAAGCAGATAAGTTTTCAATTTCCAATTAGTAAATATTGCTTTTTTGCATATTTTAAACTAGAGTTTCCTGCGAAAAAGCTAAAAATTTCGTTCACTAACATATTTCGCAGAAAATAACTTTCTTTTAACTTTCAAGTTTACCTCAAACTTTAAGATATTACGAACTAGGTGACATTAAGTAATTCAGTAGTATTTGTATAGGATGCTATTGCTACGTTAGGGTTGCATACATTTGTCGACTTTAATCGTTTTTTATTCAAGTTTAGCTAGCTATAATACACCTCGTTCTGTGAGGCTTTCTGCATTTTTTATATAAGATTAATTTACTTGTGGTCTTCTAGTACACTATCCAGGAATATCAAAGTCTGATTTTAATTCTAAATTAAAACTTGAAGTATCAATTTCAATGTCCCATTTAAAAAAAGTTGCGGATATTTGCGGTTTTCCTTCGGCAAGCAACTTACAGTCGCGTCTACAATATCCAGATATAGAGCGTAACTTTATTAAACGGGGACTAAATAATTACTTTGTGCTTTTTTAAGCATTCACTTAGTCCTAAATGCAGAGTGTATGTCTTATAAATAATCATGAACTAAAATTTGATAGTACTATGCGTTCATTATAAAAATTCATCTAGTTGGCTGCAAAAGGTGAAAATGTCATGTCAAAAAAATAGGATGGAGCAACAAAAGTCCATTTACTGTAAATATGTCATTGTTTTCTGTCAAAATATCATAGCCTGCTTAGATGAAGTTTTATAATGGACACTCTCTATAGAGTTTACCAAGAATTGTTAACCAAATAAAGAAAGTCCCATGTCCCATTTGCATCAAGCAAATTTAGGTAAATCTAAAGTTAAAGACTCCAAAACCATAGCTATTAGCATGAGTAACCATGGTAATAACGGAAGCTTTAACTAGGTGTACTTAAGAATTGCTTGGTGCAAATGGCCCTTAATCTAGAAGGCCTGGAAAAATTATGAAAATCTAAGTTTAAAATAAGCAAAAGCGCGTGCTAACGTCATATAACGTCAATAAGTATAAGGGTTAAGTTGGTCCGTATATTATTTAGACAGTTCAGTTTTTCTACTACTAAGTTTAATTAAAACAGAAAGAAAACTCGTTAAATTTGTAGGATTTTTCGTAAATCTGCAGAAAATATTATCTAAAGAAACAAAACAACATGGCAATATTACTAAAATTTACGTAGATGTCACATGTTTAATGGAACACCCTGTAGGTTTATCTTTTCATAATGTAATACTTCTTTTTCATTCTATATAATATTTAACCATTCAGTTCAGCCATTTTTTAATATTTTCTGACGATTTAAGAGAAATCCGAAAATTTTTGTATTTTTTCTAGTTCTTATAATAAACTTACCTGAAGCTCTCTACATATGCTGTCCAACCCTGCACTTAACCAGTTTCTATAATCATTAATTAAAGTACAATATTATGATGTAGGAGAAATCGGAGGAATTGGGACAAGGCATCAAAACATACAACTACCTCTTCGTCAACGATTCGTCTAATTAAGCATTAACCTTCATCAGGGCTCACCAGAGATGGCAGTTCAGAAGTTTAATGCTTAATTAGACGAAACGTTGACGAAGAGGTAGTTGATTGTTTTGCTGCCTTGTTCCAATCCCGCCGATTTCCCCTATATCGTGATTTGATTCTGGGACACAATCTTCATTCAATTATAAAATATGAAATTTAGAATAGTTTTTCTCTCTCTCTCTCTCTTTCTCTCTTTCTAAAAAAGCCTAACAGTTTTATGTAAAACTTTTAAAAGTCTTAAACAGAAAAGCTATAAGCGGGAAGAATGTATAACGGGACACCCTGTACCTGTGTTGTATGTAAAACAAATATTACACATTGTTAGGACTGAATATATATAGTATAAGTTTATGTTACATCAGAAAAATCAATAAGAATGTTTCAAATAAAAACTAAACTATGTTAATTATAATTTTGTCCGCTTTCTTACTGTAAATACCCCTATGTGCGTCGGGGTAGTATAGGAGCGCACCATTTCCTAGCCGCCCTTTCAACCGGCGTAGAATCTCGATGGAGATAGTAGCACCAGTTGGAGACTGGTTAGGACCTTATTGCATCTGTCCCCTCAGGAAGGAAACCATCTCGGTCATTCTGTTCCTTGCTCGGAGCGGGGGGGGGGGGGGGGGGTCGGAAATGACCCGAAGAATCATACAGACATGACACGCACTCAAACACAAAATACATCACTGACACAGCGAAAACATAACCACCAACTCTTACTTTTTTAATGAAGTGATCGAAGAGGGGAATCCTAGCCCCACAGAAGAAACGTTTTCCAGGATTTGACAGAAAGACAAACTCCTCGCCACTTCAGGAAACTCGGAGGTCGAGAGGGCAGAGGAACCAACGAAAACCGAGTCAGAGACAAGAAAGAAAAAGAGAAAGGCGCACAACAACCGAAACAGGACAAAGAATGATTGAGATTTACACTTGAGAAATGATTGGGACAAACTATGGCATAAAATGCTGTTTGGGTTTCACTTTGGTCCAGGCGAAACTGAGATGGTCATCTTAGGTTGCCAAAAGAAACTGGTGGGATGTCACATGCAGGATAGAAGGGAATTTTTTCTCAACTTAGAAATGCAATAAAAAGTATAATACTGGGTTTTGTATTATTTATATCACACTAGAGCATTTCTTACTCAGTAGCAGCTCAAATATTTTAGAAGGAATGTCGGCTTAATAGCAGCCGTCCCTTGAAGAAAACCGCCAAGTGACAGATAGTGAAACTCCACTATTCTACTTGTAACTTATTAAGGAAGACTCTCAGGTTGTCAGGATACCGATACGTTTCTGGGCATTTTACCAAATAAGTGGAAATATTTGTAAGGAATTATTCAAGTGCATCTTCAATTCAATGATTTGGAAGTCTTTAAAGTGAGTGTAGGTGTGCACTAGTTTCCCCTAAAGTTATTAACAAATTTTTCCCCAACAAGCTCTCTTCCTACTCGGCTTCTTATAACTGTTCAATCTCTCGTAAAATGATTTACGATGCACCAATTAAGCAAAACCTTAATATAAGATCCCTAATGGAAACCCACACACACAATAAATTAGTTATGTTCACTTTAGCTGCTACAACGTGGACTAATAACACACAAATTCTAACACTCTCCAACTCCTCAGTTAATTAAACTCACTAATTAGTTTTAGTGCTACCGGCTTTGAATTTCATTACCGGTCCAAGTACTGGGACACCACTGAGACCATCGCCACGAACGCCAGTGGACATATTGGTTTCAATCCACAATAACAGCTAATCATGGTATGGCATAAAGTTCTACCGCATTACGATTCCTGCACCGATCATGTTCAGCAGAAGCATTATTTGCAGCGTTTAAATTAGATCCGGGCTATTCGTAATCTCCTAATTACATCTAATGAAGACAGTTAGATCGGGTGCGTATCTTTATGTCAACTGGTATCTTTATTGATGATCTCTCGTCACGGTTTAAGGGTGTGGAACAGTGGCGTTACTAGAAGAAACATTGACTAAACATAGAAATGCTCTAAACAAATCTACTCATGTTGTAAGGAGAGTGCCAAAACTTGGACAAAGTTTACTGCCAATGTCGGGTGTTAAACCCCACCAGTCACCAAATTAGCGGTTTCATACCAAATCATTGCCAAAATGCAAAATACTAAATATCCACCAAGTTTCAACATCAATTTGCACCAGCTCTAAGGTACTTTCTGAGCCAAACCATATTAATTACTTTTGCTTTAAGCTGCTCTAAGCAGTACCCACCGGCCAATTAAATTAGCATAAGTACCCGGTAACGTAAACCAATAAGGAAGTATGTGCACCTTCAATTTAATCCAGTAGCGGGCGATTAGACTCGGTCGAGCCCCTAAGGGCACAATTTTTTTTTTAGAGGTCTGGATCCGCCCCTGGCCGAATCGATCGAGAAAACCCCGATCAAGAGCTTTCTCAATAAGGAATCGGAACGACCATTTCTCCTCGTCATCGAGATTAAAGATCCGATGGTACCAGCTGCACCTGTACTTACCATTATGTTAAATTTTATATTGTTTTGCTTAGTTGGGTCACTATTGTCTTGCCGGTGGTATGTTAACAGTCAATTATTTCCGCCTGCTCGTATAAACGCGCACATAATTTATTTCGTACCTGTACTACCGCCGGTACTGATTGACTTCTTCGGATTATGTCAAAGATGCACTCGCGAAGTGCTGATCCGTTTCGCAAGCGATTAATTATTCACGCCCCGAATCTCGCTGCCAAGGCTGTTTCTAATGGCAGTACCGCGGTACCACTTATCATCGTAAATAGTAATCAAAATATTTCTGAATTGCAACATTCAGTTAATTGCCTCTGACCTATAGACAAGTCCCCATAAAAGATGCATCGCATTATTCACGGTGGTACGGCGACAATGATGAAAGCTCTGTCATACAATAAAAATTCTTGTTAAATACTTTAGCTTATTCCAATTACCGGTACCACCTTTCCAAAATTACTATCGCCGTTGCAAAAAAATGCACTGCACACATAATCAACCTTAATGATAAAGCGGCGTTAATATAAATAATAGTATCGGGGGATTGCGTAATGGTACCACCTGAAATTAGCTTTAAACTGAATTGCATGTAGAACTAGAGTGCGTGTTCTGGTGCGATTTTTGTCCCATTATGTCGGTTTTTAAAATTAATCAACCATGCAACTGCTAGAATAATGGTGGTAGTACCTGCTAATGACCGTACTTTTGATAAATGTCTCCTCCAGCAAATTTGCAACTTCTATTAACTTAATCGGGCACCAAAAGTGTTATATTCATGCACAAGATTTTATAGGCTTTAAATTAATAGATGAAATTGATAAATAGGACGAGGCTTTTATTATCGGGTTAGTGAAGCTACTGTTCGATTACCTACGACTAGTCGTAGGCTGGTACGGCCTTGTTTCATTTAGTGGACCATAAATATTCTCGGCGGTATCGACGGCAGATGTTCCTCTCTTATCATTAAAATTGTTGCTGTCAGAGCAAAAACTTGACCGCACACAGCAAAGGCATCTTTCATAATTATTTGGTAGTACCCATTAAAACTGCTTATCCCATATAGGCCTTCATTTATTAACGGAAACCTTCTTGAGTAATTGGTTCATTTAAATAATATGCAGTTACTTTAGAAACTTTTTGATTCAGAGCTTAATACAATGCGTAACCATAAGGGAATCGTGGCATACTGAGCAGTACCGAGTTTAGTAATATGCTAATAACCAGCTAGTACCTAAATTCCTAATAGTGCAAACAACAAATTGCAAGGCGTGTTGAGCCGCAACAATACAGCCCCGAAGGTCAATAGATGAATTGTGGGCCCTATCATGAACCGCGGTACTACCTAGGTACGGCTTGTTTAGTCGATTGTGAAGTTTTCGCGGCATTATATCAAAAGCTGCGACAATAAAGTAAATCGGTTCGCACGGTTTCCTGCGACTAAAGAAGCTATAAGCATTGACAAGCACAGGTTCGTACTTTGTGCACTATAAAACTTAAATAAACGCTAGGATAGTACCGGAGCCGCTCCTGTCACCACTACCAAAAGAACCACATATATCCTAATATCGAAGGCAGTTCCTGGTCAGCTTGGCGGGCAAATGATAAATCGTCGGGTGTGGCCGCCGATGTCCATAAACAATATTGAATTATCTATTGACAAGAGTAGGCCGAGTAGTACCGGAGCACCTGCCATTCGAAAAGTACTCTATGGCTCGCTGCTTTCGGAGATTATAGAGCGCACTTGCCTCGGGTAAGCGACTCGCTAGGCTAATTGTGCACGACTAAGCGCTTCTTATGGCTTTATTCGATACCACAGGGAGTATATCATTCGCGGAGGGTTTGGTAGGTACTGTCATTTGACATACTGGCATGGCTAGTACCGTATTATTGAGCGGGTAAGGCAAGTGGGTGTTCCTTCGTTTGATGGGTATCCAAATACGTTTAGAATTTTCGTGCGCTATGAGTTATTGAAGGAAGGGTGGTACTAGCTGGGTGGTACCACGTTAAGGTTTTGTCATGAATATTTATTGACTTTTTATTTGACTTATTGACTTGTCGGGTATTTTCTTAATTAATGTTAATTCTTAATTTCAATGTCGTTTTGGGTTGAGCTCGATCAAAATGAATAGAAATTCGAAAAAGCTTTCTTCGACATTAACAAAGTTTGACGTATTTCAAAAACAGTTAGAGTCGTTTGAACATTATCTTTTTTTAATTTAACAAAATTAGTTGCATCTCAAAAATGATTAAAGGAACTCGAAATCTGATTTTATTTTAAACTCGCTCAAAATCAATAAAAACTCGAAAAAGTTTTCTTCGACGATAGTAAAGTTTGACGTAGTTCTGAAGCAGTTAGAGTTATTTGGAGGTAAAATTTTACAATTTAGAAAAATTACCTGTATATCAAAAACAATTAGAGCAACTCGGAATCTGATTTTACATCCTGCTTTTTAAAACTCGCTCAAAATGAACTCAAGACAAACTGTTGGTCACAAAAAACCTAATAATTATATTTTCACGGACCTCTGACTGCTAGAAAGTAGCTTTTATGGCTGAAAAATGTTACTACTTTTTGACCGTAAAAGCAATTTCTCGTTTAAGAATCTACAACTTTACCATTTTTTATAGCTTGTGTATCGAAATCTGTTTTTTCATCTAACCAGATGTTCGTGGAGAGTTCAGATAGAACGAGTGGACCAATTGGACTAAATTCAGTTTTTATTTTTTTTTGGATGGAGACAAAGGCCCATGCTAACGTTTATTGGCGTTCTTTGGTTTATTTCGTAAATTTTATTTTTTAGAAAGTTCTATAATCATCTTTTTTTTTTACTTTATCTCTATCTTTACTGCTGGTCGAGATACGAGGAGGGTCCCAAAATGCAGAATTTTCAAAACCACCCTGTATCTATTGAAATTTAATGCAAAATGGCTGTGTCAAATCTGTCAATGGCATCTTTTGTTTCAAAAAGTAGTCTCGGTTGTGCGTGTGAGCGTAAACCGCAGCTTTCTAACTTTAATGTTAACAGAGATACAACCAAAAACCTTCGAAAAAGATACACCCTGTATTTGATGATTTCTGAGTTATAATTGATAATTTCCAAATTACACTTGATTTTTTCTGAATTACATTTGATCTTTTCTGAATTACACTTGACTATTCGGTATTACACTTGATGCTTACTGAATTAAAATTGGTGTTTTCTTAATTACCCTTGATTATCTTGAATTACACTTGACTATTCCGAATTACACTTGTTGCTTTCTGATATACACTTAAGGTAATTTCTGATCTACAGTTGACTATTCTGAATTCCTCTTGATGCTTTCTAAATTTCATTTGATGTTTTCTGAATTACACTTGACTATTCCTTATTACATTTGATGCTTTCTGAATTACATTTAATGCTTTCTGAATTACATTTGACTATTCCGAATTACACTTGTTGCTTTCTGAATTACATTTGGTGTTTTCTGAATTACATTTGACTATTCCAATTTACACTTGTTGCTTTCTGAATTACATTTGGTAATTTCTGAACTGCAGTTGACTATTCTGAATTACACTTGATACTTCCTGAATTACATTCGATGTTTTCTGAAGTAGACTTGACTAACTTGACTATTCCGAATTACACTTGATGCTTTCCGAATTACATTTAATGTTTTCTAAATTACACTTGACTATTCCGAATTACACTTGTTGTTTTCTGATATACACTTGGTAATTTCTGAACTACAGTTGACTTCTGAATTTCACTTGAAGCTTTCTGAATTACATTTGGTGTTTACTGAATTACACTTGACTATTCCGTATTACAATTGATGCTTTCTGAATTACATTTAATGTTTTCTAAATTACACTTGACTATTCCGAATTACACTTGTTGCTTTCTAATATACATTTATTAATTTCGGAACTACAGTTAACTATTCTGAATTACAGTTGATGCTTTCTGAATTTCATTTGATGTTTTCTGAATTACACTTGATTATTCTGAATTACACTTGTTGCTTTTTGAATTACATTAGCCGTTTTCTGAATTACGCTTGGCTATTCCGTATTATACTTGATGTTTACTGAATTACATTTGATGTTTTCTGAATTACATTTCACTATTCCAAATTACACTTGTTGATTTCTGAATTACATTTGGTAATTTCTGAATTACAGTTGGCAATTCTGAATTACACTTGATGTTTTCTGAATTACATTTGATGTTTTCTGAACTACACTTGACTATTCCGAAATACACTTGTTGCTTTCTGAATTACACTTGGTAATTTCTGAATTACAGTTGACTATTCTGAATTCCATTTGATGTTTTCTGAATTACACTAGACTATTCTGAATTACATTTGACTATTCCGAATTACACCTGTTGCTTTCTGAATTACACTTGGTAATTTCTGAATTACAAGTTGACTATTTTAAATTACATTTGATGCTCTCTGAATTATATTTGATGTTGTCTGAATTACTCTTGACGCTTTCTGAATTACATCTGATGTATTATGAATTACACTTGACTATTCCGAATTTCACTTGTTGCTTTCTGAATTACACTTGGTAATTTCTGAATTACACTTGGTAATTTCTGAATTACACTTGGTAATTTCTGAATTACACTTGGTAATTTCTGAATTACACTTGGTAATTTCTGAATTACGGTTGACTATTCTTGATACTTTCTGAATTATATTTAATGTTTTCTGAATTACACTTGACAATTCCGAATTACACTAGTTGCTTTATGAATTACCCTTGGTAATTTCTGAATTACTAAATTACACTTGACTATTCTGAACTACAAATTGTTGCTTTCTGAATTACATTTTATGTTTTCTAAATTACATTTTACTATTCCGAATTACACTTGTTGTTTTCTGATATACACCTGGTAATTTCTGAACTATAGTTGAGTATTCTGAATTTCACTTGAAGCTTTCTGAATTACATTTGGTGTTTACTGAATTACACTTGACTATTACGTATTACAATTGATGCTTTCTGAATTACATTTAATGTTTTCTTAAATACACTTGACTATTCCGAATTACACTTGTTGCTTTCTGATATACATTTATTAATTTCTGAACTACAGTTAACTATTCTGAATTGCAGTTGATGCTTTCTGAATTCCATTTGATGTTTTCTGAATTACACTTGATTATTCTGAATTACACTTGTTGCTTTTTGAATTACATTTGTCGTTTTCTGAATTACGCTTGGCTATTCCATATTATACCTCATGATAACTGAATTACATTTGATGTTTTCTGAATTACATTTGACTATTCCAAATTACACTTGTTGCTTTCTGAATTACATTTGGTAATTTCTGAATTACAGTTGGCAATTCTGAATTACACTTGATGTTTTCTGAATTACATTTGACTATTCTGAATTACATTTGATGTTTTCTGAATTAAACTAGACTATTCTGAATTACATTTGACTATTCCGAATTACACTTGTTGCTTTCTGAATTACACTTGGTAGTTTCTGAATTACGGTTGACTATTCTTGATACTTTCTGAATTATATTTAATGTTTTCTGAATTACACTTGACAATTCCGAATTACACTAGTTGCTTTCTGAATTACCCTTGGTAATTTCTGAATTACTGAATTACACTTGACTATTCTGAATTACAATTGTTGCTTTCTGAATTACATTTTACGTTTTCTAAATTACACTTTACTATTCCGTATTACAGTTGATGCTTTCTGAATTACATTTAATGTTTTCTGGATTACACTTGACTATTCCGTATTACACTTGATGCTTTCCGAATTACGCTTGACTATTCTGAATTACAAGTGACGGTTTCTGAATTACACTTGACTATGCTGAACTACACTTAATACTTTCTGAATTACAATTGACTAATCTGAATTACATGTGACGGTTTCTGAATTACACTTAACTATTCTGAATTACATCTGATTTGTTCTGAATTACGCCTGGTACTTTCTGAATTGCACTTGGAAACTCTGTAGCACATTGCTCCTCATTTGAACTTTTAACAGCCATTACCATGGGATCATAATCCGTGGTAATCCACTGAGCAAAATTAATTCTAGGAACTGTCATCTACAGATTGACTCATGAGCTAATTTTTGAGCTCCTAAGATAACGTCATCAACATATTAAGCTCCGACTGTTGGAAAACAAAATCAGTGGTGTCGGGTTTGACTTTTTCAATGTTCTTGTTATTTTACATTTTTTTTTCTATTTTTTCTCCATCTTGTCATTTTCTCATTCACATTTTATAGCCTTCCGATTTTTTTTTAAATCGATTATTGGTATGTTTTCATGACAATGTTCGTTTTTGCTTTTGTATAATTCTTGAAGTTAATAATTAATTCTTTGATATTTTTTGCTTTTTAAATATCAAAGTCTGTACATTTTTCTTTTATCTATTTTATCTCCGTTTATATCATCCTTTCTTCTTTTACTTTATTTAGTTCTTTTTTAGTTCTTGACGCTTTATTTTTTTTAATTTTCTTGAAGCCTGTTGTTGCTCTGTAATTTTTAAAACTTTAAAACTTTTTAAAACTACTCTTGAACGAGTATAAACAGGTTCGTGTCTGTTTCGTGTGTACTATAGTCTCCAGATTCATTAAATGAGTTGAAATTTCTCACGGAATTCTTGATTTCTTCCAATCCCATATTAGGCTATAGTCCTGGATATAAAACGTGATTATCTGAAATTTAGATATTTTTTGAAAAAGTCAGGTTAGGAATGTGGAGGATTTGGAAAAAATCAAGTTAACGTTATGGTTAAGAACCAATTAAAAATTTCCCAAACATCAAAAATGTAGATTAAAAGTTTCCGGATAAATTCAGGTTTGGATAGAGGTCAAAAGTGGTTAAAAAATTACGCAGAGCGTCTAAACGTTCAAATTTGAAATCTTTGGAGAAATTGAGGTCAAAATTGGGAATAAAATTGTTTAATGGTAACTCATTTCATCTAAAAATGGCAGTTTTAAAGTTTTTGAAAAAACCCAAACTATGACTGAGGCCAAAATCAGTTGAAAATAGCCGAAACCGTCAAAAATGCAGATTAAAAGTTTCTGGGCAAATTCAGGGTATGATCAGAGTTAAAAGTGGTCAAGAAAATACATGGGGCGTCTAAAAATGGAAATTTGGAGTAATTGGAGAAACTCAGGTTTGGTTAGTTCAGGTTAGGACTAAAATCGGTTAAAAATAAACCACTTTATCTAAAAGTGTATCATTAACTAACTAAAAAGTGTATCAAATAACTAAATAATTGCAATTAAAATATTCATAATTCATAACTCGTGTCTTAATTGCAATAATCGAATGATCGACTATAATCCCATAATCGAAATATTTCCATTATATCATTCATAATCGCCTAACACTAGTGTCTACAAATGGAAGGTCTCTGGCGGTTTTTTATTGGGCCAGAGTGATGCCTACTTATACCAGGGAGCTTCGTTTATTAGTGTTACCACCTGTATAAGAGAAAACGTGTTACTGACCTATATGTTGTGCTCATTTGACAAAGAAGGCTAGTTGTTGGCTAAGTAATAATGTTTTAATCACTTTAAAGCATTTAGTCTCATCATCATAAATAGTTAAAGATTACTATATAAAAAACAAAATTCCAGGGTAATTTTAAAATGTTGTATAAAATGTAGGAAAGAGGGGGGGGAATACCCATTAATGGTATTCCATCGACGAACTACGAAGAGTAATGAATATCTTTCTATCTTTTTGTGACGGGCAAATCACATTTGGAGCATGATTATATTAACAATCCCAATAGAGTTTTCAACTATTTTTGGCCATTTGCTTAGAGCAAAAACATTTGTGATGTTCTCAAGAGTTACATAAGCATGTTACATACCTACTGCAACAAAAGAAATACTCATGTAGCAAAGCTTTATTGCTAAACGATTAACTATAACAATACGGTGAAAATGTAGTTCACAAAAGATAATATCTCTTTGGTGGCACCATTGGTAATATTATTGCTAATCAGTCGGTCGAGAACCACACTCATTGGGGCGGTGTGTGTGATATTTATCTCGACACTCGTGTATATACCTCCCAAAGCAGTGAAGTATCTACCTGAACCAATTAAATAACCCGACTTAAATTATCTAACGCGAAACAAGGAAAAATTAACGGTTTTCGGTGACCTTTGTGGTTTGATAGAGAAATTGGCCTTCACACTGTAATTGCGCATGCAAACTATCGGTTTGCCGGTCGGGGTGCAGCGAAAATCTATTATCTGTGACCTTTAAAGCTGCAGTACCAGGTTAACAGTCGTCGTTTACAATCAATGTACTTGCGCGGGTACTACCCGACAGGAGAGAGATCATTAATCTCGGCTTAATTTACACCGAACTTGCTTGCAAACAGCCCTGTCAAGTAGATAAATCTCAATAAGTCCAATCTTTGTCTTCTTCTTCTTCTTCGTGAGAATGCGTTTTTTCGCTTCGCGGGTCGGTAAAACCGCGACGCGTGGGCCTTTATATCCGTCGAGATTAGCTTATCAGACACAATAGCGCGGTACTCGAAAATAAGTGGTACCCTCGGCGCTTTCCGCGAATTAGCATTTTCTTATTATGGGCATGCGAACATTTGGCAGCCGTCTTCAATCTCTGTTTTGGTACCACCAACTCGTAAATGACGTTGATTTGAATAAATAATGGGGTACTAGAAGCGGGCCGAAGTTGGTTGTTTCCATCGAGGTAGATTGATTTTCAAGATTAAAGCGGAATTATTTGAAAGCTTTTTCCGGGTTCCGGTGAGGTTCTGGAATGCGTAATTTTATCGTTTTGCTTTTGGCTGTTAGGTGGTGAGGTTTCGATTCGGTCTTAAACTTTAGCAGCTATTTGTGCCTCATTGCACCAGATTTTAATGTGATTTGTTAATTTTAAGGTCTTCCTGGGGCCTCACTCTGGGCTAGCACCAGATGTGGTAATTTTGACATATCTGGACACTGTTTGTTGAGACGTATGATTCTTAAGAAGTACAAACTTCAGAAGATCCTCGAGCTTTATTCTGGATGAAAATGAGCAAGTCGTATACCACGGGGTGAGCTACAATCATGTGAATAATTGTGGAATGTTAGTTAAATCCAAAAAGTATGATAAACGAACTATTAACAATCTAGATTGGCGAACAGCTGGTATAAATGATAGTGGATGGTCGATGCAAGTAAGTTTTTGGCTTGGATGACAAGCATGTTCACGTCGACTCAAAGTCATTTCGCGAAATGAAGAAAATTTTAGAATTTGAGACATTTGTGCTTAATTTGGTGATACAGGATCGACGGACGATGCTAAAATAAGAAAATTGCTAAATCTCTTTGAGAGCCAGAAAGAAGAACAATAAAGTATTTCCAACAAGAACAGCAAGTAAAGGAAGAAGTGATAGAAGTCAAAGACAAAGATGTAAGAAAAAAAAATGCCTCATATTCAAGAACTAAATTTAACTGAATTTGATCAGCTTCGAGTCTCAAGAAAGATTTAGTATCCCCAGACCTTCAGGTTTCCACGACACTACCCCCCTGGAATATCTACAAAGACCAATTTGAAGCTGCAGCGATCGGGGTGCTACGGAGAAGGCAGCAGAAGTCAGGAAGGGTCTACAATGTGCAGGACTTGGCAGCAAATACGGTCATGGATAATTCAGGTTAGCAGCGATCGGGGTGCTACGGAGAAGGCAGCAGAAGTCAGGAAGGGTCTACAATGTGCAGGACTTGGCAGCAAATACGGTCATGGATAATTCAGGTTAGTTCAGGTTAGAGCCATTTCCAGAGAGACTGTTGTCCATGAAAGTAAAACAAAGATGAAATCAAAAAAAAATTAAATCTGTTTGAGAGCCAGAAAGAGAAACAGGAAAGGCCTTTCCAACAAGAATAGCAAGTTAAGGAAGAAGTGGAAGAAGGAAAAGCGAAATAAATCAAAGAACGAATGTTGGAGATTCAAGAACGTCTGTGGATGGGTGAATCTCCTTGAGATTGATCAGATCTGGGTTTTGAAAGATTTAGTATTACCAGACCTCCAGTTTTAATCGGGACCACCTCTTAGTCACACAGTCGGTACAGGAAACTCTGAGCTATAGCGCAATTATTGCAACATTAGAACTGAGGCTAGTAATGTTCATCGGAAAACCATCTACCCAGCGGAGCTGTGTAGAGGAGATCCGAAGCCAGGGGAACTTCTGGAGGACTTTGAAGCAGACACTGACCTGTTAGCCCAAGATTTTCTGAAGCAGCTTGATTTTCTTCAGGCATTTATTGAAGATACATAGAGATTAGGTATTTTGATGTCAGCTCTCCCTTGCAGTTATAGAAGACCCTCAGCAAGACTCACTCCTGAAGCGCAATTGCTGGATGAGTTGACACGTCGGTCGTGTTGTATTCAAACGATAATAGTAGAATCATTGATGAACCCCGATGCCTGCTTTAACTACGCCAGAATGGGCCATTTCTAGAAAGTCTGTCGCTCACGACAGGAAAACAAACAAAAATGGCTGAAATAAAAAAAAAACAGCGGTTTGAGAGAGTGCACTTCCAGCCTTCCTCTGATGAATGCTAAAGTATGAGCCTTAAAGTGGGCACAGAGGTAGGGTGGAGAATAGAGCGCAATAAAAGCCTCAACAAGAGTCACTGCTGAAGCAATTGCAGGACGAGTTGACGCATCGTTCGTTTCCAGAGAGTGTGTCGCTCACGACAGCAAAACAAAAATTTCTGAAAAAAAAAATAGTTCAATCGGTTTGAGAGCCAGAAGAAGAACCTGAAAGGCCTTTCCAACAAGAAAAGCAATTAAAAGAAAAAGTGGAAGAAGTTTAAGACAAAATGTAAAGAATGTTGGAGATTGCAGTTCCAGCCTTCCTCTGATGAGTGCTAAAGTATGAACCTTAAAGTGGTCACAGAGTTAAGGTGGATAATAGAGCACAAGAAAATCCTCAACAAGATTCACTGCTGAAGCATTTGCAGAATGAAATGGCACGTCTGTTGTGTTGTAATCGAACGATCTAGCAGCATCATTGATGGACCCCGGTGCCTGCTTTAACTGCGGCAGAATGGGCCATTTCCAGAGAGACTGTCGCTCACGACAGGCAAAAAAAATGGTAGAATTAAAAAAAAATACATTGGTTTGAGGGCCAGAAAGAAGAACTGGAAAGGTTCTTCCAACCAGAACAGCAAGCAAAGGAAAAAGTGGAAAAAATTTAAGGCGAAATGAAAAGAATGTTGAAGATTGAATTTCCAGCCTTCCTATGATGAGTACTAAAGTATGAGTCTTTTAATGTAAATACTGGTCACAGAGTTAAGGTGGAGAACAGAACGCAATAAAAGCCTCAACAGGAGTCACTGCTGAAGAAATTGCTGAATGAAATGATACGTCGATCGTGTTGTAATCGAAAGATAATAGTAGGATCACTCATGGACCCCGGTGTCCGCTTTAACTACGGCAGAATGGGCCATTCCAGAGGACTGTCGCTTACGATAGAAAGAAAGAGAGAAACAGACGAAAAGAAAGGAGAACCGGAAAGGCTTTTCCAACAAGAACAGCGAGCAAAGGAAAAAGTGGAAGAAATTTAAGACAAAATGAAAAAAAATGTTGAAGACTGCACTTCCAGCGACCGCCTGATGAAAGTTAAAGTATGAGCCTTAAAGTGGTCACACAGTTAAGGTGGAGAACAGAGCGTAGGAAAAGCCTCAACAAGAGTCACTGCTGAAGCAATTGCTGGACGAGATGATACGTCGGTTGTGTTGTAATTATACGATAATAGTAGGATCATTGATGAACTACGATGCCTGCACGACAGCAAAACAAAAATGGCTGAAACAAAAACAAACAATTCAATCGGTTTGAGAGTCAGAAAGGAGAACTGGAAAGGTCCTTCCAACCAGAACAGCAAGCAAAGGAAAAAGTGGAAGAAGTTTAAGACAAAATGAAAAGAAAGTTGAAGATTGCACTTCCAGCCTTCCTATGATGAGTGCTAAAGTATGAGTCTTATAATGTAAATACTGGCCACAGAGTTAAGGTGGAGAACAGAGCGCAAAAAAAGCCTCAACAAGATTCACTGCTGAAGCAATTGCTGGATGAGATGACACGTCGGTGGTGTTGTAATCAAACGATAATAGAAGGATCACTCATGGACCCCGGTGTCCGCTTTAACTACGGCAGAATAGGCCATTCCAGAGAGACTGTCGCTCACGACAAGAAAACAAAAATGGCTGAAATAAAACCAAAAAAAATAAGTCGTTTTGAGAACCAGAAAGAAGATCCGGAAAGGCCTTTCCAACAAGGGTAGCGAGCAAAGAAAAAAGTGGAGGAAAATTAAGAAAAAATGAAAAGAATGTTGAAGACTGCACTTCCAGCGATCCTCTGATATGAATGCTAAAGTATGTGTCTTTTAAGGTAAATACTGGTCACAGAGTTAAGGTGGAGAACAGAACGCAATAAAAGCCTCAACAAGAGTCACTGCTAAAGAAATTGCTGGATGAAATGACACGTCGATGGTGTTGTAATCGAACGATAATAGTAGAATCATTCATAGACCCCGGCGCCTGCTTTAACGACGGCAGAATGGGCCATTTCTAGAGAGTTTGTCGACAGGAAAACAAAAATGGCTAAAATAAAAAAAAAATTGGTTTGAGAGCCAGAAAGAAGGACCAGAAAGGCCTTTTCAACAAAAGTGGAAGAAGTTTAAGACAAAATGAAAAGAACGTTGAAGATTGCACTTCCAGCGATCCTCTGATGTGAGTGCTAAAGTATGAATCTTTTGAGTTCAATACTGGTCACAAAGTTTAAGTGGAGAACAGAGCGCAAGAAAAGCCTCAACAAGATTCACTGCTGAAGCAATTGCTGGACGAGTTGACACGTCGGTCGTGTTGCAATCAAACGATAATAGAAGGAACAATGATGGACTTCCAGTGGTAGAATGGGTCATTTCCAGAAAGAGCGTGGCTCACGACAGTAATACAACCCAGACTCCGCCATGACGATAATATGGCGGTCTCATCACGAACCCATAATTGTAGGCCCCATAATAATTTCTCTAGCCAACAGTGAAGAGACAAGTTTAACCTTGAAGGCTGTTGTTGAAGAGGTACCTGTTTCACTTATTGTGCCAAATTCACAATTGCACTACCCGCAAGGGCATTGTATCCATCATTTCAAGGAGAAATTGAAATTAGCTTCGAAGTTAGTGAGTGGTAGAGAGTCGAAGATAGAGAAGTGAATGGACTTGAATCGCCAATATGGATTTATCAACGACCATTAGCAGCAAGTGCTGTGGTTTGTGAACGAAGAATTTCTCCTGTGTGATCTGACGACAAAAATAAAAGCAACAGCATCATATTGGTAGCCAAGCAGAACGTACATTTTCCTTTACTATCTGAATGGATATTGTTTGTTCTTGAGACTGATGCAACATCCTGTAAGGAAAGTAATTCAAAGATTACCTTCATTTACTATACATATTTGAGAGGACAAGCGACTGGAAAAGTAGACACAGTAACTTTCCAGTGGCCCCAAATGTTTGATTTCATCCATAGTTCTTTCCAGACTGCCTCTATTGCAACAAACATTGAAATTGTCCTTCTTCTTCTAATGCTGTACGGTTCTTAGCGCGTTGGTGTTGTTCTGCGACGAACGTTTCTGTGGATTTCATTATATTTCAGTGTATTACCCTTTCTTAGTCTTCTTTCCTCCATCATATCCAGGATCTCGTCGGTCATCCACCCCCTCCTAGCTTGTCTCTTTTTGTATCCAAGAACAGTCTCTGTAGCCCACTGTTGCTCTATGTTCGTCTCGTAGCTTTTTGTCTGCTATTCTCTTGTTTAAATCATTCCATAGTTTGTCTCGTTCTTCAGTGTTGCTAAGTGCATCAATATTGTATTTTTTGGCTTTGGTTCCGCAAGTTACTAGTTTTCCCTTAAACCTAAAGTTGCCGATTAATGGGTTGTGATCTAATGCGATGTCGGCTCCATAAGCTGATCTATTGATGTTATTTGTGAATCTTTCGTTGATCAGGAGGTAATCAATTTGATTACGAATTATTTGTCTCTCATCATCATCTTGAGAGGATTTCCAGGTGTATAGTCTTCTGAATGGTAGATTGTAGAATGTGTTCGTGATGACAAGCTCTTCCTCTTTACAGGAATTATATGAGCGTTTCTCCCTTTTCATTCTTCCTTCAAAGTCCATATCTTCCCATAATCCTTTCGAGTTGAAGTCACCGAATATTATACAGATTTCATTCTTTTTTACTGTTCTTTTTAATTTCCGCAGTTGTCCGTAGAATGGTTGAGCTTTTTTAGTGGGTTTATCTGCTGTGGGTATAAAAACTTTTATTATGTTTATGACTATCGGCATCCCCGCCATATCTAGCAACAGAAGTCTATCAAAGTAGTGTACGAAGTTTTTGACGTGTTTTCTGAGTGAATCTTTAATCAACATTCCCTCTCCATTTCTATGGGGCGTATTAGTCTCTTCAGGTCCCGAATAATAGAATGTTGTTCCGTCTTATGAGCACATTCCGCTATTTGCCCATCTTGTTTCGCTGATTCCCAAGATGTCAATGTCTAGTCTTTCTAGTATATTCCAAATTCCGATCATTTTCTTGATCTCCATGCCGTTTACATTTTTCGGGTTCCTACGTCTTTAGGAACTATTTCTCATTCCTAGGACAAGAAAGTGCCCTGATTCTCATCAACTCTTCCACCCGAAGCTGTTGGTTTAATGACATGGGGCTTCCGGCAGCTGTGCGGTCGACAGAGCCTCTTTAGTTATCGAGTGCACCACGTGCAGGTGAGGTTGTGATTTGGGCCGATATTGGTTCGTTACCGTCACCCCTTACACCCCAGTATGAAATTATTCACAGAGTTATAAATCAATATTGGGTGGTTGGGGGTGAGTTGGGTTAAATGACAAAAATGCTTTAAATCGTTTTGATTAAGTTGATAATGGTGAATATTTTTTGAAGCCCCATTTGCTGGCGAAACGATAACCCCAACTTTAGAATCACTCTGTATTCTAGCCAACATATTTTATAGTTTAAGAAAAAGAAAAACTCAGAAAGTAACAATTTCCGAGCCATCAAAGTGTAAAGAAATTGTGGAAGACGTAGTTGATTATTGTTCATTAAGTTTTCATCGAACCCATAAAACAACGTTTTATTTAAGTTATACAAGCTGATTGAAAAACAAGATATAGAACAGGTATGTGTACAAGACAACATAATAAGTGGCTTCTTTTAATAATTTTTTCTCAAGTCTTCCGTTGCTGAGATATTTAGAAAAAGTCTTCAAAAAATGGAAAAAAACCTTGCTTTTTAGCAAGACCTTAATACCGAATAACCAAAAGTAGTTTTGGTGTTTTTTGAGTGATGTAATGACTGGCAGGTTAAAAATAAGTAGTTTAGGGATGTATCACACTTCTGGCTACTTACCCTACTTAAAAACGTCTCATTTAGACGGGTAAGTACTCAGAAGTGTTTCGTGTGTCAGTAACTGCTATACAGAAGCGTTAGTTAAATTATCTCGGTTTTCAATTTTCTACTAAAAGACCATGGAAATATTATAAATGAGAGGTGCTACTAGCAAAAAAAGCCAATATCTCTTTGATGCAACTTTTATATTACAAGTGCATCTTAATATACCTATTTAAGAAAGCCTCGAGTGTTACTAACTGGCGTTTTTCAATAACTGAAAACCGTTACAGTCCACTTTTACAATATTTTGGGCGTGGGTCCAGCAGGACGTCCATCGCAGCCTTCGCCCAGCCACAAAAGTGTAACGTTTATTAATTTGGTTTAATTAATTTTTCAAATGATATTGCGACTACAAAAGACCGTTAGAACGCAGAGAGTCTTGTAGACGCAGTGGGTTAAACATATTTCTTTCAACGTGGTTGATCATAAACATTTGCCTTTTACAGGCGCATAATGATTGGTTTTTTTTTCGTTCCAACTTACATAGTAAACGGGGCCCTCTTTTCGAACCGATAAATAATAAACAGTTGAAAGTTATAGAGTGTTTCTAACAATAGTCATTAAATTTCTCCACTTTAACGGTTCCCATTTTGTCGTAATGAATTTGATTATATTAATTTTACTAAACCATCACACATGTGCATGTTTGGAGAAGCAGCTTTTGCGAAAATTGCCGCATATATCACGGGTACGTACTCATTTCAATTAAATCTCTTGGAAAGCAGTCTCTAAACAAGACCCTTCCAGCTATAGTAGAAGGATAGTTATTTCCTCGTTATTACTCCGAACAATGCTTTCCATCTGACACGTGCAGAGGTGTTAAACGGCCCTGATTGCGGCCAATTTAGCAATTTATGTCCAAGATCACGACCAATCTCCAATTTTCAACCGGACTCAAGTCCCATTGACAAGTGACAGAACGGGGCTCGTCTATTAGATAGTGAACGTGTTCAATCGTAAACAACGTTTTTCAATAAAAGCAGGTAATTTGCGGCTATACCCAGTGATTGACAGAAGAGCGTTGGAACATGACATGACTAGTACGGTTTTTATATATTTTATTTATTAGTTGCTACATACATTGTTGCTGTTTCATTGATGCGAGTAAAAGTTTTGAAGTTATTTAGCCCGAGGTAATATAATTTACGGCTTTATAATGTTCTGAGAATATTCCGATTCTTAAATGTTTTTTTTTAAAAAACTAGGGATTTAAATATTCCTAGAATTCTTGAGAAGAGAAAATTGAAACTATGACTAAAGAAAGTTATCTGGAATATTTCAGGTTAATTCAGTTTCTAATGATAACGTTAATAGGTTTTGGTTAAAGAAGAGTGCAGGTTCAGCATTCCATTTCTTGCGTCAATCCACCTTTTGAAGCTTCTAATTTATAATTGCTCAGCGTCTTTAATTTGTTTTTCTGCAGCTAAAGTTACAAGAGATAGCTTTTTTTCGTTCTATGAGTGTAATTTCTATTGACTCAGTTCATAATTATTTCCTTTTTTTCTAATTTAGAGAAGCTATTTTGAAAGGTCATGCCTTAAATGACAGAACGACATGGGGATACTTTTCCTTTCACTGTACCATGTTGCACTAATTAAACAGCAATTTTTCTTCCTCTTTCTTCCTGTGGGCATGCGTATTAATAGAGATCCACTATATGAGAGCTGCTACTGATAAGAAAACCATCGAACCTAGGAGGGTTTCATTTGAACTCGTCACCTGGTTGGCTGTGAAATATCAAAAGAAAAGGATAAAAGAACAAAAATTTTCTGTCAAAACTTCATAGCCTTCGAGATGATGTTATAAACACGGGATAAAAATGGCTTCTTTGGAGCTGTGGTAAAATATTACCTCAGATAACTCATATTCCGGAAAATTAGTTACATTTACTCCAGATTGTGTATGTGCCCACATAAAAGATTTAACTTTATTTAAAAGAACACAATTTGGAAAAAAATTAACGTAAAAGATTGAAGTTGTGACGTAAAGCAGGAATGAGAAACTACAGGGCTTTTGCATTTTTGAAGAAAGGAAAATCATCAATTAAAAAAAAACCTGTTAAAAGTAACAGCTAGATCAAATTTTAAACCGGGCCACCAATAAGTCCTGAATTCCTAAAAATTATGCCGATACTTATGGGGCTTTGAATAGGAATATTCCGTTATTTTTATGCCAATAACTTTGTTCACCACTCATCAGGATTACTCCACAGCATCAGAATCCACTCAACTTGGTGCTATTCTCTCAGGCACCAAGTTCATGGTTTGACCATGAACTTGGTGTGTTATGTGTCACCTTGCTCTTGCTGTACCAGATATTCAAATTGTCCAGAAAAGATATGTTTTCCTCTAAATCATCATCTTTTATCTCGATAGCAACCTTGGCGCTCACGTCATCATATCTATTATTTTCATTCAAAACCTCTCCGGAAGAGCTCCTCTCCGGACTTCGGATGGGTTTCAAACAAATTTGAAGACAATTCATCAGTTCCTCCTGTTATCTCAACTCTCAACCTGAGCAACGGATTTTTCTTTGCTTCTTTAATATACCGGACATAACTACAGCGTAATGTATCACCTTGTTCTTGCGGGATAAAATTCTCAAATTGTGCATAAAAGATATTTTTTCCTCTGAATCATCATCTTCTGTCTGGATAGCAACGCTGACGCTCACATCATTCTCGCCATCGCAATAAGTATTTTCTTCATTCAAAGCTTCTCCGGAAGATAAGTTATCACGTTAGTTATCTTCGGAAGCTAGTTGGGAACTATGAGGAGTCGAGGTCCAAGCATACGCTGACTGATCCTTATAAGAAACCACTCAGACCAACAAATCTCCAGCACGTGGCAAGAGGTGCTGTATATTGTACACAGCTGGTGATCAAAAGAAAACCTCGCAATAAACCCTAGGAAAGCGGTGATTGTACCATTTACCCGAAGGAAGAGGCTGAAATCCTGATACCGCCAACTTTGTTCGGGACGACAATCCCGTTTACCAACGAAGTAAAATTTCTAAAATGATCCTGGACAAATCACTCATGACCCCACATGGGACTCGTACCGTTCGGAGCCGGCATTGAGAATCCCATACCCTCTGGTCAAGGCTGAACTCCAGAAATGGAGCAATTCCAAGTCACTTATAGGTTACATTAAAATTGCCATCAGATGGCCAGATGGCGAGCTTGTTTCAACACCAACGAATGGAAAAATGGCCAGTGGCCCTTGGAATTTCTTTGTTGGAATTTCTTCCAGTTGTGGCTTCTTCATATATGCTGGATATATAGGCTTCTATGACATTTCATTCAAAGTCTTCTTTCCTGCGAATTTTTATGTTTCTATGATGTCTGGCTTCAGTGCCGCACTCTTTCTTAGATTGTTGGCCTCGGACTTAGCTTCTTCTGGTCCTTTTGGTCGCAACTATTAAATCCGAAGAATGATTCCTAATTTGTATTCTTCTTTTAACACCATTAATCTTCAATTTCCATATTGCAGTTTTGTTATATCTAAGAATCAAAAAATCCTTCTTGGGTTGTAATTTGGGCCTCTGTGGTTTAGGTCCTGCCCAGATATCCCATGCTGTAGTGTTTATTTCACTTAAAGGTATTCTGTTGAGTATATCACAGATCATGAATCTCTTCTGAACAAGAGTGATGGTCTCAATACCTATTTAGGTATCTACCGACCTACTGAACTTGTGGCACCGAGCCAGAAGAGAAAAGGGTACCTAAGGGAGACAGACTTGTATTATGAAAACCGTAATATAAAAAGAGAAATGAGTAGAATAAAGAATATTGAACCATTTGGAAGCCAATTTTGCTACGTACTCTGGGCTTTTCTTGTTCCTTTTATGGACATCAGAGATCATCTCTTTCTTCTGAGCAAGAGTGATAGTCTCAGTACCTATTGAGGTACCTATTAATCTTTGAAAAGCGGCTTTATCGGGACCAACTTCTATTCGATGTGCTTGTCACAAGTGCATCTAGGAATGATACTATTCTTTCTCTATATTCATGTCAAACTGGATGTCAAGTTTAGAGAACCACGCTGGTTTATATAGGTATCGCATTTATGCAACTTCTGCCCATAGGTAATTTGGAGCATTTGAGCTGCTCAGCATAGAAAGAACATTCTACATAATCGTTCGATACTCTCTTTAAATTTTCCCATTCTGGTGTAAGAAGTATGCGGTGCAGTGTCCAGCTCTATTCCGTTTCTTTAAGGTCACTCTTAAAATCGTTGTTCAGTATTCTTCATTGCAGTGTACTTCATAAAGCGTCTAGGACGTCACTTCTTGCTTGAGGTAAAATTTCGTCTTGAGCTGTCTTTAGAGAGTTTACTGGCAGTATTTCCAGTAACTATCGGTCTATTCTTCCGCCATCTGGACATTGTTCTCCTTGATACCTCTCTTTGGATATGTAGGTAGCACTCGAGGTTTCCTTTGCAAGAATATCGGCCACTTTACTACATTTAAAGCTCTTGTGACCTGGAATCCAAACCAGGATTAGCGTATTACGCACTCCAATGCAGTTTGGTAAGTTTTGAAAGTACCACACAGTTTCGAAAAGATCCGGCTGGAGTAAAGCAGTGGTCAAGTGCCGCTTGGATGTCCGAGTATATTTTGATAATTTTGCTTGACCAATATTGATTACTGATTGACCTGGCAGATATTTGAGAGTATAAATGGGGGTCCAGCCATCAGAGGTAAAAGGGCCAACAGCCACACCGGTGAAAGAAATTATTATTGTCACCGAAATACCCACCAAAAAGACAGAACTACCTGAATCTATGAATCATATTTCTGAAACTGCTTATAGCATCGAGGCTTCTAGAGATGCAACTGCCAACGTCACTGCCCCTAAAGCAACCACCGAAGGAATTGAGATAACTACTGTTACACAAGGAAAGAAGACTCAACGTCCACAAAAACCTGAAACTCCAAGCTCTGAAGAACTTGAAACTCGCGGTCCACAAGAAGCTAAAACACCTCGTCCTCAAGAAGTTGAAACGCAGCGTCTTAAAGAATCTGAAACAATCACTGCAGCGACCCACACTGTGGCTGCAGAAGAAAGAGGAGGCAGTGAAGCACGGTCTGAAGTTAATTATCCTCCACAATAAGCGTCCTCCAGAATCTGGAGCACAGACTCCTCACGAAATTGGAACTCAGCGTTTTACTACTGTGGCTACAGAAGAAACGGGAGGCAGTGGAACGCTATCTGAAGTTACCAAGCCAGAGTTGCTAAGCGAAGAGCAAAAGGCTGCCCAAATTGGCGACACTGCCACGACAGAATTTCCTAGGAAAGAAGAAAATGAAATCGAACTTGACGACGTCCATTCGCCTGGTCCTAAAATTGAAGAGCACGTTACCGAAGCTAGCGTTTCGGAAATTACCAAACTTTGAGAACAACTGCCCATTACTATACCATCTAGGAGTGGAGAAATTCCTTTAGAAGAAGAAGCAGCAACCGAAGAACAAATCACCGAAAAGCCAGTGGTGTCTCAAGTGTGTGTACTTCGGAAACTGAGTGTGCCCTAGGAGTTATTCCTTCGATGCCCAAAGTTGAACAACCTTCCGAGACGACGTCAATTTTACCCCCCGTAGATAACACTGCCGAGCCTAGAGAAGCGACTACTGAAAGCAACAAGATTCCTGAAGAACCGACTGAAGAAACAAACGAAATTCCTGAAAGCGGTACTGAGGCAGTGGCTAAAGTTACCGAAGTTGCTCCCGAGATTCCATAAAGCGAAGGTTCCGCTACGGAAATCCCTACAGAGCTGTCTCACAAAGAAGAAGGTTCCAGTGAAGAACCTCAAGAAGGCACCAACCACTGGAGTTTACCCCATAGAGCCTTAATTATCTGAAATCACAGAATATCGAGAGCAAACCTCGTTGCCCGAGCGAGAAATTCCTGGTGAGGGCAGCTGCTTGGTGGATGGATAAACTTACAAGAACAATAGCGCAGTTCCTACGATTAATCACTGCCAGGAGACATGCAGTCAGTTTGATTCTGCGATGCGAATCGATCGAGTGTACCCCGCCTCCCTCCGGTTTCCAGAACTGCAGTCCCATATTCAATTGGTTCTGGCTGATTAATGATCTAATGGTCGTCGCAAGCAGCTAGTGCAGCAATTTGGGTTTCAATATCCAGTTTTTAGTACTTCTTGCATGTCCACAAGGAAAATGTATCCCTGTTGATCATTCTTTCGATGTGGGCAGTGAAAACCGCCTCCTTCCGGTGTCCAGAACTGCAGTCCCATATTCAATTGGTTCTGCCTGATTAATGATCTAATGGGCGTCGCAAGCAGCTAGTGCAGCAATTTGTGCTGCACTATGTGAGCATTTTTGTTTAGCATCCTATCCAGATTTACATCTAGTTATTTCATTTTCTCAGTAAATTTTATCGTTTTGTCCAGCAGCAAGGGCGGCCTCAAGAAGTCCAAGAGATCATTTGTAGATGGTATTGATTATCCCCTGGGCGCTTATTCTATAGGAAAGAGTGAAGTAAAAGTGATAATCGCTGGCCAATGGAATTCGTCATTAGAATTTTTTGACCAATTAAGGTTGTCAAAATTCTCACTTTCACTTTCACTTCTTTCTTAAGAATAAGCGTCCTGGAGTATTGCCAATTTTTCCATTCCAAAAGCTTTTATTGACACATCCAATTCATACTATATTTCCAGTGAGCTTTTGACTTCACCGACTGACACGTTGGTACTATCTTAACAAATCGTTTGAAAGGGCAACCTATATATTTTATGTATACATGTTTACCTTCTTCCTAGACAGCCAGTTTTTTCATTTTCTTCTAGTCCTCCTTCATTTGGAAGGTTTTTGGTTAATTCTGGGAGGAGTAAAACAGTGATTGTTTTGCGTTACTTCTATCAATTACAATTCAATAACTTTTGTAATCTATTCTTACATTTTTCATTTACTTGTTGTCTTGAAAGATCTGGGTCATGTGGCAGACTTTAAGGGGTAAACAAACTACCATTTTAACCAAAAGGATTACAAGAATAAGAATGAAAACAGGAACCAGCGTTTCGTCCAGGTGTCTACCTTGAACTTGTCAGTAAGGCGTGGTAGACCCCTGCCCTATACGCTGGGGCGAGAGATCATAGTTGGAACTTGTCTTCGAAGACAAATTCGGCGCAAGAATGGCGGTGTGACGTTATGAAGAATTTCAACTAATGCTGCCATCTGTGAGTTGGTGGGTGAAGTTTCGGCGCTGCCACCTGTGAGTCGGTGGATGAAGTTCCGCCATAAATGTAACATTTCTATCTCCATCGATTAACCTTATAGTCAAGTTCTGTACGATTTTCAACGTTTTGCAATTTCTGAAGTAAGAATCTAAGGATTTTGGTTATAAACTGCAGAGACACTGATTGCTTCACCGCATTTGCTTAGCATTCTGCCCAAAATCTCCCCTTTGGATACATGCTGAGCAACACTTTCATTCCTCTTCATTTTAGATTGATAGACGAGAATTTTCTCATGAAACGTTAGTTTGCTAACCTCTAACGTCTGAGAGTAAATTGAGTTCAACTTAGATATTATCATATTCTTCAAACTTCGTTGAATTTTCTATCAAAGAAATTTTCTGACAGGTGGCCAGACTGGGCATTTAATTCCAAGTTTAAAGTTCTTTCTTTTCACTGAGGTTTTGGCATTGAAGTTAATCCATCCATTTACTCGCAGAAAGAAGTTGGTCACATTCTTGACAGTTACAACATTTTCATAGTTGAAATATTCAAATCACTTCAATACTAGACGAATTCCAAAACTCACCAGGCTATATTCCTGGTAGATCAGTCACCTGCTTAATCCATTGAAGAGATGGCCATCACATGACCAGCTTAACCGGTAGATGACCTGGTGAGTTTTGGAATTCGCCCACTATGAATAATATAATATCCTTGTCGTTGTCAACTGTCAAAATGGACCTTAATGTGACTCTTATGGGCTCAGATTCAAGTGCCAGTATTGGAGATCTAGCTCAAACTAAGCCCGGCTTAAGCCATGCGTGCCAAAACTATCACAGTGCCTCTTTGAACTAGTCAATTTATATACCTACTTGACATGTAAACAATTTGAATAGCGCTTGCAATAATTATAACTCATTCACTTATTTTTGACATCTCGTTTCCTCTAAAATCTTCATTATTTTATACCTATCTTTTATACTTGTTCCATTTCTTTCACTCTGCATCAGCCGCACTATTCCAACCTAAAACGATACCCTAACTTGGAATTCTGATTATTATAAAATAACTAAATATATCCTTATTGGAGTACACAGTATAGCCAATTAACTTACATCTAAAATAGTCACGTAGTATTGCCGATACTTCTACGAAATTCCTGCCCCGTCCCCTGTGCTCTGAAAACAAGAGATCCATCAAGCTAATCACACAGGTTGGTGGTTTTTTTCGTAAGAGCAGCCAAGCCTATCTGGTCTAATATGCCCCCCGATGGCACGAAACCAATTTCTTTGACTCATGTTTCGATTAATTGATTGTTTTCTTCATTGTTGGCCGTTCTTGTTGTGGCATCTAACTGTAGAGTTAGTGCAAACAGGCCCTTGGCTCAGTGGCGTGGGCCGGCCATAAAGGAGAAGAGAAATCTTCAGTCGCTAATCCGGCAGTGTCGTAATTAATTTGAATAAGTAATTATGATGTTTGTTTGCTGCTTCACTTGTTGTAAAAGTTATTATTAATACAGCAGAAATAAAGCAAGTTCATTAATTGATTAGCCTTGGGCGATTGTCTAATGACTATCAAATAGTTTTTTTTTCTAACGTTTCAATTTGCTATGTACGTCGGCGGTTATTTTCCACAATCAGGCTTAAGGAGGTTTTCTCCTAGCGATGGCGACTTAAATCCCTCTTGACCCACTCGTGGTTTGTGACAAGTGTGCAAATAGTGCTCGAATCACGCCCCCTGACACTTTTCGAGTGTCACTTGTGCATAGGAATTTTTTTTCCTTTGGGTCCAAAACAACATTCGGAATCGATTTCCTGCTCCACCTTCACAGTATGACCGAGAACCACTCGCAGGAGATGACTCTCCTCGTCCGTCACGACATACCCGCTGAAAAACTTAACGCATAGTTAATAACACTGTTTTGGTTAATTCAATTTTAATAGCATTCCACAAGTACACGGAAACGTCTATTAGGATCCGTAAATTGAATTCACAAGGCATGTGTGAAAACGCTTTTTTAGCCGTGCGCTTATCAATTAGTTTTCGATTTCTTGCGCGGCCGATTTATTATCGTTAAAACAGCATTAAAAATTTAGGTTGCGCGGGTTATAATTTTCGAATTAGACGACGAGGCCTGATGGGTTCCCATCGGGTAGGCCTGTTCGAAGGCCGCCCACTCGAAGAAATGTCAACCGCGAAACATCGCAGCAGACTGCTCCTCTTCTTCGTGCGACCAGCGCAACGCTAAATGTCGCGATGTTAACGCGACATTAAGGGCTTGTCCACATTAATTTCTAGGAATATGTTTCGCTTTTCTTCGGGCTTAATTCGATTTCACACCCGCCCCGGATCGTCCTCACCTTTGCTCTTTCGATATATCACAACCTTTTCGATGCAGTTTTTCGTCCTCTGGTCAACTTCCTGCTGCATAAATCAATGGTTTATGGTGATTCGGGCACGGACAGGGCCGTATTTGGTTTAATTCGAGAATAATTATCAAAAAACTAGTGTCAGGTCAAAAAAAAAAACGAGGCGAGGGACGTTTTATCAACTCGCCAGGAATTCGCCGACCGTAAACTTAAGTACTCAGGAAAGTAGACATGTGACCTGCCATAAAAGTATGTATACTTCGTGCAAATATTTATTATCCTTTGTGGCACACCAGAGTTTTTTTATCCGAATAACACTAAATAACCAAATATGTTTTCAGTTTCAGCATTGTATATGAATCCCAAGTAAATCAATGAATGGATAGTTCGGTCCCTCTCTGTCAGAGGGCCGTGGGAGACCCTGTCAATCCTGTCAACTTCATGGGGGACCATATATAGTCGACACTTGAGTGACACTTTGGTCTTGAGGGTCACTTAGAACCAAATCGTTCTATAGTGACATTTTGCGATGACTTAAGTGCCAACCATCACTTGAGGGCAAGGAATACTCAAGGGTGGTATCTCGGGCACTCAAGTGTTCCTTACGTCAAGAAAGTAAGGTTAGATAATTTTACATTTTATTATTATGAAGCTTTTTCGGGGGTTGTTAACAATTTTAAACCATCAGTGATGGATGAACTCCAAGACTTTATTGATTTTGTGGACTTACTTGAGGGAGAAAATGAAAACGAACTGAGATTAGATAAACGCTATATAAGAGGATCCATTTGAATTTTTTGAAAATTCGGAATTTAGTAGTAAGTTAATTCTACACTTTTAACTAATACCGAAAATTAAGCATTCTCATTTTCTTTTTACAGACAGTGAATGGAGATTTACAAACATTTTCACAAAGTACACTGTCACTAAGCATTACTAGATTCTCACAAATAATGGTTAGGCATCTAAGGGATTTTGTGCAATTTCCAAATACACTGCAAGGCCAGCTAGAAAATATTATAAAATTTTCTGAGATTGCTGCTTTTCCTAATGTTGCGGCATGTGTACGATCAACACATATTACAATTGCAACTCCTGGAGGTGATAACGGAGAAATCCTTAGGAATCAGAAAGGAAAGTTTTCCTAATGTCCAGGTAATTATTTAAAAAATACAATGTCCTTAATTTTATTTTTTTGTGGTATGTTTGCTATCCAGGATCTACTTGTTATAGTGTAAAATTTGATCGCAGTTTTCTTCGTGTACGTTTTCAAACAAACCAGATTGAAGATAAGGGCTATGACAACAGTTTACTTTGCTACTAATCATTGTTTCAACAAAAATTTTTTTGGGTTTTTAGGAATGTTGCTGGGTGACAATGGCTATGCTTGGAGACGATATGTATTAACACCTATAATCAATCCAGCTCCTCGGCCAGAGCAAAATTATAATCGTAGTCATATAAGAACTAGGAATATAATTGAAAGGATTTTTGGAGTTTAGAAAAAGAGGTTTCCATGTCTACAACATTGTCTAGCTACAAAATTGGAAACATCTGTGGCAATTATTTGTATCATTGCCAAATTTGTATAATATTGGGCAAATCTACAAGAAGAAGAACTTGAACCAACTGGTGAAGAAGAACCTGTAGAAGAGAATATCATATTTTAAGCCAAAAATGATGGTTGTTTTCATTTCGGAGGGCCTTTGTTGCAATACACTTTAATAGATAGATTTAATTTAGTATAGCTAAGTATAGAGAACTTATTTAATTAATTATTAACAAATAAGATAAAGAGATTTTGACAGAACACTTATTTTATTTATTTTAATAGCTCAATTTACTTTTTCAAATATAATTTTTCCAGCTCTACAAGCTCCATTTTATTGGATTGTAAAGGATTATAATGGATTCTACAACTCTTCTTATTCTCAAGTTTTTTTCTTCACCTATTGGAGAATCTATCATTTAAAATTTTTCTTTGATCTCAATAGTTTAGAAGTAGGTTTGGAATCTTACTTTAAGTTTTTTAAAAAATAAATATCAAATCAGCTAACAGCAGGAAACCAATTCACGCACACCCGCAGAGCACGGTAGCAACTCAAACAAAACAGCTTAAAATTTCAAAAATTTACAAACTACCTATCCATTTCAAATTGGCGCCAGCGATCCTACTTTCGCCAGTCATAAAATTACTGGAAATTGCGGCTAAATCAATAATTTTCAATGTAGCCAATATACGAGGCCGAAAAATCCCCAGAAACAGACAATTGACAGACACTTTCTGAAGTGTCCCTACAGTCTCACTTGTCATGCACTATAGAACAGCCATGGTAAGAAACACTCAAGTGTCACTTCTAAAAGTGTCACTTAAGTGGCTCTTTTCTAGTTGACTATAAATACGGCCAATAACCTTGGCAACGGTGGAAATGTCACGGCAAAAGTAAAAATAACCACAGCTGTATACTCTATACAAATAAAAACAAAATTTCTACTTCTCTACTGCATTGGGTGAACAAGGATGGATATATTCTATAAATACAAAGTCATTTTAAAAACTAGTAATTTTGCAGACGTAGAGAAAATGATATGCCATTTCGTTTGTCATTATTATTTATTAAAGTTTGTTTATGTAGTGTAGGTATAAGTATTTGTGATATTATGTTATTTTACTTTCTTTTTTTGGCAAATGCCGGCCACAAAGAACAATGAGAAAGGATGACCTTTATTACGTACTGTCGCCCCATCCATTTAAGTTATCCTATACCCAGAGCCCAGAGCCGTAGTTACAATGGGGCAGCCAGGGAACCCAGGCTCCAGAGCCCAGCACGAAGGACCTCACTGGATTGTGGATATTGTGATTGTATAGTAGTACGGATGCGATACACTCTTTGGTATCGGAGGTATCAGTATATAAATCTCAGCACTACGTGTGCAATATGGGATGCTGGATATGCGCCGTCATTGCTCAGCTCACAGGGAAGGCAAGTCCAAGTGCGAACCATCTGGAGAAAGGTATTATCCTTGATTAAAAACTGCGGTAGTACGAATGCGATACACTCTGCGGTACCGGAGCTATCAGTATATATATCTCACAACTACGTGTGTAAAATGGGATGCCGGATTTGCACCGTCATTACTCAGCTCACAGGGCATGCAAGTCTAAGTGCAAGCCAACTGGATGAAGGTACTACCCTTGCCTAAAATCTTTGATAGTATGAATGCGATACACTCCTTCGTCTTTGCTCCTTGGTACTGGAGCTATATCAGTATACATATGTCTCACGACAACGTATGTAAAATATGGATTCTGGATATGCACCCCGTCATTGCTCAGCTCACAGGGCATGCAAGTCCAAGTGAGAACCACCTGAAGGAAGGTACTATCCTTGCCTAATAACTATAGTAGTAAAAATGCCATAGACTTTTTGGTACCGGACCTATATCAGCATGGGTCTCAGTAGAACGTGTGTTATATGGGATGCTGTATAGCCCTGTAGGCTCCCGAAAGACTGTCACCTTGGTACACCTTGTATATGTATCATGTAATAAAGAGGACCCTGGATCTCTTAGAGTTTCCTAAAGTACAACGGTCACCCTCCAGGTCACCCCTGAATTTGTTACAATCTGTACAAAAACAAACTCTTTTCAAATGTATGAACTCTGTGAACTCAATATCTACATTTTATATTCAAAGTGTTTTTATATGTATAATTATAATATTAGGTAGGTTACTTCTGGTTAAGATGCATTAGTTTTATAATAAGTTAAGTTTTAAAAAAAGAAAAAGTGTTTATATTCTAAAAAGAACATTAAAAAAAGTTACAATATTGGTAGAATTCTTTAATATTCTTGTTAATAATATCATATTAGTAAATGATATCTAATCCTAATAATATCCATAATACACTACGAATTATTAATAATACACATAATACCGATATGATATAATATGGGACACAATTTTAAGGAGTGTCACACCACTCGTTAATTATATAATTATGTATGTAATATATATTATCACATTAATATAGGTACCATGAATTTAGCCTATAATAACTGAAATTACAAGGATTTGTCTTACTAGTCTTTAACATTATAATATCTTAATTTTGTGTCGATTTGCTTCTAAAAAACTCCCTGCTTTGTAAGAAGTAAGAGACATCCTGAAACTTGTCACATATGATTAATTTGGTTTCCGCGCCATCAGGTTCACTCAGTTCACTGTTCACCATTGTTCTAAGTAACGGCAGCAGCTTTTTTAGTTATTTATCGGCTGCCTCATTAACTAGCCGAAATATCCAGCTTTTTTGCTCCAATATCCATAAGATTTCCTGGGTTTTCGCGCCATTAGATTCACTCACTTCTCTGTTCACTGTTTTAAGTAACGGCAGCAGGCGAAGGCATTTTGGTACTTATTGAGTTATTTATCGGCTGCTTCATTAATTAGCCCAAATATCGAGCTTTTTTTGCTCCAATATCCATAAAAATATAGAAATTATGAACTGTAAATAAAAAAATAAACTGTGACATATATGACTGCAGGCAAAGAGAGCAAGGAGCATTTCGGAGATGGTGATTGTATAAAAAATGTCATCTCGATTTTTGCCTTAATTTTGATATTATTAGAAAGCTTATGTTATGATTAGCAGATTTAAGTAAAAAAATACTTGGATGGTCGACCATTGTAAGAAAAAAATTGAAAAATGAAGGTATGAAAATACATTACTCATATTTGGAAGTTGCCCCAATTTTCTTTTGTAGCCACAACACACACAACATCTATAAAATTCAAGGTTTTTCGATTTTTATGATATAATTTAAGTTTCAAACGTCTCATAAATTCAAATTTTTATTTAACTTACAAATTTTGCATTGTACTAGTTGCTAGTCGAATGATTGATGAAGTTGGCAGGTAGCATATAAAAGATGAAGTTTGTTGACGTTTTTAAAGGCAGTGCTGCCAAGTCCTCTTCTTGAAAATATTCGACTATTACAACTTAAAATTTAATTTTTTTTTGAGCAGGTTAACTCCGGTTAGTTCAGGTTAGGTCTGATCAGTTCAGGTTAGTCCAAATCCCTACAAAAGAAGAATACTGGTAAGCGCGGCTATATCGGCGATGCTGTATGCTACCCCGGTTTGGAGCTCCGCAACAAAATACAAGACATACTTAAATAAACTGGAGCAAGTGAACCGACGCCTCGCGCTGGGGGTCATATCGGCATACAGGACTACATCTACAGAAGTAGCTCTTGCAATCGCAGGGCTACCCCCCATGGAACTCCTCATAGAAGAAAGGAACGTAACCTATAAAAACGGCAAGGATTATCGGTTAACTGCTAGATCCATATTGATGGAAAAGTGGCAAAGTAAATGGGAAAATTACAGTGGGTGGGCAAAAACCTTTATCAAAACTGTAAAGAAATGGTCACACAACAAATTTGGAAACGTCGACTACTACATGACACAAGCCATAACTGGACACGGAATTTTCGGCACCTATCTTCACAGAATAAAAAAAAAAGAATCCGACGCTTGCTGGTTCTGCGAAGAAGTAGACTCACCCGAACACACGATCTTCGTTTGTCCCCAATTCCAAAAGCATAGAATGATAGCAGAAAGATAGTGCAGTATAGACCTAAAAAAAAGATAACATCGCAGATGTAATACTATGTGATGAGAACAAATGGAAAAATGCTAAGAAGTATAATGCAAGAGACGCAAACCTACGAAATGAGACTAACATCGACGTAAAACGAAAACAGCTCTAGAGTCGATTCTCTGAACTTAAGAGAAAGAAGCCAATCTGAGAAATGTAAAAAAAAGGGAGGGAAAAAAAACAAAGTGAGTGTGTACATATCCGCCCCCCCCCCCCCCAACTGAAGTAATGCCTAGTGGCGGTTCCGGGTGAAAACTGGGGTGAAGAGCGGGATGGGTTTAGTGGGTATTGTCGAAGACATAACTGAGTCCCACACTCCCAGGTCAATTTACCACCCGACCATCAACGACCTGGGGTAGTGCGTAAAGGCATTCCTAAAGTTCAGTTCAGGTTAGTCCAGTTCTAGTTTTCCTGATTAGGTTAGTTCAGTTACACTTTTGACGATTAGGTTAGACTAGCTTAGGTTAGTCCAGTTCTAGTTTTCCTGATTAGGTTAGTTCAGTTCTACTCTTTATGTTAGGGGTAGAGAATACTATAAAAAGCGAGCTCTTAAAGGGCCCGCTTTTTTCTTTACTTTTAGAACAGGTTAACTTTTTGTTATTTCAGGTAAGGTTTGGTTAGTTCAGGTTAGTCCAGTTCTAGTTTCCCTGGTTAGGCTAGTTCAGTTACACTTTTTACGTTTAGGTTAGACTAGTTTAGGTGAGTTCAGGTTAGTCCAGTTCTAGTTTTCCTGATTAGGTTAGTTCAGTTCTATTCTTTATGTTAGTGGTAGAGAATAAGGGGCCCGAAAGGGCCCGAAAGGGCCCGCTTTTTTCTTTATTTTTAGAACAGGGTAACTTTATGTTACTTCAGGTAAGATCTGGTTAGTTCAGGTTAGTCCAGTTCTAGTTTCCCTGGTTAGGTTAGTTCAGTTACACTTTTGACGTTTAGGTTAGGTTAGCTCAGGTTAGTTCAGTTCTAGTTTTCCTGGTTAGGTTAGTTCAGTTACACTTTTTACGTTTAGGTTAGACCAGCTTAGGTTAGTTCAGGTTAGTCCAGTTCTAGTTTTCCTGATTAGGTTAGTTCAGTTTTACTCTTTAGGTTAGGGGTAGAGAATAATATAAAAAGCGGAGCCGAAAGGGCCCGCTTTTTTTTTATTTTTAGAACAGGTAACTTTTTGTTACTTCAGGTAAGGTCTGGTTAGTTCAGTTCTAGTTTTCCTGATTAGGTTAGTTCAGTTAAACTTTTTACGTTTAAGTTAGACTAGCTTAGGTTAGTTCAGGTTAGTTCAGGTTAGTCCAGTTCTAGTTTTCCTCTCTTGGGGGAGCCTGAAACCCCTAGAGGGCGCGTTCCCAGGTGGCGGATAGGGGAAGGCCTCTCAGATATGAGTGGTAGGAGGGAAATCAAATACCTCCCGCGGACCAACAAGCAAAACAGGAATCCAAATAGCGTCTGATCCGGAGCGGGCGGCTTTATGGTCGGCGTCTGACTCAAAATGAGCGGCCGTATTTATAGATGGGTGTGCATGCGGACGAGCCTGGGAGTGCCCCAGAGGAACCAGCCACTTCGGGCCCTCGTCAGGAAGTGGGACATGGATGCGGAGGTCGGGCTCCGCATTGCTCCGGGCGACCCCAGTCCGTCTGCGTTGTACCGGGACTGGGAAAACGAAGGCCGGGCCTCAGGGAACTGGAGTAGGACAAGCTCCGGGGGTATACCCGTTCCCGGTTATTTCGGCCCGCTCCTTGTCGCACGATGCGCTGGACAATCTAGCAAATGTATTGCAAAAATCTTGGGGAAAATGGGGGGGACAAAAAAAAATATACGGAGAGAATACATGAGAAGGGTACCCTCGATGATTGTCCCACTGTGGGAGGCATTGGGGGAACACCATCGACACAGCAAACAGGGAGCAACGAATCCGGTGTTGTAAGCCCTAGAGAAAACACAGATGAGAGGACTACTGTATATGAGGCACCACTGCTGCAAAAGTTAAAATATTTGAACAGCTCACTGGTAAGACGGAATTCGGTGTGCGACCCAATAAATAAGAAACGGAAGAAAATGGACACATCGACGGATCAGGCACTGGAGGACGTAGATCCATATAAGAAGACTGTCAGTAAGGACTTTCTGACCTTTAAAAGAGCGTTAAAAGACACGAAAAAATTAATAAAGGATCTGGAAAACAAAATCGAGAAGAACACCAGCAGGGACATAAAAGAAATAAGCTTAAGACTAACAAGGCAACTGGCAATATTGGAGAGAGATCACATAAACTCGTGGCTAAACACACAGACCCCAGAGGATTGGAACGAGGGCGACCGTGAGTCTGAACAGGACTAAAGTATATAGGGAATGGACAAAATTAGCAGATAAAACGTGGCCTGACACGCTGTACTTGAACACTGAAATCAAAGTAGGAAATCCTCTAGAAACAAAACAGAATACAGTGAAAGTGGTGCTTATTGAAGAGGAGAATAAAGAGATGCAACACAGCATACAGGGGCTGTACCGCAAAAGGTTCCCTGAACTCCCGGATCTACAGGAATCTTTCGAAGTGATGGAGCAGGCAACGAGAACAAGTGCTGGAAAACAGGTACAGAGTGTAATTAAAATTAATGCAACGGACACGAAGGAAGAACTGTGGAACAATTTGGTGAAATTAAAGAAAGAAACAGAAAAGGACATCTGGATTGCGATGCACCACTTAAATGGTTTGAAACTCCCTAAATGGAGAAAAATGGTAGAGGCAATTTTTCATGGCACTGATACAAATGTAACTATATACACAACTGAAAATCACTTGAACTCGGAAAAGAACGATAAGACGAAAAAGTCCAGGGTAGAGAAGAAAACTTATGCACTAATAGAGGAAGAAAAAGGAACAAACAACAAAGACCTACTAAGCAACATAAAAACAAAAATTCAAGGTAACGATGCATGTAAGGTAATACTGTCTATAACCACGACGAGGGAAGGAAAATTACTTATTAGGACGGAGAAGGATGATAATCACATTAAAACGCTTAAGGAGGCAATACAAAATACATCGACCTCAATCAAAGTAGCGCTGAGAAGATCAGATGAGGAGACAAAAACGATACATATAAAAGGCATGGATGACTCTGTGGATAAGGGTGAAGTAAAGAAAGCCATTGAGGCGGATGTGGGAGAACTGGAAGATGAGACTTGTAGAATCGGAGAACTGAGGCCTTATGCGAGGAACAATCAGGCAGGCACAATAACATTGGGAAAAAAGCAGGCAGATCGGCTGATAGAAATGAGGCAGATCAAAATAGGGATTGTGAATTGTCAAGTGGACCAACAAATAAATTTAAAGAAGTGTTATAGATGCTGGGCCTACGACCACGGTGCAAAGGAATGCAAGGGACCTGATAGGTCTGCTCTCTGCCACAAGTGTGGGAAAGGGGGACATCTTGCCAAGGAATGTCAGAACAAGGAGCAGTGTCTGCTATGCGATGAACAGGGGCATAGATCCGGCACTACTAAATGTAAAATTTTCAGACGAGCTATATCCACAGTAAGAAGGAGGGGGTATACGGAAATATACAAAAATTAATCAATGGATAATTCAAAACATCTAAAGGTTCTACAGGTGAATCTAAATAGGTGCAGGGCAGCACATGAACTACTTATAAGAAATGTAAAATCTGATGGAATAGATATTGTAATAGGACAGGAGCATAATAAAGCTATGGCAAAAGGCCAAATATGCGATGTACACTGTGACGCTTTTTTGAGCCTTAACAAGGATGTGCGAGTAATAAACATCAACCGAGGTGTTGGATTCGTATCTTCTGAAATGCCTGACTTCGTGGTGTGCTCAAGTTACTGTTCGCCGAACTCTGGAATTGAATGTTTTAATGAACTGCTGAATAATCTAAGCACAATGTTCCGATGCAGTGAAAAAGATGTAATTCTAGGCGGAGACCTAAATGCGAAAACACCGGCCATTGGCTCGGACTGCTATAACCAAAGGGGGAAAGTACTGGATGAATGGATCTCTGAGAATGATCTACTAGTCATAAATACTGGTAACACTCCGACTTTTAGCAGAAATGGTAGCAACTCGGTTTTAGACCTCACGCTCGCAAAGGGACAATCAAAAATAAACCTTACTGAATGGATGGTAGACGAAGAAGCTGAAAACCTGAGTGACCATAGGTACATTAAGTTCACGTTGACAGCTGGAACAAATATTAAAAATATAAACTTACCTGAAAGGGAAGGCTGGAAGATCACAACAGAGAGCTTGACTCGCTTTGAAAGGGCTTGCACTTTCAGCTGGGCACGGGATCGGGCCATTACACCGGAATCCGTAAAAGAAGAAATATGCAAGTTAGGTTACAAATATTTAGGGAGACTACACAAGAGGAATAATCGTCAAGAGGTCTATTGGTGGAATAACTTAATTGCAGAAAAGAGAAACTTATGTAATAAGGCCAGACGTAGGATGACTCGGGTAAGAGCTACGCACGACAGACTTTCTGAAGCATTTATTAAAGCTACGGACGACCACAGAACGGCAAAAAACTGCTGAAAAAATAACTAAAAGCAAAGAATCAGCTTGGCAGAGGTTATGCGATGACCTAAACAATGATATATGGGGCAAGGCATATCAAATAGCAGTCGGCAGATTAACGCGCAAGAACACGAAGGAGTTGACAGTGGAAACGATCAGAGCTCAAATTGATAAGCTGTTCCCAAAAAAGCCAGAAATAAAATGGGACCAATCGTACGTTCACCCAGCAAGCATACAAAATTTCGATGAAAAGGAACTATTCGAGGCTGCAATGAGACTTAAACCAAAAAAGGCGGCTGGCCCTGACAAAATCAGACCAGAAATATTAACTATGTGCGTGCGCAAGAACAGCAAGATCTTTTTAGATCTATTTAATAGCCTAATAACAGAGGGCAATTTCCCGGAGTCATGGAAGACGGCAAAGTTGGTGTTGATTGAGAAGGGCAAACCAAGGGAGAATGATGCAATCTCATACAGACCAATCTGCTTGATTGACTGCATGGGCAAGTTGTACGAAGCGCTCATAACTAAAAGAGTACACGACGAGATCGAGGAGAAGCAAATGTTGAGTGAATACCAATTTGGTTTTCGTCAGGGAAAATCCGCGATAAATGCAATCGAGGTGGTGCAACACCAGCTAGAGGAAATCAAATCAAAGGCGTATAAAAACCGATATAGCCTGATAATGGTTATGCTGGATATACAAAATGCTTTCAACACGGCTCCCTGGCTCCTAATAGTAGAAAGCCTGAAAAGAAAAAATATTAGTGCATACCTCATAAATGTGATAATATCTTACCTGTCAGAGGGCTTTATCCTGAACCCCGATGGCCAGAAATTTAAGACAACGTGCGGAGTGCCCCAAGGATCTGTACTGGGGCCCACATTATGGAATTTATTCTATAATGAAATACTGGAGATGAAAACGGAGACTAATGTGAAAGCTATTGCATACGCTGATGATCTAGCTCTATTGATTTCTGCAAGAGATAATAAAACTGGAAGAAAAAGCCGAACACGTCACCGCAGAGATTGTGTATAAAGTCGAAATGATGAGATTAAAAGTGGCAGGTACTAAAACGGAAATAATCCTGCTGGCCGGTAAACGAAAAATTAGAGAGATCAGTTTTCGAGTTCAGGGAAATGTTGTTGTGGGAAGGGAGAGTGTTAAATACCTGGGAATGCACCTGGATAGGAACCTACGGATGAGTCATCATATTACAAAGGCGGTGGAAAAAGCACACAAAATTACCAACACTCTGGGACGCATTATGATGAACAACAAAGGCCCCACCTCTGGGAAAAGAAAGGTTCTTATCAGTGCTGTTACATCGACAATCCTATACGGAGCCCCAATATGGTGCAAAGCACTACATTACGAGACCTACAGAAATAAAGTAAATCAGATCTCAAGAAGACTGGCGCTAAGAGTGATATCTGCATGCAGAACTGTGTCGTCAGAGGCGGTGATGGCCCTGGCGGGAGTTCCTCCAATGGACTTAGCGGCAAAGGAAAGTACCAAAGTGTACGCAGAGGGCCGCCAGGCAAAGCTACAAGCCAGGGAAGAAATGATGGCCGAATAGGAGGGCCGATGGCGGAGCTATGAAGGCTGGACTAAGACATTTGTCAAGTCAGTCAAATCGTGGACAGAGAGAAAGTGGGGCGAGCTGGAATATTATTCCACGCAGGCGCTCACGGGACATGGCGTTTTTAATAGCTACTTGTGCAGGATAGGCCGCAGAGTCGATGACAAGTGTTGGTTCTGTGAATACAGAGATAACCCGGAACACACATTGTATACAAAATGTTCGACGCAATTCGAAAGGAAACTGCAACAAAATGCAAAGTAGCGATCACTACTGAAAATGTGTCACAACTGCTTCTGAGGAGTGAGGAAGACTGGACGGCAGTGATGGGAATGATGCGAAAGATTATGAAGATGAAGGAAACAGAGGAAAAAAGAAGGAAATCCTAAGAAGAAAAAAAAAAGAAAAAAAAAACGCAGGACCACCCTCCTCCTGAAGTAATGCTCGTAAAGTAAAGTAAAGTTCTAGTTTTCCTGGTTAGGTTGGTTCGGTTACACTTTTTACGTTTAGGTTAGGTAGGCTAAGGTTAGTTCAGTTCTACTCATTATGTTAAAATTAGAGAATTATAAGGACTCACGAGTCGTTGCCGCAATATCAGTTATGTAATTTTCTTTTATTTTGTTTCTAGATGCGACCACATAATTTTATTGCACTTAATGATGAACTCCGACGTTTGGCATCACTGTAAATATATTTCTAACACTACTGTCAGATTTGAGAGTTTTTGCATCAATTTTGTCAAACATTTTCAATTTTTATTTTCTTGTTTCTCAGTGAAAAGTGGCTCATCCAAGAATTTTTTTCTTTCAATCTGTTTTATAGACCGTGAGCTACTATTAAAAAAAGAAAAAAACTTTGAAAATCGAGATGACATATTATACTTTACAAGCACCTTCGGAGATCTTTGTCTACCTGTCTACAAGTCAGTAACACGTAAATTACAATTGCAACAACGCCGGAAATTAAACGGCCTTAAATATTTGTCTAAAATGATGATGTCACTAGACTCCAGTGACATCTAATGAACACCATCATAAGTGCCATTGACCTACTATTAGATTTAAATACAATGGTTTCAGTAGTTTCTACATGGAACAATATTCCGTCAGTTTTGACAAACGTGTCTTCCTATTGAACCATGAATCGTCTAGTCTGAAGCACAATATCTAAGGGCATGGTGGTTAAACATGCTCCAGAGTTAGATGCAGGAACAGATTCAAGGAAGGAGGCTGGGCAGTTGCATAAGGGCTGATACAAAGTGTGGCCCATACTTGACTCTGTCATCTTTCATTCATCCATATTATGACAGAGAGTTAGTCATAAAGTTCCAAGTGCCAAGAATTCGGCATAAACAGAATTTTTCTTAATGGCAGTAGTTTGGCTAAAATGTAAAAAAAACTTGCTGGTTTTATTTCGCCATATTTTCGTAAACATTAGGTTTTCTTGCCTCCCTTAAATTGTTGACTATTTTTGGATAAAATGTGAGTTTTTGACAGTCAATTTGTGGCTTTCCTGATCAGAAATATAGTTAAAACTTGTTTAGTCACAATATCTCGATACAAAGTAGCAGTTTAAGTTTGCCCAAATGCCAAATTCCAGTTAACAGTGTATTTAACTTATCCACTAATCTAATCAACATGAGAAAGAGTTGATGTGGAATGTATGGTTCTTAAACGAGCCAAAAGATGCCAAATTTGAAAAGTGAAAAGATAATGATTCCGAGACTACTCACTTATATACTAATTAGCCATACCACAGTAGACCAGATTCACTTCGGTGAATAAGCGGTTCTCAAACTGACGCCACGTCCTCACCAAGTTTTTTAAAAATGCCTGGATTCTCTCAGCAAATGAATAGGAACAGGTTTACGGGTATAAAACTGAATAAAACCAGCTCTCGTTAAAAAATTGCCGACGTTTCGATTGTATATTACAATCTTCTTCAGGGCTACAAATATATATAAAAGAAATTGCAAGAAAAACAAACTTCTAGGATTGGTGATGTTTACTGTTCAATGGCTGTCGATGGAATTCTCGAAATTTTGCTCCTCAGCTCTTTTATATGGAAACAACAATGAAGACAAATTATCCAAAATATCCAAAGTAGCTATAGGTAATGCCAGTCGTTCACCAGAATTTGAGAAATACATAAATTTTAAAAACTGGCAAACATGCCGTAAGTTAACCTACATCCATTAACCCTCCGGTTAACCCTAATTAATTGAACTTGAATTTTATAACTTTAGAACCGCGTTCCCATTTCGCCAGAAATTTAGTTACTTCGTTACAACCTCAATTTTAACGAAAAATAACTGAGCTGGTGGTTTTTTGAATAAATCTTCACCTAAAAATTTTCACCTAGCTACACTGGCCGGGTCTTAGCCATCAAAGATTCAATCCAATCTAAACCACGCAATCAAATGCCTTTGACAATTCATAAAACGCTATCTAAAAAGCTAAAAATGAATTGCTGCATCTGAGGTATGGGCAATCAATAACGTTGAGGGCAAAAGTTTAAGGAATCGGCAGCGTCTTTGTGAATGGGACCAACCATAAACACACTTCAGGTGATCTAGAGAAACACCCACGCTGAAGAACAAATAGATCGAGTCTGTAAGAGCCAACTGCACCTCATGAGGAAGTTTCTGAGAAACCCTTAGCGATAGGTCGTTCCCACTCACCCCAGCTTCTAGATTGCTCTCAGTTCGTCACTTGTCATTTACTCACGACTATGCATATACATATTCATTGTGGCCTTGTAGTTCTGAATGCTGGTTTCAAATTCCCACTCTTCAGTTTCTGTTCTTAACTTGTTTGATTTTCCTATTGGTCTTGAAAGAATTTCTGCAGTGACTTTGGACAGCTCTCTTAATTATGTAGTTCCCTAATGTTCAGTCTTTCTATGTCAGACGTCAATCGAAGAGCAAAAACCTAAAATGAAACCGTCTTCTGCAATTAGAACCTGTATGGAAACTCGGGTACCAACAAGTTTGGTTGTTTCTGAAGAATAAGATTTAGATTTTTTAGAGCATCGAGCAATTTTAATTCTTGGTTTTGTCCTGATTCTCGGATATTTTGTCCTGCTTTTGTGCCCAATGACTACCAGAAGAATTTAAGGACAAATCTTCAGAGCTTTGAAAAAAATATGGTACGCCATGTTCCATTCCAGATAGAAAACACACACTTTGAACTATCTCAGTGTATTGAGAATGCATGAAGCAGTAGGCATGTAGAGAAACTTTCTTATATTGAGCAGTAGAATATATTGGTTTGATGGAAATGCTGAAATTGCGAATTCTTTTCAGACTTTGGACTGTCAGGTAAACGTCTACTGAATCCTACCCTGGTAATCGATTCGGAATTAAATCAGGCAACTATTTATTGCCCCATGTGTTGGCGTAAATCGTTGCAACTTTTTCGACTGCCCTGCAAGAAATTTGTTTTGTATCGGGCCATAACTCATGAGGATTAACGACCAAAGTACGTGCGCGGCCGTAGCCTTAAGGGCCGGAAATTTGCCAGTAAGGCCCTGCACACACACACCGGGCGCGCATCCTTGCGATATCTTCAATATAAATCGTTATGCCGAGTGCGAAGTCATCCCAACATCCATTAGACGCACACGTTGAGCTGACAAATGCACGGTACGATTAGTGAAGGGTACCGCGCGAATTTTTAAGATACTTTACCGTTTCTAAAGCATAATAAAGTGCCGGACGACCATACAAGGAATTTGTTACGGATAATTCTAAATTGGCCACGGGTAGAATCCCGGAAATGCAAAGTGTGACGTTCCGAATTCTCCCTACTTTCGTGCCGTTTATCATGCCAGGAAATTAATCTATTACGCTCTTTTGTCATTTAGACTCTCGAAAGGTCATCAGCCACTAAATGCAAACTTGAGGTTTCAATAACTCCGGGACCGCGGCCTTATGGATGGAGATGTTATCTCAACGTTCTCGCTACTCTCGGGGCCACAAGAACCCAATAGAGGCGACCATTGTCTGCGCATCGCGGTTCCTAATTTGAAGGTACCGCCGCCGAATTTGGTGCACGATTTTTGCACAAACCGGGCGATTCGTGACTTTGCACGATATTTCCATAAACTTGACCTTTCCGTTGCAACAACGGCAAGGTCAAGGATATCCATCGGCATAAATTGCCGTTGTTCTTTCATAAATTTGTCTCAAATTATCGAGCGTTGCATAAAGAAGTGGTTTTCTTTAAAGGTCACCCATTGGCATTTGAAATTTATTGTTTATTAAGTATTATTTGTTTTGTTCGATTAGCGAGAAAGTGGGGGAACTGGTAAATCAAGCGGAACAGTTAGCGGACCACGCGGAAAAAATTCTTCATCCTTATCTTTTGTATTTATCAAAAGGCGGTTTAGTGCGGAAAAGTGAGTAAGAAAAATACGATTGTTTTGGGTGATTTTGTACACTATGTACTTCATCTCTACCAAACTTCCTTTTGTTATAGCATCCTTGGTTAAGGATACATCTATCGCTACAGGTGGCTATAGCTAGCCTCCTTTGTAACCTTAGATTGTTGCCCACGGAACGTGGGTCATGGTATATATGAGGAGAGGAAGTAACGAAGAGGAAATGTTTCAAAACTCGTAGTTTTGAGATATATTCAATAAAAAGTTGTTAAGTTGCTGTTTTAATCTTCTTGTAAAAGCACAATGTGAGAATGAATTTTGATTGACTTGCAACGATAGATGGAGAATAAAAAGAATATTAAATCCACATCGCTTCATCACTTTTGATATCAAGTACACTAATCGCTAATTAACTATAATACAAGCGACATCTTGCTTTTAGAGTAAAAAGACATTAAGAGGTAAGCCTGCAAATTATTATTAGCCTTCGCGGCTAGAATCATACTCTGATTGGTCTCTGAGACGGTTACCCTGGTAACTGTAATGTCAAGCCATATCAAGGCTTAGTAAATCGCAGCGCTTTTAGGGTTGTTCTATAGAATGCACGATTACCTTAAGCCAACGAAGAGATCTTTTAATATCCTCCAAGTTTATTGATAAAGTTTCTTGGCTAAATCCTAACGTAGATTGACATGATAATAACTATTCACATGGCATAGAAATCAGCATTAAAGAGTAATATAGGAAACTTATAAAAAAGAAGACCAACTTTGAAGAGAGCCTAAGACCCATCGGATTAATGTCTCGGTAAATTACCAAAAGGGTAATTTTTATCAAGAGGAGGTTGTATGTTTTAATTTCTTTTTCTTTTGACTCAATAATTTTTAATACGGATTTTCAAGGTTTTTAATTTTCACTTGAAATATAATAAAATGTTACAGATGATTCTTTGGAACGATGGATGAATACCATTGGCCAATTTTATGATTTCCATGGAAACTATATTCCTTCTAAAATTATCAAGACCTTGATCTATAGTGGATTCAATTAGGTGATTAAATACCTGCAACTCACTAATAGCTTTTGAGGAGTGAAGTGAGTTTCCATTGGCTACGCAGTGGGTTTATTAACCCGCTTTGTTTGTAGGTTTGTCCTACAGAATTTATTACTGACAAAAATTCATTTTAGTATACCCAAATCTTGTTTAGAACATTTCCCTTTTACGTAGATTAACATGACAAAGTAATTATTCCCAAAGCTAAATTTTGATACTTGCCCCTTTTATTACTGCTACTTTTCATATTTCTTCATGTGTAGAAATAGGTATCAGAGTTTTGATTTATTACCTTTCTGCTTCCAATTTATTCGTTTGATTCTTAGAAGCAAGACATATTAAACGTGCCAATTTTGCAGGTTTGGTGAGTTGCAGTCTAAGTGTTTGTGTGCATTACGTGTTGTATTCGATTTGAGCTCCAAACTTTAAAAACTTGCTGAAATGAACGAACTCGTTAGGTGAGAAAGCTGACAACTGGTTTAAAAAGTCAAAAAGATGTTGATGGCTTCAGGTTTAGTCATTTTTGTTTCACAGGCCGAATTTCAAAACTCACCGGTGATCTACCGGATAAGTCAAGTCACCTGCTTAATCCATTGAATTACTAGATGACAATCACATGGCCGGCCTCACCGGTAGACCTACCGGTGAGTTTTGAAATATGGCCACAGCTGTTCTGGTTGTGAATGACATAAAAATGACAAACCAGCTGAGCGTTTATCAATTTCCTGTAATGAAAGTTCAGCCAGTTATTGAATAATATTGGGGAGTGCTTTAAAGCGCTTTGCCCCACGCAGCATATTGAAACATCTATTGAGTGCGTCAGATTCAAATTTTGCGGAATGATTTTTACTATCAAAATGCTTAAACTTTAAAGTGAAATTTTCCATTTAGGGCCATTTGCACACCTTCCCCATAATGTTGATCTAAGGTGGAACTTAAAATTTCCCATATAAAATGCATTGATGTCATTCGATCTGTCACTTAACAAATTTTTTTAAGAAAAGGTGTGCAAATGGCCCTTGACTATGTTTATACCAAGCTGGAAGTTGAAGGACCCCTAAACCATAGTTATAAGCATGAGTAATCGTGGTAGGGCCTTAAGGGGCCAATAAAGGAAGCCTTAATTAGCATTATTCTTAAGTAACATAAAGGAAACAAACACAATTAAAAACTTAAGCAATAGGTTTTATGTTTTAATTGTTTTCTTAAACTGATTGGCCAAAATATTGCTCTTGACTAACTAAATGAGGAAAAACGCATAAAATGTATTACTTAAGTTTTTAATTCTGTCTATGCCCTTAGTTAACAAAAAGTTGTGTCAAAAAATCGTAACTTTTTGTTATGATGGATTCATCAAGAAAAGATAAAATGATTTGAAATAATTTGTCTATCCAGATTACAAGTGGTTTGTCCATTTTTTTAAAGTTTAAGTAATAAGAAATAAAGATATGCTGGTCCTTAAGTTAATGTAACAGTAGAGTGTTCTATAGCCACTAAGAATCACTTTTACATCTCAAGGGTAAACTTAAAGTAAAGTAAAGTTAAACGAAAGACAATGTAAGTATTAGACAAGTCAACAACCCACGCGAGTAACTTATATCCCATGGTGAGATATGGTTTAACCATATTCTGCACCTCCAGAGCTGTACAAATGCACAGACTCGAACAGGGTAGCGAGACCCAAAACTCTTTAGGGGGATTGAAATCTTCATCAGTGAGGAGCTCCACTTTGAAAACTCTGCACATTCAGCACATTCCTTGCAGAAAGTCCCATGGACATATTGTGCATAATGGAACATTGGATGAATGAACAGAAAAATTTGCATTGCATAACTGTTGGGCCATAAGATGACTGCTCATTAAAGCTCAATAAAGTAATAAAGTAAATTGAAGAAGAAACGATGTAATATTTTCGAACTTGACATTGAAGTGTGGCCTTTTAAAAATTTAACAAAGGAGAAACAGAAATTAGACATCTAACAGAAGTCCATTTACTTTGGGCATTCCAAAGCTGGTTAACCACCTGGTAAATAATTGATTTGACATTTGATATACAAAAGTTCCTAAAAACCTGGTTATTTTCGGAACAAAATTATTTATCACCACTATCATCAGTGACCAGCTGTCATAAAATCTTAAAGAAAGAGAAAGAGAACGGGATACAGGGTTCTGTTTTCAGCAACAAATGGTTTACTATTGGGTTTACTATTTTTATATTTGAGACCTGATACCTAATAAACCATGAAAAACAATCCAAATTTCATAAACAGTTAAAAAAACACACAATATTGACAGATTAACTGAGAAAACCGAAGACTGATGTTTGGTAGCTTCAAAGACACCTTGACATACCATTTTCAGAAGCACCATTCCATACTTAACTGGTTTTTCAGGATTCACAGGATTACCATAAATAACAGAACAGCTAATCATAACCAAGGTTGCAAATGGTACACCTGTTTTGATTGGGTATTGAATGAGGATTTGATGAAGTTGTATATTGAACACCCCATACATGTGGGAACAATTTTAAAGAGTAGGAAATTTTTTTGTTTTTTTAATAAAATTTGCCCCTGTGCTTGAGGTTGGGACACAAAAAAGAGGTTTCCTACTTATGTACCTTAACATATTTGACCTTTGTTATTTTTAATTAAAACAAACTGATTTTTTGCAAATTTTATTGTTGATAACTAGTGGACTGTGCGAATATTTTTAACGTAATAACAACATTAAGACACTGGAAATACTTTCATTTCAATTTAATTGCCGGTAACAAATGCGACGAGCTGAACAAGAACAGACAAAAAAGTTATGGACAATGGGATTGACGTACGGACATAACCTCAAAACTAAAAACAGTCGGGATTTCGGTTCGACCGCGCACCGCTTGCTCGGTGTGCACTACACACACACACACACACATAAAAAATGGCGACGTTGTCGTACCTTTCACGAAGCCCGAACATAGCCCCCTCCTTGAAAGTAGGTAGGTACTTTCAAATATCGACATGTTCCTTATCAATAACCAAGTCATCCATCGGCAACGGACACAACTTCGCAAATGACCGCTTCACTATTCCTTCCGGCGTCTGGACATCAGCCACTCTGGTAATTCCATCATTGCCTGGGTACAGTCGGTGAACTCGTACCATAGCCCATTTAAAGGGAAGAAGATTGTTTTCCTTTATTAAAACGAGGTGATTTAGTCTCAGGACTTCTTCCTTTCGGCACCACTTCTTCCTTTGTTGCAGCTCGGAAATGCATATAAGCGACCATCGGTTCCAGAAGTGTTGTAGTAGCTTTTGAACTTGCTGATAATGTTTCAAACGATTACATTACTGGGAACATCTATCCAACTTGGTTCAGGAATCGCCTCCATTGAACGGCCAATCAAAAAGTGGGAAGGGGTAAGTGGAGTAAAATCAAGGGGATCACTCGAGAGAGGATGGATGGGATGCGAATTTAAAACCGCCTCTACCTGTACCAACAACGTGTATAATCTCTCGAAGGTCAAGGAAGCGTCACCGATAACACGTATCAAATGAATCTTTACAGATTTAATTCCTGCCTTCCACAATCCCCCAAAATGAGGAGAGTGTGGAGGAATGAAGGAAAGACCATGAAATGTCATCATTTGCAGCTGATTCTGTCAAGGCATCAGCGTTACCTCTCAAAAAATTTCCAAGTTCTTGGCTTGCCCCGACAAAATTTGTACCGTTGTCAGAATAACTCTGAGAAGGCTTTCCACGGCGCGACACGAAGCGCTCAATGCTGCCATAAAAGCCTCCGTTGAGAGATCAGATGCTAATTCAACATGGATGGCCTTGGTGGTGAAGCAAATAAACAAAGCTATGTAAGCTTTTGTGATTTTACGGCCACGACCTTGTCTATCCCGAATCATAATTGGCCCAGCGTAATCCACGCGACTTACGTAGAATGGCGGGGCCGGATTTATCCTATTGCCAGGCAAATCTCCCATCATAGGATTTGAGAATTTAGGCCTCGAACGAAAGCAACGAATACAACGAGTAATTTGACGCGCTAAATTACGTCCACCAAGTGGCCAAAAAGTTTCGCGAATATTTGCAAGCAATAACTGAGGGCCTGCGTGAAGCAGACGTAAATGTTCACGAGAGAACAATAGTTTTGTAAAGGCGTGTTTATTAGAAGAACGCGACAATGATTTGACATTAAATATCTTACCATCCGAAGTAAACGCAGCAATAAAAACAGCTAAAAGTGGAAAAGCTGCAGGACCAGACAATGTATACACAGAAATGCTAAAATTGCTGGACCAAGAAAATCTCCAACGACTCACCGACCTCTTTAATAAAATCTACAGTTCAGGAACGTACCCCCGTGATTGGCTCAAGTCAGTGTTCATACCGATTCCCAAGAAAAACACATCAAGAAAGTGCTCCGATTTCAGATTAATTAGCTTAATGAGCAATACTTTGAAAATTATGTTAAAAATATTACATCGACGTATCTACTTGAAATGCGAACAAAATATAAGCCCCGAACAATTTGGGTTTAGATTAGGACTGGGAACACGGGAAGCACTTTTCGGATTAACGGTTTTACTCGAAAAGTGTAGAGACCGAAGAAAAGACGTGTATTTGTGTTTCATTGACTACGAAAAAGCGTTCGATCGCATCAGGCATCCAACACTGTTACAACTGCTCCAAAAACAGGGTCTAGACTACGAAGACATAAGGCTTATAAAAAATTTATATTGGGAACAGAGAGGGTTTGTTCAGTTTGGTGACACCGTATCGTCAGAAATACCGATAAGAAGGGGAGTACGACAGGGCTGTGTTCTCTCGCCTCTTTTATTTAACATTTACTCCGAGTGCATATTTCAGCAGGCGTTGGAGGACTGTGAATTTGGCATAAAGGTGAACGGTAAAATACTTAACAACATACGCTACGCAGATGACACTGTCATCTTCGCAGACACTTAGGAGAAGCAGAAGGTTTACAGGAGCTGGTAGACAAGATTGTGAAATCAGGTGACCAACACGGCCTGAAAATAAATACAGCAAAAACCAAAACGATGGTCGTCAGCAGAAATCAAAATCTACAAGCCAATATACGAATATATGGTACTCCAATAGAAGAGGTGAGAAAATTCAGGTATCTCGGTTGCTGGGTTACCCAAAACCTGGATCCAGAGACCGAAATTCGAGCTCGAATTGAAAACGCAAGAGCCACGTTCGTGAGAATGAAGACATTTCTAACGAATACCACCCTGTCGCTCGATGCTCGATACCGTTTCGTGAAGTCATATATTTATTCTGTCCTCTTATATGGCACGGAATCCTGGACAATGGGAAAGAGGATGATGCAGCGATTGGAGGCATTTGAAATGTGGATCTTGCGCAGACTTTTGAAGATACCATGGACCCGAAGAATAACAAATGAAAATGTTATAAGAATGATGGGAACAGACAGGGAACTTTTACAACGTGTGAAACAGCGCAAAACTGGTTATCTGGGACATGTATACAGAGGAGAAAAATATCAACTTTTGAGACTGCTTATGGAAGGAAAGATAGAAGGCCGAAGAGGACTCGGAAGACGAAAATGCTCATGGCTTAAAAATATAAGAGAGTGGACAGGATTGGACACATGCACCCTATTGAGAGCAGCAAGAAATAGAGAGGAGTTTGCTGGTATTGTCGCCAACCTTCAGTAATGAAGAAGGCACTTGAAGAAGAAGAAGAAGTGTTTATTAGGCAAAATAATAGGGTGTTTTTTTTTTCATCAATGTAATCCGAATGGGACAGTCGTCCACCTCAAGAGGCCAGAACTATCTACAAAGGCGTTCAAACCTATTAATTTGTTACCCCTTTTGAGCTCACCACCGGTAGAAATTATGTTAATCTCTTCTTCAAAACTCTGTCGCTACACTGTCTGAATAAGATACAGTGAAGATGCCCTTATTTCAGACACTCGCAAAGGACCTGTAAGTCGTCCCTCCACATTACGAGAATTTGAAACAAATCTAAAGCAGTATGCTACGACGCGGTCTAGCTTTGACAAATTAGAAAATTTATTGATATCAACAATAGGAATATTGGAGCTCATCAGTATGCAAATTGACTCTTTTCAATTCCGGCAATTCGATTGTGGATAGTTGTGGGTTATCAGGCCAATACATCTCATCAAGTGACAACCAATCAGGACCATGCCAGGACAAGCTACATTGCAGCAATGCCCCAGGAGAAACACCCCGAGAAACAAAGTCAGCAGGGTTATGATTTGTTGGGACATGCCTCCACTCTATAAAGGCGGACAAATTTTGGATCACCGAAACTCAATTTGCTACAAAAATCTGTAAGGCATTGGGTGAAGCTCGAAGCCATCCCAGAACAATGGTGGACTCACACCAATAAACCGTTGTACAATTAGGTAAGTTCAAAGACAACTTGACCGTATTCACTAACCTGACCAATAAAACTGCTGCTGATAATTCTAGACGGGGAATTGTCTGGGATTTCAAAGGTGCTACCTTTGATTTTGCACAAATTCAGTTTGTCAAAATAGTGCCTGTGCTCGTCGTAGACCTGATATAAACACAAGCTCCGTATGCTTGGGAAGAAGCGTCAGAAAATCCGTGAATTTTGAAATTGACTGCTCCTTTGCAAGTGACGTGCCTATTTATATTTAGGTTATTTAACGATGGTAAGTCGTTACGAAGTTGAAGCCATCTGGTGTGCAAATTCTGAGGCAAGAAATCATCCCAACCAATCCTTTCCGCCGATATATCTCTAAGAATAATTTTAGCAAGAATAATAACCGGAGTCAACAAACCTAAAGGATAAAAAAATTTGAGATATTTCGGAAAGAACTGAACAAAGATACCCTGGCTAAATTCTGATCCTATTTTGAATAACAAAATATCCCTTTGTCCATTCCATACCAAACCCACGTCTTAGCATTTTCGCTTTCTCCTAAGTCCACAAAATCTGCCCTATCTGGAGCCTCAATGCCATTTAGAACGGCAGAACTATTTGATATCCACTTTCAAAGGTGAAAGCCTGACTTCTGTAATAATAATGAAATGTCATTAGCCAATTTTACAGTACTATCGATGCTATTTGAACCAGTTAGCATGTCATCGACATAAAAGTCAGCCTTGATGACTTTAGAAGCTTCAGGATGACTTTCTTCGCAATCAAGTGCTATCTATGCTTTCGTACCGTAGGTAACGGTAGAAAGTTCATATGTTTCAATAGGGCCATCGGCTGAATCCCGCCAAAGAATTCTCTGCAAAGAGCGTTGAGTAGGGTTCACGGACACATCCGGTACATTTTTTCTATGTCTGCTGCTATCACAAAATCATGTACTCGAAAACGTCAAAGAATGGTTATCAAGTCAGATTGGATCGTTGGGCCAGCTATTTGTATGTCGTTAAAAGAGTATCCCGAAGATGTTGGACAAGACGCATGGACTACCACGGGAAGTTTGGTGGTAAGGCTACTAGATTTTATGACTCCATGGTGTGGCATATAATATGACACCTTTGAAGAATCATCGGACACTACCTTGACATGTGTCCCAAGGACTTGTACTCATCAATAAATTGAAAGTACTGGATTTTGAAGTCTTCATTGCGCCGAAACTTTCGTTCTAGAGTGTGAAAGCGTTTTTCTGCTATTTCGAATGAATCACCTAACAATTTGACATCCTGAGCCAATGGAATAGTGACAACAAAATGACCATCAATGTCTCGAGTACACGTATTTTGAAAGTGTTGCTCACAAAATTTTTCGTCCTGCGATAGAGGTTTAATTGTAGAAAATTCTTGAATTTCCCAAAAGCGAGTGAGGTTTTTGTCAATATCGATTTCAGTAGAAAGATTGCAAGAAACTGTGCTTTCTGGTCCATTACAAACTTGTCCAGCCATCACCCAACCAAACTTTGTTTTCCGGATATAGGGACCTGAATTGCCCAACTTGATATTGCCAACACAAAGTATTGTAACATTTGTGACTAGTTATTATGTAAATGTGTATTTTAACTTTTCTTTTTATTGTATTGTCGAACTATGTATACGTTTCTATGTATATTTTTTGCATAACTGCGTCCATTAAATAGGCGCTATCTTGACGTGCTGCAATTGTAAACATCTTACGAAAAGTGGTCAAATAAAGTATCTATCAGTCACCTTAAAGGCCCTTTTCACAGTTTGCCGATATACCCATGTCTATACTCCACCTGGACGACCCGTCGATTTTCTTTACGAGTCGACCCGTCCCTCCAATGAAGGAGAGTATCCCGTCCCATCTCAGAGTCGGAAGCTCCTCTCGATGGAGGAAAGCACCTTCCAGTGTCTTGTGGCGCAGTCGCGCCCACCTATAGCACATTTCAATAAAGTGGTATGACGACTCCTCCCCTGCTCCACAGTGGGCGCAGTAGCCACGAGGCCTTGGATCTATAAAGGTTAAGGTAGATTTCCTTGGTCTGTCTACATATCCTTGACTGTGACCAGTTTGACCTTGTACTCTCCCATGCCCACTCATTCAGAGTTTGAGAGACGTACCTAGTGCTTAATCCTCGACATGGCTTCGGTCCAGTAAAGTGCGTCTAGGAACCACGCTTGGCCTTATGTCCAGGAACCCATCCCAGAGTTACTCTATTCGTTTCTGTCAGTAACTCTAGAGCATCAGTGCTGTCCTGAATGAGCTTTGAACTTGAATGAGCTTTGAACCTGAACTAACCTGAACCTGTATATGAGAATATGAGAGCTACTCCCGGGGTTGTTCTGAATGCACCCGTTATGACTAGGCAGACTGTTCTCTGCAGTCTAGCCAGCCTCAACCCATAGCAGGCTCTGTTCATTGCTGGCTACCAGATCACGGACCCATAGAATCAAACACTAAGTATTTCTTTTACTTCTAAATCTACGTAAAAAAAAATATTTCTACAGGAGAACCATCACCAGTGTCTAGTCCGCACCACTTATCTTCTGAACTACTTTTTGGAACTTGAAAAGATTTTAAACTTGTTTTTACCCAGTACAATTAGGACACATTCGTTCTGCGCATTGAAGTTAGCATTGATCGTTTTTTTGTATCAATTAGAAAGATATGAAGACCTATCTACAACCTTTCCAAAAACATCCAAATTCTCTACTAGAATTTAAATATACGCATTAATTACAGCTCGCAAAGGGAAAATTTATTTAAAAATAAATAATTTTGCTATCAAAAGTAAATAACTTGAGTGAAAAAGAAAGAAAGATTTTGAAAGGAAATTTCTTGTTAAGTAAATACGAAATATGGTTTATGATTCTCATTTAAATTTAAATTTTTCTTTTTTGAGCCATATATTTTGCTGCATGCCATTTTGGAAAAATCTTTAAAACCAAAAAAAAAGTTTAAAAAACCTCCTCTAGCACTTAGGAGAACAACTCAGCATAATAAGTTACATTGAAATTATAAACCATAATAAATTTCCAATTTAACGATAGTATCTTTCTGGCAAAATCGTCATAACCCATCGAAGAAAATTTGCTTCTGCTTCAGTTTTAATTTAATCCATTCTTCTTGAACCTGAATTGAAACCTTTTATCAAGATGTAAGCTGTTCCCAGTTATGAGGCCATTGGTTTTTGAATACATAAGAAACGGTTCTAAGGAGTTATTTAACTGCAAAATAAGAAGTGACTTTCAAAAACGAGATTAGACTGGTAAACATGTAGACCAACTCACAGTAAAACCAGCTGTAGTCTAATGTCTTCTGGATTTGGCTCAGTTTTATCTACTGTTTTGGCCCATGGTCATTTCTACACTTATCAGAAGATTACAATATTATTTTTCAAAGAAAACAGAACAAAAAGTAAGTATTTAGAGGTTTATTGGCATCACTCAGTTGCTTTAGAAATTAACGATTTTTTGAAGAGGCTTCAAGGGAAAGAGAGTTGTGGTTTCAAAGTCCACTTCTGATATCGAGCACCTTTTTAGTTAAATTTCTATTTTTTTTTTCAAAAAATAAAAAAAAAATTCTTTAGGAAAAATCTTAATATCTTATGACAGGAACTATTTGGCATATGGAGCAAGTTGCTTATCTCTAGTAAAAACTCATTTTTTTTACAAATACACATATCATAACGAACGATCGTGCGTTAGGAATTCCTAACGCTTTCATCGCTCAAAATCTAGCAATTGATTACAACTTGTTCTCAGAGATTGAGTGTGGCCAGTATATCATCGATCAGCGGAGACCACAAGTATGGATACTGCCACTCTAATGGGTTGTTGGCTCTATCCTCCTGGCTTTGATAACACCAAGCCGGAATTTTGTTAAGTTTTTGATAAATTGATTGATTTTCCCTATTAAGTTGTTTAGTTCGAGTTCTATTGATGTATTAGTCTCCTATGCATACGGTTCCTTATTGACGAGATACGTATCAGCGCTCTCTTCCTCATATGTATCTGTTGGATAAACCCAACATAAGAAAGGAATAATAAACGCATTCTAAACGATTTCAAACATTAGGCATCCAAATAAATCCTTGTTTCTTTGTAGACAAAAAGACAGTGACTCGTTTTGAATGTTCTAATAATCAAAATCTAAAAATAGCCCAGACCACAGTTTTATTACCCTAGAAAACGAGTCGGTATGCAACTACTGACTCCCCCATTGGCTGTACAACGTCGAGATGGATTAATCGTATGGGTCGCTCGATATGATTGGCTAATGCCCAAAGGGGAGCGGACGAAAATACATAAATGCATTCGTTCACCGGGATTAAGAGAGTTCAAGAGAAAGTATTGGTATCAGTAGGTCAGCTGCCAGAGAGTTCAAAGTAATGATCGTTTGGTGTTCGGTCTGGCTTAATCGCAGTTTAGTGTCCTGCCTTAAATGTGGTTCCTAATCTGTGCATAAGCGAGTTTAAGTAAATGAGGTAAGTAAAATGGAGTTATTGTCATACAACTGCACTATTTCCTGTTCTGGAACAATCATAATCTTTGTATCCGTCAGGAACTCAACCTCTTGAAAGATATTTATTAACAATTAAGGCTGAACTGAACTTTCAAGTGTAACAACATCACTAGAAACCACTAGTCAAAACATCAAAGTCCTTAGGACTTTATGCGTGTACTCTTGTATATACGATTGTAGCATGATGTAGGTCCCTGCCCGTAGATAATGACGTAGCCCGTAGATAGATGAAGACCAAAGGAATCAGAAATGATATGAATCAAAGTAGCTTTGATCTTTGGTATTGCTGGAGCTGGTGAACGAAAGGAGCTGGTGACGATATTGTTTCTTTCAACTGTAAGACTATCAGTATACACCAAGAGGCAAACTTTTCCTTCCTCATGATCAGTCCTTCTGTTTACAGCTAACAATATAGTGTTTATGATTTCCTTACTTTGGCAATCATACGTCTGTTTGCAGTCTCCTATAAAAAGATTCTTAGGATCTTTTTTAAATATTTTACATCACCAACATTTTAGCAAAAGAGAAATCGTGTTTTGCAACTAAGTGTTGTCTCTAAAGAAATGTAAGTGTTTTATTGCCCCATTTGAAGAAATAATCAGAAGGATGTAAACCAAAGGAATATAAAGCCAAATTAATTCAAGTAGTCCTGATATTTGGTACTGCTGAAGCTTGTGAACGAAAGTAACTATTAACGTTATTGACTCTAAATGGCAAAAATGCAGAAATATTTTTTTTTATAAAGATAGAAGGTATGAAAAACAACGAAAAGATCGATCTTATATAACTGTAACTGGTAGCTTAGAAGTTGACAATCTTCTAGGACTGGTGAAGAATCATATCAAAACATTTGCTAGTCTACAGTAAATTTGTCTCCTTTTCTGTCTTAAGATTTTGAATCTTACGTCATTGAAGCAGATAGTCACATACTTCCAACTTACTTCCACAGCTACATTAAGGCGGTCGCCAAACTTCTTCCAAAGTCTTTTCCATCTGAGGACATTAGGGTTCCTTTTCTGAACATAAAAGGGTTGGTAGCAATCCAAATGCTACACTTTTTCAACTGGAACATGATCACTAGGGCCAAGAAACAAACTTCTTCTTCTCCTGATCATTTCTTCATATTGATAAGCTATCAATGATTTCCCTACTTTGACAATGATAAGTCTATCCGCAATCTCCTATAATAGGTTTGTTAAGAGTGTGCTCTAATACTGCTAATTCCAAGAAGCGCATATTGCCTAGCCATAATAATGATTCAATTCCCTTCTCGTCAACTTGCGTGACCTCTGAAGAATGACTGTAAATTAAAGTTTCACCTTGTCCAATTGGAATCAGAAGGATCTAAACCAAAAGTATCAGAAATAAAAAATTAAATCGTTTTCTTTTCTGTGTTGAGATTTTGAATCCTGCATCATTGAACCAGACAGCTACAATCTTCCATCTTACTTCCGCAACTAGACCACATCACTAGGGGCCAAGCGGCGAACTTGTTCTTCTCCCGGATCATTTCTTCAGTTTGCAGCTTTCAATATAGTAGTGTTTTTGATTTCCTTACTTTGACAATGGTATGTCGATATGTAATCTATAGGAGATTGCAGAAAAAGTACAAAAAGGTGTCTTAAGGCCTTTTTTTAAACATTTTTCAACACTAAAATTTTGGCAAAAGAAGTGGTGATTTGAAGTGAAATGCTCTCACAAAAGACCATGTAAGTATATTGCCTCTCTTTGGCTCGCTATACCACAATAATGATTTAATTCCCTTTTCATCAACTTTCGGGACGTCTGAAGAACGATCAAAAGGCCAAATGAAGAACGGATCTAAAGAATGCAAACCAGAAGAATCGGGAACCAAGTGAATTTTAGTATTTATGAATTGGACTTATGAATGAAAGGAGGTGGTAACATTATTGACCACAAATGTCAAAATGCAGAAAGACTCCTTTTAGTAAAAAACGATGGTGCAAAGGACTTAAAGAATGACTATCTCTAGGACTGGTGAAGAAACTTGTAATGCTGGGATATGTCAAAACTTCCCATGTGCTGCAGTACCAAAAATAGGTTAGCTGTTCAACCAGTCTGTAGGTGTCTATTTTGGAGATATTCCTGCTGCATTAGACTTTTTGAGGATAAAGAGGTATTGAGGATTTGCGCTTCTCAATATTGCCATTCAACTAAAATTAATACATCGGGCAAGTATTTGTAATCAGTTACCGGTGGCAAAGTAATTTCATTGATTTTCTGGACATTTTCTAATAATTCAAAATGCACAAATGTCGACATTGGTCACGTACTCGTAATGAGCTATAGAAATGGGTTTCCGACAAATCAAGATCTAAAAATAGCCCAGACCACAGTTTTATTACCCTAGATAACGAGTCGGTATGCAACTGCTGACTCCCCCATTGGCTGTGCAACGTCGAGATGGATTAATCGTATGGGTCGCTCGATATGATTGGCTAATGCCCAAAGGGGAGCGGACGAAAATACATAAACGCATTCGTTCACCGGGATTAAGAGCGTTCAAGTTCAGATTTCTTCGTAGGTCTATATATTTCTCGAAAAGTATTGGTATCAGTAGGTCAGCTGCCAGAGAGTTCGATATAGTGATCGTTTGGTGTTCGATCTGGCTTAATCGCAGTCTAGTATCCTGCCTTAAATGTGGTTCTTAATCTGTGCATAAGCGAGTTTGAGTAAATGAGGTAAGTAAAATATAGTTATTGTCATACAACTGCACTATTTCCTGTTCTGGAACAATCATAATCTTTGTATCCGTCAGGAACTCAACCTTGGTGTAAAACATTTTTTAAGAAGTATCCCCGCCAGTACCTCTAGCGGCTTTTCCAAGCTCTCCAAGAGAAACCACATCATGGAGAGGTGCGGTGCTGTACTAAATAATTCCACTGTATCTTTTCTACAGGTATTGAGGTTCAACAACACTACTTGGGGATTTGAAAAGGTTGACTCACTTATGCACTACTGTGGATATAAGATTACGAAACATTACCACTTCTTCTTCATTTTCCCATCTACTCAACAAAATCAAACTTGCGTCAAGCATCCAGATATTTACCACACACAAATTGAAGTGTTCATTTCATCTTGTGAAACCTTGAATTGTCTATCGAATTTGGTTATTTAATTTTTCTTCCATAATCCGTGATGTTTACAACAACGTCTACCTGCGGTTCGTTTTAATCAGCGTTCGAAATCAGCCAATTAAATTTCTCAAAAGGAAATTTTCCCCGGTAGCAAAATGTACTTTTTCCAAGATTTGATATCGTTTCGTCTCGGTCGTCTTGGCATCGTCGCTTTGTGTGTCAGTGCCACGCTCCGGGTTATATGCGCTTTTCATCTACAAATAATATAACCCAGAAATCCTGTCTCAGCACCGGCCCCCCGATCTGTTGACGTAACTGATTAATTAGTGCACTAGTTTGTGCATAAATTTAAAGTGCAAGCACCAGAGCATGTCTGGCCCGAACAGGTGGCAAAAACGATTTTTTTCAGATACAGTTTTAGCCAGAACAGCGACGGCTCGTTCGGAACATGTCCAATTAACCGGCCATCGAGATTCCCAATCCGAAGACGAAATAATGTTCCGGTCTACTAAGTCTTCGGACGATGGTGCGATGCCCGCTATGGCCGGACAAATAAATTACGATGGTCACTCTCTCTCTATCAAGGTGCGGGAACAATAATATATTTTAAAGTCACGTGCCGCGCACGCCCCTGCATAGTACACATATTAAGTATAAACCGGACCGGTATGGGTTCAATAATAAATTACGGCAACAGTTTCACCTGCCGGCCGTACGGAAATTACTATTGTTTGTAATTAATATTTGAAATACGACACGGTCAACAGAGCCGCGCTAAGGTGTAACACTCGGTATAAGGATACTGTCCGTAAGTGGTCATCTGGCTGAGACGCCTTGGGAGCGTAAATTCCGTATGTCGTTCGCCCTCAAGATTTATGCAGATACAGTGAGACCATAAAGGTTGGAATGAGTTCATTTGAGAATCATATAGATAACTAACCTGCTTGAAACCGTAATTTTTTATTTTTTGTTGTGTTTTTGTTTTTATTTTTTTATCACCATAAATTTTCGATTATAAAAACCCCAAATTTCTATTTTATATGCGGATTCTATGCGAAATTTTAATCATAATCCATGCCTAATGCATATCTTTCTCTAAGTTGATGAAATGGTGGTTAAAAAAATATTAAATAACTATTATAACGTATTATAAAAAATTAAAACCTTTGAATATTTATGACAAATGGTCGAATTGACCACTACCCAGAGAAAAAAAAATCTAACGGTCTCAAATCAAGAGATCTGTGCGGCTATTCTATTGGGCCACGTCAACCTATCCACCTCGCAGGGAAAACTCTATCTGAAAACTCCCGCACTGTGTGAGTATAATGGTCAGGTGTTTCCTATTGATACCATGAGGTATCATTGGGGATGCCCGGGCTTTCAGGATTTGGATACTGTTGGGGAGAATCAACATAAAAGGGAACAATAAACGCATTCTAAGCGATTTAAATTAGTAAACGTCCCAAATAAATCCTCTGTTTCTATGCAGACAAAACGGCAATAAATCATGCTGAGTGCATAAACGAAACGGACGAAAATGCATAAATGCGTTCGTTCACCAGGATGAATGAGAATGGGGGGAAGGGGTTCAACTTCAGATTTTATAGTATTTATATTTGCATAAGCGGTACTCAGTGCTAGTGTATCTGTTTAAATGGTACCTACAACTAATATATATTCGTCTGTATAGATGGTATATATTTCTAAAATATCGAACCACATAGACGGTAGTTAAACCTAGTTTAATATAATATGTAACTAACGGAATTTCTCTTAGCCTTTTTTAAGAGGTGTTCCCGCCAGATACAACGCAGCCAGGGCAGGTATCTCTAGAATCTTTCCCTTGTGAATGAACCGTCAAGGAAGAAAACTCCACAAAACTCTATTTCCAACAATTCCATCGCAAAAATTTACTATTTGGGAATTTTGTGTGGCATACCATTATCCGATGAAGGTTACTGGTAGACCAGTATTGGCAATTTTGTCTATTCACTCTTCTTATTAAGAGAAGCGTATCTTCATCCGTGAATAGTTTTCTTCCGGATATCGTCAAGGCATCGGTTCATCATATTATTGCACAGATTTCGAGTCTTCGGTCCGTGCTTTTCCTCATCAAGATCTTGAACTACGTTTTCTATATGGCAGTAGATGGAGAGCTCGGTTTGGGTATTTATTGTTAAACAATTCACAAAACTCTTGGTTACGCTTTCTATCATCATATTTAAACAACTAATGAGTAAGCAAACTTTTGATAAAACTAATATTCTGAAATCCAGAAATCAACTGAGAACTAATAACAAAGATATCTAAAAAATAAAGAAGTAGCAGATAAATGAATTGAAAGGGAGACAGAGTAAAGTTTGAAGACAGGACAAGCAGAACAATCACAAAGAAATAGAACTAATCAATAAAGTTAAAGTATGAATTCAAATGTATTAGCTGTATGTGGCAACGACAAAAGACGAATCTGACATCTGCTTCCACCCAGAGCATCGAATGTGATGAGTCAGTGCGTGTTATCCACAACACAGATTGCAGAAAAGAAGAATCACTGTCACGAAGAGGCTGATTTATAAACCCTAAACTTGAGGAAAAAACTCCTGGAAACAAAGAAAGTAACGCTGCTCATTATGAAAGAAATGAATAGTCTTGGTCAGTGATTGAATAAATTCTTCATGAACAAAATGCTCAGGAAAATTTGTAGGTATGCAGGAATACAAACTTCTGACTATTCTGCTTTAATATTTCTGCTAATTCTTTCACATTTCTTAGTCATTCCTCACCTTTATCTCCTTTTCTGTCTTAATGTTTTGAATTCTGCATCACTGATTCTTCCACCTTATTTTCTCATCTATTCTAATGCAGTATCCATATTTGGTTGAGCGCTTTTATCATTATTCACTTATCAGCAATTACTGCAAAATGTTCTCAAAAACCTCTTCCAAAGCCTACTTCAACTGAGCATATCCGGGTTTCTTTTCTGATGATAAATATTCTTCATTTTAGCAAAAGAAAGAGGGTGTTCTACCATTTAACTTCAATCAAAACTAACTGGTCCTGTTGAGTTTGTGAAATATGCAAAAATAGTAATTTTTTTAAATTTGAAGAATAAATGATTATGAATATATTTTTCAAACCTGATCTTCACTAACACATCTGACTAAAATTTGTTCAATTTCTTTACAATGGATACTTAGCTCATTGGTTTCGCAAAGTGGCTTTCACAATTTTCGCTTTAATTGCAAAGTGACGATTAATAAAAAGGACTATAATAATTTCATTAGAGTATGTGTTCGTCAAGATATGTGACTCTTCAGAAAAACGAGAAGGTTTTATGAAGCCTTCTTCTTAATGAAAATTTATTAAGACATTTTGCTATCTATATCATTGTAATTAAGATTGACTAATAACCTAATTCTAAAATTAGTTTAGATTTTCAACGAAAAATGTTTTTTTTTTATATTTGATATTTTAAAAGAAATATTTAATATAAATTGTCCCCCATACCAAATCTTCAAAAACTCATTTGACGGGTTTTTCTTTATTCTCCTTCCCATAGGGAATTTTTAGCCCAAAGTGGCATTTTTAGTCCCAAAGGGACTTTTTTCACTAACGTTTTTCTATTTGATTCCCATAAAAAAAATAATGTAAAATTTTTCAATAGATTGATCATAAATTAATCTGCTTTTGGTCTTTTATGTTAGTCTCAATATTAAAGAAAAAAGTGACAAATTCCCTAAAGAATTCTAGACAAGTTTGAGGTACTTTGATGACGTCTTTGTATTTTCTGTTAATATCCACTTCCGTCTTTTTCAGTTAATGACCAGAGACAATAGAAATGAGGGCACTATCGTTAACGACTCTTCCAAACACCACTCAGGTACGGAAAAACTCCTAACACAAGAAGAAAAAAATTTTCATTACCGCATCGCAACATGGAACAAACTACCCGGACTGAAAGACTGGAGCTACGAGAACTGAAGAAGTGACGAAATGCGACTTCGTCGAAGTCTCCTTTGATGGAACTATCTTCCCCAAAAACCTTAAAGCTATTTCGTAAGGCGTTCTGTCGGCCAGTTCAGTTGACTTGCTGAGGTTGGATACACTGTGGGAAAACAGGGATTCAGGCAGTACGAGTACAAGTTAGCCGATGACATGTTTCATGCCACTGAGGAAAATAAGGGTTTCTGTTACAAGAACAACTGCATAAAATGATACCAAAGCATCGCTCCATGTCATTATGGAATACCAATAACGATCTCTCAGCCGCATTATCTTAATGTGGAGAGAAACATGCTGGACACTGTTAATGGAATGAATCCGGACCCTGTAGCCCATGGTAGTTTATGTGCTATTCAGCCAGAAACCGGGGTACCTTTAAGTGTCTTAAATTTTGGTACCTTGTGAGGAGTACAAAATATATCGTTTCACATTGATGAAATTCCTTCTGCCTGAGCTACACCTTCCAACTTACTTTCATAGCTATAATAATGTGATGTTTATATATGGTTGAAAACTCTTTCTTTATTGTTCACTTTGGAAGAACTTATCACCAAGTACTGAGGAATGAGTGAACCTCTTCCACACTCTATTATATATTTTAAACAAATCGCATCGTTAGATGCAGTCCAGCTGGTTCACTCTTTCAAGTGTAACAAGATTCCTAGCCTTCAAGAGGCAAACTTCTTCTCCCTGATCATTCCTTCGGTGTGCAGTTAGTTATGAATATAGTTTCTATGATTTCCTTACTTGGACAATAGTATGTCTATCTTCAATCTTCTATAATCGGTTTCTTAAGAGTGTACACTAATTAATTGACGCAAAATGTCAAAACGCAGAAAGACATGTTTTAGTAAAGATGGAAATTACAAAGAATAAAATAGGTCGATTGGGAACGATACCAAAATTGTAATTGGTAACTCCAGTGCTATTGAGCGACTATCTGAACAAACCACTGGAGTGCCAGAAGTTCATCCCACAGAGCCTCAATTGCCTGAAACCACTATCCAGAGCAAACCACGTTGCCCGAGCGAGAAATTCCTGGTCAGGGCAGCTGCTTGGTGGATGGACAAACTTACAAGAACAACAGCGCAATTCCTCCGATTAATCACTGCCAGGCGACATGCAGATGTGTCAGTTCGATTCGGCGATGCGAATCGTACCACAACTCCCTCCGAATTTCCGAAGTTAAAACTCAACGCCCCACTGCTGTAGCTGTAGAAGAAACGGGAGGTACTGAAGCACCATCAGAAGGTACTCGCCCCCACAAGAAGTTGAAGTACAGCGTCCTCAAGAATCTGGAGCATAGACTCCTCTCGAAATTGGAACTCAGCGTCCTACTACTGTAGCTACAGAAGAAACGGGAGGCAGTGAAGCACCATCTGAATTTACCAAGCGAAGAGCAAAAGACTGCCCAAATTGACGAAGATGTCACGACAGAATTGCCTAGCGAAGAAGAAAATTAAATCGAACCTGACGACATCCATTCGCCTGGGCCTAAAAATGAAGGCCACGTTACCGAAGCTGGCGTTTCGAAAACTATCAAACCACCAACAACTGCCCATTACCATACCATCTAGAATTGGAGAAATTCGAAAATAAGAATAAGCAGCAACCGAAAAGGCAGTGGAGCCTGAAGTATGCACTTCAGAAACTGAGTGTGCCCCAGGAGTTATTCCTTCGGTTTGAACAACATTCCGAGGCGACCTCAGTTTCACACCCCCAAGAAAGAACCGACGAGCGTAATGAAGGGATCACTGAAAGCAACAGGATTCCTGAAGAACTGACCGAAGAAACAAACGAAATTCCTGAAAGCAGTTCTGAGGCAGTGGCTAAAGTTACCGAAGTTGCTCCCGAGATTCCATCAACCGAATGTTACGACGCCGAAATCCCTACAGAGCCGTCTCACAAAGAAGAAGTGAAGAACCTCAAGAATTACAATCTTCTAGGACTGGTGCGGAAATTTCTGAGGCCGGAATTTATAAAAAATTTCACAGGTGCTACATTACAAATAATGTGTCTCTTTCTTGAAATCCTAGTTCATTGAAGCATATATTTGCATTCTTCCTCCTTATTTCTACAGCCACAGAAATGTTATCTCAAAATTTGTTTGAAAGCTTTTTCTTTCCAAAATCTATTACAACTGGGGAAATCTGCGTTTCCTTTTCTGAACGCTTGGTATAGTCCTGGTAGCAGTCCAGATGGTATACTCTGTCATCTCTAATGCGATTACTAGGGGCCAAGATGCAAACTTTTTCTTCTCCACAATCATTTCTTCTCATCGCAGCTACCAATGTGGGGTTTACTATTTCAAACTTTACAGAGTAAAGTTTAAAGAAGAGCAAGCAGAAAAGATAAAGTATGAACTAAAGTGTATGATATGTATGTGGCAACGATAAAAGACGAATCTCATACCTGCTTCCACAATAGAAATTGAACGAATGAAGAGTAAGTGTCAGGATGAGTTTTATCTATAAACCCTAAATCTGATAGAAGGCTAACCAATTCTTGGAAACAGAGAAAATCACTGCTCATTATGGAGGAAACGAATAACTTTGTGGAAAGTATGAAGAAAGAAGAAATACTTTCGGCAACGTTTATTGTTTTCTTCCATTTACTAAGAAATATTTTTTCTTGAAACTGTGAGTGATTGAACAACATTTTTATGCTCAAAATATTCAGAAAAAATTGTAGGGTTGCAAAAAACCAAAACAGCGGTTTCTCTGAAAGATGTAGCATACAGTATTTTCAAACTATCCTGACTTTTTCTGCTACATTTTTAACAATTCTTAATCGTTCCTCATTCTCATCTCTTTTTCTGCCTCAAGATTTTGAATCCTACATCGTTGAAGCAGATAGTTTCATTCTTACACTTCTTCTCCTCTAATTTCGTTTCTTCTCTTTTGTTCACTTTGAAGAGACTTATCACCAAATAATGCGGAGTGTAGTTGGGGAAGGGATGAACAACTTCCAAAATCAATTCCAACTGAGGACATCTGCGTTCGTTTTTTGAACATATTCCCTCTCGTCCTTTTCATTGCCCTTCTCATGAACTTGCATGCCGTCTGAAGAGAAGTGAAGTTTCCGTAGAGTCATTTTTTGAATATTCTTCTTTGCTAACATTTTCGCAAGAGAGATATTTGGTTTTTTGATGATGGAAGCACCCACTTACTTTCCGAATACAAGGCTGATGCTGAAGATGAAAGTTTCATCTTTTTTGTTCACTTTGAAGAACTTGGTCACCAAATACTGAGGAATATGGTTTCGAAAGGGGCGAGTCTCTTTCAAAATCTGTTAGAAACTGAGGACATTCCTTTTCTGAACATAAATCGCTGGTAGCTGTCCAGATAGTGCACTCTTTTAACTGTAACCTGACCTAGGGCCATAAGACAAATTTCTAGTCCTCCCTTCTTGACCATTTCTTCTGGTTGCAGCTATCAATATAGTGTTTATGGTTTCTTTACCTTGACAATTGGATCTGCAATCTCCTATAGTAGGTTCCTCGAGATCTTTTTTGAATATTCTTCATCACGAATATTTTAACCAAAAGAGATAATGTTTTGAAATTTTTTTACTAAAGAAATGAAAGTTTTACCTTGCCACATTAGAAGAAAAGATCTGAAGGATATAAACCAAAGGAATCAGAAACTAAGTGAGATGATTTGGGATCTCTTGGAGCTTTCTGAAGAAAGGAGCTATTGACAACAAATATAAAATTTAAGAAAGACAAATATTAATAAAAATGAATAGTACAAAGAACAAAAGTAATGGATCTGACATAATTATAACTGGTAATCTAGAAGAATATGACACCCTTCTAGAACTGGTGAAGAAATGGGTGGGGCTGGGACTTACCAAAACTTCACCTGTGCTGCAATACAAAAGTTCGTCTCCTTCTCTGCCTTGAGATTTTGAGTCCTACATCATTGAAGCCGAGAGTTGCGTTCATCCACCTACTTCCAAAGCTTCTCTATTATTCACTTTGAAGATATTTATTAACAATTAATGCTGAACTGAACTTTCAAGTGTAACAACATCACTAGGGATCAAGAGTCAAAACATCAAAGTCCTTAGGACTTTCTGCGTGTACTCTTGTATATACGATTGTAGGATGATGTGGGTCCCTGCCCGTAGATAGTGAATACCACCAGCACATATTAATATCTATGCCAAATTTAAAGAACATTTCTGAAGGATGAAGACCAAAGGAATCAGAAACGATATGAATCGAAGTAGCTTTGATATTTGGTATTGCTGGAGGTGGTGAACGAAAGGAGCTGGTGACGATATTGTCTCTTTCAACTGTAAGACTATCAGTAGACGCCAAGAGGCAAACTTTTCCTTCCTCATGATCATTCCTCCTGTTTACAGCTAACAATATAGTGTATATGATTTTCTTACTTTGGCAGTCATACGTCTGTCTGCAGTCTCCTATAAAAAGCTTCTTAGGATCTTTTTTAAATATTTTACATCACCAACATTTTAGCAAAAGAGAAATCGTGTTTTGAAACTAAATGTTGTCTCTAAAGAAATGTAAGTGTTGTATTGCCCCATTTGAAGAAAGAATCAGAAGGATGTAAACCAAAGGAATATAAAACCAAATTAATTCAAGTAGTCCTGATATTTGGTACTGCTGAAGCTTGTGAACGAAAGTAACTATTAACGTTATTGACTCCAAATGGCAAAAATGCAGAAATATTTTTTTTATAAAGATAGAAGGTACGAAAAACAACAAAGATCGATCTTATATAACTGTAACTGGAAGCTTAGAAGTTGACAATCTTCTAGGACTGGTGAAGAATCATATCAAAACATTTGCTAGTCTACAGTAAATTTGTCTCCTTTTCTGTCTTAAGATTTTGAATCTTACGTCATTGAAGCAGATAGTCGCATACTTCCACAGCTACATTAATGCGGTCTCCAAATTTCTTCCAAAGTCTTTTCCATCTGAGGACATTAATGTTCCTTTTCTGAACATAAAACGTTGGTAGCAATCCAAATGGTACACTTTTTCAACTGGAACATGATCACTAGGGCCAAGAAGCAAACTTCTTCTTCTTCTGATCATCTCTTCACATTGATAAGCTATCAATGATTTCCCTACTTTGACAATGATAAGTCTATCCGCAATCTCCTATAATAGGTTTGTTAATAGTGTGCTCTAATACTGCTAATTCCAAGAAGCGCATATTGCCTAGCCATAATAATGATTCAATTCCCTTCTCGTCAACTTGCGTGACCTCTGAAGAATGACTGTAAATTAAAGTTTCACCTTGTCCAATTGGAATCAGAAGGATCTAAACCAAAAGTATCAGAAATCAAAAATTAAATCGTTTTCTTTTCTGTGTTGAGATTTTGAATCCGGCATCATTGAACCAGACAGCTACAATCTTCCATCTTACTTCCGCAACTAGACCACATCACTAGGGGCCAAGGGGCGAAATTGTTCTTCTCCCGGATCATTTCTTCAGTTTGCAGCTTTCAATATAGTAGTGTATTTGATTTCCTTACTTTGACAATGGTATGTCGATATGTAATCTATAGGAGATTGCAAAAATAGTACAAAAAGTTGTCTTAAGACCTTTTTTTAAACATTTTTCAACACTAAAATTTTGGCAGAAGAAGTGGTGATTTGAAGTGAAATGCTCTCACAAAAGACCATGTAAGTATTTTGCCTCTCTTTGGCTCGCTACACCACAATAATGATTTAATTCCCTTTTCATCAACTTGGGGGACGTCTGAAGAACGATCAAAAGGCCAAATGAAGAACGGATGTAAAGAATGCAAACTAGAAGAATCGGGAACCAAGTGAATTTTAGTATTTATGAATTGAACTTATGAATGAAAGGAGGTGGTAACATTATTGACCACAAATGTCAAAATGCAGAAAGACTTCTTTTAGTAAAAATCGATGGTGCAAAGGACTTAAAGAATGACTATCTCTAGGACTGGTGAAGAAACTTGTAAGGCTGGGATATATCAAAACTTCCCATGTGCTACAGCACCAAAAATAGGTTAGCTGTTCAACCAGTCTGTAGGTGTCTATTTTGGAGATATTCCTGCTGCATTAGACTTTTTGAGGATAAAGAGGTATTGAGGATTTGCGCTTCTCAATATTGCCATTCAACTAAAATTAATACATCGGGCAAGTATTTGTAATCAGTTACCGGTGGCAAAGTAATTTCATTGATTTTCTGGACATTTTCTAATAATTCAAAATGCACAAATGTCGACATTGGTCACGTACTCGTAATGAGCTATAGAAATGGGTTTGACCTAGTAGATATGAAAATGGATGCTGTATATCAAGTTGTCAGTTACCACGCGAAATCAAAGAGGCCCCAACGACAGTTTTCCCTTTCGAAGAAGTAAGCCAATTACCGTATTAATTACGAAATTCAAAAATTTCAACCTCGTAGGCGCAGTACACAGTAGGACATAATTTATACGCTAGAGAGACATTTGCTACTTAATGTATTGGGATCAGCTGCCCTGACTAATTATGTTGATGAATTCCCATTAGACGGGTTTTTTCGGATTCTTGGACGATATTTATCGCTGATCAAGTTTTTTCTTAGGAAATATATAACACTGTCGCAAACGTGGGATGAAGCTGCCTGCCAGCAGCGCGCTGCTGCTACGCCACTGCCCAAATTCCTGCAAACGGAGAGAACACTTTAAAAACTAGTTTTGTGTTATAGGTGCAGGCAGTGTCATTTAACAAATTACTACAACGCTTTACTGTTTATTTAAACACCCGCGTCTAATGAGGAGGCGTTTAGTACTGTGTAATTTGATATTTACCAGTCTTTTTACCAATTTTTCATCCAGCACGTAATATGCGTACGGGAGGCTATAAATTACCCGACCATTAATGGACTGTGATAATAATGCAGGTGGTCGCGAAACTGAAACCAAATAAATTACCCATAACGCTCTCTTACGATGACAAGTTAATACCAATAACATGTTACATCTGATTGGCGGTATCATCAGCTGATATCGTGTTGTCTCGTGAGAAGAAAAAAACACGCAAAATTCGAGTTCAGACATTGGGAACTACGTCAAATCGTTCGCTTCACATACCATGAAATCCATCTTCTATTATTAATGACGATTCTATGATAATGAGGCATTATCACCTGAACTTAATTACAACGGTTTCCTGGTTTTTGTTGCGTACAAAATTGGGTGGCAGCAGCATTGTGGATTGTGTTGTAGAGTGTAGAGAGTACTACAATGAAATGTTAATTGATCTCATCGTAAAGGCGTTTTGTGCTTAATATACAGTCAACCTGAAATTTTTCTGATTGAAGAAAAAACCTAAAAACTTGCTTTTCTTAGAGGTCCCTCGTGAGAGAAGTATGAGTAGAATTTTGTTTTGCCACTTTTTCTTTGTGATCGTTTCTCCTTTGCTTTTCTCAGTCTAAGTTTCATCATTCATTATTTCTCACTCCCGTTTATTGTACTTTCTTTCGTAATTTGTTTGTACTTTCTGAGCATTATAGGTTTCCTTTTATTAACCATTTTCTTTCTTTATCTATTTTAATATTTACTTCGTTCATCAAACCAGCCTTTTTTTCACAGTACCCAGGTTTATGCTCTTAATCTTAAGTGTATTCTTTTTTTTCTTCAATAACGTTAATACGATATCTTCTAAAATTAGATTTACATGAGAACATGTTGCCTAACTGGGTTGTTTTTCACAATCATGTATCACTGCTTAATCCCAAAATATCATATAGGCTTCAACTGCAAGACAAATGATAAAATGCTTCTGGTTTTGCCACTGGTCAAAATTTTGGTTTCTATATTATAAGACTTGATTTCATAGTTGCAAGTACGTATAAAATTTTCACTTTATGTAGTTGTTTGTCATCTTTCCAATACAGACAATTAACTGAAGTGAGATTTTTGCACTTAGTTTTGTAATAAGATGCTAAGGTAGGTAATTCGTCTTGAGTCCTCGGGATCAGCATGAGGAGCACATATCTTTTTTAGTTCGACAATAAATTTTTATATCTGTCTCTCTCTGTCCGTACGTTTTCTTGTTATCCGAAAAAATCAGGTAATTCAGACTTCCAAATGAATAATATACAAACTTAATAAAGCGGTGAGTGTGATGCATCAAAGAGAGATCATGCAAAATTTCAAGAAGAAGAAGATCAGAAGAGAAGTGACAGAAGAGAATTTGGGGCGGTCGTAGGTAACTACAGAAGACCAATATGAGTTGACAGCCTGTATTTGTTCCACTATATTAAGTCCAAATGAGTGTTTATGGACTTTTAGAAACTTCTATAAATACTAGCCCAGATTACTCAAAGCCTTAAGAAAAGCGACAAAAGGAAAAAACATTTTTTTAAGGATAAAAGAGTAATACACTCCAGAGGAATTTCGAGTTTGCAGCTCTAAATAATTATAGCTAACTGAGGTCAGCGTGTATTTATCCTGGAATTAAAAATATTTACAAATAATTACAAAAAAAAATCAAAAAACCAAACTAATGTTTCACATTTATGTGTGTGGCTATATTGCAATTGCCTAATGTGTTTTTTACATGTGTTTTCAACCTTGAAAAATATGTGAATAAACGTCGAAACGTTGGCTCTTATTCAAGCAACAAAAGAGTTTTATTTGCAATATTTTAGATTTTAAAATTTACAGAACGCAATCCAACATCAATATTAAAAAACGGTGACGACATCCTCCTGCTTTGTACAAACTATAAACAAAGTGATATCGAATAAGATCTATATATGATAGGACATCATAACTTTTGTGGACACCATAGATTCGTGGATTTCTAACCCACAAATTTATGAGTGACAAGTGACAAATAAAGTTTGCATTGTCTAAGAAATCAAATTAGTAGGAACTACGAAAACGAAACAAATATGCGAAGAAAACAAAAGCAAAAAACTAAAAACACAGGGAGAAAAGCCAATATCAATTCTACTTTCAAGACATTTAGCAAAAAAAAAATTTTGAATTGGAAACATATGGAAGAAGCGGGTTAATAACAATTAAATAGAAGCAAGTTAAACAACACAACATTAGGAAGAAAATGTAAAAGTAGAATAAAAACCCGGAAAGCAAAATTATGGAATAAAGGTGGGAAAGAAACGATCAAAAACTCCATTTTTGCATGAGCGGCAGCTTGAAAATGTTAGGGTTTGCCCAAAAATCAATTACTAAAAACAATCTAAACAGATAAATGAAGAAAAATATGAAGAAAACAAAGATCTATAAGCTAAAAACACAGAGCTAGGAAACAGAAAACACACATAAGTACATTATATCAGCTCTCTCTGAAATATAAAGGAAACAGCATAAAACCAGTCACAAGGAAAATGTGAATTTATTAAGAAACTGAATTAAGAAAATAAGAAAGTGAATGAATTGGCTAGTGCAAGAAATATCTTAACTGTGTTTTTAGTCCTGAAGGAGATGTCAGTTAGATGTCGAAACGTTTGCTGTTATTCAAACAACCACATTTGTTCTGAACCTACAAAACTTGCAAATTTAATAGGCGCAATCTATTATCATTATTAAAAAATTTACAGAAGTAACGTAAACTAAACAAAAACACAAGACAACGAGGGAAAACTAAAAACGAAGATTAAAAACATGGAGGAAAGAACATTACAGCTCTACTTTTACAAGATGTACGAATGAAGAATACCGAGGAATCGGCGGAAACCCAACAAATTGGTGCAGGCTGTGGGTTTGTTTAAAAAGAAGTTACTAAAAATAGTGTAAACTGGTAAAAAATGTCAAGAAAATAAAGGTTTGTAAGCTAAAAACTCAGAGTTATGAAATAAAAAACACTAATTAAAGGAAAACTAGAGAGGCTCTCTCGGGTAAAAGGAAGGAAAAGGCATAAAACAATTTAATAGTCACAAGTAAAATTGAATAAAAATGAGAAAATGAAAATTAATTGGCTAATGTGTTTTCAGCCCTGAAGAAGACGTTGCTTAAAGGTCGAAACGTTGGCTGTTGTTCAAGCGACGAGAGACTTTGGTTGTTTTGAACCTACAAAACTTTACACTTATTGATTTGCCCGAAAATAAATTAGTAAAAACAATATAAACCGATTAAAAATTAGAAAGAAACAAAGATGTATAAGTCAAAAACACAGAGTTTTATAAACATGAATTAAACTACACTACAGAAGCTCTCTCTAAAAAAAGCAGACCAAACAGTATAAAACAGTTTAAAAGACACAAGGAAAATTGTACAAAAAAGCGAATAAAACAATGGTGAAAGAAACTACAAACAAAGTGTAATCGAATAAAAACTATTAAAGAAAGGACACTGTAACTGCACTTTTACAGGTTGAATATCTAGAAATCAACCGGATTACAACAAATCTATGAATGACAAAGGTGCAAATAAAGATTGCGTCGCCTAAGAAAACAAAATAGTAAAACAACGAAAACGAGAGAAAAGTGCGAACAAAACAAAAGTAAAAAAGCTAAAAACACAGAGAGAACGGCCATAAAAAAGAGAAGTACATAAAAGTATAGTATAAAAAGAGTACAAAAAAAAAATAGAAACACAAAATTATGGAATAAAAGATGGGAAAGGAGTGATGAAAACTCTGTTTTTGCATGCTTGATAATGTTAGGATTTGCCCAAAAATAAATTACTCAAAGCAATCTTAACTGATCAACAAACGTAAGGGACGCAAAGTTCTATAAGCTAAGAACACAGATTTATGATGACAAAGTAAACTATAGAATCTCGTTCTGATAAAAAAAATATCAAAGAAACACAAAACACCATCAAGGCAATTTAATGGACACAAGGAATACTGAATAAAAATTCGAAGAAAACAAAGATAAAAGAATCTACAGTGTTATCGAACAAGAACTATTTGGGAATGGACTCTACAACTCTACTTTTACAAGATATACCAACGCAGAAGAATATCTAGAAATCGACCGGATTGCAACAAACTAAAGAATTAAACAGTGCCAAATAAAGTTCGCTTTGTCTAAGAAAACAAAAAACAGTAACATTTTTGCTTTGAACACATTTAGAAGAGAATAAAACAACAACATGTTTCTTAACTAAATTAGTTAAGAAACATGTGGAAGAAATAGCTTAAAAAGAAGAAAACAAAAGTACAAAAACCTAGAAACACACAGCATTAACAGGAAATAAATGACTAAAACAAAGGTAAAAGAAACTATAGTGTCATCGAAGAAGAACTATTTGGGAAAGGACTCTACAACTCTACTTTTACAAGATATACCAACTAAGAAGAATATCTAGAAGTCGACCGGATTGCAACAAATTAAAGAATAAAACAGTGGAAAATAAAGTCCGCTTTGTCTAAGAAAACCAATTATTAGAAACAGCGAAAACTGAACAAAAGTAAGGAACAAACAAAAATAAAAAGAATAATACACGGGCCAGTAACAATTTTGCTTTGAACACATTTAGAAGAGAAAAAAAAATAGTTCAATTAAGAAACATCTGAAAGAAATAGCTTAAAAAGAATTTCGTAGAGAAAACTTAAACTGCAGAATATTAGGAAGAAAACAAAAGTACAAAAACCTAGAAACACCCAGCATTAACAGGAAAGAAATGACTCTAAATCTCTATTTTTGCCCCTCAACACACTTCATAACCAGCTTGATGATTTTTACTATTGAATGTCCATTTAAAGAAGGTTTATAGGATAACGATCCCTCGTTAGTTTTATAAACATGAATAAAAAGTACACTACAGCAGTTCTCTTTAATAAATAAAAATGGACGAAATAGTATAAAACAGTTTAAAACGCACAAGGAAAAGTGAATAAAAAAGCGAAGAAACGAAGTTGAAAGAAACTATAAACTGAGTGTTATCGAATAAGAACTATTTAAGAAATGACACTATAACTCTACTTTTACAGATCGAATATCTAGAAATCAACCGGATTACAAATTTATGAATAAAAAAGTGGCAAATAAAGATTGCGCAGCCTAAGAAAACAAATTAGTAAAACAACGAAAGCCAAACAAAAATACGAAAAAAACAAAAGTAGAAAAGCTAAAAACCACAGGGAGAAAGAAAAAATATCAATTTTACTTTCAAGACATTTAGCAAAAAAAATAATTATGATTAAGAAACATATAGAAGAAGCGGCTTAATAACAATTAAATAGAAGCAAGTTAAACAACACAACATTAGGAAGAAAATGTAAGAGTAGGAAAAAACTAGAAACACACAAATATGGAATAAAAGTTGGGAACGAAACGATCTAAAACTCTATTTTTGCATGACACTTTTCAATTACTCAAAACCCGTAGATTGAAGCTGTTAAGACTTGTCTAAAAATAAATTACTAAAAACAGTCTAAACTGATCAAAAATGTGAAGGAAACAAAGTTCTATAAGCTAAAAACGCACAGTTATGAATTAAAAAACACAGATGAAAAGTATATAGCAGCTCTTTCTGATTAAGAAAAAGCATGAAAGGAGCAGCATGAAAGCAATTTAATAGACCTAAGGAAAACTGAATAAAAAATCGAAGAAAACAAAGTTAAAAGAAACTATAAACAGTGGTATCGAACAAAACCTATTTGGAAAAGAACTACAGCTTTACTTTTTACGAGATATACCATTGAAGAATAATATCTATAAATCGATCAGATTGCAACAAGTTTATGAATGAAAAAGTGGCAACTAAAAATTGCATGGCCTAAGAACATAAATTAGTAAAACGAGGAAACCAAACAAAAGTGCGAAGAAATCAAAAGTAAAAAAGCTAAAAATACAGGGAGAAAGGCCCATATCAATTCTACTTTCAAGACATTTAGCACAAAAAAAATTTTGTTTAAGAAACATCTGGAAGAAGCGGCTTAATAACAATTAAATAGAAGCAAGTTAAGCAACACAACATTAGGAAGAAAATGTAAGATTAGAAAAAAAATCTAGGAACAGAAAATTATGGAATAAAGATGGGAAAGAAACGTTTAAATACTCTATTTTTGCATGACACCTCTCAATTGCTCAAAACCAGCAGATGTTCGGATTTTTCCAAAAATAAATTATTAAAAACAGTCTAAACTGATCAAAGTTGTATAAGCTAAACACACACAGTAATGAATTAAAAAACACAGATGAAAGTACACTAAAGCAGTTCTTTCCGATGAAAAAAAAACATGAAGGAAGCAGCATAAAAGCAATTTAATAGGCACAAGGAAAACTGAATAAAAATTCGAAGAAAACAAAGTTAAAAGAAACTATAAACAGTGTTATCGAACAAGAACCATTTGGGAGAGGGCTCTGCAGCTCTGCTTTTTACAAGATATACCATTGAAGAAGAATATCTAGAAATCGACCGGATTGCAACAAAGTTCTGAATGAAACGGTGGCAAATAAAGTTCGCTTTGTCTAAGAAAACAAATTAGTAGAAATAGCGAAAACCGAACAAAATAAGAATAAAACAAAATTAAAACTAAAACAAAAGTAAAACTAAAACAAAAGTTAAAAACTAATACACAGACCAGTATCAATTTTGCTTTTAACACATTTAGAAGAAAAAAGAATTTAGTTAAGAGACATGTGGAAGAAAGGGCTTAAACAGAATTTAATAGAAAAAAGTGAATCGGCACAATATTGGGAAGAAAATAAAAGTACAAACATCTAGTAATACACAGCATTAGCAGGAAAGAAATGACTCTAAATCTCTAATTTTGCCCCTCAACACCTCATAACTAGCTTGATGATTTTTACTATTGAATGTCCATTTAAAGGAGGTTTATAGGATAACGATCCCTCCCCGAAAAAGTAAAAAGAATAATACACATGCCAGTAACAATTTTGCTTTGAACACATTTAGAATAAAAAAAAGTTAAGAAACATGTGGAAGAAATAGCTTAAAAAGAATTTGATAGAAAAAACTTAAACTGCAGAAGATTAGGAAGAAAACAAAAGTACAAAAACCTAGAAACACACAGCATTAACAGGAAAGAAATTACTCTAAATCTCTATTTTTGCCCCTCAACACCTTATAACCAGCTTGATGATTTTTACTATTGAATATCCATTTAAAGGAGGTTCATAGGATAACAATCCCTCGTTAGTTTTATAAACATGAATAAAAAGTACACTACAGCAGCTCTCTCTAATAAAAAAAATATAGACGAAATAGTATAAAACAGTTTAAAACGCACAAGAAAAAGTGAATAAAAAAAGCGAAGAAACGAAGTTGAAAGAAACTATAAACTGAGTGTTATCGAATAAGAACTATTTAGGAAATGACACCATAGCTCTACTTTTACAGGTCGAATATCTAGAAATCAACAGGATTACAAATTTATGAATGAAAAAGTGGCAAATAAAGATTGCGTTGCCTAAGAAAACAAATTAGTAAAACAACTAAAGCCAAACAAAAATACGAAAAAAACAAAAGTAGAAAAGCTAAAAACCACAGGGAGAAAGAAAAAATATCAATTTTACTTTCAAGATGTTTAGCAAAAAAAAATAATTATGATCAAGAAATATATGGAAGAAGCGGCTTAATAACAATTAAATAGAAGTAAGTTAAACAACACAACATTAGGAAGAAAATGTAAGAGTAGAAAAAAAACTAGAAACACACAATTATGGAATAAAAGTTGGGAAAGAAACAATCTAAAACTCTATTTTTGCATGACATTTATCAATTTCTCAAAACCAGCAGATTGAAAATGTTAGGATTTGTCCAAAAATAAGTTATTAAAAACAGTCTAAACTGATCAAAAATGTGAAGCAAACAAAGTTCTATAAGCTAAAAACACACAGTAATAAATTAAAAAACACAGATGAAAAGAACACTACAACAGCTCTTTCTGATGAAGAAAAAACATGAAGTAAGCAGCATGAAAGCAGTTTAATAGACAGAAGGAAAATAGAATAAAAATTCGAAGAAAACAAAGTTAAAAGAAACTATAAATTGTGTTATCGAACAAGAACCATTTGCTATATTTTTTACAGCTCTATTTTTTACTAAATATACCATTGAAAAAGAATATCTAGAAATCGACAGGATTGCAACATAGTTATGAATGAAACAGGGACAAATAAAGTTCGCTTTGTATAAGAAAATAAATTAATAGAAACAGCTAAACCTGAAAAACAGTAAAAATAAAACAATAGTAAAGAAACTGGTACCCAGGTCGGTATCAAGGTAGCTTTCAACACACTTAGAAGAGAAAAAAAATAGTTTCGAAACATGTTGAAGAAATAGCTTAAAAAGAATTTGATAGAAAAAAGTTAAACTGCACAATATTAGGAAGAAAATAAAAGTACAAACATCTAGTAATACACAGCATTAACAGGAAAGAAACGACTCTAAATATCTGTTTTTGCCCCTCAACACCTCATAACCAGTTTGATGATTTTTACTATTGAATGTCCATTTAAAGAAGGTTTATAGGTAACGATCCCTCGTTGAAAAAATGAACAGCAAACTGAACAGCTAACAGTTATCTGTCACCTACAGCGACTCATTTTATATCCATCGTCGTAGGAACTTGGAAGGATAGTTTCTGACACGTTTAAGGCTTCCCTAGGTACCTAAAACCTGCTCTTGTTATCTCCAATAACATTGCCAGTACCAACAGCCTGCACTTTCCAAAATGAACATTTTGCCAAGAGGCACATGCTGTCTTTTGTGAATGCCACTCAAGTACTGAATGACACAATGTTCAGACAGTTTGGTGTTCATTTACAGAAAAAAATACATTTTGGAGGTGTTGACTGAACTTGATAGGGGGGAACCATCGCCGGAGGTATTTTAAGATTTGTTCAAGGCATTTGATTGTGTGGATCCAAGCAATCATTGTACAAGTCACGGTCCCCACTATTAATTTGTCTTCAATTTTTATTGTGTTTCTTAAGTAAAGAGTCTTAAGTCTGCTGGCGCTTCTATTTTATTCAAAGACAGGGGCTATGGCTACCTTTAGGAGGATGGAATGCTACAGTCAGTGGAGGAAAATGGTGTACCATCTGTTTAATCTAATGGGGGAGCCACTACGAGGTGGACAGTTATGCAGATCAACTTTCTTTTTTGTGTGATTACGCGTACATAGTTGAGTTAATGAAACTTTTCTCCAAGACGTAAGAATCAAAGATTGGAAGTTGCGTGAGTGTAGGGAGAGTTTGAGTGACGTAATTTGTTAAGTGGTGATGGATGGAAGTAGAGGGAAAAGCGAAAATTGGATGTTTTATTCCAGAAAATTAGGCGGGGTTCAAGAGGGAAGTGGGAGAGTTTGAAATGATGGAGATGGATTTTTTAATGCATCTTCAAAAAGGAAATTTGTTTTGTCTTTCTCCAAAAAACTTGTTGAATAAAGACGATATGTTTGTTTCTTACCAACTAATCTTACTTAAGGCAACCTTAAAAACTCAAAACCTGCCAAGTCCTTAGATACCTAGGTCTAAATACTTTATAATAGCACCAATCAAGTGAAAAGAGAGCTACAAATCAACTGTTATTAATTAAGAAGCAGAAATGCGACCCAACCGGTTCTAAGGTCTACGTAACACACATTACAGATAAATATCGTTTTGACCTTTTGACTTACGACAAACCCAATCTTGGGCCTTATCATCAATGATGATTACCAATGACAGATAAAAACCGCGACACATGACGGCTGACCGAAACATCCATACATCATACGGAGGCCTTCACGCATGATATAGTTATAAATCTCGCGAAGACAATGCCGAGCGATGTTTAGCTGTCTAACGAAAACGAAGATCGAGATGAAGAGGAGATTTCTTCTACGTTTGAGTGGTTGATATTCACGCGACCGGCAAAATATGTATGTGGAGGCACGTATGTGGTTTTTTTGCATCCATAATTGCCTTCGATCTATAAATATGTAACATACATGTTGTCAGCTGCTTCATTTACATACGCGTATTTAAATATTGTTTATAGAGAGGATTAAGTGGCGTTTTTAACAAGGAGCCGGTGTGAAAGTTATTGGGGCTTAGTGGTATTAAGCAGGAACTTTGGGCACCCATCGTCGTGTCTGTGCAGGTAAATCGACTCATTCAGGAAGTGCAGATGACAGGACACAAATGTAATCAGTTAACCAGACCTGGTCGGCCTTGAATTGCAACAGTACCCAACCAATGTTTATTAATACGGTTTTTGTATAGAGTGGTCCAAGGAGTCATGCAAAGCCATACTCTTCCGATACTTCCATTCCTGGCTTATCGCTGATGAGCTGCTATTTATGATCGTGTCATTTTCAAATACATAAAAGATCCTAAATCTCGACTGCACGTATATTGCTTTTGATCATGAAATGGCGCGGATCGAGGAAATCTGATAAAGCTAACCTTTCCGTCCGAGTATCTAACAATAATGGGTGGGCGAGACAGGAATGGTCCGATACCGGAGGAAAAATTCTGCGGCAACAGAAGTGTTATTAAAATCCCCAACAATGGTTCAAAAGGATGCACTAAATCAAGTTAAGTGTCAGTCTAATGAGCACCTAATATAGAGCTTAGCTAGCTGATACGATTTAACGGCAATTTCTATGTTCCACAGTTGATAAATATTGTGGAAACTATGATTTATTTCTCCTAAAACTCCAAAGTAATTATTAGGATTTAAGCTTGTCAGGAGGTCAATTAAAAAACCCAAATTATCAATACTTAACGTCGGCAAGATGGATGAAAGCGTGCAATTTTCCCGCGCTTCTAATGCGTTTCGAGGTGCCGTTTGTGCACGATCAACATACCGTTTTGCAAAATTAAATTACCAAAGTAATCACGCATCTTTTAATGACAAGGCAGACGTGCACAGATAGAAAAACACCACGAAGATCCGCCACTGGTGACCGCCGGCCATCGGTTTCATGCTCTAATTTCAAAAATCGCTGGACCATTTGACGTGATACGTTTTCCTTCTTTTGGCTTGACGGCTGGGCCAAAAAAAATTTGAATTATTAATCGGAATGGAGTTTAATTCGAGCAAGAATGCCGAGATATGTAGTTTTCGATTGATGATGGTATGCCGGCTTTTTAATGTTTTCAACTTTTTTTTTATGACACCATTTAGAACGCGACTAATGGATTAAAGATTGCCACTGGTTTGGCATTCTGAAAAGAATTATTCAGTTTTTTAGTTTTCTTTCGGAATGGTTTCTTGTAACTCAATGATTTAGTAGGAGAGAGCTTCGGAAGGAGTTGAGATATTAAGGAAAAAATGAAGAGACTGTCATCAGTGGGTAATTTATATTAATGAAACTAAATGTATTAGAGAATGCATAACTCAAACTGAATTTGACAGAGTCCTTAATAGTCATTTTAGCAGAGTGATATCTGAAGAGATATGCATTATCGGCCCAATCGGAAGCAGTAGAGACCAGTTTCGAGTCCATCAGCTCTCACCATTTCGGTTTTATTATCGGTCTACTATATGATGGCAAAAACAAGTTTATTTTTTTCAAGTTAGTTTGAATGTGGTACTCTGTTGTATCATGATAAACAAGTTTCTCAGAAAATAATCAGACATATCTAGTTACATATTTAGCGTCCGTAAAAAATTGGAGATGATAGTTTATTGCCATTTTAGACATAATAATTATGCTAAAAAAGGGTAAGTTTCTGCCAGACATCCAACCCAGATCTTCTACTTACCCCGGGGATGGTTTGACCACTGAGCCACTGAGTTGAAAATTTGGGTTCGATTAACAAAATCTAATATGTTCGTACGAAACATCACTCAAAATATCAATTTCCATAATCAGAAATTTTCTGTTTTATCATGAAGCCGTATGGTCCTGTCAGACAGTGAGGCAGTGAACGTTGTTTGTGAGCAAGCAACAGTTCTATCTATTAGCTTTTAGTAGGGTTCTAGAAGACATCACATACGACTTACTCGTCCAATCTATTGGAATAAAAGAGAAGCAGGGAAGGGAATTAAATGTTCTTGTTTCAAAGTAAAATAGTTTTCGAGTTCAGATCAGGAGGAATTTTTGTATGAAGAATTTGCGATTGGTTCACGAAAGAAACTGATGATGGTAACCAAATGTAACGGTAAAATAAATTCAGAACTGTATCATTCCTTTAGCTACCGCCAGTAAGTAAATAGCAATTACCACACTCTTTACTTCGCTGGTAAGGAGCTCTTTACGCACGGAAAACTAAACGCACTATGCTATTTCAAAGGTCAAAACTCTCTTCGCCACTCCTCTTCTCCGAAACCCAAAAAATTTCGTTTTCAAGTCTTAGCGGTAGAAGGTTATGCTAATTCTGTTTTGTGACGTAAAGATGGTTCTCTTGCAAGAATATATGCCTACTAGGGTTATTGTTAATCGTGCCACATACTCAGAACTATTGAAAAACCCCCTTAAGCGTGTCATCAAAACCAAAAGTTGTGGTCTCTACAAATACGTACAACTTCAACAAGATTCAGGTTTGTACAATTTCAACTGATTGCCACATCGTTGATCCTCTTAAAATGGCATAAGATGGGAAAAATTTTGAAGTGATGATGAAGTGATCCTGGCTACACATGAGCCGCTCTGCATATGTCCAAAAAAAATTTATTCTTTGAGTAGTGAAGAACTACTGAAGTCATGTCACTAAAGTGAAAATAGCACCTCTTTAGTAAAAATATATGTTTATTAAATTAATAAAACAACGTGCCCTAACCTGAACTAACCCATCTCTACTAAAAAATGCATCTGTTACTAGAGTTGGGCTAGTTGGGATAAAATGATTTGCTTGCCGTGAGAAGATTTCTGCCGTAGACTCTTTATAGTGGATAGAGTCTCGATTCCAGAATCGTCGATGTGTTATGCACAAGTAAGGTCAGGTTAGCTGATCTAACTTGAAAAAAATTTGGAAGACATGATACTTGTATCATGTCAGGACTTGTCCCAGTTTTTCATCAAAACAGTACTGGTTAACTTGGTGAGATCAATAAAAAAGCAAGAACAAGAAGAAAAAAGACAGGTTAGTTCAGGTTCTTTGGGTTCAATCCTTCTGATGTAACAGACAGAGAAAAAAGAAGCAATTTCTTTTAAGTTGACCAAAAAAAACAATATTTCAAACCCTAACCCATTGGTGAGGCCAATAAAAAGCAACAAGAAGAATAAGAGGGACAGAATCCTTTGTTCTTCGTTCTAAACTGATTAGGTCAATAAAAAAAGCAAGAAGTATTAGAAAAGGGACCATGTTCTTTGAGTACAATCCTTTAGATGTAACAGACAAATAGAAAAGAAAGCAAAGTCTTGGGGTCGAAAAACGAAACAGAAAAATTGAGGAGGCGTATTCAAACCTTCAACATTGGTGAGGTCAATAAAAAACTCTACAATCCTGCAGATGCAACAGACAGATAGAAAAGAGAGCATTTTTTTGGAGGTGTATTCAAACCAAGAAGCTAAACCCTCACCGATTGGCGAGGACAATAAAAAAGCAAGAAGATGAACCAAGTCTTTGGGTACAATCCTTCAGAAAATTGAAGAGGCGTATTCAAATCAAGAAGCTAAACCTTCACCCATTGGTGAGGCTAATAAAGTAGCAAGAAGAAGAAGAATTAGAATCACAGGATTCTTTGAGTGCACTGTAACAGGCAGAGAGAAGATAAAGCAATTTTTTATTGGTTGCCAAAAAAAAATGAAGAACTGCTGTTGGCACTTATTTTTGATATGGATGGAGACTTCGACAAAGCTAAAACAAATAATAATCGCAAAGTCTTTAGACCCCGAGGCAGCTTAAGCTGAATCAATGACAGTTAGGTTACAGCATGCTTAGAAGACCACCGAAGAGAAGTCGAGGTCGAGTGCGGCTGCCACTTCTTTGGGTACAATCCTTCAGATGTAACGGACAAATAGAAAAGAAAGCAATTTTTTTTGGGTCGACCGACAAAAAAGAAGAATTGAGGAGACGTATTCAAACCAAGAAGCTAAGGCCTCACCGATTGGGAGGACAATAAAAAGCAAGAAGATGAACCAAGTCCTTTGGGTACAATCCCCATGTAGCATTGGGGATTAGAGATTTTGTAAAAATGCCAAGGTCGGAAGATGAAATAAACTGTGTAAGACAAGGCTTTTACAACATTGCCAAGTTGCCTAGATGCATTGGGACACTTGATTGCACCCATATTAAGATACAGTCACCTGGAGCAGAAAATGGAGAAATGTGTCGAAACTGGAAGGAATTCTGTTCATTCAATGTTCAAGCAATTCGCAGGGCTGACTTATCATTTGAAAATATTGTTTGTTGATGGCCTGGCTCTGCTCACGACTCTAATGTGTTTCGTAACAGTAGGGTGAGCCATGAATTTGAAAACAATATAGTATATAATGATTGCCTTCTTGTTGCTGATAGTGGCTATGCAGTGAAGCCATATTAATAACACCTCTTCTAAGTCCACAAACCCCTGCAGAACACTTGTTTAATGAGGCTCAAATACGATCCAGAAATCCTATAGAGAGGGATTTGGAGTGTTAAAAAGACAATTTCCAATTTTAGCCTTGGGAATTAGGCTCAAGATAGAAAAGATTGAAGCAGTTGTTATGGCTTCAGTTGTTTTACATAATATTGCAATCTCCAGAAGTTGACGAACAAATTCTGGCTGCAATAGAACTTACTGATAATATCAACAATAATATACATCATCCAGGAGATAGAGGAATTAATAACGTTCGACATGTATTAATAAATACTTATTTTCAAAATTTATTGTAATAACATGTTACATAATGTACTTACTTTACTCTTATTTATTAGAAAGGTTGCAATGCTTACCAATGCTTAGAAGACCACCGAGGAAAAGTCGAGGTCGAGAGCGGCTGCCCACCAAGAAGTTGCTGATAAGCACGATTTTGATGTCTCTCAAAAGCCGATATTTTGGAGAGACCCAAAATCGAGAGGTTCAGGGGGTGAAGGAGCGGTTAAGTACCAGAAAAACTTCTCATCACCGTTTGTGATTAATTAAATTGCATGCATTTCTGATAAATATACCAACAGGGATAAAGAGAGTTTAAAGATGACCACCTTATGTAACCATCTGAGAAAATCAGCTGTGGCATACAGTATGGACACACAAAAACCAGAATTTTCAAATCAAGCTATTTAGAGGGTGAGTATATTTCCACTGGGGGTCCCGAAAACGGTTTCTAGTCTGAGGTTTTCGCAATTCTGAGCTGTCAAGTTTCTAACAAGGGACGGAACAAGCGATTTGTATCTAGTATGACAATCAGGGGCTCTGATCGTTCAGGAATGCAGAGATGGTGTGTAGACGTAGACGCGAATCATGTTTATGAATAAGCAAAAAGTACGTGTTTCATGCGCTCAAAAAGTGGCCATGAGAAAGAATAAAGACAAACTGAACAAGAAGCGTATTCGAACCAAGAATTCAAACCCTTACCCTTGGTGAGGCCAATAAAAATGCAAGAAGGAAAAGAAAACTTTAGATACAATCCTTCAGATGTAACAGACAGATAGGAAATAAAGCAACTTTTTTTGAGTCGAGCACCAAAAAAGAAAAATTGAAGAGGCATATTCAATTCAAAAAGCTAAACTCCTATTATTTTCCTCACCCACTGGTGAGGAAAATAAAAAAGCAAGAAGAAGAAGAAGTCCTTTGGGTACAGTGCTTCAGAAGATTGACTAGGTGCAAACCAACAAGCTAAACCTTCACCTATTGGTGAGGACAATAAAAGAGCAAGAAGAAGAAGAATCACAGGGTTCTTTGAGTGCACTCCTTCAGATCTAACAGTCACAGAGAAAAAAAAGCATTTTTTTTTGGTTGGCAAAGAAGTGCTGTTGGCACCCTTTTACAATATTGATGGGGACTTCGATATAGCTAAAACAAATAACAATCACAAGGTCTTTAGAGCCCGGGGCAACCTAACAGATCTAGTGAGCTGGATCAATGACAGTTAGATTACAAGCATGCTTAGGAGACCACCGAAGAACGTCAAGGTCGAGTGCGACTGCCCACCAAGAAGTTGCTTATCTGCACGATTTTGGTGTCTCTCAAAAGCCGGTCTTTTGGAGAGATTCCAAACCGAGGGGTTCAGGGGATGAAGGAGCGGTTGAGTACCAGAAAAGCTTCTGGCCAGCGTTTGTGATTGACTAGATTCAAAGACATGCAGAATAACAGGACAGTGGTGTACTGAGACCAAACGGAAGAGGACAACTCAGAGCTTGTGCTCTACAGCAGAGGGAGAAAAACCACAGGATTCATCCACCCTCAATGGGGTACTGAAGACTGTTGGTTATTATCGACTGCGGGCTGAACTGAAAAAATCACGGCAACGGCGCTGACCTACTCATTGTTTTCGTGATCATGGGCAGAAAGAAGGGTCTAGAGCCCTATTACCTGCATTGGCTGTACACTGTGATAATCAGAGCGGATGGAATATTCTATGGTTCCGTGATTGTTATGCCTAGAAGTCGACAAGACTTTAGAAAATAGTCTGCCTTGTCTTTAGACATTTTGTTGAGAGCAGGGAGCGGCTCTCAACGCCTGGTTGAGTCTGTTAGAGATTCTGGGTAAAGAATGGGCGGGGGAGGGCTTTCTACCGGAGGATGGATTTCTGCACTGCATTAGAAAATGGTTACACCAAGATCACCAGCCCTATCTAGCGATTCATCTTCATTGTTGTGTCACAGGAGGTGCATCCTAGCGATTATCTAACACTAAAACAGTCATTTCTGATAAATATGCTAACAAGGAAAGAGAGAGTTCAAAGAGGGCCACCTTATGTAACCATCTGAGAAAAATCAGCAGTGGTATCCAGTATGAACAAATAGAAACCGGAATTTTCAAATCTAACCATCTAGATGGTGAGTATACTTCCACTGGGAGTCCAGAAAACTGTTTCAAGGCTGAGGTTTTCGCAATACTGAGTGGCCAGATGGTCAGATTTCTGACACGAGGCGAAATCTGACAGGTGATTTGAATCTAGTATGTCAATCAGGGTTCTCTGATCGTTCAGGAATGCAGGGTGTGTAGACGCCGCGCGCCGGCAGAAAGAAAAAAAAATAGCTCTGGTATAGGTTTCCAGTCTTGGGGGCCTCGAAGACAAGAATCAGTTTTATAAATAAGCAATAAGTACGTGTTTCATGCGTTCAACAAGAGGCCATGAAAACAAATAAAGACAAACTGAACAAGAGGCGTACTCAAACCAAGAATTCAAACCCTCACCATCGACGAGGCCAATAGAAAAGCAAGAAGAAATAGAACACTTTAGGTACTTTAGATGTAACAGCCTGAGAGAAAATAATGAATTTTTTGGGTAGATTAAGAAGGGAAGAAAAATTGTGGAGGCATATTCAAACCAAAACTCAAACCCTCGACTATTGGTGAAGCCAATAAAAAAGCAAAAAGTGGAAGAAGAAGAGGGACCAAGTTCTTTGGGTACAATTCTTCAGATGTAACAGACAGATAGAAAAGAATTCATTGGGTTGACCTACAGAAAAGGAAAATTTATGAAGCGTATTCAAACCGAGAAGCTAAACCCTCACCTATTGGTAAGGACAGTAAAAAAGCAAGAAGAAGAAAAACCAAGACCTTTAGGTACCATCTTTCAGAAAATTGAAGAGGTGAGGCCAATAAAACAACAAGAAGAAGAAGAATTTTATTTTTTTTTTTGGTTGACAAAGAAGTGCTGTTGGCACTCTTTTTCAAGGTTCACACCGATATTGAAGGAGACTTCGACAAAGCTAAAAGAAATAACAATCGCAAGGGTCTTAAAGCCCGGGGCAACCTAACAGATCTAGTAAGCTGGATCAATGACAGCTAGATTACAGCATGTTTAGGAGACGACCGAAGAGAAGTCGATTGCGGCTGCCCACCAAAAAGTTGCTTATCAGCTGGATTTTGGTGTCTCTTAAAAGCCGATTTTTGGAGAGACTCTAAACCTGGGGGTCAGGGGGTGAAGGAGTGGTTAAGTATCAGAAAAGCTTGTGTTTTGTGATTAAGTTCAAAAGACATGCAGAATAACAGAACAATGATGTACTGAGACCAAACTGAAGAGGGCAGCTCAGAACTTGTGCTCTACAGCAGAGGGAGAAAAACTACAAGATTCAGACCACCCACAATGTAGTACTGAAATGTGTTGGTTACTATCGACTGCGGGCTGACCTAAAAAATCACGGAAAGCCACGCTGACCCACGGCATTGTTTTCGTGATCATGGGCAGACAAAAGGGGCTAGAGCCCTATTACTTGGATTAACTCTACACTGCAGTAATCAGAGCGGAATGAAGATTATTCTATGGGTCCGTGATTTGGTGGCCAGCGGTGATGATATAGTCTGCCTTGTCGTTAGAGGTGGATTTTGTTGAGAGCAGGGAGCGGCTCTCAACGCCTGTATGAGTCTGCAATAGGCTCTAATCTGGGTTAGGAGGAGGGAGAAGACTTTCTACAGGAGAATGGATTTCTGCACCATTGAAATGAAACTGCAATAGAAAATGGTGACACGGAGAACATCAGCCTTATCTAGAATATCATCTCCATTGTTCTGTCACAGAAGGTGCATCCCAGCGATAATCTAGGACAAAACCAACAAGGAAAGAGAGTGTTCAAAGAGGACCACCTTATGTTACCATCTGAGTAAAATCAACTGTGGTATACAGTATGGACGCACAAAAACCGGAGTATTCAAATGAAACCATTTAGAGGGTGAGCATATTCCCACTTGGAGTCCACAAAACTGTTTTCCAGGCTTTCAAATTTCCGACCGTCTGGCCACAGGGGACAAGGGTCAGAACAGGAAATTTATATTTAGTATGACGCTCAGGGTACTTACAGTTGTAGTAGTTATAGCAGGTATAGGACAAAATAAACACCCTTGCTATTCGAAAAACGGCCAACGTTTCGACGTATGATTTACGTCTTCTGCAGGGCTGTGACATATGTATAAGGACACGCTAAGTAAACAGGAATGAATCAACACAATACACATATACAAAGTGGATCTACACGACTGTGCAGATAACAAAAAAAAGCACTCTGAATAAGATTTTTATCACTAATACATGCATATGCCATTATATACAGGTGTTACTCCCTGCCAGTTGTACAATACAGAAAAAAAAAACCAAAAAGAGCAGAAAGAACAAAATTACAAATTATTAAGCCGTTCAAAAATATTTTAAAACATCACTTAAATTATTTATAGGTATATTAACAAAACAATGACGATAACAAGAAACAAACCAAATTTAACACAAAACATCTTAGATGGTAAAGGCCTTACCTATTTTCTGATAACAAGGATGGTGTCAGTATTTAGTTTTACATCCATGATAATAGGCGACAGAATAAAGCAAAAAGAACAATATTTTCGACACAACAGCAAACATAACGGGTTCTTTTTTCAGAGATCCAGAAGGCACAATAGTCACAACAACAATGATGCATCGTTTTGCATACCATCAGCAATGCCAGCTCCCGGCCAGTATAGGAATGTTATCTGGTATTTGAATTCCACAAAACTCTTAAACCATTATTTTTTTTATTATTATCTGTACTTCAGTACAGATTAGGATGTTAGTTCCTTAAAAATATGAATAAGATTCCTATACTGTATACTGAGTCCCTGAGTGTGTGTTCTATTGTTGACAGTATCGTTCAGCGCAATATGTATCATCTCGCCCACGTTCCTCTTAAAGTAGTGCTTCACATGATCTAACACTCTTACATTCTCAAAATCCAAGACGTGATCCTCCAAGAATCGATGCTGAGCTAATGCTGTTTGTTCACTCTTGTTGTGGTTCAGCTCCCTGCAATCATACCGCCGCTTTTTCAAATATTCCCTTGTCGTGCCCACATAGCACTTGCTGCAGTCGGAACATGGAATTTTATAAATGACGCATGAACACAGGTCAGAAGGAGTTTAATTCTACTAGTCTTGACATTACAAAAACCATGCCTACAATCAGGAAATTCGTGCCTAATCCGTTGCTGCAAACTTTCTGACAATCCTGGGATGTATGGGAATCTGAAATATTTCAGGGTACTCTGATGGTTCAGGTATGCAGGGATGGAGTGTGGACGCCTGCAGAAGTAAAAAAAGGATAGCTCTGGTACAGGTCTTGGGGATTTCGAGTAAAATGGCTAAGCTTGGCTTCCAAAAGAGTTCTAATAGACCAGAATCATGTTTAGGCGGAAGCAAAAAGTACGTGTTTCATGCGGCCAACAAGCAGCCATGAGCTAGAATAAAGACAAACTGAACAAAGTCAGGAGTATGTAGACAAACCAAAGAAATCTTTCCTAATCCTGACAGATCCCCAGCATCCTGGCTACTTCAAAGGGAGGTCGGCAGTTCTTGAGAGGCAATATGGGAATCTCGACAGGCATTTGCCAACTAAATAGGCACATGCACCTTCTAGCAATGGTTTTACACGTTATAGAGCAGAAGAAGTCTTCCCATAAGAATCTCTACAAAGGGGTGCAACTGCGCTACAGGACATTCGGAACGACTTTCTTCCATCCATCGAAACGACCTCCATCTGACTCTGAGATGAGACGGGGTACTCTCCTTCGACAGAGGGACGAATCGTCTTGTGGAGGGAATGAAAGTTCATGTGGAGTTAGAGTGGGTAGATCGGAGGAATTGTGAAAAGGGCTTAGTCGCAAAGTCTCGCACTCCTTCCTTCCGCAGTGCTACTAGTACCTAGATATTCAGTGAGAGATTCAGATATTTGGTGTTAAAATCTTCTCTGATCTGGACCACAATCTGCTACCATCGTGCTGTTTATTCATATAGAATTTCCATAATATAGTCAAAAAAGAAGAGGTTAGATCGTTAAGATTGGTCTTAGATATACACCATGTCTGAAGTTTTGAGTTTTGCCATTGGCTGAAAAAAACAGAACTGAGGGTCTTGATGAAAGAAGGTATGTCTCCTCTAGTAAATAATTTAAAACATAAAGGAGATAGCTTGGGCAGTCTTTTAATAATTAATTTTTAAACTTTGTTGTCCGAAGAAAAACCGGCAATTTGTTTTCACTTAACATCGCTGCTGTTAATAAATTAACAAGCATCAGGCTGCTTATTTTGGGTCGTAAACCATTTTAAACATCGTTAAAGATTGACGAAAGATGGGCAAAATTTAAAACACCAAGGTAGATTGCTACACGACCGTGTCCCTAATAGGTACCCCATGGGCATGGTTCCGTTGCAACACCCAAAATATGCGATACGTATCGATAGGACCACGCCCAGTGGGTGTCTGAACCTACGCTGCCACAATATATACCGAGATCTATTGACAAGTTTGATGAATTTTTTTACGCGTGATTCGACCTTGACACATCAGATTATGATGAATGAAGTAGGCCGGACTAGTTTTCTTCTCTGAGCGTGAAAATCTTTCCCTCTGTCTCTCTCTTTTTCTGCTGAAGTCTAATAACTCACCATTGCACTCGAGCTGCAATTAAAACAGCTGACATCCTAATAGCGCATGACGTCTTAAAGATTCCAATCGCACATTACAATAACTCATATAATTACTGGAGCAGGACCGTATTTTATTAATTTATAGCGTCGTGATTCGCGTGCCGTTTATCATCGGCCCGCGGGAACGAAACAAAGGACTACTCGACGGAACTACCTATATAAACAATGACATAACAGAATACAACTAATTTGTTTCGAGACCGCGGTACGTCCAGTCGCAATTAAGAGCCGACCTTTGGCCTTCGTATGCGGAACTTCAAGCTTCATTTGATCGTTGGGCCACCGCAGTACAACATGGCTGCTGCCGTTTGACAAAGATCGGTATCGGAAAAATCCGCTAGAACCGGACCTTTAATTATCCTGCTGCACGGCCGAAACGGGCGTGGTCACTGGGTGAGAGTGCATTATGGGAAATTTATTGTTGACCACGTCTATAAATTTCTTTTAGAGATTTGCAAGAACATCTACTGACCAGGTTGTTGCGCAAAGCAAACAAATACTCCATGGTTTTATACACATATCATCAATAACACCTTTGCCACATCCACTGAATGCCTACTGGTCAAAAAGGATACTGGATTATCCGCATATGGGTCTTGTTGGTGTTGGGTATTGTATCAGGTTAGAGCCCTGGTGTCTAACTTCCTCTAGCAGCCTCACATATTGTAATGGAACACGATGTTTTTATTCGATATCTATGGCTGGTCTTTGTAGTCCGATACGATTCTGACATTGATGAGATAATTTGAAATTTTTTTGTAAATGTAAAAAGGCTGAGTAGCAAATCCTTTCATAGCATAAGTTGCACTTAAGCTACATATCATCCTTTTGCTCTCTCATTGGATTGTTTCCTTTGATAGGTTCTGTACTGAAGCATTACTCGGAGGTGCTCCTTTCAAAACATCAAGGACATTTGCCTGGTTTCGCATCAGGATAATAACGGAGCTGGGCCTGCTCCATTAGCAATCTGGTACAAAATTCCCAGTTTGAAAAACTCTTACCATTAAAAGTTTCATAGTTACTTGAGGATTTCAATTCAACACCATTTATTTTCCGTTTACTTACTTTTACTTGATTTTTCCAAATTCATCACTGCATGCTTCCACGTGTTTTGGGCTCATAACCTTGTTTTTGAAGTCAAAAACTCAACAAAAACCCTCTTTAGAATAGGTATCCAAGATTGACATCAAACCCTCAGACAGTTGACCTACGTACACTAATGCTTTTCGATATCAGATAATAGCCAGGAGACAGCGATGCTTCACCTACGAAATCTAAACTTGAATTCCCATTGATCCGGGTGAACGAATGCATTTATGCATTTGAGTCCGTTGCTGAGGGAAACATCAGCCGATAGTCTCGGGCGATCCGTACTATTAATCATTCGCGGCGTTGCACAGCCAATGGGAAAATCAGAAGTCGCATACCGACGTCCTCGTTATCTTGGGTAATAAAACTGTGATCTGGGCTATTTTTAGATTTTATTAAGATTCCTTTCTTCATGTATGAAGACATTCAGCACGATTTTTATTGCCTTTTTTTCTGCATAGATACAGAAGATCTATTTGGAGGTTTACTATACAGGGTGATTCTAAGGTACTTTGACAAACTTCAGAAGGTGATTGCTGGCTTAATTTTAAGAAGAAAATTTCTAATAAACGACGGTTCTTAAGAGCATCGTTACGAAGATACAGGGTGTTAAAGTTTTCCATCTTGTTGACGTAACATCTTGTTGAGGTAACGATTCTAAGACGTGCATTAACACGATTTTTATTTTTTGACTTGAAAATGACGCGCCTAACGAAGAAAACTTAAGAGAGCTTTTTTGTTTAGAATTGAACAGATAACAAAAGGGTAGAATTTATTTTTTTATCGACCAGTGGCGTACCATACTTTTCTTCAAAAAGATGAAGCGTACATTGTGGTACGCGCGCCACTGGTGGAACACAAAAAAAATTTCGTTTAACAGAAACATGACTACTCGCTAGCTATTGACATCTGTAGAATTTCAGTAAAACATTTCAAGCGGTTTAGGATATATTATTTGTTTTTATAAAACTGTAACACCCTGTATCTTTGTAACGATGCTCTTAAAGGCCCTGGCTTATTAAAACTTTTCTTCTTAAAATAATGCCAGCAATCATCTCCTGAAGTTTGTCAAAGTATTTTTAAATCACCCTGTATAGTAAAAATGTAATTACTATTCCCTTCTTATGTTGCTTATATTTCTTTTAAACAAGTAAACCTTCTAGAACACCATCATATTTATATTATAAAAAACGCAACATCTACGGTTAAAAAACATGGAGGTCTCACTCTCTCTCAAGTAACAGTAAATGATCAAATAGCATTAATGGCGAAAAATTAGTCACACAGTAATGGAAATAGCCAGGATTTGGTTGCTATTTGGCCATTTATATAAGATAAATTCTGGTCAAGAAAGTTAGCCATAATAGGTAAACCATTGCCAAGATTTGGTAATGAAGCAGTATTTTTCTTGATAATATGGCCAAATGTAAGTTAAATTTCAAATTTTATTTTTATGGTTTTATTTATTTATTAAAATACCATAGCCAATATTTTGGTAAAAACTGATTTCTTTCCTGGTTAAAATTGCGAACTGTTCACTAGATAAAATATCTACTTTATTGCACTCAACTTGTGGCTTTGCTGACCAGAAATGTAGCTAAAGTTTGCGTTAGCCAAGAATGAAGAATAGATATAAAGTAGTCATAAAGTAGCAAATATAACATTAGCCAAATTTAAAAAGATATACCTCAGAAATTTCAGAAACCAGTATCTTTCAATAATGTATTTCATTCATTATATTAACAAATAAGAAGATATTTGTCTAATAGATTAGTCATCAAATTAAACCTTTTTTTGCAAAATTATGCTGGCAAAAAGCCCCAAATCTACTAAAAATAATTAAGTTTTAAACTGTCTTGTTTTAATGATTTCATTTAACCATTTTAACATTTTTTATATGTTTCTAAAACAAATTACCTTCATCCCTGCCTTGAGAATTTCAAAACTGCGTCACTGAAGGGAAGGGCAATTTTTCCTTCTAATGGGTGTTATTAAAAGCATCCAAGACAATGAGTTAACCACTCAATAGCTGAATCCTCTTGAAGCCAAAAGGCTTTCCCAAAAGAGGAACCAATACCGTTAAATACTCTTCCAGCGTGGTCTTGATGATATTATGTTCCAAGGGTCGGCTAGGACATTTAATAGACCACGTCTATATAGAGATTTGATGTGTCTATGAGTTTTCCTGACCGAAAGATAAAAGTCTAGCTATTTTCTATCAACTTGAAAAAATTCCGTTTTCAAAGAGGGTGTTCAGTGCTTCTAGTACCTAACCTAGATATCTTGAGTCAAAGGTTAGTGGCGGGAACAGCTCTTTAAAAAAGGTTTCACACCAAGGTTGATTTCCTAACGGATATAAAGCATATGGCGTTCGAATAAAAAGCATATAGAAACACTATAACGAAACACAATGAAAGAGCTTTGCACACAAACAGCAGATTTAAGGCCCTAAATAAAGACATATAGACACGGGCGAGAACAACGCTATTCTTGCAATCAAAACACATTTATCAATTGCAAAATACAAGAAGAGAATCTGCACACCATCGAGAATGAGCAGATAACAGAAACACACCTAATCCAGTACATGAGACTGTAATTAAGCCCAAACGAACACCAAAAGATTACTTTGTCGAAATTTCAGCCAACTTTATTCTGAAGTTTGACCGCCTGTAACTTGCGAATGCCTCGACCGATTGTAGTGAATCTAACTGTGTTTTCCTCTTCTTGATGTCTTCTTTCACCTCCCACCATCGGAAGTTCCGTGAGTACAATATTTTCGGAGATCGCCCTCTTCGGAGGTCGATTTTTAAGCACTTTTCGAAACACGTTTCTGGACAATTTAAAAAAAAATTCTTTAGCTGTTAATTTCATTGGAATGGAGTTCCTTACGTTCTTAGGAGATTGCATGCGAACCATTCCCATAAAAAATAACAAAACCATGTTTCCGATTTTTTTTTTTAAATATCCAAAGTATAACGACTTTTTTCTCAATTCTGAAGTTTGACCGCCTGTAACTTGAGAACGCCTCCACCGATTGGAGTGAATCTAACTGTGTTTTCCTCTTCTTGATGTCTTCTTTCACCTCCCACCATCGGAAGTTCCGCGGGTGCAATATTTTCGGAGATCGCCCTCTTCGGAAGTCGATATTTAAGCACTTTTGGAATCACGTATTTGGACAATTTAAAAAAAAAAAGTCTTTAGCTGTTAATTTCATTGGAATTGAGTTTGTTACGTTCTTAGGAGATTGCAAGCGACCCATTCCCATAGTGACTTTTGAAAGAAAATTTTAGTTTTAACAAATCCTATGTTAAAACCTTAAAATCACTGATTTTGACAAATTATTTTAGATCAAGTTTGATCCCCAGATTGCGTTGTGCCTGAGCATTTTGAGGCTTAACCCTGAAATTTTAGTGACTCTTGGAACAAAATTTTAGTTTTAAGAAATCGTATGTTAAAATCTTAAAATCACCTATGAAACACTGATTTTGACCAATTATTTTAGATCAAGTTTGAACCCCAGATTGTGTTTTGCTTGAGCGTTTTGATGTTAAAACCTAAAATTGTAGTGACTCTTGGAACGAAATGACCTTCATCAGACTTCAAACTTGACCCGTCATTTTAGATCAGGTTTGCTCCTCAGATTGCGATGTGCCTGAAGCACTTTGAGGCTAAATCTGGAATTATTAGTGACTCTTGGTACAAAACTTTAGTTTTAACAAATCGTGTGTTAAAACCTTAAAATCGCTTACAAACACTGATTTTGACCAACTATTTTAAATCAAGTTTGATCCCCAAATTGCGTTTTGCCTGAGCATTTTGAGTTAGTAACATTTGTTCTCAAAGTATTTGAGTAACCTCAAAATGCCTTAAACTTTATTGATTCTTAAAACAAAATTTTAGGTCTAACAAGTCTTATGCTAAAACTTTAAACAACTATTAAACACTGGTTTGTATCATTTATTTTAGATCAAGTTTGCTCCCCAGATTCAACTTTTTTTCCAACACTATTAATTCCTTTTTATTTTGGGTTTTTTCAACAGTTAGAATGGTCTCGATGAGAATTTTGTCTAGTTCTTCTCCCTTTTAATGCTCTACTCTATTGCTCCCTGTCTTAAACTCTGCAATACCAACCTTATGGTAGCTCGCCAAGGACGTTTTTCAAGTAATTTGGATGGGATTGCAGGAAAGATTAGTTGTGCTACTCCTTTTTTTTTACAGTGATTATAGACTTTTGTGACGTCATTCTGAAAACGATGGGCCACTGATTATTTCCTGTCTTAGTTGACCAATAAAATATAAAAGATGTTGAATTGGCATCATAAAATTCTTAATGCGACTGGCGAGAAGTGCCAAGTCAACCAAGAAAACATTAGTGTATGGAACAGTCATTGCATGGAAGACTATAATAATTTCATTCATTAGAGGGGCCAACAATGGGTATATTGACTACATGAAACCTTTCCTCTTCAAGCATTTTAAATTTTTCAATAGGGGTTAATGATTTTCATTCTTTGACATTTCACACGACTTCTATATATAGTTCATTCACTAGAGAACTAAAAAGTCTAAGTTGTGAAACCGTGCTTCGAATCATAACCAATCGGACTAGATATATGTGAAGATCTAGATCGTCTGCGTTGTAAAACATTGGTTGAGACTGTCTAAATTTGCAATTTCACGCCACCGCCGGTCTTGCAAGCGTCTATCTGCTAGATGAATTAGTTCATGACCTGGAAAGTATGGATTGAAAATTTAAAAAGGTCTTAACTTTTGAGTAGCTTAGAGATTGAGAGGAAGCAGGAATCATCAGTGATTTCCATGATGACTGCTCTCATGGCAAACTTGGAAGCCTCGAAGCGACAAATGGGCAGAATGGGAAGGCTGTAGTGCTCTCAGTGGCCAGAACCTCTTTACATGGTTGAAAATCTGCTAATGCTTCCTCTCTCTAATTCAAAGTAATTTTAACATGTATAGTGTTTAAAATGCAAAGTGAACTGACTGCTGAATGATCTTAACGTAAAAATTAAGCATTGTGTAGGAAGCTGCTTATTCCTGAAGCCAAAGGTCACCAAATTTCACAAAGAGGAGCAAGACTATTCTTATTGAACTGTGCAAGAACCAGTCAGATTTAACTGAATTGGACTTGGGATCTGAATATTCAGAAAAAACTGTATTGTAGAATCGTTTGTTGATACTTGGTATCTTACAAACTCTGCTTCACCATCGAGAATGAACAGATAACAGAAACACACTTAATCCAGTACATGAGACTGTAATTAAGCCCAAACGAACACCAAAAGATTACTTTGTCGAAATTTCAGCCAACTTGCTGACATACTTTTTGATTGAAACACTTCCCGCACGGGAAACAATGATGCTTTACCTACGAAAACTCAACCTGAACTCCATTTTAACCGGGTGAACGAATGTATTTATTCAGACGTTAGCCAATCATATCGAACGATTTATACCATTAATCCGACGCGACGCTGCGCAGCCAATGGGGAAATCAGCAAACGCATTCCGACGTCGTCGTTATCTAGAGTAATACAGCTGTAGATTGAGCTAATTTTAGATTGTACTGCGACGGCTTTCTTTGAATGTAAATAGTTTGAAATGATTTTAAAATTAGTTTATTATTTCCTTCTAATGTTGGGTTTCCTCAACAGATAGAATGGTCTCGATGAGAACTTTGTCTAGTTCTTCTCTCTTTTAATGCTTTACTCTATTGGTCTTTGTCTTAAGCTCTGCGATACCAACCTTATGGTAGCTGAGTTGACCAATAAAATATAAAAGATGTTGAATTGGCGCCAAAAAATTCTTGCAAGCAAAATTTTAACCAACCCCATTCTTTAGTGTAAAGGGGGATCTAAAAGTACCGTTGGAAAAATTTCTGTCGCGCACGTAGTAAAAAGTACCACTAATGTACTTTTTAATGACATACGCCACGTTTCTATTTTACCATAGAATGGTATGGAATAGAACGCATTGTGACCCTACTTAGGAATCCAGATAATGATTTAAACATCTACCACATATGAAATACTGCAGTCACGATCTCTGCATTCATAATCCAGACCAACACAAAAATCTGTCATTGCATGGAAGACTATAATAATTGCATTCATTAAAGAGGCCAACAATAGTTATATTAACTACATGAAACCCTTCTTCCTCAAGTATTTTAGATTTTCCAATAGGGGTTAATGTGGGTCCAATGATTTTCATTCTCTGACAGTTCACACAACTTCCATATATAGTTTATTTCACTAGAGAAGTACAAGGTCTAACTTGTAAAGCCATGCTTTGAATCGTAGCCACTTGGACTAGACATATGTGAAGATGTAGATCGTCTGAGTTGTAAAACATTTGTTAAGACTGTCTAAAGTTGCAATTTCACGCCACCACCGAGCGTTTATCTGCTAGACTTAAGTGGTTCATGACCTGGAAATTGTTGATTGCAATTTTGTGGGAAATTGAAAAAGGTCTAACCTTATGAGTAGATTTAGAAGTTGCCAGAAAGCAGGGGCCATCAGTGATTTCCTTGATAACTGCTCTCATGGCAAAAGTGGAAGTGTCCATTAACATAGACAAATGGCCAGAATAGGAATGCTGCACTAATATGCTCTTAAGTGACCAGAACTTCTTTACATGATTGAAAATCTGCTATTGCTTCCTCTCTCTAATTCAAAGTAAGTTTAACATGTATTGTGTTTAAAATGCAAAATTAACTGACTGCTAAATGATCTTAACCTAAAAACATTGTGTAGGAAGCGTCTTATTTCTGAAGCTATTATGGTCACCAAATTAAACAAAGCGTATCAAGGCTATTCTTATTAAACTGTTCAAGAACCAGTCAGGTTGAACTGAAATCGACATGGTCTTGGGATCTGTACATTCATTAAAAACTGTACTTCTTTCTAAAAGAAACTTTTGTTGATGCGTGGTACACTACAAACTCTGCTTCAGTCAATTCTTTCAGCGCTGAGCTGAAAAATGTTTTTTATTTATGTGCGATTCGTGAGTTCACCACCACAACTAAACTTTCAGTTGTGTTTCACGTCTTGGCTAAAAGACTTTTAGAATACTCATTAAACAAAGTCACTTATAAAGGTTTTCAAGCTGAACTTTTAACCTCATCTATGAACCAATGCAGTGTTAAGCTGACGGTTATGAATGGTTTGAGTTTTGTCTTTTGGGTGGCCGAAACTTTCTCATCACTAAGTTGATGCAGGATGAGATTCTGAGTCTGAACCTGGCGCCCATCAACGTCAAGCTTTCACTTTCATAAGTGGACATTAAACTTCACATTTTTTAGGGAAACAGACTAACAGAGCACCTAGAGAGGGTTTTCAATTTGAGTTTTGATAAATCCCCCAACAAAGTTTCAGGATTCAAGTGGCACCCATCCGAAGACTGTTAAGTTTTAACATCACCATTTTCATTTCATCAAGGCAATTTGCCACCTTTTGTCAACATGTAATTATATGCATTTTATGGAGCCATTTGGCAAATTAAAGAAACTTTAAATACACTGATTAAAATCTATAAACGTTTTTCTCCCACACAAAGCCGGTTTTATCCAAACACAAATAGAAGGTAATGCAAAGGTCCTATTACTTTGTAGGAAATGGGCTGTAGTGGTAGTACAGTACCAAATGATCCATTGAAACCGAAGGCGTATGGCGCAATCCGAGCCAAGTTAGACCGCATTAGCGGAGCAAATTAGCATTTTGAAAACGCAGTAATAAAAATCTAAATAGAACACTTTCCCATTATGCAAGCAGATAAATGACCGCCGTTGGGCCATTACTGCATAGCCCCGAGTCAACACACAAACTTATCTGATAAAAAAAACTGTTCTTCGTCGGTTAACAGTGACGGCCGATGCCCCTTAACGTCCCGCTTTCAGGAACGACCCGGGCCCCGGTACGCCCCTGGTTCTTTGTGTGTATACGCATCTTATTTTAGTTTAGAGCGAGTATCTGACAGATCTAAATTACACGTAACTATTCCGAGCACAGATTCACATCTTTTATGTTGTCAACCCGGAGAAATTTCTCGGTGACCTTGCCGGACCGTGCTTTCCCGTATAGGAAGGTCTTAAGGTAAAAAACTCGCCCCGCAATTCCTGACCTCTGTCCTTAGCCAACCAGAAATATTCTCGAGACTATTGTTGTGGAAATAAATGGCTTTAACCTTTTCGTTATTTATCGTAGCGAATATTATAAATCTGGTTCACAAATGTTGGTGCAATGTCAAGAATTCCTCGGGTACCCATTGCTCGGTCTTATTGTTGTAGATTTATTGGGTCTAATGGGAAATTTGTTTAAATGTCAACAGTTTTTCTTGTTACGTTTAACGTTTCGTGGCTGTATCGATTAGGTAAGAGCGTGGTTTGGAATTTCGTTTCTATTTTTTTAACACGCTTTCCCTGGCCAGTTTTCTTCAGTTAGCAGATGGTGTTTGAGCGCGTCAGGCTGCACAACCAAAAATTTTCAGAGATAAGTGTTAACTGCTAACCACGATCTCTCGACTATCGAGGATTTTCACTTGTTGATGGTGGTTTTCTCCCAGTCTTTAAAGTCTTCATTTAATTAAAAGTCCTCCAATCCTTTCTGGGTACCGTGATCTAAGTATGGGAACGTGTCCCAAATACGGGGTGTTCATTATAAAACTTCATCTAGTTGGCTGTGAAATGTCAAAAGAAAAGGATAGAGAATCAAAAGTCCATTTATTTTGATTATGTCATCCTTTTCTTTCAAAATTTCATAGCCTGCTAGATGAAGTTTTATAACGAACACCCCGTATTTATTACTCAACTCATTGAACTGCTAAAAACGTCTGGTTAGCCTCAAAAGTAAAATATTTTGAGGAGTGAAGGTTCCTCTGATTACAAAAAAAAACGTCGCTTTTGATACCTAAGTGTCAGTCTTTCTAACCCTGATCTTCCAGTCGTGCTCCAAACCGATGCTCACTGGGCATGACAAGTGCCTAATTCAAGCTCTCAGATCACTTCAGTATTACATCAATGAACCCTGGCACTGGGTTTTCTGGCACTGGTTTTGACCGTGTACATGGTAGTGTTGGAGGAACAACAAAGAACTGTCCTCGTCAACATATTATTAATTTCTGACTGTAGTGGCAATTAGGTAACCATTTATTCCCAATTTCAACTTTGGAAGTGGAGGAGGCTCTGGTTCTGGAGGAGGCGGTACACCCCATGAAGTTACTTACGGCATATTCCCAATGCACTCTTTTGTTTTAAGGCATTGTGTTTACAATGTAGTATGCAGTAAGACTTTCTGGAATGCCCCCCAACCAAAGGTTCTTATCATGGTATTGTTGTTAATTCCGCGAGTGTGCAGTTCAGGACATCAGAAATCCTCAGAAAACTTCTAAAATTGGTCTTTTTTTTTACGAGGTACCAAAAATCTTCGAAAGACCCCCGATCTGTTGGCGCTGCTGCCGACCGGGTAGTGTGGGATTCGCATGGAGCACCCCTGCCCCTGCCGCACTCGACCACCAAGGAGGAACCAGTGCGTCATGGGCAGCGGCGGTACCAGTCGCCTAAAAACATACTCGACTCTAAGAGAGTGACCCTGGGAGCGGCGGCAGCACTCGTCAGAGTATTCATCACAGCTCCAGGGGGGGGGGTCTTGTATTTGTGACATTTTTACATGTTTCTGAAATGATAAGCACTTTTTACTTTTGCTGAGATTTCTTTGTAAGCCAGAACGCATATTTGCTATTCCCTTTCTTTAGCTTCTTTGGTCTTCACGATTTCCCAAATGACCTTGTTTGCTGCCTGCCAGGTTTCCCTGTTTTCTAGCATTCCCTTAATGAGAGTCTCCAGGGATTGGTTTTCAATCAGTCCTGACAGTCTCTCTCTTTGAACTACAAAGCGCGGGCAGTGGAAGAAGCAGTGTTCTGCCGTATCCACGTCCTCACAGTAATTGCAGATATTTGTGGCTTTCTTTATGCGGTGTGTATGCGGTGCTCAAAAAATAGTTTGAGGTTCTGTGTTTACAATCTACTCACTTTTCAATATTCGTTACCAGTTTCTTCGTCCACTGTCCTTTGTCAGTAGTGGCGTCCCATTTTGTTTGCCATTTTTCTAAAGTGCGTTCTCTTGCTTCTGTTTTTATGGCCTTTGAGATCTAAAATTGGTCTATTTGATAATTTCCTTTAAAAACTCACTTAGGGGACTAAATTTATTTCTACTCGCTGTTCTACGTCCACTGGGGATAAAAATCATCTCGTTACAATCGAAAACAGCAAGTAAAATTTTTCAAAATTATTAGAAAATGTTTATAGGATAGTGAACACTGAATATTTTATTTTCTAGCTTTGACTGTTCATAACTTTAGAACCACTAGGCCGATCGGACTAAATCTGTTTTATTTTGCTGGTCTTGTATTCCTTGACCTGCTACAAACCGCAGTCTGGCAGTCGAATAGCATCGGCGATAAAAACCTTCGGTTGTTCATTTTTTGGCTCTTCCAAAATCTTTCTTTTTTTTACATTTTTAGAAAAACCCATTACTTTCACATTTTTTAAAAATACGTGGGCTTTAACGGACCAGTTTCACTTCTATTCGCTATTTTACGTTCATTTGAATAGAAATCATCCGATTTCAATCAAAAACAGCAACTAAAAATGTCCAAAAGTCTTGAGAATTTTTCACAGAGGACGACTATTTTACAGGCCGATCGGAGCAAATCCAACATTTTTTTCTTTGCTGTTGTTGTCCTTTTTCACCTGCCACATCAGTCTGATTGGTGCAATCTTTTTTGAGATACACTGCTTTGGTGGCCTATTTTAAGTCATTTCTAACATTCGCTCTTTTGACATTTTTTAAAAACACTCATTTTTATTCGCTATTTTATATTCATTGTGGATAGAAATCATTTCAATTATTTTCGATTGTATATACATTTTTCTGATAATTTTTAGAGTAGTTGAAATGGGGGAGATTTTCTTACATGGGCGTAGCCCGAACTTTCTCCAGCGGTGGGGGGGGGGGGGGGGGAGCAAAAACAAGAAAACACAACTTTTTTATTTGGGCACTCAAAAATTACTCTCGAAGCTTGCATAAAGTGGCCATTATACCGTTGTGTGAACTAGCAATAATTAGTTGATAAATTGTTCCACGCACATATCATTTTTGATGTGTACCGATTTGCGCGAAACATAAAATGTACTTTTTCAGATTTTAAGTATTTCAATTTTTGCATTATTTTTTTCTTTTTCAACTAATTGTTTTATTTTTCTATTGAGCCGAATGTCCCACCCTGCCCCACCGTGGCCACATGTTCTCTAATTGTCTTAAATTTCGAATTTTGACCAACTATAACTTCAAAGCCAACAGGGCGATCGCAACAAGTCCAACTGATTTTCTTCTGCTGCGTTTATCCTCTTTCATCCGCCACAAACCGCAGTTTAATTGGTTTCAAAATACTTTCTGAAATAGATCCCTTAACTTATCCACATTTAGCCATTTCTAAAATCCGTTTTGTTTTGTTTTTTTTTTGGTAATCCACTTACGAGATCAATTGGCGTACCACATAATAGTGTAGTGTAGTAGAACAATGGTGTACCGAGACGGAACTGTCAGTCAATCCTGGCAAGACAGAGCTTGTGCTCTACACCAAAAGAATGAAAACTACAGGATTCCGGTCACCCACCCTGTACGCGGAACCTCTGCTGCTAAAGCCTGAGGCTAAGTACCTGAGGGTGATCATCGAAAGCGGACTGACCTAGAAAAGTTACGTAGAAAAGGCATGCAATAAGGCAATAACAGTGGTATGGTAACTGCGCAGGGCAGTGGGCAGGAGGTGGGATCTAAAGCCACACTTCCTGCAGTGGCCCTACACTGCGGTAATAAGACCGAGGATATTCTATGGGACCGTGGTCTAGTGGCCAGCGGTGAACAGGGCCTGCTAAGCGTTAAGGTTGGCTAGACTGCAACAGTCTGCCTAGCCATGACGGGTACGTTCAAAACAACACCGAGAACAGCTCTCAATGCCTTACTGGGTCTGCCGGAGCTTCCAATCTGGATGCAGAGGGAGGGTATAGCTTCCTGCGATCAGTGGAAGGAAACAGTCATGGGAACCGGTCACATACAGGTCACCAGCCTCATCCAGCAGGAGATTCCAGTTGTCCTGTCGTAGGAGGGGCACCCCCGCGAGCGGCTGAGACTAAAACAGCCATTTGGGATACACATCCCAACAAGAGAAGAATTCAAAGAAGAGCTACTTCAGCAACCTTCTGATAATAATCAGGTATGGTATACAGGCGGATTAAGAATCGCTGATTCGTAGTCGTCGTGAGAGGGTTTTCCCTTGGGAAGCCACACGACGCTTTTCCAGGTGGAGGCGTTTGCAATATTCGAAGTGGCTATTCGACCAGAAGTCAAACAAGGAGCAGAACAGAACATATTCATCTATTCAGACAGTCAGGCTTGCCTACGAGCCATCTGCAGGAACAGGAGACGTTTAAAGCTCGTTTAGAACTGCAGGGATGCTCTAGAGTCACTGGCAGAAACAAAATGTGTAACTGTGGAATGGGTTCCTGGACATAGAGGCATTGAGGGAAACGAGCACGCCAAGCGTGGTTCCCAGACGTGCTTTACTAAACTAGAGCCATGTCTAAGAATAAGCAATAGGTACGTCTCTCTCAATCTAAATGAGTGGGCATGGGAGAGTATAAGGACAACCTGGACACAGTCAGGAATATATAGACAGACCAAGGAAACCTACCTTAACCCGGCTAGATCCAAGGCCTCGTGGCTACTTGGGAGAAGTCGGCAGTGCCTGGAAGACCTTATAGGAATCCTCACTGGGCACTGTAGACTAAACAGACACATGCACCTCCTAGGAATGGTGGACAGTCTACTGTGAAGCAGGACAAGAGTCGTCATGCCACTTTTTGGGAGTGTACTAGGAGTGGGCGCGGCTGCGTCACAGGACACTGGGAGCCGCTTCCTTCGAGAGGAGCTTCCGACTCTGAGATGGGACGGGATACTCTCCTTCGGTAGATGAACGAGTGGACTCGTGAAGGTAATGAGGGCTGAGGCAGAGTAGGGATGGGTGAATCGGGGGACTGTGAAAAGTTCCTTTAAGGCCTAGTCCCAAGGCTTCGCCCCTCCTCCAAGTTCACTACTACGAGATCATTTTCACTTCTGATCGCTGATGGTTCACTTTTGTTGTAGAGAAAAATCACCTCAGTACGATTGAAAGAAACAAAAAAAAATTTTTCCACAATTTTTCAAGAGGACAATAATATTCAACTTTTTTTTGAATTTCCAACTTTGACCACCTATAACTTTGCAGCCAGAATTCCGATCGGAGTAAATCTAACTTAATTTTCTTTGGTAGAAAACTTTCTGAATTTTGCTCTCTCGGTGGTCCATTCTTAGCCAATTCTAAAATCTGCTTTTTTTGACGATTTTAAAAATACACTTATCAGACTGATTTCCCCTCTATTCGTTAATTTACTCTCATTGGAGAGAGAAATTACCCCATTACAATCAAAAACCCTGCAAATTAAATTGTTCTGAAAATTTTGAAAATTGTTCATAAGGAGGAGAATATCCCACTTTTTGATTTTTTAATTTGACCGCCCATCACTTTACCGCTAGTGGGCTGATTGGAGCAAATCTAACTGCATTTTTTTGTTCTGCTTGTCTTCTTTCACCTGCCACAAACCGCAGTCTGATTGGTATGACACTTTCTGAAATAGAACCCTTCGGTGGTCCATTCAGAGCCACTGTCCAAAATCCGCTTTTCTACATATTTTGAAAACCCATATACGAGACTACTTTCACTTCTATTTTATATTTATTGGATTAGAAATAATCTCATTACAATGGAAAAGAGTCTAAATACATTATAAGACTATGAAGGCTTTCACGGCCTTCACAGAAAGTGTTTTCGGAGCTTTGAAGCCATGATCCAATGGAATATCTTTTGACGTTGGAGCGGCAGACATTATAAAAGGCGGACGACCCGATCGAACTAGTACTTGCTGTATCCATTCCAATCAAAGGCTCTTTCCAAATGTTTCATTTCCCGTTCCAAATCAGCCGGCTCACAAATTCTTTTGGCTCTCACAGACAGGCCTTTATGCTCCCCCATCATCTCAGACAGAAAAGGGGAGCCTCATTGCCTCATCGCCTTTGATAATATCTGCCGCAGCTATAGACGAAACATCAGGAAGAAATCCCATTGGACCACGGCTTCAAATCCCGGAAAACACTTTAGAGAACAGACAAATTTTTTTTAAAAAATTTTAAAATTCTAAGTTTAGAGTCAGCCGGCCGATCAGAGCCACTCCAATTTTTTTTTTATCTGTTGTTTTCTACTCTATTTTACTTGCTTTTTAAATCCTGCAGTCGTTTTCTTTTTTCACTTTCCACAAACCGCAATTTGGTTGATCTCATGGTTTCTTAGATAGACCTCTGCAGTAGTTCATTTATAGGCACTTCTATAATTCGCTCTTTTCAATTTTTTTAAAAACTTACTGGCGGAACTAATTTCACTTTCATTCGCTGTTTAACGTTCATTTAAGCTTTCCCGCTTTTCCCTCTCTCCAACACTCAATCTCAAACTGAAATTTTGTATTGACCGGATTTGTGACGACACTATCCGTTCAGGTACATCGGAACTCAAAACAGTCAAAGAGATTCCATCTGTCACACGAAAGGCAAAACAAATTTAAAAAAAAAGTACTAAAAACTAACAAAGTACCAGTTTTCTTTTTGATTTTTTTTTTTTCGTTTTTCAAATTTTTTAAATTCAGCAGTCAACACAACACAATCATTGAGAAAACAAATTTTCAGAAGATTTAGGTGCTCTTGGAAGTTGTGATCTTAAGCACCAGCACTAGTTGTATTCATAATGCCGGAAGCTTTTTTTGCACTCAACTTTTATTGCCTTTGTAGTAATTCTAATATCATGTATTGGTGCCTATATAAATTAAAAATACATTATAGTATCCATTCCCAAAGCAAACCATTATCGTCTTATCGCTAACAACGTGTAATCAAAACAAAACCAAGAGCTGGGAGACATATAAAAGCCTAACCTGAACAAATTTACATATTTATTAATGGTCTTCACGATTAAAGTAGCCAAAGTAAAAGGACCAAAATGCGTCTTTTAATTTTTTTAAGTAATTTAAAATTTACAAATTTGTTAGGAGAAACGCCCGAGGCAGCTCTTAAAATCTCTCTGACAGATAGGTGCTACAACGTTTTTGCTTATGCTGCCTTTCACAAATCAGCAGTAATATTTTCGTTGCAAAGCACACTTTCCTATTTTTATTATATAAAAAAAAAGTAAATATTATTAGATTTTATTTGTATCCTAAACAATAAGCCTGCCAGTACGGCCAGTTGTCTCAGTACTAGCGAAGAATGAGCCAAAGAAATCTGTCTGAGAATGTCGATTAAGGCGGAATGAGTAAAAGCAAGATAATATCCTGATAGGAAAAATTATATTAAAGATAGAGATGGAAAGAGTTAGACGGTGTAAGGAAAAAAAAGAATGATATGATAAAATAAAAAACTACAAACACAACTTGTTTCATTTATCCATCTTCCATTCATCAAATTTGTTGTAGCTTGTAGGAATTGTAGAAATTATTAAATTGGTAGTTAAAATAAGTATGATTAAACTGACAAGAACTAAAATCTAAACACATGATCTTATATAATATTATACAGGATGTTCCTTTCAACTTGAGACAACGAAATATCTCCAGAACAAGTAGAGTAAAAGAATTCGTTTCAATGGGGACCTATATTGTAAATTTTTTTAGATAGCCCAGAGAAGCGTGACGTCATATAATGTAATATTTTTAAATAGAACACCCTCAATTTTTTTCTAGAATATGATAGCTTTTATAGGTCGCACGAGACCCTGAAATTCAGAAGTTGTTGTCTGCTGTAGTTGAAGAGAAGTTCATTAATAAACAGAAAGTATCTTGCATAGGGTATCATGTACTAGGTATTCACAAAAGTTTGACATCTCATTAGCCTTGGAAATTTGACTTTGACGTTGTTTGCCGATCTTTTCCCAAACAGCACATACATGTCCAATGGATATCCAGTTTTAGTCCAAATTAGGTCCGAATATCCATGGACACATTTAGGACACATTCTGGACATCCTCTATATATATTTTGTTGATAATCCGATGGACTATAAATTTAGGACATCTATTGGAGACGCACAACTGTACAGATTTAAGGCAAATGAATTTTTAGTATATAGCGGACATACAAAATAACTATATTACTCGGAATAGAAATTCTTGCAAATTACTGCATGGAATGAAACATTAAGGTCGATTGTTACTTCACAGTCAATTTTTGACACTTCAATATGCGTAACACCGAATGGAACGAGAAGAAGAAACTGCATTCATATTTGATTCCACAACAACCTACTACTATAACATTAGACAATAACTTTTACATCTCCCTGATATTTAATAACCTAAACTACCAAGGAACATGTAAAAGGACTTGTCGGAAATGATGATTTTGGATCAGATTGATCTCTATTTGATCTGCGGATTTTCAAGCAACCGGATTGAAGATTAATGACAAGAGATTCATTCGTATTGGTTAAAAATCATCTGATAGTAGCCAATCCGAATTGCTGTTTCCGGAAAGCGCTAATATGTCCTAATAAAGTTCATGTAATTAGGCAGTCCAAGGACAAAATTTTTGTAAGGACAAACAACTCTTGTTTATCATTTCTTTTTATGAGGTTTTGTACGTTTTGAAATATGACCACAAAAAAGATCTAAAAAGTTACACAAAGTTGAAAAAAAAACTGGATTGAAATCGAGCAAACCCACAAAAAAATTGAATGATAAACAAGGGTTGTCTGTCCTAACAAAAATTTCCAGAGATAACTTTGACAGGTCGTTGGACTGCTTGATGGATATTTTGACGTTATACAAAAATGATCCAGCTGAGAGACAAAATGTTAACAGTTGAATGTTTTTTGGATACTAAATGGACATATCCATGAAATGTAGAAATTTGTGCCCCCTGTATAATCTATTGGACAGCCTTTGAATTAATCTGGGCTCTTAACGGTATATCCATTGGACATGCGGATTTAGAAAAATATTAGTTCATTGGACGTCCATAGGATTAGGTTGTGCTGTTTGGGTTTTGTCATCAAAGGCGATGGGTAAAGAAAAAATGAATATTTTATGGGTACTATCATTGTCTATATACATCTAGTCAGACAATCTAACGCTCCCAAATTCTCTACGCTTAAACGACTCAGAATAAGTATGCGACATCTGGTGTCTGCGACGGTACTTAAATCAGAGGTATGCCAGTTTAGATTTGAAAATTTTGGAAAGGGTTCTGTAATCTCGCCTTGGCCGTATCGATTTTTCCGTAGTTGGTTAAGACACCCTAAATCCCATCTTTAGCCTAATTAGAAAATATTGTACTAATATTTCATTATTCGAATGGTTGAACCAAGGATGTACTTACTTTAAAAATCTACCGTATGTGTTATTCGAAAAAGAAAAGACTTATTTGTCTTAGAATAACGTGAAATATATTTCCAATTTTTTTTTTATATAATTTTATCTTATTAGCGTTATTGGAAAAAATAAAACCTCAACAAACAACTCACTCTACCTAAACTCCTCTACATTTTTAATTATTAAGATTTTGAGTTTTTTTTTGCTTAATCCAGGGACCTAATATCATCTATTTTTCTACAAACAGTGACAAAATATCATAACATAATAGTGGAAAGTCATGAATTACAATCGAGATTACCATATTTTACCATCGCGGCTGAGCTTATTATAATATTAGAAAACGAATTCAAAAGTGACGTTGAATTTAATAAGGTGTGAAAATATGAGATTTTTTTAATGTTTCTTTTTCACGAAATATCTTTGGTATTAGATATAAAAAATTGGAATTTCAAATTTTGATATATTTAGTTAATTAGACATTATTTCTATATTTACGGAAACTATTGCCAACTTAACTCTTTTAGGGTAATCACAGGTGTTGGCAGAAGGCAGAAGATATCTTAATTATATTAAAAAAGTTCCCATATAGCAAATTGATATCCGCTGGATATTCAATGGACATACAGTTGTGGACATGGATATCCTCAATGATATCCAATGGATATAGATTTAACAAAACCCGATATCCATTATCCGATTCCAATTTGCCGCCCGATCCAACATCCAATTGATTTCCATTATGTACATCCATTGGATGTTCAAAAAAATACTACTGATATCCATTGTACATCCAACTAACATCATTGTACATCCAATCCAACTAACCTAAACTAACCTGAACATTCAGTAGACATCCATTGGACGTCCATGAAAATACGGAACTGGACATTCGCCTCTTTTTAGTCCTGCTACATTAATGATTAAAATAAATTATACACTTTGATTGGGATATGCTATCTTTGAATTAGAATATAGTACCACATTAAAAAAAAAACAAAATTCTGTATCTCATAGTCTTATTGTGCTAGCAAAATTAGGAAATTTTTCAATCAATGATTTTTGTTTCTTTTGATGATGTTCAACAAGTTGAATTCTTGCTCTAAAAGAGCAATCAGTACGTTTTGCTACATTATGGCAATCAAGAAAAGACATATTTCGGTTCAAGTTGTCTTCTATTGAAGATTTAATTCAAAATAGTAAACACGTTGGATATTTAATTCAAAAACAAGGGACAAAAACAAGATCGAAAATAAGGACTTTGCTGGAAAATCACATATCAACATTTAAGCATTAAAATCTACAGAAATTTCATTAAAGGAAATTCGGATAATTAACTGTTGAGAGTCCGTAAAAAATCCACTAAAAGAGAACATCAGAATTATCTGGTTTTTCAAATCCATGGTAGATTCCTATCAAAAAACCTCATTTTCTACATTTTTATTGACTTTATACGACATAAAAGTAGATAAAACTGACTACCAGAGCTTTTGCTTAGAGACAAACCATCAATATTGATTGCTAAATTGATTTAATCAGAACCTGTAGTTAATATTTTATGTTTTTCGAACAGATAAAAAATGTTTGATTTTACAACAAAGTAAAAAAATTATTTGATGTGTTGTAGAGAAAAAATATGCAAATTTAGAGTTTTTGAAAACAAAATAGATTAATGATAGGGCAAAAATTGGTTAAAAATCACATAAAGCGTCCAAAATTGCAAGTTTTCATATTTCTGCAGAAATTCAATTTTATGACAAAATCAGGCAAAACTGATTAAATCTTCTAATTTGTTGTTTTTGTTATGGTAGTTACATTTTTGGTCCAAAATAGGTTAAATTTGAATAAGAACGTACCAAAATGCATGTTTGGTGTTTTTCAAAAAAGTCAGGTAAGAATTAGATAGGGCCAAAAATCACAAACAACTTAAAACTACAATAAGAAGCAAATCTGGAGTTTTTGGAAAAAAAATGATTAAGATCAGAGCGACAATTGGTAAAGAATGACTCAAAGCATCCAAAAATATAAGTTTTCATGTTTTTGAATTCTTTTTTATGAAAAAATTAGGCAAAACTGGTAAAATCTTCTAATTTGTTGTTTTTGGTAAAATTACATTTTTGTACTTTCCCGCGCGCCAAGTTTACTTTCACGCACGCCGTGCGGAAAAGTGAAGCTTTCAAAATCAAAATGCGTGCGGGAAAGTGATATATTAAGAACGTTCGTAGAAAAAAAAAATTGTGCACATTACTGTCTTATATCTCTACTAATCTCAAAAACATCTTTAGTTATTATAATTCAATTGTTTCAAAAAGTGTATTTTGTATTTTACAAGTCAAGAAATAATCTCTAAATTATATTTTATATGTATGGGCTCAAATGTGCTAGTAAAAAATCAGTTAAAACGCACCAACCAAGCCGGTAACTACTTATTATTGCAAGTTTTGTGTCAAGTTAACTGAAGTCGCGTACGATGTTTTTGAAGTTTTGATAGAGCACATACACAGCAAGAGAAATATCAGCATCATACACAAATAAACGATAAAAGAAGTCGTGTTTAGTCATTATAGTTCAATTGTTTCAAAAAGTGTATTTTGTATTTTACAAGTCAAGAAAAAATCTCTATATTATATTTTATATTTATGGGCTCAAATTTGCTAGTAAAAAGTCAATTAAAACCTACCAACGAAGCCGGTAACTACTTATTATTGCAAATTTTGTGTCAAGCTGACCGGGGTCACATACGATGTTTTCGAAGCTTTAATAGAGCACATACCTAGCAAGAGAAATATCAGTATCATACACAAATAAACGATAAAAGAAGTCTTGTTTAGTCATTATAGTTCAATTGTCTCAAAAAGTGTATTTTGTATTTTACAAGTCAAGAGAAAATCTCTAAACTTTTTTTTTGTATTTATGGGCTCAAATTTGCAAGTAAAAACTCAGTTAAAACCTACCAACGAAGCCGGTAACTACTTATTATTGCAAATTTTGTGTCAAGCTGACCGAGGTCAAGTACGATGTTTTCAAAGCTTTGATATAGCACATACATAGCAGGGGAAATATCAGTATCATACACAAATAAACGATGAAAGAAGTCTTGCTTAGTCATTATAGTTCAATTGTTTCAAAAAGTGTATTTTGTATTTTACAAGTCAAGAGAAAATCTCTAAACTTTTTTTTTTGTATTTATGGGCTCAAATTTGCAAGTAAAAAATCAGTTAAAACCTACCAACGAAGCCGGTAACTACTCATTATTGCAAGTTTTGTGTCAAGCTGACCGAGGTCAAGTACGATGTGTTCAAAGCTTTGATGGAGCACATACATAGCAGGAGAAATATCAGTATCATACACAAATAAACGATAAAAGAAGTCTTGTTTAGTCATTATAGTGCAATTGTTTCAAAAAGTGTATTTTGTATTTTACAAGTCAAGAGAAAATCTCTAAACTATATTTTATATTTATGGGCTCAAATTTGCGAATAAAAAATCAGTTAAAACCTACCAACGAAGCAGGTAACTACTTATTATTGCAAGTTTTGTGTCAAGCTGATCGAGGTCACATACGATGTTTTTGAAGCTTTGATAGAGCACATACATAGCAAGAGAAATATCAGTATCATACACAAAAAAAACATGTTTAGTTATTATAATTCAATTGTTTCAAAAAGTGTATTTTGTATATTACAAGTCAAGAAATAATCTCTAAATTATATTTTATATTTATGGGCTCAAATGTGCTAGTAAAAAATCAGTTAAAACGTACCAACGAAGCCAGTAACTACTTATTATTGCAAGTTTTGTGGCAAGCTAACTGAGGTCACGTACGATGTTTTCGAAGCTTTGATAGAGCACATACATAGCAAGAGAAATATCAGTATCATAAACAAATAAACGATAAAAGAAGTCTTGTTTAGTCATTATAGTTCAATTGTTTCAAAAAGTGTATTTTGTAGTTTACAAGTCAAGAAAAAATTTCTAAATTATATTTTATATTTTTGCGCTCAAATTTCCTAGTAAAAAGTCAATTAGAACCTACCAACGAAGCCGGTAACTACTTATTATTGCAAGTTTTGTGTCAAGCTGACCGGGGTCACATACGATGTTTTCGAAGCTTTAATAGAGCACATACCTAGCAAGAGAAATATCAGTATCATACACAAATAAACGATAAAAGAAGTCTTGTTTAGTCATTATAGTTCAATTGTCTCAAAAAGTGTATTTTGTATTTTACAAGTCAAGAGAAAATCTCTAAACTTTTTTTTTGTATTTATGGGCTCAAATTTGCAAGTAAAAACTCAGTTAAAACCTACCAACGAAGCCGGTAACTACTTATTATTGCAAATTTTGTGTCAAGCTGACCGAGGTCAAGTACGATGTTTTCAAAGCTTTGATATAGCACATACATAGCAGGGGAAATATCAGTATCATACACAAATAAACGATGAAAGAAGTCTTGCTTAGTCATTATAGTTCAATTGTTTCAAAAAGTGTATTTTGTATTTTACAAGTCAAGAGAAAATCTCTAAACTTTTTTTTTTGTATTTATGGGCTCAAATTTGCAAGTAAAAAATCAGTTAAAACCTACCAACGAAGCCGGTAACTACTCATTATTGCAAGTTTTGTGTTAAGCTGACCGAGGTCACGTACGATGTTTTCGAAGCTTTGATAGAGCACATACATAGCAGAAGAAATGTCAGTGTAGTCCATCATATAGGCCATTCCTCATAAAGGAAATCTTATAAGACTGTGAAGTTTCCGAGCTTTGAAGCCGTGGTCCGATGGAAGTTCTTCCTGACGTTTCGTCTACAGCTGTGGCAGACGTTGTCAAAGGCGATGGGCGAAGTGATCTCCCGTGCCTACCGACCTTGAGATTGATTTGACTGTGGTGAGCTCCGTGGTATTTATTCCCCGTCGTCGCGCTACAGTGGAGTAACTCTAGTGGGAGTATTAACGGCACGAGGTTTCGGCGCACTTAAAGTATGTCGTAGAATTGACTTCCAGTCTGCATCTAGAAACATAATTTCCTCCTTCCTGTTGAAATTTTTGTCGTTTAAAAATCTCAATGGCCCCACTCGTTAGTCTCGGATAGAAACGTTGCGATTGGAAAAACACAACTCACTGGTGCAATACAACAGAGCTTGAGATAGGCCAAAGACCGCAGAGATGCCCTACTGGCACTCGGAGTTTACTGAGTTCCATGCAGCTGTGGCTCAAGAAACAATGCCACCACAAAATGCAGTGTCAACACGAGGATTACGGAACACAAGAGGAGTGACAGGTTGGGACAAACACAAAATTAGGCAGTAGCAGAGCACGCTCTCTCCGACGGTCATTCACGACATCCTTTTTAACGAGGGGGATATCTTATTTCAATCGCAGCATTTCTATAACGAGAGAGGCAATTGAGATCTTAAACACGACAACAATTTCAACAGAAAGGACAAAATTACGTTTCTAAATACAAGCTGGAACCGAGTTCTACGACATAATTCAAGTGCGCCAAAACCCTGCGCCACCACTACCCCCACTGCAGCGCGACGGCGGGGGAATAAATACCACGGAGCTCACCACAGTCAAATCAATCAACATCGGGAAGCACGGGAGATCACTTCGCCCATTGCCTCATCGCCTTTGATAATGTCTGCCGCAGCTCTAGACGAAACGTAAGGAAGAAATGCCACCGGACCACGGCTTCAAAGTCCAGAAAAACCCTTTAGATTGTCTTGTTTATTCAATATACTTTTTTTTTCTAGAACAAAAAGATAAATGCACTAAAATTTGAATTGTCTTAATATATCACGCGCTTAATTAAATTTGTCATTTTAGATCTGTTTTTGCTCTATTAGAGTGTGCTACCAAGCCATTTAGAGTGATAGAAGATAACCCTTATAAGATAAAGAAGAAACAAGCATTATCGGCCGTCCTCAGGAAGACATACAAGCGGTGAAGACGTAATGTGTCGGGTAAAAACTAGGCCTTCGAGTCATCCATCACGCGTCCATTAAGGCCGAGTCTTTTAATTACCAGGCGAGATACATTCATTAAAACAGCAATTGCGTGTTTGTATTTTTACACACGTCGATATCTTCCTGGGATTTGTTATTAGATAATATTTATTGCCTTTTGTAATAAAGCTCCTACGATTTTCTCCGATACCCTATAATAATTTATTATTAGTTATGCGGACAGAATTGTGCCGATAATTTATTCTCGAATTAAGACTTTAAATGCGAATCCAAATAAGGAAGTGCGAAATTGGGGTTTTTGTTCAGCCAGTCAAGCGTAGAGGTTGTTGACTATGCATTCGTAAACTTTCCTAAGGTAAGTGTGTAGGTACTTTAACGAGATTTTTTTTCTTTTAATATTCAGACAATGAGAGTATCGAGTTAACAAGGCCGCAATTTGGAGTCGAGAGATATGGAACGATCGATATATTATTATCCGTAGTTTTTCAGAAGGTCGTACCAAAATCGTGATTCGCCCCGGGAAAACAACGAACCGTAAACTTTTGCAGGAACGATTTATTGCATTGCGCATATTGTCGATTTTAGCTTTGTTTCAAAGACAATCAGCGCCGACATAACGAAATCGTTGCGATTTACAGGGACGTAGACTTCATTATTGCCGGTCCGAAAATGATCAGTTTTCTTTACATTTAACTATAATAATTACAGCTTGTCAGTGGAAACAAACGAATAAACTAAACCAGTTTTCCTTATTTTACTTGGCTACCAACAGAAGCAATTATTATATCAATAATTTGCCGTTGTGGTAATAACAAATTACATAATGCCCCGTCACACGCCTTGTCGTTAATTGCCACAATGAATAATTACTATTGATTTACTTTTCAACTCAATACTAATAGTATATTCGACGTTCTTAAGCGCAATAATTCCAGGAAGGATAAGTGGACTCTTTTATTTTTTGCTAAGAACTATCTATTAACCAAGAGACTTTTTAGGAGAAATTCTGCTGATTGGCGGAACAAACAGCCTACAATGTAAACAATGCATTTTCTCCTTGCCTCTACACCGTAAACGAAAACACTTCTCAAGTTTCGCAACCCACCGACGTATTATAGGCGAAGAGCTATTGTTGCTAGGAATAACAAGTTCAACTCTCCCATCAAGTAGGTATCAGTATATTCGTCTTTCTTTAGCTTATCGCAGTTAGATCATGCCGGTTTACCTTGAAGTACGATTTTATTAGTAAGTCTATGGGGTCTTGAAATAGTTTATTTAATCGCAGTTTACTATGATACTAAAGCGGAAGTGAATGATGCATGATGAGATTCACGGAGAGTTTTTGATTCTAGTTTAGTGACCTTTAAAAATTTATTTTATTTCTTGATCTTTGACCTGAAGGCCTAAAGGCGTGACTAGAGCTGACCACACTGATGGCAGGGGGCAGAGAGCGCTTCAGTTTCCTACAGGCGAACCTGCATCGTGCCCAGGCTGCATCGTAGATACTTGGTAGAAGATTCAATGAGGAAGTATAGATATTGCCCTCTTACAAGAACCATGGATCAATGGCGCAGGACAAATAGCAGCACTGCGCACAAATTCTGGTAAGGTGGTTAGCTCAGGGCGAAGACTAAAAATGATACTTTATGACCAAATCTTGGCAACAGATGAGATTTTATGGCAAATTTGTTTGACCAAAATTTACCTTACATAAATGGCCAAATAATAACCAAATCCTTGCTTTTTTAACTACTTTACGACTAACTTTTGGCCATTAATGCTATTTGGTTATACAATGCTACTTGGGGAGTGGCTAGAGGAAGACACTCGAGGAACAGCTAAATGGCGCAATAACTGCCATAAGATGAAATATAGCTAGCTGCGGAGCAACTTAACTCTGCAATCATGAGGGCCTTTAACCAAAACGGTCCACTTAAAAAGGGATAACCGAGGTACCTCCTGGTCCTCAGATCCCTAGTCCCTAATCCCTGGATGAAAAGCGAAAAGCAGTCCTGTCGCTTTTTAACGAGCTAAAGCAAAAGGCGAATGGGAACAACATAAAACAGCTCTGACGGATTACAATGCTATCAGGGAGGCTAAAAGGGAATCCTGGAATCGGTTTTGCGAAGACATAGATGACATGCCCAGCGCAAGCTGCATACCCAGGATTTTAGTTAGAGGACGGACACGTGCACGAGATCGGGTTGATTAAACGAACTGACGGAACGTTTACAACCACTAGCAGGGAAACGTTAGAGCTTCTCGTCGAGAATGACTTCGCAGATAGTCTCTTGATGGCAACGGATGAACTCCATGTCTCCCTGGGGCCGAACAAAAGACCTAGGGAAAGGGACGGAAGTGTCTCAAAAAAGGATGTCAACCTTGGGTTCATTCCAACCATTTAACGGGTCTAGTGAGGAAGAGTGATACCGGTATTTCTACAGGAAGGTCTAGACTTACTTGCTCCAACACTAACCAACATCTTTATAGAAAGCCTGGCTTGGGGATGCACCCCAAAAAGCTGGATTAAAGTGGTATACCAAAAGCGGAAAAGATTTTGGGAGAGGAGGATACAAGGAGGGGAGCATAGCTGTAGGGGTATTCTTGGACATCGAAGAAGCTTTCAACAATGCCCTTCCTGACTCTCTCTGTAAAATGCTTGGTGCTAGAGGGGTAGAGCAGACTATTCAAGACTGGACGAGCGTACTGAACCACAGAGCAATTAGCCAATTCAGCAGTGGGATTCTTATCTTTCGACACGACACATATCGACTCGACATCTACTGCTCGATATCTCTTTCGATATCGACCGAACTGAAATTCTCATCTTATGTCGAGAACATCGTGACAGGCAATGGAACCTAACATGCATCGAGCATGCGTATATGTTGAGTTGTGGATGTGGAAGATTCTAACCTTTCTTAGTGCTAAAAAAGATTAAATTTTTATTTTTAATTGTTTCGAGTTGAATTTTCTCTTATTTCTAGAATTACCATTGCGAATATTGTTATCTAAAAAACCATGCTACTAATAGTCCATGAAATACATCGCCGTAATCGCCGGAGACATGAAAATTCGGAATTTCGAAGAGCAAGAATAAATCTTCGGCATGTTTTTGATATAAATAATATCCCTGAAGCTAGATACAAAGAGCTTTTTAGAATCAGCAAGACTATGTTTGAGGAACTAAAAACACTTTTAAATCCTCATTTACCTGAGCCAAGATACAGAAGAAGAGATGTGAGTGTTGCACAAAAAATTCTGATTTCACTTCGCTTTTATGCTACAGGATGTTACCGACGGAGTGTAGGTGAAGACTTCATTTTAGCAGTTAGTCAAACTAGCGTTCATAGGTTTGTAAGAATGTTAATATAATCCTACAAAAATACTTATATATTTCCAGATACATTCATGAGGTCACAGACGCTATTGAACAGCATATTTGTCCACAATTTATAAAGTTTTCTACTACGAGAAGAGAACATAATGAGACTAAACAAGTTTTCGTGCATCAATTTGGATTTCCGGGTGTGGTTGGGGTAGTTGATGGCACCCACATTGCTGTTTTGAAACCAACATACCAATAGAGGAACATAACTTTATTAACCGAAAAGGATTCCATTCAATAAACTGCCAAACAGTGTGTGGTAGCAGCCTGAAAATTTTATCTTTTAATGCAAATTAGCCTGGGTCATCACATAATACCTTCATCTGGAGAAATAGCAATATGCGTCAATATATGTCAAACCAATATTTTGCCAACCCTCGTGGCTACTTGGAAAAAGTCGGCAATGCCTGGGAGACTTTGAGGGATCCTCACTGGCCACTGCAAACTAATCAGACCCAAGCACCTCCTAGGAATGGTGGACAGTCCACTCTGCACCCACTTTGTAGCAGGGCAACAGTTGTCATATCATTTTCTGGGAGCGTAATATAGGTAGGCGCGACTGCGTCACAAGACACTGGGAGCCTTCTTCCTAATCCTGATGAGGAATTTGCAACTCTGGGATGGGACGGGATACTCTCCTTTATTAGAGGGACGGGCCAACTCGTGGAGGAAATGAGGGCTTTGGTGAATCGGGGGACTGTGAAAAGGGCCTTTAAGGCCTAGTCGCATGGCATTACCCCCCCCCCCCCAATGTCTACTAATACTACTAGTAGCATGAGTCTCTACTAGTAGTCTGATGCACTTTTCTAAGAATGTCCCATCATAAGTTTCGAAACATCCTCAATTTGCAGGCTGCTTCTAGCATCTGGAATCTACATCTGGAAGTTTGTAGCTGTATTTTCTTCTTTTTCAGAATCAAGTACTTCATTCATTTTGATCCCTTCATATTCTAGCTAATAAGTTAACGCCCTAATTTATTTTTCGTTCCATTTGAAGTGTGGACTAAAAGAAGGGCGATTCTGAGGCCTTCACAACACCAACTTCGTAGGACATTTTTCATGCATTGCATAATTTGTTCAACTTTAGATGGCTAAGACCTAATAACAATAACCGTCTAGCAGGTTTGGAAAACCTGCCACAGTACAATGGTAATAGAACCTCAAATCTCAATAGACAAAATCCATTGTAAAAGTTATTTATCATACACTGACCTGTTAATAATTACCAGAGTGTTAACACACTCATTTCAACGCGAATTCAATAGGCAAATAAATTAATTCATTTTTTTCTATTATTACAATGCTATTCTTATCGTGGCATCATGTAAAGCTCTAGCCCAAACTGTCGATCATCGTTATTAATACTCTCTTAGAGTTCTTTAGCCTCATTGATCTTCGGCGCGAATCTGCAATTGATGGCTACATGTTTTATTGGATTTTAGTTTAATGGCTGATGCAAGCTTTTTCGAAACATCAGGAGGTCAATGAAATGCTAAATAATCATTAATATCCTATCGAAAACGCCAAATTTCAATTACTAGTTTATGATTTTTTTTAAACGAAAAAAAAAGTTATGGGGGAGAAATGTGTTATTGTAAGCAAAGCTTGCTGCTTGATAGTTTGCTTCATTAATATATATCATTACATAATGTTTAACAATTCTCAATAATTGGGAGTGGGTAATTGACTGCTTATCTATCTAGTGCAGCAATCCTAGATTTTTATATTAAGTTCTATATTTTAACATTTTTTACCTACTTAATTCAAGGTTTATGTAATACCTTTTTTTAATCCATTCAGAGTTGGTTGCCCTCTTCGTTCCTCGTATCTGTCTATAAACATTAAAGCTTTTCAGATAATTACTAAAAGGCTGACATGGGGTCAACATTAGACAAATCGAAGGAGCATCATTATCGGGCGTAGAAATTGCCAGTTTGTAATTGCGAAACGACAACCATATTTTACACTTAGTCATACAGTACATCAGATACACAATACGCACCGGGCGTGCAGATGGGAATGAAGATATTTCAGACACTTCCAAAGGAAAACGCAGTTTTGTACAAACACCGATCCCCAGTGGGCGATAAACTACGTATAAGTTATTACCTGGGTTTGTGCAAAAAATTACTTCTTCGAGCACGTCAATTTTTGTCCACTACCACTGTCGAGTGTACCCATCAGGGAACACAATGAAACGATAAATAAATTAATTTGCGTGGGCAATAAACATTATCTAACAACCATTAAGTGAATACGGTGGGCTATGGTGCGTTATTTATCTGGGCACGTTAATGGACCAAATCGCCATAAGTTAGTAGTGATATTTCGAGACGGGCGGGGTCCATAGATCCATGAATGGGACAATTGTAGTTGGTCGTGCTCGATTGAAAAAGCATTTATTTATTAACCGAAAGAGCTTGCGCAAAGGCACGTTTGGTGGGAACAAGTCGAGATATTAGGTGGTGCACAACGTGTGTGCAGGTTCAACCTGAATATTAAAATCTCAACTGATAAAAATTAGAGAGGTCTACAGAGTATCTGCAGACCGTGGTGTCCTCTTTGAGTTCGATATAGTGACACTGGAGACGTTCAAATTATTCCTCACACTTTTCTCCATGAGTGATTCATTCTATTAATCGTTCTGGCCAATCATATTCATATTTATATCGCGCACATGCCAACAAGCTCACCAATGTTTTGGCAGGATCATCAGCGACTTCAGTAAGGTCCAATATTCTGTAAGGTAATCTTAACATAGAAGTCCGATGCAGAAGTGCAACACTGGACTGAATAAGTACGAGGGATGTTTACTTGAATTAGTTCCAACAACCTGCAAGGAAATTCTATCAAAGAAGAAGTGCAACACTGGGATAAATAAGTATGAGGAGTGTGCAGCAACGTCACCCAGGAGGCGATTCTGTCCTTTCGGTAATGCTACTTGTCATTCTTACAATAACATCGATCATATCAAAGAAAGGACGGAAGCGGACACCGGCGCTAATGTACCTGTCATTGGTATTAACCTCTGGAAAAACTTGGAGAATCTATCCTCCAGAACTGTGGCTGTATTGTCAACGGAGAATGGTCTGAGATTACCGCTTTTGATTCTTTAACGACAAATTTACGTTATCAAAGTTTACCTCAACTTCTTCGTCACTAAGGAATTGAAAGACTTTATCAGATGGACCAGGGTGAACGCCATCAATATTGCAGAAGAGATGTCGACTGTTTCTCTGTGGATATGGAAAAAATTGTGGCACGTTTCACTTTAAATTCAACATTGAGTCAGACTCGTAAATTGAGTTTCAGCTGGACAAGTCACATCGTGTTTATACAACCATCAACTTGAAAAAAGCTCCAAAAACTTTTTAACATATGATTCAGGCTTGTTTATCTACCATTGCTCAGAAAGTAATAAAACTTTAGGATTAAATTCAGTAATAGCCTTCAACTCTATTTATGGTAGAATGATGCTCAGAAGTTTCTATTTACTCAAAATCTGACTTACCTGAAGTTGGAAAACTAATAGTCCGCAGAAGGTGACGTTAATAGCGATCAGAAGTGGAAGGAGTCGTTTTCTATTTTAACGATATTTTCTTCATTACTTTCAGTTGACAAGCGACTGCACCAAATCCTTCAATGTCTACAAGACAGACTTTTGCTTGAATAGAAAAATGCAAGCTCTGCACTTCAGAAGTTAAGTATCTGGAAGCAGTCGTCCACGAGGAACATCTTCACGCTGACCCTGCGCGGATTGAGACAGTCAACAAGTATTGCCTCCCTAACGATCAGAAGGCCCTTCGCGGACTTGTGAAACTATTATGGAAAGTTTGTGCAGTAACAGCCTAGAGTGAGAAGACCATTAAAACGTTTCACTCAAATGGACGTGGAAAGAAGAGAGAAAAAACCTGTCATGTTTGATCGATCATACTAGAAAGTCGTTATTCGACCTGAAAATAGAAGCCGTAATCGCAAAACTACCAGTTAACAAAAACTTACAGATATAAATAGAAGCATTAGGTTCTGAGGCAGGAAACCCAGCAATTATGCACAAAGTGTTCAACAGGTTCCATTCTGGATCCAGAATAGACTGAGGACAAGCAACAACACTTTCCTCTCTTACGTTAGATGTGATGACTAACTCACCATCAACAATAGCACAACACAACTCTTTGTGATAATCATGCTATGGTGTCTAGTCATCATTTCTTCTGGCTCTCATTCAGTGTCTGACGAATCGACATCGAATCTAAAGCTAAAACTTGTTTCCAAAGTGCTGAATCTGCAATAAAGCTTGCCAAAGAGCAGCTTAGGTTGATGAACAAGTATTCCTTGTTATTGTCATGGTCGGATGGTACCATTTCTCAGACCTTAATTTCTTCAGAGTGTGTACATCTTTCTTAATATTTCGATATTTTACCTCTTCCTTCTCTAACAAGGAGGTCTCAGTGCGATGGATTGGCTGAAGGGATGCTGCAAACAATCAAGAAGGCTCTCGATTCCAAAGCGAACAGCTTGTATATGGTTGGTCACCAGCTGATAAAACTCCAGAGAAGGATTTTTTAAACGCCAACCTAGAAACAATTATAGTTACCATGCATATAGAGCCTCATTGGACGAAATTATCTGTTACTATAGTCCTTATATGAAATAGTTGTTCCACTTTATTAACAGGGTATGTACGACGTATTTAAGCAGATTTCAAAACAGGGAGGTCCTCTCAGAAAAGTGCAATGAAATAGCCTTAAGATGTATTGAACTGCTGATATGACACTCATCGATTTCGCAGGGTGGACGGTTGCGGCTGCAAGCGGATTACGAGCAAATGGAAGAGAGTTTGAAAGTTATTTGTCCGCAATTGGTCAACCTGCGTCGACCCTATTGGCTGTTAAAATCCATGGCATCGCCGATTACACAGAGCCAAGAGGAAATCGTAAAGGGGCAGGCACTGGAGAGTTCGGTACCTCACAGTACAATTTTACTGATTCTGTTCTCATTTGCCGGTCCTGATTTGGCGAGTCCTCATCAAAATCCAGAATGGTCACTACCAAAACACGCTGTAGGGCTGAATGAACATCCAAACGAGTCGGATAGATTTGTTTTGGTGGCTGGAGCTGTACAAAAGTAGGAGAGCGTAATAAAACTTTCAAAATCTACTAATTTTGATCCAGTTTATCTCTGATATCTAATTACTCGAAGTTGATGTGAAAGTATTGTCAGGTAGATTTCAATACACTTGTCTCGTCTTTGAAGTCAGAACTTTTATCTTATATATAAACCCACAAGGAGGGTTTAATCCATTGAGGAGTGGTCCTTCGGGAGGTGCATTCGGAACCATTAGAGTTGGGACTCAAGGATTGAGTACTCAAAAACCTTTTGATTTAAACCTTGTCCAGTGCTCAATGTTGTCTTCAATATCCTCAGTCTTTTCTTCTCAAAGATATCAAAACCGTTCTAATGGGAATCAGTGCTATATCTCCTTGTTCCAACTCATGTGACCCAAAGGCACGTTGAGAGACAGATAGAAGGGCGTTACTTCTTCACCACGCATTCTGTATTCTGGATATTGTTCACTTCTCACCTGATGTAGGTGTCTAAGTGAACTGTGTCCTGTGATCGGACACACAGCCCTTCTCAGTTGCTTCCTATCCAAATTTCAAGACTTAATTTCCTTCTCTCTGACCATTCGGGGTTGCGAGTATGAGTCTTGTTGTTTTCTCAGTTGGGTTGCATCGTTCCCATACTTTAATCTTAGACGAGCACTCAAGGGTTAAACCGACAGTTCGGAGGAGTTGGATCGATTTCTGGATTCTAATTGCCTATTGCAGCATTTAACTACAATATCCAAATTTTGTCTCCCTGATGACGCCCCTATTTAATGCTCTTTTCCTCGGTTCCTCTTCTATGTAATGCATCTTTTTTTCTTCTTCCAGGTTTCTCCTTCCAACTCGAATGTTCAATGATATTCTAATCTCTTACTACAGGATCAAATCCTCAAAGGCCTGTGATGTCCAGGTTGCTTCAATTTTATTTCCCAAATGAGGGTCTTGTTCAGATGTTCCTCCTAGGGTTTTGGTCCTCTTTGGCTAATCCTTTCTTTCTGGGTCTTCTAGTCCAAGCTCGATAATGTCCAGTGGGATTTTAATCGACTAATGCAGTTTCAGATGTTCAACAAACTGGTCTTCGCTTATCTTCTCTGGAATTAAAGTCGTTTCTTTCTTCATCACAGAAACTATGGTAATATAGCAAGGAAACCATAGAAATGGTAATTTTCCTTGGTGATCCTGCGATGTCCAGGTTTCTTCAATTTTATTTCCCAAATGAGGGTCTTGTTCAGATGTTCCTCCTAGGGTTTTCGTCCTCTTTGGCTAACCCTTTTTCTTCTAGGTCTTCTAGTCCAAGCTCGATAATGTCCAGTGGCATTTTAATCGACTAATGCAGTTTCAGATGTTCAACAAACTGGTCTTCGCTTTTCTTCTCTGGAATTAGTCGTTTCTTTCTTCATCACAGAAACTATGGTAATATAGCAAGGAAACCATAGAGATGGTACTTTTCCTTGGTGATCCTGCGATGTCCAGGTTTTTTCAATTTTATTTCCCAAATGAGGGTCTTGTTCAGATGTTCCTCCTAAGGTTTTCGTCCTCTTTGGCTAACCCTTTTTCTTCTAGGTCTTCTAGTCCAAGCTCGATAATGCCCAGTGGGATTTTAATCAACTAAAGCAGTTTAGATGTTCAACAAACTGGTATTCGCTTATCTTCTCTGGAATTAGTCGTTTCTTTCTTCATTACAGAAACTATGGTAATATAGCAAGGAAACCATAGACATGGTACTTTTCCTTGGTGATCCTGCGATGTCCAGGTTTCTTCCATTTTATTTCCCAAATGAGGGTCTTGTTCAGATGTTCCTCCTAGGGTTTTCGTCCTTTTGGCTAACCCTTTTACTTCTAGGTCTTCTAGTCCAAGCTCGATAATGTCCAGTGGGATTTTAATCGACTAATGCAGTTTCAGATGTTCAACAAACTGGTCTTCGCTTATCTTCTCTGGAATTAAAGTCGTTTCTTTCTTCATCACAGAAACTATGGTAATATAGCAAGGAAACCATAGAGATGGTACTTTTCCTTGGTGATCCTGCGATGTCCAGGTTTCTTCAATTTTATTTCCCAAATGAGGGTCTTGTTCAGATGTTTCGCCTAGGGTTTTCGTCCTCTTTGGCTAACCCTTTTTCTTCTAGGTCTTCTAGTCGAAGCTCGATAATGTCCAGTGGGACTTTAATCGACTAATGCAGTTTCAGATGTTCAACAAACTGGTCTTCTCTTATCTTCTCTGTAATTAGTAGTTTCTTTCTTCATCACAGAAACTATGGTAATATAGCAAGGAAACCATAGAGATGGTACTTTTCCTTGGTGATCCTGCGATGTCCAGGTTTCTTCAATTTTATTTCCCAAATGACGGTCATGTTCAGATGTTCCTCCTAAGGTTTTCGTCCTCTTTGGCTAACCCTTTTTCTTCTAGGTCTTCTAGTCGAAGCTCGATAATGTCCAGTGGGATTTTAATCGACTAATGCAGTTTCAGATGTTCAAGAAACTGGTCTTCTCTTACCTTCTCTGGAATTAGTCGTTTCTTTCTTCATCACAGAAACTATGGTAATATAGCAAGGAAACCATAGAGATGGTACTTTTCCTTGGTGACCCTGCGATGTCCAGGTTTCTTCAATTTTATTTCCCAAATGGCGGTCTTATTCAGATGTTCCTCCTAGGGTTTTCGTTCTCTTTGGCTAACCTTTTTTCTTCTAGGTCTTCTAGTCCAAGCTCGAAAATGTCCAGAGGGATTTTAATCGATTAATGCAGTTTCAGATGTTCAACAAACTGGTCTTCGCTTATCTTCTCTGGAATTAAAGTCGTTTCTTTCTTCATCACAGAAACTATGGTAATATAGCAAGGAAGCCATAGAGATGGTACTTTTCCTTGGTGATCCTGCGATGTCCAGGTTTCTTCATTTTTATTTCCCAAATGAGGGTCTTGTTCAGATGTTCCTCCTAGGGTTTTCGTCCTCTTTGGCTAACCTTTTTTCTTCTAGGTCTTCTAGTCCAAGCTCAAAACTGTCCAGTATGATTTTAATCGACTAATGCAGTTTCAGATGTTCAACAAACTGGTCTTCGCTTATCTTCTCTGGAATTAAAGTCGTTTCTTTCTTTATCACAGAAACTATGGTAATATAGCAAGGAAACCATAGAGATGGTAATTTTCCTTGGTGATCCTGCGATGTCCAGGTTTCTTCAATTGTATTTCCCAAATGAGGGTCTTGTTCCGATGTTCCTCCTAGGGTTTTTCTCCTCTTTGGCTAACCCTTTTTCTTCTACGTCTTCTAGTCCAAGCTCGATAATGTCCAGTGGGATTTTAATCGACTAATGCAGTTTCAGATGTTCAACAAACTGGTCTTCTCTTATCTTCTCTGTAATTAGTAGTTTCTTTCTTCATCACAGAAACTATGGTAATATAGCAAGGAAACCATAGAGATGGTACTTTTCCTTGGTGATCCTGCGATGTCCAGGTTTCTTCAATTTTATTTCCCAAATGACGGTCTTGTTCGGATGTTCCTCCTAAGGTTTTCGTCCTCTTTGGCTAACCCTTTTTCTTCTAGGTCTTCTAGTCGAAGCTCGATAATGTCCAGTGGGATTTTAATCGACTAATGCAGTTTCAGATGTTCAAGAAACTGGTCTTCTCTTACCTTCTCTGGAATTAGTCGTTTCTTTCTTCATCACAGAAACTATGGTAATATAGCAAGGAAACCATAGAGATGGTACTTTTCCTTAGTGATCCTGCGATGTCCAGGTTTCTTCAATTTCATTTCCCAAATGAAGGTCTTGTTCAGATGTTCCTCCTAGGGTTTTCGTCCTCTTTGGCTAACCCTTTTTCTTCTAGGTCTTCTAGTCCAAGCTCGATAATTTCCAGTGGGATTTTAATCGACTAATGCAGATTCAGATGTTCAACAAACTAGTCTTTGCTTATCTTCTCTGGAATTAAATTCGTTTCTTTCTTCATCACAGAAACTATGGTAATATAGCAAGGAAACCATAGAGATGGTACTTTTCCTTGGTAATCAATGTTTGTCGTATTTTCTTCAAACTTTCATGGAAAACCAAATTATTCAACTGCCGGTTACACAAGTCCTTCTAGGCTACCTGTCATTGTTATAGACCCCTAGAAAAAGTTGGAGAATATATCCTCCAAGACTGTGGCTGTATTGTCACAGGAGCATGGTCTGAGATTACCGCTGCTTCACGTTTGTTTCTTTAACAACAAATTTACATTAGCAAAGTTTACCTCAACTTCCTCATCACTAAAGAATTGAAGGACTTTAACTGGATAAAGATGAACACAAGCCTACCTGGATCTCTTTAGGAAAAAATTGGCACCACCACAAAAATGCCTGTAACTCTTTGTATAAAACTTGGTGCAACTGTCTATTGTTGTGCTTGATCTGTTGCATTGACAGTTCAAGAACCACTTAACGCCGAATTGGATCATCTCGTTGCAACTGGGACACTTACCATATCGTCAATGGAATTTTTTTTTACACCAAATATGTTCTACAGACCAGATCTGTCTAAAGATGATTCGAATGTGGATTTCAATCAATGTGGAAAATAAATTCAGGATTCAGTGGAAACCAAGTATTCAGTCAGTTTAATTTTTCTTAATATCATCTTTGAACTGAAACAGCTCCAGTAACCTTTTAACACACGATTCATACGTTTTATCTACCATCTGTTCAGATGGTGCATAAATAAAAAATAAAAATACTTAAATAAAAACAACTTTAGGATAAAATGCAATAATATTCGACAACACAATATATGGTAGAATAATGTTCTACAGGATTCATATGCTCACAAAGTGAGCGGGTAAACATTTTTGATAGAACATCGAAGTTTCTATTTTAGAGAATCCATGATATGCTTGAAATCACTTAGTAGTGCTCAGCAAGACGCATGTAGTTAACTTATACTCAGAAAAGTATTGCTAAAATCTTTGGAAAAAGCTAAAAACCCCTTATTTATTCAGACCCCGTCATTACTAGGATCTAACCAAGCACCAGTAGGTCGCAGAAAATAAGAAAAAAGTCGCTCAGACTCGTTCCATGGTAATTTTAGAAGATATTAGTGCTCTGAATAGTGCTGACGATGGTGCTGACTGAGTTAACACCATCGCTCTAACCAAACCATATGCGCTACAGCCCATCATGACTTTTGTTTAACAACAACATGACAACGAGGGTACTTTCAATATTTACTGGACTGGAAATTCTGCCTGAATCTGGAGAAAGTCCAGAGAACTCCAAAAGTCAAGTATCTAGAAGCTGTCGTCTAAAGCGCGTTTTTATGGTGAGCCGGCATAGTTTAGGGGCAGCAAACAACATTTACAGCCCGACGGATGAGAAAAGAGGTCTTTTTGGGACTTGTCAACTATTATGGAAAGTTTGTGCAGCACTAGGATTGGGTTCTAATGTTCCAACAAAATGTTCCATTTAACGTGGAAAGAAGAGAGTTGAAGGTCGTCAAAGAAAAGGTGCGGGGAACTGTCATGTTTCCTCGATGGTACTAGAAAGTCTTGGCTCGATCAGAAAATAGAGGCTGTCATCGCAATACTACTTGTTGAACAAATCTTACAGATATCAATAGAAACGTTAGGCTTGTTGATATCTGTAAAATTGATAGAAGTAGAAAGCTTGTGATGTAGGAAACGCAGCTGCTTCATGCAAGATGTTCAACAGGATCGATAATAGATGGCAAACTGAAGAGAAAACCGACAACACTTTGCTGGTTATCAGCTCACCATCAAAGATAGCATAATTCTATGTGTTGATCGTATTATACAATGCCTCGCCACCATTTATTCTGGCCAACACTATCTAACGACTTCGAATCGAAGACTAAAACTTGTCACCAATTTGGTTAATCTCCAGTAAAACCAGCTCAATCCATGAACCACTCAGCTTAGTGAACAAGGCGTGGTCTTTCGCATTTCTTGTTATTGGCTGACAGCTGTTTCATGGAGGCAGAATGGATCAATCGAGCCACCGATGTGGCTGTGGTAAAGTGTCAGAGCATATTTGCCACTGCCTCAGATATTAATTTCTTCAGAGTTTACACAACTTAGCTGTCAGTTCATTATTGTCCATTTCCTTTAAGGATGCCTCAGTTGCTCTCCATCAAGGATGCCTCAGTGCAATTACTTAGGTAAAACGATTGTGCATACAATGAAAAAGGCTCTCGATTCCAAGCCGAACAGCTTGGACATGATTGGTCACCACATCAAAGATTACAGCCTATAAAACTCCAGAAAAAAAAATTAAACGCCAACCTAGAACACTTGGATTTATTAAAGCCCCGTCCAGTGGTCAATGTTGTCTTTAATGTCATCAGCCTTTTCTTCTCAAAGTCTCAAAGAAATGAAGAATCGTTCTGATGGGAATCACTGCTATATCTACTTGTTTCAATTCATATGATCCAAAAGCGCGTTGAGAGATAGATAAAGAGGCTTTCCTTCTTTAATACACCACACATTCTGCATTCTGGTTATTGTTTGCTCCTTCTCTAGTGTAGGTGTTTTTCAGGTTCAAGAGTGAATATCCCCCTCTCTGATTTTATCTCTCATGAACATTCGGGGTTGCTTCATGTCACTGTAAGTCGTATTGGTTCCTCAGTAAGTACATCGCACTACTTTCTATCTTCACTTTACATCGTTCATCGACAGTTCGAAGAAGATGGATTCTCTTCAGGATTCTAATCGCCTGTTGCAATTTCAGATCTTTAACAAACTTCGATATCCAGGTTTTTTTAATATTATCTTCCCGATAACGTTCTTGTCTCGTACTCCTTCCCCGGGTGCTTTTCCTCTGGAGGGCATCCTTTTTTTCCTCTTTCAGGTCTTCTCGTTTCAACTCGGAAATATCCAGTGGGATTCTAATCCCTCATTGCAGTGTTAGTTCTTCAACAAACTGCCACGTCCAGGTTTCTTCAATTACATCCCCTAAATAAAGTCTTATCCAGATAGTCCTCCCACGGTTCTCCTCTATGATGAATCTTTTTTTCTTCCAGGCCTTCTAGTTCAAACTCGAAAATGACCAGTGGGATTTTAATCTACTATTGCAGAGTTAGATATTCACCAAACTGAGATGTCCAGGGTTCTTCAATTTTGTCACCCAAATGACAGTCTTGTTCAGATGGTTCTACCACGGTTTTTGTCTTCTATGATGAGTTTTTTTCTCCAGATATTGACGTTTAAACTCGAAAATATCCAGTAGGATTCTGATCGACCAACGCAGGTTCATATCTTCAACAAACTCCGCACCTCTATGTTGGTCGTATTCAAGTGGTCTTAATTCATCCTCTTTGGAAATAAAATCGTTTCCTTCTTCACCACAGAAATGGCAATGAAACCAGAGACATGGTTCCAATTTGAGCTTACAGGATGTTAAAAATTTAACAAATTTTCTAAAGAAACAAGGCGTGGTTTTTCATAATTCTTTTTATTAGCTGACAGCTGTTTTATGGAGGCAAAATCGATCAATCGCGCCACCGATGCCGATGTAACTGTGGTTAAGTGTCAAAGTATATTTTAGGACAGATGGAACCATTGTGCCAGGCATTAACTTCTTCAGAGTTTGCTCCTTGCTGTCAGTTCAGTATTGTGGGTTTTCGCTCTGCACCAATGCCTCAGTGCAATTATTTGCCTGAAAGGATATTGCAAATAATCAAGAAGGCTCTCGATTCCAAACTGAACAGCTTGGACATGGTTGGTCACCACATCGAGGATTATTGCCTATAAAACTCCAGAAAAAAAAATTAGTCGCCAACCTAGAACACTTTTGGATTTATTTATGCTCCGTCCAGTGGTCAATGTTGGCATGAAGACATTGTTAACAGTCTTTTCTTCTCAACGTCTCAAAGATATCAAGAATCGTTCTGATGGAAATCCCTGCTATATCTCTTTGTTTCAATTCATACAATTCCAAAAGCGCGTTGAAAGATAGATAAGCAGGTTTTCTTTCTTTACCACACCACACATCCTGCATTCTGGATATTGTTCGCTCCTCATCTGGTGTAGGTGTTTCTCGATGAAACGCGCTCTGTGACCGGACACACGGCAATTCTCAGTTGTTTCCTTTCCAGGTTCAAGAGTTACTTTTCTTCTCTCTGATTTTATCTCCCATTCAGATTTTCAACCAACTGCGATATCTAGGTTTCTTAAATTTATCTTCCCGATGATGGTCTTGTCTCATGCTCCTTTCCCGGATTCTTTTTGTCTGGAAGAAATCCTTTTCAACTCGGAAATGTCTAGTACGATTCTAATCCCCTATTACATGGTTAGTTCTTCAATAAACTGCGATGTCCAGGTTTCTTCAATTTTATCTCCTAATGACGGTCTTATCCAGATTGTTCTCCCACGGTTCTCTTTCATGAATCTTTTTTTCTCCAGGTCTTGTCGTTTAAACTCGAAAATATCCAGTAGGATTCTGATCGACTAACGCAGGTTAAGATCTTCAACAAATTCCGCACTTTTATGTTGGTCATATTCAAGTGGTCTTAATTCATCCCCTTTGGAAATAAAATCGTTTCTTTCTTCACCACAGAAATTGAGGTAAAATGGAAATTAAACCAGAGACATGGTACTGCTTTGAGCTTACTGATGGTAAAAATTCAACAAATGTTAAAAAAAAATTGTTTAAGGCCTGTGACGATGGGTAGATGACTGGTAGGTTACCTTTTCTTGGTGAGTTCATTGGTGTTCTAGTATTTTCTTCAAATTTGTATGGCAAACCAAGTGCTCCAAGTACTTCTAAGTTTTGTTAAGACTTCTCAATAATTGCAGGTTATCAACTCAGTTCTGAGATCTCGAGCGTTGGGTTATGATTGTTGGTCAGACGTTGTGTTCTAACTTTTGTTGCTGAAGATGTGTAATGCTCAGCAATTCTTTAATAGAGAACGAGAAAAAATTTTTTGCTCCTTTAGACTCTGACGATCTTCGCAGAATAATAAAAGTAAATAGATTTACAAATCGTCATCTTTAAGCCAACTTTTTGGTAAGTCAAAGAATCTGGTGATGTAGGCACATATTCATTAGCAACTTATTTTTGTGGTATCATTTATCTTTCTTTATCTCCTGAAGTAGCTGTAAGGTAATCTTCTTCGTAAGGGCTGGCATATCCAAAAACGAAAATTGCTACATATGAGCAGTTCTTCTCTCGTTCTTGCGCTCCCGCTTCCTACTGTAAGAGAAGAAAAAAGGTTAACGAGGTTTCTGAAAATACTAAAACGACAGTTTATGTAGCGGCCCAACCTGATTGATTCCTGATAACAGTACACCTGGTTCCAATAATGACAAAAATCAAAATTTGTGAATCTCATTTCGATGGAGATTTAGTCAAAAATTTATAATAAGAGCTAAAAAGTGTATTACATTTCTTATATAGGGTAAACCTAGGAGAGATGGCGCACTTTTTTTGAATTTGATGTAAAATCAGTACGGGGCAGAAAAAAAAACAAAAATATGTCACGAGGGGGTGATGTATTAGCTTATAATTGTATACTTTAAAAAGCGTACGACTGGTAAACGTGTAGTTGCGTCATCTCACCTAAGTGTGTGGGGGAGATACCGCATTCATTATTTGGTGCAATGGTAGTGGAAAATAATGTTTAAAACGTTTTCAGTAGGTATTTCATTCAATATTCAGACATTCAACGTAAATTATTTATTTGAAAAAGTTACAAAAGATGAATTCTGAGAAAAGAAAACATTATTCTTTTAGGTACATAAACGAAAACTTCCTACTTCCTTGCCTTTTTCCCGCAATAATCACAGGCGTCCACGAATTTCGTGCAGCCTTCGTGCATCCATCGGCTGCATTGTGCATTGAAACCAGTCATACTTTTTCCTCGCTTGGTTATAGTTCTCACCACATCCTACACAAATATCCGATTCATCGTCAAAACTTGACGAATCATCGTAGACAACACCCAAGTTTTCCTCTTCATCACTAGATATTTCTGGAACGCACTTCTTCTTTGCACGTTGTCTTACAGTTTTTGTTGTGGCTTTTGCTTCACTGCGTTTTGGTTTTCCAGCTTTTTTTTCTTCTACCGCCAATTTTGGTCTCTTCTCTGAGATGTTGCCATTGTCTCATAAAACAGAAGCAAGTTGTCTGCTTCGTTTCCGTACAGTTTCCATTGCCTTAGCAATGGGCACAGGAGATATTTGGTCGAGCATTTTACCAGGAATAAGGTCTTTTCCAGGCGAATTGAAACTAATAGGTAAAGGTGAAATTGACCTGTGCTGTGTACTGATGTAGAGGGCGTCTTCACTTGGTGAGAGGTCTGTTTCAGGCCATTGAGAACAACCAGGTTTTGGAGAATTTGACGTATCCCTAACAACGGCAACCGGGGCGTTTGCATGTGTCTGAATATCTTCTTCAGGATTACTTGCTTCAGTTCGTGCTTCTTGTTCTGTCAAGTAAGCATAATCAGGAATGATCGATGGATCGAAAGGGACAATGCCTGTTGCTTTAAACGAGGACACTGCATTTTGTATCGTTGCAGATTTTCCCAAGCAGTGGCAAGTAACTGTTCGAACTGGAGCCTGTTCAGTCGTCTTCCGGGATTTGTTCGTAAAAATAAATTGGCAGCATCGTAATAGAATGCTTTGAAGGCTTTGAAAAAGCCCCTATCCAAGGCCTGCAAAAACTGGGTGCTATGACTTGGCAAACAAAGCAGAATTACTTCATTCTCAGCTGCATATTTGAGCATTTCTACGTTGCTACAAGTGAGGAGTGCCCATCTAACAAAAGTAGCACCTTTCCTGCAGGTTTGCGCGGAATAAGCTGTTCTTGCAGCCAAGTAAAAAAATATCGCTGTTAACGTATGCCGATTTCTGCGACATAATGACGAGGGACCCAGGCGGCATCCCATCTTCGTATTCGGGCTTCTTGTTCTTCCCCTTGAAGATACATGTTGGAGGTGTGTAGGTATCTTTGGCATTGAAGCATACGATGATCGAGATGGTTTCCCCCTTCTCACTAGATGTAACAGACACGACGTTTCCGGACCCCTTGGTAGCTAAAACGTGTTCGGGACGGTTGTTGAGTTGTAACCTAGTCTCATCAATGTTGCAGATTCGTCCAGGTTCGTTCATCAATTCGTTTTCAATCAACGTTCGTTCGAGGAGTGAAAAATATGAGGCCACATTTTCCCGTGTCATTGCTAAAGCTCTGGCAGCAGAAACCCCTTCGGATTCTCGTATGCTAAGATGTCGGTGCCTTCTCAAAAAAGAATGTAACCATGGATACCCAGCCATACCTGTTTCTCTGTTAAATTTGTGCGGTAACTCTGCAATCTTTCGGCTAACTCGAAGTAGTGAGGCCTGTAGGAGCAAATCCGTGCTTTTGTAATTTTTGAATATGTGCCACTATTTTAGCCTCATTATGATCTCCTAGTATAGATGTAGGTCCCAGGTTTGCTATCGACATTCCTGTTCTTCTTTCGACGCCGTAGAGTCGCTTCTGGGATGCCATAAACGCGGCTTGCTTCTCGGATGCTTATATTTTCCGTGTCGATTGCGCTAATTGCTGTACGGAGTTGATCGGTATTCCACTGGTCTCTTGCCACTTGCCACACTACTCTTCCTCTTGTACTCGGTTGGCATGGCGGTAAAAATTCAAATTGTTAAAAAAATGTAAAAAAAATGTAAAAAAAGATTTAATGAGTCAACTCTCCTTACATTATAAGGAGAGTTGACGCATTAAATCTCAACAAAACACGTTAGAGGAATTCAACGAATTGAAGTTAGAAACATGCCCCGGGTTATTAATAATAAGAAAAAACTGAGAAATGCAACAAAAATGCGGTGCAACATACCTTGGTGATCTCCGATCCTTGGTGTTCCAAAAATTTTTGGTAATAATCCAAATATGTTGGCTCAAACAAAGCACAAACAACGAGCCGAATCGGGCTGCACTATGACAGCTATGATTTAGTAGTTCAAAAGCCACGGAGGGGTGTTGCCATATTTCACCTAGATGCGGTAGCAACGGAGAAAACATGCCCGCGTCATCTCACATAACCCTCCTAGATTTACCCTAAGGAATTTCCCATAGATTCGATATAGTCATATGATAAAAATACCCAATTTGTCTACTGTCATCTGTTTTACCTATCAGCTGTCATCACTGTCAAGTGCCAATGGATGACGGGGATTATTTGCCGTCATTTTCTTCTTCCTCTTCTTCTTTAAAAACATATCCATGCAGCGACTTAACTCCTTAAATTTGAGCTTCTTTACCATCTTGTTTGGTTTCCTTCAAATTGTGTTATTTTTTTTTGGAGCAAAGAACACGTTAGGCGCACAATAATATGCTCGTTTCGCTGATGTCGTGCCCGTATTTCACTGTGGGATAAAACCATACGAACTACCAGTTTTCGCAATTTTTAATGCCAATTTCTTACCATCGATGAACAAACCGCAAGTTGCCACAGTTCGCCCTTTAGCAGAGAATGATGTTATCAACGAGGAACTCTGCTCACACACACACACATCCTCAAGCCTCTAGCACGACTTCAGCTCTAATAAATTAAATAGCCAACAATATAAAGCGAGCGATAAATGGGTTATTTAAATGCTAATAACTTCTTTATGGCGGCCTGTGTCGAAGATATGCCGACATTCTTATGTCATTTATTGTGTGCAGGACTTTACGATATCGATTTCACTTGCACCATAAAAGATTTTAAGTGATTTCAACGGTTTGATTCTATCGATTTCGGGCTAAAAGCTTTTATTAGGTACTGCCTGCACCTGTTCGCGATGCAGTGTAGGTACTCGAATTGAGTTTACTAGAATTAAAACCCTTTAAATTTACTTTTGGTCAGAAATGTGATTTTTTTACATATTTTTGAGTTATTTTAAAAATAAATTACTGCACCTGAAAGTCTAATTTACACGAGACTAATTAAGCGAATTACGGACGAGTTTCTTGGTTCCCGGTATTGTCGAAATTTTGGCGGCCGCTTTCAAACCGTCTGACGTACGAGCGGTGGTTCCGCTTGATCATTAAAAAGACATCGGAATTCCATCGTCGAATTAGTACCACCAAAAAGAAGAAGGCTGTCGGTTTATGTAGTTAACCGCAACCTGGGGACGGGTTTTTGTGGGATATGCTTACAGTTAGATTAAAAATTGATATGGCCGAGGCCCGACGAAGAAAGAAAAACAGTCGTCGTGCATATAGGAGGCTGTTTTGGTTGGGAAACAGTGCACGAGGAGTGCTAAACCCAAGGCAAATATCATCGGTTGACTCAATAACCCATTTCTTGTAGTACTAGTCAAACAGCCAGTGTTTGCTTAGCCATTAGCATATTAACTGGTCTTAAAAAATAGCTGATGGGTATTAAGACTTCTTTCTCACACCAATTGACCGCTCTTTGGTAACCAGCAGAAGCACATTATCTAAAAATGGAATTTTTTATATTTTTGAACAATTTCAGCTTTAGGAAAAAAATCAAGCAAAATTGATTCAAATCAATCTAATTTGCTATTTTCAGTAAAATTTTTGGATCCGAATAAGTCAAACGACTAAGCCTCCCCCTCCCCTCCCCCTCCCCCCCCCCCCCCACCGCAGGTTCAGATAGCCAGGCTAAAATCAAGAACTTTTAAAATTAATTAAAAAAACTTTTAAAATTAATTAAAAATTATCCAAATCGTCAAAAAATGCAATTTTTTTGTTTTTGTAGAAACTCGACTTTAGGACAAAATCAGATGAAACTACCTCAAATCTTCCAAGGTGTTGTTTTTTACAAATTACATTTTTTAACAAAAGTAAATAAAATTTGACTCTCAAAACGCTTTAAATTCGACTAAGCCTCCCCTCCCCCCCTCCGCAGGTTCACAAAGTCAGGCTAAAATTAATAACTTTTAAAGTTAATTAAAAAAACTTGTAAAATTAATTAAAAATTATCCAAATCGTCAAAAAATGCAAATTTTATGTTTTTGTAGAAACTCTACTTTAGGACAAAATCGGACAAAACTACCTCAAATTTTCTAGGGTGTTGTTTTTTAAAAATTATATTTTTTAACAAAAATAAACAAAATTTGACACTCAAAACGCTTTAAAATTCAAGTTGTGTAAATTTTATGAGAGTTGGGTCACAATTATGGCCAAAATCTGGAAAAAAAAATATCCACATCGTCTAAAAATGCAAACAAAACTCGTTAAAAATGTCTGAAAGCGTGCAAAAGTACAAATTTGAAGTTCTTGGACAAATTCAAGTTACAATTAGGGCCAAATGGTTAAAAAAATATGTCCAAAAAAGGTAGGTAGAAGCACAAATTTAAAGTATTTGTAATTATGGGGGCAAAATCATATAATCAGTAAATTAAGTATCTTATTGAACCAAAATTGTCTCATTAAAAATTTCATTTTGGGACAAAACCGTATAAAAACTTAAAAAATCAGGAATTAATAATCGTGAAAACACATAGTTTTGGGCAAAAACTGTCTCATTACCAAACAACATACAACTGTTCCCTCTTTGGAAAAGTTTACTTTTGGGTCAAATTATCTCAAATATTAAAAAAAAACCCAATAAAAAGTCGATTCATTCGCCAATTTAGAACGATTTGAAAAAAAATGAAAAGGACAAAATGTTAAACGAAATATGAAAAACAGTAACAGAAAAATACAAATAATAATGAGAAAGAAGCACTTTCCAAAAAGGAAAAAACTGAAGTTGTTACTACAGAGAAATAAGTAAGAAGCCTCAAATAACAATCACAGTTGAAGTGGTTCCGAAGACATTAAAATCCCTGAGGAAGTCCCTGCACAGATACAAGAGATTTCTAAATGCAGTCTAAAGAAGAAAGAGAGCCTCAAAGACGAACCTGTACAGGGGGACTAAAGAAAGCCATTTACAAAATTTATTGTTGAAGAAAAATAAACTGAAGTGGGGGAATATCAAAACTAAGAACTACCTGTAAAGTTCAAAAAAATAACAGTTTAGACAACGAAGTACTTAAACAGGTGAAGAGGAGAGTAATTATGACCCCATGGGATAAATTGAAAACCTCAAACTCTGGTCACTGTGGAAGAGGGTCCAACTTATACTATTAAAGAGGCACCAGAAGAAGTAGAAAAGCAAGGAGACGTCGTGCTTCCCGACGTCTCCTTGCGTTTCTAATGGCAGACTGGAAGCGACTGAAGCGAGTTCTACGACAAGTTCAAGTACGCCGAAATCCCGCCCAATCACTACCCCCACTCCAATCCCTCCACTGCAGCGCGACGGCGGGGAAATAAATACCACGAAGCTCAGCATAGTCGAAACAGTCAACGTCGGGAAGCACGGGGGATCACTTCGCCCGTTGCCTCATTGCCTTTGATAATGTCTGCCGCAGCTGTAGATGAAACATCAGGAAGAAATTCCATGGCCACCACGGCCTCAAAGCCTGGAAGACAGTTTAGATTGTAAATAAGGTTGTTGTTTTCAAATTAATTTAAAAAGCCCACTAAGAAAAAAAGTTCTAGATTTTGTACTTTTGTTTGGTGATAGAATAGAATTTTAAGTCGCTAATAATAAAGACCACCGTTGTGTAAGTAAACTAAACAAAGACAAAATGAAACTAATATATTATGTAAAAATGCTAAGAGAAAACTAGGGAGAAGAGTGACGAGGAGCTAATGACGGGTGACTAAAAATTCGACTCAAGTGTTAAAAAAAAAACAGAGAAAACTTAAAAAGTAATTGAACGGAAACTGTTATTTGCAGAAATCTGGCAAATGGATAAATTTTATTAACTATCTAGAATAATATGTTTCAGTGAACCTTAATTATGACTGTTGCTAACTTGTACATCTACAGCCTAGAATAAAAATTTAGACATTTCAAATATAGCCTTAAACAAAATATAATGTTTACGAAATCTGAAATGAAAACAAAACCTGTTATAAAGCTTCAAACTGTCAAAGCAGTAGAAACTAAATCGAAAAAAGGACTTATAAAATGAGAAAACGCATTTAAAAACCTTAAAAAAAAGAATTGTAAGGCTTGAAACAAACAACAAAATTAACTTTTAAGAGTGAAAAAAGATTGAGGGGCTAAGTACGTGTCAATGTAAGAAATCTGAAACAAAAAATAAAATTTTCTATACAAAAAAATACGAAATAAAGAGACTTTGACTCAGACATCTGAAGAGTTTTTAAAATGCAACAAATTTGAAAAATGTTCTTAAAAAAAAGAAATAAGAAGCTAAATTGATCAGCAAAATCGTCCTGAAAAGGTAAAAAAGCAACACGAAAACAGTTGAGAAGGCAAGGAACGGTTTCCATATGACAAGTGAGCCTAAAAAGGTCTGACAACGTTGTACAGGGTGTCGCATTTTTTATGTATTTTCTGGGTATCGCGTTTAATATCGAATATAGAAAGATGCGGTTTCTACAAAGTTTGCTAGTTTCTGGTAAAACGTTCAAAGGTAGGTTTTCAGTGATACTCTTGGATTTTATGAATTTTTGGAAATACAGAAAGTAGCAACATTCTGTGAAAATTCGCAAAGCGACATTAAACGACAAACCCAGAAAAACAAAACATGAGACACCTTGTACAAAAAAAAAAACTTTATATACAGGGTGATTTACGTTATCCGTACACGGAAGATTATGGCTAAACTTTTAGATTTTAAAAAAGTTTTGTATATGGAATGGATGAGGGTCTATTGGAAGTACATTTTAAAATTATTGTCATTGTATACAGGTGGTTCCAAAAGTATAAAATTGATTAAAGTTTTATTTTTTTAAATGAAACTAAACCGTACCGTTCTTCAGATATTCGTGATTTGGTGAAAATGCAGCATCAAATTTAATGTTTAAAATCTCAGCACTTGGTTTCTTTTCAACCACCAAAAGTGACTGGTGGGCTACTAGTACATTGAATTTTTTGCGGTATGTATTAAATATTAACTACTGTGTACCAAATGTAACTATCTATTTATGTAACCAGTTACGAAAAGTACGATTATGTGTAACGAATGAATGTTTGCGGGACGAGCGCAGCGAGTTCCCGCAATTTGAATGAGATACACAAAAAAGGTTTTTCGTCACGTGTTTCGTACAAGATTTTTTCGAATTTTGACTACAAATACCTACTTAGAGAGAGAATTATTATTATTAAACTTCAATATTTACTTTTAAACCACTTTGTATCTACTTAATACCGTAAAACTATAGCCACGGTGTGCCACAGCCGAATCCTGCAACTGGTGGTGACACCAACTTTTCATCACTAGCTACGAAAGATTTTACTTTTCGTAACTAGTTACGAAAAGTAGGACGTTACGTCACTGTCATCAGTATTGAAATGTGCCACTTTATATGTCAAAATTAGAAAAAAAATTAACACTAAATTATTGCAAACTTCAAACAGTAATAACTCGTTTAATTTAAATAAGACACCCTGTATTTTATAGTATAATTAGATGCAGAATTTAGTTTCCTATCAAAAACTATTAAACATTCCTATAGCTTGGTCGTTGCGTTTTCTTGGAAAATTGATTTTTTTCTGAATTTGCGCTGACATAAACGAATGTAGTAATCTAATTTACCTGTTCAGGTCTGTTCAGGTGTTACCTGATTTTGACAAGCAAAATTTATTGTCATTTCTAGTTGTCACATATTAATTTAAAGTTAAATATTTTTTTACTGTTATAAATGGTGGTTAACAGGGAGTTTTTTATTTAATCAAAATGCTGGTTTACACAACAGAAGAACGAGTCGATATGATCTTCATTCTAGGAGAATGGTTGCAAAATTGTCTTTTAGCATCAAGGGTTTATGCTGAAAGGTTTCCTAACCGAACTCGACCGAATAGAGCCGTTTTTGAAAGACTGTTGGTTCAATTTAGGCAAACTGGTAGTGTTCAGTATGAAACGACTGCCAAAACGAGCCCAGTTACAGAAAACCAAAAAACTGAATTAGCAGTTATTGGCTCTGTAGTTGAAAATCCTCATGTCGGACAACGAGAAATTGCACAAACCTTAAATATTAGCCAAGCAAGCGTATCAAGGATTCTTCGAAAACATAAATATCACGATTATCAGATACAACAACATCCAGAACTCTCCGATAACGATTTTGGCCAACAAACAAGTGAATTTTTGTATGTGGGTGTTAGAAAAAGTTGGAGAACAAGAAGATTTTTTTGAATCAGTTCTATTTAGTGATGAGTGTACTCATAACGATGGTTCTTTTAACCGACACAATTTTCACTATTATTCTGATTTTAACCTCCATGAATTTAGAGCTATTAATAACCAACATAGGTGGTAAGTAAATGTATGGGGAGGCATAATGGGACAGTATGTGATTGGAAATTATTTTTTTGACGAACATTTAAACGGAATGTCGTTTCTAATTTTTTTGAGAAATCAGCTTCCAATTTTACTGGAAGAAGTTCCTCTAGATATAAGAACAACCATGTGGCTACAAATGGATGGGGCACCTGTTCGTTATCATCGTGAAGTCCGGGAGTTCATAAATGTTCGTTTCCAAAATCGATGGATTGGAAGGAATGGAGCACAACATTGGCCACCAAGGTTCCCTGACATAACGCCTCCCGATTTTTTTTTATGGGGATATGTGAAAGGAATCGTGTATAATACGCCACCAACCACAAAAGAAAATATGAAGGAACGAATCAGAGAGGCCTTCGGAAGCATAACTCCCTATATGTTACGCAATGTGAGTGAAGGATTTAAAAACAGAATACGTTTGTGTTTAGAATCAGACGGTCGTCATTTTGAACAAATTTTATAACTGTTTGTTTTTGTTTGTTTTCTCTAATGTTGACTTGTTATTTATTGTATTTCAAATTGCCACTGTTATTGCACTTACTTTTTTGTAATAGAGATGCTAAATTTTATAAGAACTCTTGTAATATAATGTTTTATTGTTTTATTTCATATTTTATGCTAAATAAAGACACTTTAACAATCAGGTGACTGCTAAATAATCTTCATGATCATAATTTTGTAACTTATAAATTAATATCTGACAAATACGGGGTGTTCATTAGAAAACTTCGTCTAGTTGGTTGTGAAATGTAAAAGGAAAAGTATGGAGAAACAAAAGTCCATTTGCTTTCATTACACCATCCTTTTCTGTCAAAATTTTATAACCTCCTAAATGAAGTTTTCCAGTGAACACCCAGTACTAATGATAATAAATTTTGCTTTCTCAAAATCAGGTATTGTAACAGGTAAAGTAAATTACTTAATTCGTTTAGGTCAGCTCAAATTCAGAAAAAAATCAATTTTCCAAGAAAACGCAAAGACCAAGCTATAGGAATTTTTAATAGTTTTGATAGGAAACTAAATTCTGCATCTAATGAAACTATAAAATACAGGGTGTCTATTTTAAATTAAACGAGTTATTACTGTTTGAAGTTTGCAATAATTTGCTGTTCATTTATTGACATTCGGTGCAACATAGTTAATATTTAATACACACCGCAAAAAATCCAATGTACTATTAGCCCACCAGCCAATTTTGGTGGTTTAAAAAAAAACCAAGTGCTGAGATTTTAAACATTTAATTTGATGCTGCATTTTCACAAAATCACGAATATCTGAAGAACGGTACGGTTTAAATGCCATAAACCTTAATAAAACTACCTTTACTTTTGTCCGTAGGTACTGAAAATACATTAGTATACTATGTGTCTCATTTAAAAAAATACAACTTGGGACCACCTGTATACAATGACAATAATTTCAAAATGTACTTCCAATAGACCCCCATCCATTCCATATACAAAACTTTTTTAAAATCTAAAAGTTTAGCCATAATCTTCCATATCGAGTAACGTGAATCACCCTGTATAAATATAAATACTTACAAAAATACATAAATAAGGAGAAAAAAATCGGCAAATCAAGGACCGAGTTGTCTAATATTTAATATTTCAAGTATTTTTTAAAATTGTCTACTTGACCTAATGAACTCCTACAACGATGAGTTGCCATTATCAAACCACGATAATTGCAATAGTGTTCTGTAATTTATGCCCCAGCAAGTGTAGACAACCATAGATGTCAAAAGACTTCCGGATCTCAACAACATGTTAAATTGGTCCCTCTTGAGGTGGCCCAGAAACCCACCAACGTTTGTTTCCTCTACAGCTGGCACTGATATAATCAGCTCTCCGAACAATCGTTGTTTGTACTCGCTACAAAGGTATCATGTCTAATTATTGTCTGGCGAGAATTTTGAAACCTGATCTAATGATTAATACCTATGGGGTGGGACGAGGTCACGGCGTACACACACAAAATGGCAGCCATTATAGTGCCAGTTAAAGGTTAGGCCCAATTTATTAGTTCATTAAGGTGGGAAACGTGTGACGCGTCGACAACACAGAGCAAGGATTGTGCTTTTGACGTCTAATTCGTTGTTATTTTAACTGATTGTGGTTCCATCCAAAACCACATTTTGTCTCAGGGGAAACACGCCACTGCAGCCCCATTAGAACCGAACGAATATCGAAATAAATTAGCGGTCGCCGGTCTCGCCCGTATTTGGTCAAAAAACAATTCGCAGTTAAAGGCACGTTCACACTAATTACCGATCTGGTCATTAGACAGGTTATGTAACCAGCGCGCTAATTAATTGTTAAAGGAAAAGCGAAGAAAGTTAACATAGATCTATGCCCAATGTGAAAATCGCCGGATGCCAAATCGGGCGGTCGCGTGGGCCATTACGTTTTCTGAGCAGTGACAACCGTTAATTAGTTATTATGGAATTGGGCAACGATCGTCTTAACTGAAATAAAACTCCCAGCCGAGGTATGCTGTGCTCGCGATTGCTGTGTAGGTGGCCGTGATCTGAGCGCATTTTTACCGATTCGCATTTGTTCGATTTCTCATAGTCGACCCCATTCGATCACGAAGCGTTTTGCAATAGGCCATTACGGGTTTAAGCACTTTGTCTGCTGCGCAAGACTCTCTTTGTTCAGTTTTTTTCTTCGAAATGCCTGTTAGTTTCTTCGACTTAGACAACCCCTGGAACATGAGTGACGCAATGGCACCGGTTCCGTAACTGGATCCATCATTAGAAACGTAAGCGTGCGCCCATAAGGAAAATGAGGAGAAAATGGGATAGCGGCCCCCTGCGGTTTGTTACGAGAAAAATTCGAAACGAATTCGAGCCATTTCGCACACGATAATCGCCTAGAATGATATTGGATTTCCGCTTTTGGATCGAGTGTCTAAAGTGCATTTATAGTTTGTTACGTATTTCTGTGGTTAGGAGTGTGCAACAGGGGGAGCAACCATTATTGTTACTAAAGAAAATCTAATTCAACCCTAATATAAACCACAATATGGAGATGTGTTTTTAGGAAATAGTCACTCAGATGAAAGACTAAACTTGGATGCTACAAAGACTTCCAAAGTTTCTCCGAAAAAAAAACCTTCAAAATCGACGAAAACGCATTAAATTTAAAAAAAAAACAATTTGCTAAGAGAGATCAGCAATAATTTATATATAAAGTCCGACCACGGGACAATCGTCAATACCAGGCAGGAAAGATGTCTCCCGATACAAGAGTGAAGCATTTGTACCTTTCATCCCAATTACAGCTGTGGATCATCAGATAGTTTCATAAATTTCAGCCTCCTCTCTCCCTTCTGCAGTAATCTTCTGATTGTCCAGTCCTGAGTTAGGTGACCATTTCTGTTTCCTGTTTAAAATTACCACGACTACTATGGGTGCTCTCGAATGTGCTCTTACGTCCCCCTGCCGCCTTAACTCTGAGGAACGATGTTCTTTCGGAGAGTGACATCAGCTTAATGCTGAATGATTTTTGAAGTTTCAAAATGAATTGCTAACAAACTTCATATTTGTGCCATTTTCCTGGAGAACTCCACTCTCAAGTGTCAAGAATTTGAACCATAAACCCTTCTTTACTTTATTGGCTGCGCTTTTATGTACTCTGGCGCCGGTTGCTCAATTCTGGGCTCTTGTAAACAATGTTCTTTCGGATAGTGACGTCCGTCAGTTTAAAGCTGAATGGCGGATGTCTCAAAATAGAGCACTACAAGCGCCATATTTGCGCTGTTTTCCTGTAAAACTCCGCTCTCAAGTGTCAAGAATCTGAGCCTTTGGCGATTCTTTCCTTTATCGATTGCGCAAGTCTTATGTACTGTTGCGGCCCAATTCTTGACGCTGGGGACCAAGATCTTTTGAGGAGTAACGTCAGGTTAATGATGAATGGCAGATATCTTACAACAAAGTTCTAACAAATGTCATATTTGCGCCATTTTCCTGGAGAACTCCACACTTAAAAGTCAAGAATCTGGAATCTGGGCTCTAAACGCTTGTCTCCTTTGTTGGCTGCGCTCTTATTTATTCCTGCAGCCCAATTCTTGACCTTGTAGAGCAGCCTTCTTTCGGAGACTGACATCAGCTTAATACTGAATGCCAGATGTTTTAAAACGACGTATTAACACAAGTTATATTTGCGCTATTTTCCTGGAGAAGTCCACTTTTAAGTGTCAAGAAGTTTTCTTTGTCGACTGCGCTATTAAGTGCCCAATTCGTGACACTGTGGACCAATGTTCTTTCGGAGAGTAACGCCGGCTTAGTGTTGAATTACACACTTAATTAAGTTCTCTCGAGATGTAACGTCAGCTACTTGCTGAATGTACTAACGAAGTTCTAACAAGCGTCATATTTGCTCTATTTTTCTGGAGGAACCCACTTTTGGCTAGGCGCTTCTTTCCTTCCTGTCGGCTGGATTTTATGTAATGTCAAGAGAGAGCTCTAGAGCTCCAGAACCCAAGAGAGAGCTTTAGAGCTGAGACGATTCTTTCTTTTATCGGCTGCGTTTTTATGTAGTCCTTTGGCCCAATTCTTGACCCTCGGAATATTTTGGGGAACAGTGGCATCATTTTAATGCTGAATGACACATGTCCTTACTTTCCTGGAGAACTTCACTCTCAAATGTCTCAATCAGTCTAGGACGCATCTTTTCTTTGTCGGCTGCGCTTTCATGTACTCCTGCATTTTTCTTGATTTGAATTCTTGACCTTGAGGAACCACGTTCTCTCGGAGAGTGACGTCAGTTTAATGCTGAGTATTAATGCGTTAATGTAATTAATAATCAAACGTTGAGTTTCTTGGGTAGTCGGTTTTACGGACTACCCAAGAGACCCAACTTTTGCTCAACTTCGCGGTCAAGAATAGTCTCTCCGGTAATTAATAATAGTATAATTTTGCTTAAAATGAAGTACTATAAAAGTCATATTTGTCCTGTTTTCCTGGAGAACTCCGCTCTCAAGGGTCAAGAATTTGAGCACTTGACGATTCTTTCCTTTATAGGTGCGCTCTTATGTACTCTTGCGGCCCAATTCTTGACGCTGGGAACCAAGTTCTCTCGAGGTGTATCGTCAGCTTAATGCTGAATGGCAGATATCTTAAAATGCAGTTCTAATAAATGTCATATCCGCGCTATTTTCCTGGAGAACTCCACACTCAAAGGTCAAAAATCTGAGCCCTAAACGCCTCTTTTCTTTGTTGGCTGCGCTTTTAGGTAATCCTGCAGTCCAATTCTTGACCCTTGGAGAACAGCCTTCTTTCAGATACTGACGTCAGGTTAATACTGAATGACAGATGTTTCAAAATGAAGTACTAACACAAGTCATATTTGCGCTACTTTCCTGAAGAAATCCACTTTTAAGTGTCAAGAAGTTCCCTTTGTCAACTGCGATCTTAAATACTCTTTCGGCCCAATTCTTGACACGGATGGACTTGACTGGACCAATGTTCTTTCGGAGAGGAACGTCAACTTCGTGTTGAATGACAGATCTAATTAAGTTCTCTTGAAGAGTAACGTCAGCTAATTATTGAATGTACTAACGAAGTACTAATAAGCGTCATGTTTGCTCTCTTTTCCTGGAGAAATCCACTTTTAAGTGTCACGAATCCGAGCCCTGAACGCTTCTTCCTTCCTACCGGCTCTGCTTTTAATAGTGTCAAGAGAGAGCTCTAGATCTCCAGAGCTCAATAGAGATCGCCAGAGCTCAAATGAGCCTGCACGCTTCTTTCCTTTATCACCTGCGCTTTTATGTAGTCCTTGGGCTCAATCCTTGATCCTGGAAAACTACTTTTTTCGGAGAGTTTCGTCATCTTAATATTGAATGACATGCTTTGAAATTAATGACATATGGCCTATTTTCCTGGAGAACTCCACTCTCAAATGCTTCTTTTCTTTGTCGGCCGCGCTTGTACTCCTGCATTTTGCTTGATTTGAATTCTTGACCCTGAGGAACAACGTTCTCTCTGAGAGTAACTTCAGTTTAATGCTGAATGGCAGATGTCTCAAAAAGAAGTACTGCGACGCCATTTTTGCGCTGTTTTTCCGAAAAACTCCGCTCTCAAGGGTCAAGAATCTGAGCCCTTGACGATTCTTTCCTTTCCACTCTTATGTATTATTGTGCACCAATCCTTGACACTGAGAATCAAGTTCTCTCGAGAAGTAACGTCAGCTTAATGCTGAATGACAGATATATTACGATAAATTTTTAGCAAATATCATATTGGCTCTATTTTCCTGGAGGACTCCACACTCAAAGGTCAAGAATCTGAGCCCTAAACGATTCTTTCCTTTGTTGGCTACGGTTTTACGTACTTCTGAAGCCCAATTCTTCACCATTGGAGAACAGCTTTCTTTTGGAGACTGAAGTCAGTTTAATGCTGAGTGACAGATATTTCAAACTGAAGAACTAACACACGTCATATTTGTGCTATTTTCCTGGAGAAATCCACTTTTAAGCGTCAAGAAGTTCCCTTTGTCAACTGCGATCTTAAGTACCCTTTTGGCCCAATTCTTGACACTGTGAACCAATGTTATTTCGGAGAGTAACGTCAACCTTGAGTTGAATGATAGATCTAATTAAGTTCTCTCGAAGAGTAACGTCAGCTAATTGCGGAATGTACTAACGAAGTACTAACAAGCGTCATGTTTGCTCTCTTTTCCTGGAGAAATCCGCTTTTAAGTGTCAAGAATCCGAGCCCTGAACGCTTCTTCCTTCCTGTCGGCTCTGCTTTTAATAGTGTCAAGAGAGAGCTCTAGATCTCCAGAGCTCAACAGAGATCGTCGGAGCTCAAATGAGCCTGCACGCTTCTTTCCTTTATCGCCTGCGATTTTATGTAGTCCTTTGGCTGAATCCTTGACTCTGGAGAACTACTTTTTTCGGAGAGTTTCGTCATCTTAATATTGAATGACATGCTTTGAAAGTAATGACATATGGCCTATTTTCCTCGAGAACTCCACACTCAAATGCTTCTTTTCTTTGTCGGCCGCGCTTGTACTCCTGCATTTTGCTTGATTTGAATTCTTGACCCTGAGGAACAACGTTCTCTCGGAGAGTAACTTCAGTTTAATGCTGAATGGCAGATGTATCAAAAAGAAGTACTGCAAACGCCATTTTTGCGCTGTTTTCCTGAAGAACTCCGCTCTCAAGGGTCAAGAATCTGAGCCCTTGATAATTCTTTCCTTTTCACTTTTATGTAATCTTGCGCACCAATCCTTGACACTAAGAATCAAGTTCTCTCGAGAAGTAACGTCAGCTTAATGCTGAATGACACATATCTTACAATAAATTTCTAGCAAATATCATATTGGCGCTATTTTCCTGGAGGACTCCACACTCAAGGGTCAAGAATCTGACCCCTAAACGATTCTTTCCTTTGTTGGCTACGGTTTTACGTACTTCTGAAGCCCAATTCTTCACCATTGGAGAACAGCTTTCTTTTGGAGACTGAAGTCAGTTTAATGCTGAGTGACAGATAGTTCAAACTGAAGAACTAACACACGTCATATTTGTGCTATTTTCCTGGAGAAATCCACTTTTAAGCGTCAAGAAGTTCCCTTTGTCAACTGCGATCTTAAGTACCCTTTTGGCCCAATTCTTGATACTGTGAACCAATGTTATTTCGGAGAGTAACGTCAGCCTTGAGTTGAATGATAGATCTAATTAAGTTCTCTCGAAGAGTAACGTCAGCTAATTGCGGAATGTACTAACGAAGTACTAATAAGCGTCATGTTTGCTCTCTTTTCCTGGAGAAATCCGCTTTTAAGTGTCAAGAATCCGAGCCCTGAACGCTTCTTCCTTCCTGTCGGCTCTGCTTTTAATAGTGTCAAGAGAGAGCTCTAGATCTCCAGAGCTCAACAGAGATCGTCGGAGCTCAAATGAGCCTGCACGCTTCTTTCCTTTATCGCCTGCGATTTTATGTAGTCCTTTGGCTGAATCCTTGACTCTGGAGAACTACTTTTTTGGAGAGTTTCGTCATCTTAATATTGAATGACATGCTTTGAAAGTAATGACATAGGGCCTATTTTCCTGGAGAACTCCACTCTCAAATGTCTCAATCAGTCGTAAATGCTTCTTTTCTTTGTCGGCTGCGCTTGTACACCTGCATTTTGCTTGATTTGAATTCTTGACCCTGAGGAACAACGTTCTCTCGGAGATTGACTTCATTTTAATGCTGAATGGCAGATGTCTCAAAAAGAAGTACTGCAAACGCTATTATTACGCTGTTTTTCTGAAGAACTCTGCTCTCAAGGGTCAAGAATCTGAGCCCTTGACGATTCTTTCCTTTCCACTCTTATGTATTCTTGCGCACCAATCCTTGACACTGAGAATCAAGTTTTCTCGAGAAGTAACGTCAGCTTAATGCTGAATGACAGATATCTTACGATAAATTTCTAGCAAATATCATATTGGCGCTATTTTCCTGGAGGACTCCACACTCAAAGGTCAGGAATCTGAGCCCTAAACGATTCTTTCCTTTGTTGGCTGCGCTTTTACGTACTTCTGAAGCCCAACTCTTCACAATTGGAGAACAGCTTTCATTTGGAGACTGAAGTCAGCATAATGCTGAATGATAGATGTTTCAAACTGAAGTACAACACACGTCATATTTGCGCTATTTTCCTGGAGAAATCCAGTTTTAAGTGTCATGAAGTTCCCTTTGTTAACTGCGCTCTAAGTACTCTTTCGGCCCAATTCTTGACACGGTGGACCAATGTTCTTTCGGAGAGGAACGTCAACTTCGTGTTGAATGACAGATCTAATTAAGTTCTCTCGAAGAGTAATGTCAGCTAATTATTGAATGTACTAACGAAGTACTAATAAGCGTCATGTTTGCTCTATTATCCTGGAGAAATCCACTTTTAAGTGTCAAGAGTCCGAGCCATGGACGCTTCTTTCCTTCCTGTCGGCTGTCTAAGAAACAGCTCTAGAGTTCCATAGCTCAACAGAGAACTTCAGAGCTCAGATGACCCCAAGGGTCATCTAAGAGGGGTGATCTGAGGGGTCATCTGATCACCAACGCTTCTTTCTTTTATCGGCTGCGCTTTTATGTAGCCCTTTGGCCCATTTCTTGACCATGGAAGACAACATTTTGAGAATGAATGACATATAACGCTATTTTCCTGGAGAACTCCACGCTTAAATGTCTCAATTAGTCTAAGACGCTTCTTTTGTTTGTCAGCTTTCGTTTTATGTACTCCTGCATGCATTGAATGCATGATTTGAATTCTTGACCCTGAAGAACAACGTTGTTTTCCAAGAGAACTCCACAATTTCAAGTGTCAAAAATCTCAGCCCTGGATGCTTCTCTCCTTCGTAAAGTACATGATCTCTTTTGAAATAATGAAGTTAGTCCTATGATCTGTAGATTTTTGTTAAATTGGCGGATTGAGAATTTGAACTATGAACTCTTCGCCGAAATTTAGTTTCATTAAGCTGAAGTTCTTCAGAGACTGCAAAAGAAAATTTCTTCGGTTCTCCAAACTTGCCAGTTCTTGGTTTTAGTGCAATGCCCTCCTTCATAATGGGGTATGTGTGGTTCTGATATCATTAAAGAAACATATAGTTGTCAGTTTCCGCGGGGACAGAGTGAAGTAAATAGATGCTTCTCAGGATTTGTAGATGTTTGTTTAGAGATGCTGCGGAGTACAGTCTACCAGGACACCTGATGCAGACAGGGACAGGGACGTACCTGAGGAGGAGTTACATTTCTATTCAGGAGATGAGTGTCCCACGAGCAACCACCACCACTATAAACAACACGGTTTGAAGCAATAGCAAATGAAGCGAAACCGAAAAGGGAAAACTGGAAATTGCTAGTTGCTATCAACCCAAATAAGAAGAAATAATTTTCAAAAGGCAAATTATGGATGGAACATTGGAATAGCAGAGCTAAAAATCAGAATGACATAAAGTCTCTTGCCATCAACGTTCTGTGAATTCAGGTCATAAAACCAGATGAACCAACTCACCTATCCACCACTAGGAGAAACGACGTGTTGGATATAGTTCTCACTAGAGAACTCCAAGTTTCCCATGCTCTTTATGTTCAAAAATCTGCCTTTGCTCCTTCTTCATCTGTTGTTTTCTATAGTGACTTTCAATAAACCAGGCTGTACTGGTAAATATGTAGTCCAGCCACAGCCAGTGAAAAGGTAAAAAAACTATATAAAAGGGGACCTTCAGTCTTAGTGCCGCAACCAGTTATTTACAGGAAGGAGAAAAACCCTCGGGTTCAGTTTTAGCTGTCATCCGTTATTTGACATCTTTTGGATTTACCTCTGTTTCATCTATTGTTTTGACACATGTGACAACATTTTTAATTCCACACTTCTCAGAAGAATTTACAGAGGAGACTTACGGAGGAAAAACAGTGGTAGTTTCCATAACTTGCCTAGAGATCCAGTTTTGATATTGACCGCTTCAGTTTTGATTCTTTTTAAGAAAGGAAAGAGAAACCCCTTGTCTTTTATCTATTATCTATCTTTGCTGCGGCTTCATTTGTTATTCTCCAGAAGGTCCTCTAAAGAGCAAGATTACACTGGCAAAAAGGTACTCTAACCATAGCTAAGCCAGTTATAGGACAAGCGACTATGTACAGAATACTTCAGAAAGAGAGAGACCCACCTCTAGGTAGTTTTAGAGGTAGTAGCTACTCAGTACTGGGTAGCTACTAGAAAAATAATATTAACTATATTACAGTTTGTTCCATATTGTTTTGCTTGTTAACTTGTGCGATGTTTTTATTATAATCCCTTACAACTTTACTCTCAAAAGTTTTTCAATCAAATCAACCGCCCAGGCGCAAAAAAATAAAAACCGATCTCCCATGTTAATCTCCCACGTCCAGGGTTCTGCTGGACACCCGGTATAATGCCCTTTATAAAATGTTGCGTGGAGAAGGAAACGGAAAAGGAGCATCCAGCCCATTACAACATTACAAAAAGTGTAAAATATTTGTGACTTACTGATTTTTTCACCCCTGTTTAATGGTGTAATCTAATTAAAGTTTGCATGTAAATTCCTCTTGCCCTAATGTTATCACTGATAATAAACACACCCTTCCATAACCAGGAGTTTAACAACTTGCTTCGAGTAAATGGCGTTTAATAATGGCAATTAAAAATCAACAGGGACACGCTTGAGTAACTGTTCCTTGCCACTTTTTCTCAAAAAGTTTGGAATTTTTTGGAAATAATTACTCTTTGCCGTCCCGTTTTTGTGCAGCATATTTGGATCAAAGTTAGGAGCTGTAGCATCCGTTTGAAGCGTGAAAGAGCTGAATAAAGTAATATAAATGGTAGTCCAGCTCTAAGTTTAATTTTCCTGAAAATGATACAATGTCGAGTAGCTATTCAGTGCTGAGTACCTCAACCAACTATTTAGAGGAGAGTTACGAAAAATTCAGAAGACATCAGTTTTCGCTCGTTGTCTAATAACTTTCCCATTTACCTCTGCTTCTTCTGCAGTTATCGAACGGCTAAAAGAGAAGGGGAAGAAAACTTTAAAAATCTTCTTGTTCAATATTTGTTTGCGCTTTTTGTGTGACATTGTTCTTGCTTCATCAGTTCTTCAGAAACGCTCTCAAAAATCACTAGTAAAAAGATAGGTCAATCACAGCTAACCAGAAATAAGTGAGAAGGCAAGAGACCATGCAAAAGACAGAAAACCACCCAAACCATCGGCTAAGTATCGCAACCAACCTTGACCGCCAAGGTTGCAGATGTTGGACAATTAACTAATTGCTGACTTATGTGTTGCAGTCGTACGACACTTATGTGTTGGTTAGTTATAAGTCAAAATAATTAGTAATTTGTTTCATTGCTCAGCGTTTCGAAAAATCATGAACACTCTAAATAGTAGAAGGATCTCATGCAAGAACCTGCCTATGCGCCCACCTTAAGTGTGGTAGTTACCAATTTGCCAATCAATCCATCATTTTTTCTGGGTTCGTCCCGCCCGATTGGTCAATCACCCAAAGCTATATTGACAAGTAGAAATAGGTATGCAGTTGGGTCGATTGCCAAATTGGTGACCTCCACATTGCTTATATGCTTCAGGTCTACCGGAAGCCAGGACCATGCAAGATGCCAAAGAGGGCTTTTCGAGCCGTGAGACTATTCTCTAAAAGGCTGGGTAAAAACTAATCCACTCTTCCTCCTCAAACTTCTTCAAATATTCCAAACACATAAGTCGACCTAATGTTACATTGCTTACCATATTTCATAACAGGAAGCAACTCGCTAGGAAACGTCTAGGAGGACAGAAAAGCTCCAGAAGCCATTCATCCTTAGTAAGGAACGAAGTGAGGTCTTCTCACTCAGGATGAAATTGCTACAGAAGCAAGATAGGGGGCTAGATTGGTCCAGTCAACAGCGATGATACAGTAAAAGGCAAACAGCCTAAAAAGTTAACCTGCCTGCAGACACCTTCTAGAAGTAGACATCAACATGGCCATACGTCGCAGAACAGACTCTGTTTCCACAGTATTCACCTTTCTTTTCCTACCTATCTCTTTCTACACCACAACATATGATAAGGTCATCTCCCTTGTGGCACTCTTTTCTATCATTAAAACAATGATATTGAAGACGAAAGAGACAGACTAAACGAAATTCGTTGTTGAGGTTTTGTCAACAAGTTGTCGAGAGATGTTGGTGTCTTCTAATAGAAGGGCTCTGCTTCCTGTATCTTATACTTGAGCTCAGTAGTAGTTGTAGTAGCAGTAGACTTGGGGAGGGCCGAAACTTTGCGACTAGGTCTTAAAGGCCCTTTTCACAGTCCCCCGATCCACCCATCTCTACTCTGCCTGAGCCCTCATTCCCTTCACGAGTCCTGTAATTTATCCCGTCCCATCTCAGAGTTGGAAGCTCCTCTCGATGGAAGAAGGCGGCTCCCAGTGTCCTGTGGCGCAGTCGCGCCCTCATATAGCACACTTCCAGAAAGTGGTATGACGACCCTTTCCCTGATCCACAGTGGGTGCAAAGTGGACTGTCCACCATTCCTAGGAGGTGCATGTGTCTGTTTATAATGCAGGCACTGCCGACTTCTCCCAACTAGCCACGAGGCCTTGGATCTATCCGGGTTAGGGTAGATTTCCTTGGTCTGTCTACATATTCCTGACCGTGTCTAGTTTGTCATTGTACTGTCCTATGCCCTATCATTTAGAATGTGAGAGACGTACCTATTGCTTACTCCTAGACATGGCTCCGGTCCAGAAAAGCACGCTTGGCCAGGCGCGCTCGTTTCCCTCAATGCATCAATGTCCAGGAATACATCCCAGAGTTACCCATTTAGCTTCTGCCAGTGACTCTAGAGCATCCCTGCAGTCGTTAACGAGCTTTGAACTCGTCCCGTTCCTGCAGATTGCTCGCAAGGCCGCCTGACTGTCGAAGTAGATGAAGATGTTCCATTCTGCTCCTTGTTTGACTTCTGTTCGTGTGGCCACTTCGAGTAATGTAAACACCTCCGCCTGTAAAACCGTCATGTGATTTCCCAGTGAAAAGCTCTCGCCCTCTTCATGGTCTGCTTTGCATATTCCGGCTCCTGATGAATCAGCCATTCTTGGTCCGTCTGTATGCCATAACTGATTATTCTCAGAAAGTTTCTAAGCAGCTGTTCTTTGAATTTACCTCTTGTCTGGGTTTCCAAAATGGATGCTTTAGTCTCGGCCCATCGCAAGGGCGCCCCTCCTGCAACAGGACAATTGGGATATCCCGCTGAATAAGGCTTGGGATCTACGTGCGACCGCTTCCCATGACTGTTTCCTTTCACTGGTCGCAGCAATCCATCCTCCTGCAGGAAGCTATTGCCTCCCTATTCATCCAGAGTGGAAGCTCCGGCAGGCCCAGTAAAGTATTGAGAGCTGCTCCGCGTGTTGTTCTGAACGCACCCGTTATGGCTAGGCAGACTGTTTTGTGCAGTCTGGCCAACCTCAACGCATAGCAGGCCCTGTACCAGAGACCACGAACCCATAGGATATTCTCGGTCTGATTACCGCAGTGTAGAGCCAGTGCAGCCCCACCTTCTGCCCACAACCCTGCGCAGATGCCACACCAGTTTTGTTGCCTCATTGCATGCCTTTTCTACGTGACTTTTCCAGGACAGCCTGCTCTCGAAGGTCACCCCCAGGCTCACCTTCTATAATTCTGCATTCCCCGTCATTCGATCATATACGCTGTCGACGAACTTTCCTGGTATCATGATCCTCGGTCTGTAATCCCTCCAAAACGTCGTCCATTAAGAGACACCCTAGGCGAGGTGATAAGCAGTAGCCTTGTGAACAGCCGCCCTCGACCCCGATTTCCCTCCGGTGGTATCCCAGATGGTCACCCTATCGGCGATCTCACCCAACGTACCAACTGTGTTGGAGGGAGTTCCCCGGCCAGCTTTATCAAATTCTCTCTTAATATCGCAAAAGAGTGCCAGCAACACTTCTTTATTCGAGTACACCTTCTCTATCTTAAGCACTACACAATGATTACTTAAGGTCAATTTTAGAGCCAAGGATAATGAACCATGAAAAACGAAGTGCGAAAGGCAGAGCTGAGGTGTCCGCACTACAAAAAGCAATGATTTAAGCCACTTGATAAACGACCTAATTTTCACGTATAGGCGACAATCGAATCCTAACTGTTCTTAAATTTAGCTCCATTAACAAGTTTTTCTTAGACAATCTATCAAAATACCCTCCTAGGTTTAGGTGAAATCACCACGATTTGCCGATGACAGAATGAAAAAACGCCGTCACAATAACCCATAGAACTTTCATGGCAGCCGAAAGGAGCCCGTCCACGAAATGTGGGCAGATAATGCCCCGTACGATAGTGGATAATAATTTATAAAATATTATGTCTTATAAACATTAGGCAAAGCTAAAATTGGAAGTGTGATTGATGGTGTAGCATGTCGAAAATGGATGATGTGATGGAATAAGACTGCGGGAAAAGCAGTGTGTGGTCCGGGCCGGAGCTGAGGTGTCTTCGGCGTCTGCTCTGATTGGCTCCGGACATTCTGGGGCAAATTATTCGGTGGATTATGTTACGAGAATTGATTTATTCGAGCCTTGTTGGTAGAGTGCTAATTCCCGAAAACCTACGTGCCGTGTATATTAGAAATTTTTGTTGTATTTGTAAATTGATCCTAAGCGTAACAAGTGCTAATGGGCCCGCCAAATAACCTGCTGATGGGATATTTGAGAGAGAACCGTTGTTCCGAGATAACGGAAAATCCCAGTGGTGTTCACTAATTGAAAGATTTGGAGCAACTTTTGCTTGATACTTGGATATAGTATTTGCAGCATCACCGTAATTAACCAATTCGTTTGACAACCTATTATATAAGAATAAACTTTACAAGAATGGAGCGCAATTAACATGTTCTGGCTTCCATTTTTTGCGTTAAAACAACCATTGGCCAATAATAAAACAATTATTCCGAATAGCCTCTGGTACGCTTGCAATTTTATTGCTTCATATAAGAGTTGATTTAAAGGTTAAATGACTAATTCCACGCAGAATGTTTTGAAATTTCGGCCAATAAAAGAAGCTCCAACTGTGACGGTTTACGGGCCAGACAACATGCGGAACTCATAAGGGTATCGCCTGTGGTAACACTTAAGTATTAAGTACATATCTGAGTAATAACAAGAAGCGACTTTATTGCCTCAGAAGGTTGCAAAAGTATTAATTGGCGCAGTAAAATGTTTTTACCGTAATTTCGTACGTTACCGAGGTAACTCGCCGAAAACCTCCACGGGACGTCTTCGGATCTGGGCAAATGGCTTTATTAGAAACTCGACCTCTCACTGGGATTTTGATCGCCTTTTAAGCGCTTGTCAAAGCGGTTTCGAGACATGGGCGTAGCCCTTGAGAAATCGACAATTAAGTCCTAAAAACAAATTACTCCATACGTCAATATATTGCCAAAGGAAGCTGGAGGTGACAAATAGTTGTATTAAAAAGGCGCGGTCCACACCTCTTCGCCATTCATAATTTCTTTGGCTTCGTGTAGGCTTTGCCACAGATAAGTCAGTTATTGCAACTTTAGGCAATAGGCAAGACAATTATTGCAACTTTAGCAACCAGTCATAATTTGTAACTCTCATACATCGATTATTTTCTATTCTTATTTGCAACTTCGCTTCTTTATTAACTTTATTCTCTTTTTTATTAACTGTTGTTTTCTTGTTTCTAACGTCTTATTTGTCATTAATAACTTTGTTTTGTATCTTTCGTGGCTTTGACTTTGTCTTTTTCGTGGTGTAGGCAAGACAATTATTGCAACTTTAGCAACCATTCAACTACTCATAATTTGTAACTCTCTCATTCAGCAATTAATTTCTGTTCTTACCTGCTACCTCGGTTCTTTATTACCCTTATTCTCTTTTTTTTATTAATTGTGTTTTTTTGTTTCCTAACTTCTTTAACAACTTTGTTTTGTATCTTCCGTCGCTTTGCCTTTCTTAACACCGCTTTTGTTCAATTATTCATGTTCCTCTCATACAAATTTGTTTTCCTTGGCTTTCCTCGGTGTCATTTAATTCTTTAGTGTACAATGTAACTATCTTTATATTTCTTTTTTCAGTGTTTTTTTCTTTCTCCTGCAAGTGTTGAAAAACTCTTAACTTTTATTCATCAAATATTTTCTTTTCTTATCTGCTACCTCGCATCTTTATTAACCTTATTTTTTCTTTTCTTAACTGTTGTTTTTTGTTTCATAACTTCTTTTAACCAGAACGTAGTTATCAATTTTTATTACTAAATATCTTATTTCTCATTAATATCTTTGTTTTGTATCTTCCGTGGCTTTGTCTTTCTTAATACCGCTTTTGTTCACTTATTTATATTTTTCTTTTAAAAAAATGTTTTCTTTGGATTTACTCAAAGTTCTTTAATTCTTTTTGGTTCAATGTAAAAACCTTTACCTTTCCTTTCTCAGTGTTTTCTTAAATTATTTCTCCTTCTCTCTAGTTTCATTGGGTTTTTTTTCTTTCTTCAGCAAATGTTGAAAACTCTCTCAACTTTCATTCATCAAGCATTTTCTTTTCTTATCTGCTACCTCGCTTCTTATTAAGTTTATTCTATTTTACCTTAACTGTAGTTGGTTTGTTCTTTAACTTTTTTCACCAAAACTTTGTTACCAATTTTTATTACTAAATACCTTATTTGTTATCGATAATTTTGTTTCGTATCTTTCTAGGCTTTTGACTTTATTAACACCGCTTTTGTTCAATATGCATGTTTTTCTTTCAAAAATTTGTTTTCTTTGGCTTTCGTACAAAGTTCTCTACTTCTTTATTTTTCAATGTTACAACTCTTATCTCTATTTTTACAGTGTTTTCTTAACTTATTTAATCCTTTAGTTCTCTATAGTTTCATTGGTTTTCTTTTTCTTTCGCCAGCGAATGTTGAAAAAATTCTTAGCTTTCATTCATCAAGCATTTTCTTTTCTTATCTGCTACCTCGCTTCTTTATTAAATTTATTCTCTTTTTTCTTAACTGTAGTTGATTTGTTCCTTAACTTTTTTTAACCAAAACATTGTTTCCAATTTTTATTACTAAATATCTTATTTGTCATTAATAAGTTTGTTTTGTATCTTCCGTGGTTTTGTCTTTCTTAACACCGCTTTTGTTCAATTATTAATGCTCTTCTTTTAAAAAATTGTTTTCTTTTGCTTCCCTCAAAATTCTTTAATTCTTTATTGTTCAATGTAACAATCTTTATCTTTGATTTTTCAATGTGTTTTCTTAACTTATTTTCTCCTTTAGTTCTCTGGTTTCATTGAGTTTTTTTCTTTCTCCAGCAAATGTTGAAAAACCTTTGAACTTTCATTCATCCAGCATTTTTTTCTTATCTGCTGCCTCGTTCCTTTATTAAATTTATCCTCTTTTTGCTTAACTGTAGTTGTGTTCTTCCTTAACTATTTTCACCAAAACTTTTTTCCAATTTTTATTAGTAAATATCTTATTTGTCATTAATAATTTTGTTTTGTATCTTTCGTCGCTTTTGTCTTTCTTGACTCTGCTTTTGTTCAATTATTTATGTTTTTCTTTTAAAATATGGTTTTCTTTGGATTTTCTCAAAGTTCTTTAATTCTTTATTGTTCACTGTAACAGTCTTTATCTTGCTTTTTTCAGTGTTTTCTTAATTTATTTTCTCCTTTAGCTCTCTCTAGTTTTATTGGGTTTATTTCTTTCTCCAGCAAATGCTGAAAAAACTCTTAACTTTCATTCATCAAACATTTTCTTTTCTGATCTGCTACCTCGCTTCACCTCGCTTCTTTATTAAATGTATACTCTTTTTTCTTAACTGTAGTTGATTTGTTCCTTAACTTTTTTTACCAAAACCTTGTTTCAAATTTTTATTACTAAATAACTTATTTGTAATTAATAACTTTGTTTTGTGTCTTTCGTGGCTTTTGTATTTCGTAACACCGCTTTTGTTCAATTATTAATGTTTTCCTTTTAAAAAATTGTTTTCTTTGGCTTCCCTCAAAGTTCTTTAATTCTTAATTGTTCAATGTAACAATCTTTTTCTCTATTTTTTCAGTGTTTTCTTAACTTATTTTCTCCTTTATTTCTCTCTAGTTCCATTGGGTTTTTTATCTTTCACCAGCGAATGTTGAAAAAACTCTTAACTTTCATTCATCAAGCATGTTCTTTTCTTATCTGCTACATTGCTTCTTTATTAAATTTAGTCTCTTTTTTCTTAATTGTAGTTGTTTTGTTCCTTAATATTTTTCACCAAAACTTTGATTCCAATTTTTGTTACTGCGAATCTTATTTGTCATTTATAAATTTGTTTTGTATCTTTCTTGGCTTTTGTCTTTGTTAACACCGCTTCTGTTCAATAATTGACGTTTTTCTTTTAAAAAATTTATTTTTTTTGGCTTTCTTCAAAATTCTTTAATTCTTTAATTTTCAATGTAACAACCTTTTTTTTCAGTGTTTTCTTAACTTATATTCTCTTTTTTTGGTTCTCTCTAGTTTCATAGGGTTTTTTTCTTTCTCCAGGGAATGTTTGAAAAAACTTTTAACTTTCATTTATCAAGCATTTTCTTTTCTTATCTGCTACATCGTTTCTTCATTAAATTTATTCTCTTTTTTCTTAACTGTAGTTCTTTTGCTCCTTACCTTTTTTCACCACAACTTTGTTTCCAATTTTATTTACTAAATTATTTGTCAATAACTTTATTTTGTATCTTTCGTGGCATTGTCTTTCTTAACACCGCTTTTGTTCAACTATTCATTTTTGTCTGTTAAGAAATTGTCTCCTTTAACTTATTTGCTCCTTTAATTCTTTCTAGTTTCATTGGGTTTTTTACTTTCTCCAGGGGTTGTTGAAAAAACTCTTAACTTTCATTCATCAAGCAATTTCTTTTCTTATCTGCTACCTCGCTTTTTTATTAAATTTATTCTCTTTTTTCTTAACTGTAGTTGTTTTGTGCCTTAAGTTTTTTTCACCAAATCTTTGTTTCCAATTTTTATTACTAAATACCTTATTTGTCATTAATAACTTTCTTTTGTATTTTTCGTGGCTTTGTTCTTCCAAACACCGCTTCAGTTGAATTATTCATGTTTTTCTTTTAAACATTTGTTTTCTTTGGCTTTCCTCAAAGTTCTTTAATCCTTTAGTGTTCAATGAAGCAATCTTTAACTCCATTTTTTCAGAATTTTCTTAACTTAATTTCTCCTTTAGTTCTCTCTAGTTTTATTGGGTTTTTTTTTCCAGCGAATGTAGAAAAAATTCTTAACTTTTATTTATCGAATATTTTCGTTTCTTATCTGCTACCTCGCTTCTTTATTAACGTTATTCTCTTTTTCTTAACTGTTATATTTTGTTTCCTAACTTCTTTTAACCAAAACTTTGTTTCCAAATTTTTATTGCTAAATATCTTATTTGTCATTAATAACTTTGTTTTGTATCTTTCGGGGCTTTGTCTTTCTTAACATCGCTTCTGTTCAATTATTCATGTTTTTCTTTTAAAAAGTTATTTTTTTTTGGCTTTCCTCAAAGTTCTTTAATTCTTTATTGTTCAATGTAACAATATTTATCTTTCTTTTTTCAGTGTTATCTTAACTTATTTTCTCCTTTAGTTCTCTCTAGTTTCATTGGATTTTTTTTCTTTCCCCAGCGAATTTTAAAAAAACTCTTAACTTTCACCAAGCATTTTCTTTTCTTATCTACTACCTCGCTTCTTTATTAAATTTATTCTCTTTGTTCTTAACTGTAGTTGTTTTGTGCCTTAACTTTTTCACCAAAACCTTGCTTCCAATTTTTATTACTAAATACCATTGTCATTAATAACTTTGTTTTGTATCATTTGTGGCTTTTGCCTTCCTTAACACCGCTTTGTTCAATTATTGATGTTTTTCTTTTAAAAAATTGCTTTCTTTGGCTTTCTTCAAAGTTCTCTAATTCGTTATTGTTCAATGTAACAATCTTTATCTTTTTTTTTCAGTGTTTTCTTAACTTATTTTCTCCTTTAGTTCTCTCTAGTTTCATCGGGCTTTTTCTTTCTGCAGCGAATGTTGAAAAAACTTTTAACTTACATTCGTCAAGCATTTTCTTTTCGTATCTGCTACCTCGTTTCTTTATTAATTTTTTTTCTTAACTGTAGTTGTTTTGTTCCTAAACTTTTTTTTAACAAAACTCTGTTTCCAATTTTTATTACTAAATATCTTATTTGCCATTAATAACTTTGTTTTGTATCTTTCGTGGCTTTTGTCTTTCTTAACACCGCTTCTGTTCAATTATTCATGTTTTTCTTTAAAAAAATTGTGTTCTTTGGATTCCCTCAAAGTTCTTTAATCTTTTATGGTTCAATGTAACAACTCTATCTCTATTTTTACAGTGTTTTCTTAACTTATTTGCTCCTTTAATTCTCTCTAGTTTCATTGGATTTTGCTTCTTTTTCCACGAATGTTGAAAACACTCTTAACTTTCACTCATCAAGCATTTTCTTTTCTTATCTACAACCTCGTTTCTTTATTAAATTTATTCTTTTTTTTCTTAACTGTAGTTGTTTAGTTTCTTAACTTTTTTTTTAACCAAAACTTTGTTTCCAATTTTTATTACTAAATAACTTATTTGCCATTAATATCTTTGTTTTGTATCTTTCGTAGCTTTTAACTTTCTTAACACCACTTCTGTTCAATGTTTGTTGTTCATGCTTGTTGTTCGTGTTTTTTTTTAAAAATTGTTTTATGGTGTTTATTGGCTTTCCTCAAAATTCTTTAATTCTTTATTGTTCAACGAAACAATCTCTACCTTTGAGTTTTTAATTTGTTTTCTTAACTTATTTTCTCCTTTAGTTCTTTGTAGTTTCATTGGGCTTTTTCTTTCTCCACGAATGTTAAAAAAACTTATAACTTTTATGTATCAAGCATTTTTATTTCTTATCTGCTATATCACTTTTTTATTAAATTTATTCTCTTTTTCCTTAACTGTAGTTGTTTTGTTCCTTAACTTTTTCCCCAAAACTTTGTTTACAGTTTCTATTACTAAATACCTTATTTGTCATTGACATCTTTGTTTTGGATCTTTCGTGAATTTTGACGTTCTTAACACCATTTCTGTCCAATTATTCATGTTTTTCTTTAAAAAAATTGTTTTTTTGGATTTCCTCAAAGTTCTTTAATCTTTTATTGTTCAATGTAACAACTTTATCTCTATTTTTTCAGTGTTTTCTTAACCCATTTTCTCCTTTAATTCTCTCTAGTTTCATTGGGTTTGGCTTCTTTTCCCACGAATGTTGAAAACACTCTTAACTGTCATTCATCAAGCATTTTCTTTTCTTATCTACTACCTTGTTTCTTTATTAAATTTATTCTTTTTTTTCTTAACTGTAGTTTTTTTAACCAAAACTTTGTTTCCAATTTTTATTACTAAATATCTTATTTGCCATTAATAACTTTGTTTTGTATCTTTCGTAGCTTTTGTCTTTCTTAACACCGCTTCTGTTCAATTATTCATTGTTTTCCTTGGCTTTCCGTGAAGTTCTTTAATTCTTTATTGTACATATAACTATCTTTGTCTTTCTTTTTTAGTGACTTCTTAACTTATTTTCCCCTTTCATGTTCTTTAGTTTTTGTTCTAAAAAAATGTACTCTAGGAGAGATTTTAATACTTTATTTAATACGTATTAAAAAAAAATTGATATTTTTTTTATTTATTTCGTTTAAGGTTTGAATATTAATTTTTGTATTTGTATATTAATTAATTTAATTAATATATAATTAATTATTAATATTTAATATTAAGTATTGTTGTGTTATAGTTGCTTCTTGATTTATTCTTTTTAATATCTCGCGATTTATCGGTTTGTTATTACCTGTTGTCTATTTCTTTTTTATTTTTTTTGCTGACGTTTTTTTTCCTTGATATTCATCTGTAAATTATTTTTTAATCTAATTTTTGTGATCTTTACTAGCGCTTTCATGGTACTTCTGTTTTTTATTTATTTTCTCCTTTCACACATCGCATTATTTTCTATGACGAGAGTCTAGAATTTAAATATTCGAAAAAATTGACCATTTTAAAGTTTAGAAAGTTGTTTTATTGTTTTTTGTGGCAAATTTAAGCACTAATGTACTCCCTATTTTTTTCCAGCAAAAGTATCTTATAGTTTTCTCTTTTTCCTCGTTCTTGTCCCACTGTTAAGACATGTTCAATTCGCTCAATTTTTTAAATTGTATGTAAAACTCAAAGTTTTTATTTTTCTGCCCTGCTTTTTGCTTTTACTTTTACTATTCCGATTTTTTGCTGTTTTGATGCTTTTGTCTTTACTGATCTTTTAATATTCTACTGTTTCTACTTTCCACAATATGTACTTCTCCTTATATCTTCTTGCTTGAGGAGACACTTTTGTCTTTTTTTAAGTAACTTTTTTGTTTTTTTTTTTTCAATATGCTGCCTTCTTTTCTTTTTCGCTTCGGCTAGTACCCTTGGTATTTACTTGATATTTTTTATACTTTTACTACTCTTATATAACTTTCGGAATTTGTTTGTTTTGCTTTCTGATTTTAATTTTTCAATATTGCTGTTTTCTATTTTCTTTTCGTTTCATTCTTTTCAATTTCTTGTGATTTATCAGTTTGTTACCACTGATTGTCCTTTATTTATTTTAATATTTTTCTTAATTTTCAATTATTCGTTTCTTTCTTGGTTTCGTCTTTTGTCATTTATTCTTTGCTACATTACTGGATTTTTCAAGCTAATACTGTTCCCGTTTTTTTTTAAAGTATAGAACCAATCAGTGCTATCTCTTCGCAGATAAGACAAATATAATGAAAACGGTTTGCTACATCGAAAATAGGACTAAAACATTACTTTGGTTAAAAAAAATTGCTGAAAATTAAATTTTCAAAATACCAAAATTAGCAAATATCTCAAGAACGGTTAGAGGTGTCGAAAATTAGATTAAAACGTCATCTTAAATAGAAAAATTTACCTGAAAATGAACACTCACTAAACTGTAATAATAACAAACATTCGCAAATATCTCGAAAACGGTTGAGTAAAAATAATGGAGATAAATGATTACTCACTTCAAGGCCTTAAGTCTCGGTGCAAGTAAAATAAATATCTCGAGAACGGTTTGAGGCATCGACAATTGGAACAAAGCATTGTCTTAATAAGAAAGAAATACCTGAAAGTGAGTACTCACTATAGGAGTACAATTTTGAAAATAATGATATTAGCAAATATCTTGAAAACGGTTAGATATGATATACCGAAGTTTCTATTTGCTTGATGTTTTTTACACATTTCCTGCACAATGCTTAGACTTTGCAACTTCTTTCGATTTATTAGTTTGTTGGTACCGATTGTTTTGTCCTCTATCCTGAATATTTATTTACCCTTGCCACTTTAGACACGTCAAATTTTTAATCGCATTTTGCTTATGTATTGTTGTGAAGACCGGCCTCAATATAGGGACGTAGCCCTTGGCAAATCAACAATTAAGTCCTAAAAACAAATTACACCATACGTCAATATATTGCCAAAACAAGCTGGAGGTGACAAATAGTTGCATTAAAAGGGCGCGGTCCACACCTCTTCGCCATTAATAATTTCTTGGGCTGCGTGTAGGCTTTGCCACAGATAAGTCCGTTACCTACCGACAAGACAATTAGAAAAATTTTATTCGGTGCTGACATTTTAAGATCTTGATATGTTTTTCTGCCAGCAGTCTAGGTCACTAAAAAGTGATTTTTTTTCTCTCTCTTGAGCAACAATTTTGTATTACGTACACACGCACATAGCTGATCATTATCCGGTTTCACTAAATAAAGTACTAATTTCTCCTCAATACTAACCATTACCATCCAAAACAAAGACTTGTTGTCACTTATGGATAAAGCTAAAGGTAGACAAGCCCCCATTGTAGCGGCGCCACATTCCTCATGAGTTTGACCTAAAAACGAAATTGTAGACTTTTGCCATAAATTAATTAACAAGAGCACACCCTGACAACTCCTTTGACAACCAGAAAAGAAATTCAATACTTTGGCGCAAATTTCACGCATGTCAGATTTGTTTATACATATTACGGTCCACCTGTTTCTACCATTGTTATTCAAATGTGTATATTTCTTAAGGCCGTAAGTTCTGGTTCATTAAGTAAGTGTCACCGAAACAAACGAATTTGCATATTTCATTAATTGAGTTTTTTCTGGCCGAGTCAATAAAAACACTCGGTATTGACTTAACGATTATTATCTTTTGGGCGGGGCCGCGAGGACGCAAAAATCGAAGCTTAACGTGAAACGTTTTATGGAAATGATATTTTAGTGCTGCTAATTTATGATAAATTAGTTGAGACTGCTTAAGTTGGGTGAATTTCCATTCGGACTTGTGGCCTGTAACATTTAAATTTCAGTTCACACACAGTCTTCATAGTTTTTTTGTTAGTTAAACTTAATAGACTATTTAGGCACTTCACTTTGAAGAAATCATCTAAAACCCTTGAATAAAAAAGACAAGACAGAAAAGCTTAGAAGATGAGAAGTTCTAGAGACTTTCCTTCGCGTTTCCATATCAATTCAGCTTAGCCTACTTAGTCAGTTAATTTTGAAAAATCAACAAAAACCTTTCTTCACTTCTTTGTGGACTTTTTTTTTTGGTTTTCCTTCATCTTAAGGCTTCGATTACTAAAACCTAAAATGAGCATTCTTCTTTCTTCATATAGCAAAATGAACGTAAGAAGACCGAAGCATATAGAGAATACGAGGAGAAGTACTAGGAACAGTCCCTCAGAAATATTCAGAGTCTTCCTGTCAGTTAAACTTTATAGCCTTTTATTGTATAAAACCTTCAACAGGGAAGACAAGACAGAAGAGTATAGAAGATGAAAAGATGTTATAGGGTAACATCGGGAATAATCACAGTCTTCATATCAATCAAAACTTATATTCTATTTTGTCACTTAACTTTGAAAAATCAACGAAATCCTCTCAATAGTTTTGCTTCACTTCCTCGTAGACACTTATTTTCCTTCATCTTATTTTATCTTATCATTATGACTAATACGTAAAATGAGCACCTCACTTAATTCATATAGTGACATGCAGATAAGGAAGATCAAATTCTATATAGTAGATGACAAAAATTTCTAGAGTTCTATATTTTTGGTTTTTCTTCATTTTAGGTCTTCTTTCACTAAAACGTAAAGTGAGCACTTTACTTTCTTGACATAGCGAGTTGAAGATAAAGAAGATCGAAGTCTATATAGAAAATGATGGGAAGTTCTAGGGTTATTCTATCAGAAAAAATCGCAATCTCTTTATCAATTAATTTTTTAAGTCTAGTTAGACACATTTTTAAGAATCCATCCAAAACCTGTGAATACAGAAGACAAGACAGAGAGTGTAGGAAAGAAGTTCTAGAGTCATTCCTAACAATCCAAACAAACTTTATGGCCTATTTAGTCACTTAATTTTGAAGAAATCAACAAAATTCCTTGAATCTCATTTTTTCACGACCTTATTTTTGGTTGAAAATTGAAATGAAGATAAAGAAGACCGAAGTCTATACAGAAAATGAAGATTAGTTTTAGGAACAGTCCTCTAACGAATATTCACAATCTCCTTATCAGTTAAATTTTATAGTATTCACTTTGAAGTAATCATCAAAAACCCTTAAATGAGGTAAAGAAAAGAGAGGGGTGTAGAAGATGAAAAGAAGTTATAGAGTCATTACTTCGATATTAATTACAGTCTCCATATCACACTATAGCTTATCTAGTCACGGAACTTTGAATAAATTAACAAAAATTTTTGAATATTTCTTCACTCCTTGGTAGACATTTATTTTTTGTTTTCCTTCATCTTATGCCTTCTTTTACTAGGACGCAAAACTAGTACCTTACTTTCTTCATGCAGCGAAGTGAAGATAAAGAAGGCCGAAGTCTATATAGAAGATGAAGATAAGTTTTAAAAATATTCTCTCAGAAATATTCTTTCTTCTTATCAGTTAAACTCTATAGCCTATTTGGGCAGTTCATTTTAAAGAAATCTTCAAAAACCCTTGAATAAAGATAACAAGGCAGATGAAGAAAGCGTTCTAGAATTATTCCTTCGGGATTAGTCACAGTTACCATCTCAATCAAACTTTATAGCCCATTTTCGCTTAATTTTAAAGAAATGAACAAAAACTTTTGAATCTCAATCCTTCGCTCTCTTGTAGACGTTTATTTTTGATTTTTCTTCATTTTGGGACTTCTTTTACTAAGACGTAAACTGATCAACTCATTTTCTTCATTAAAATAAAGAAGGCAAAAATCTCTTTAGAAAATGAATACAGGTTGTAAGATGATTCCTATTTAGGCATTTAGCTTTGAAGAAATTAACAAAAACTTTTGAGCGTCATTTCTTCATTTCCTTGTAGACGTTGGTTTTTGGTTATTAATAGGAAGTAAAATTGGCGTCTTATTTTCTTTCTAAAGCGAAATGAAGATAGCGAAGACCGAACTCTATGTAGAAGATAAAGAGAGAAGAAAGAAGTATTCACAGTCTCCTTATCAGTTTAACTTTATAGTTTTCATTTTCAAGAAATCATCAAAAACCCTTAAATACGGAGGGCAAAGAAGAGAGAAGAGTGTAGAAGATAAAAAAAAAGTTATAGAACCATTAATCCGAGATTAATCACAGTCTCCATATCAATCAACTTATAGCTTATCTCGTCACGTATCTTTGAAGAAATTAACAAAAACTTTTGAATCTCATCTCTTCACTCCTTTGTAGACTTTCGTTATTTTTGGTTTTCCTTCATCCTATGCCTTCTTTTACTAAGACGCAAAACTAATACCTTACTTTCTTTTTATAGCGAAGTGAAGATAAAGAAGACCGGGTATAGAAGATGAAGATAAGTTTTGGGGTCGTTCTTTCAGAAATATTCCTTCTTATCAGTTAAACTCTACAGCCTATTTGGGCAATTCATATTGAAGAAGTCTTCGAAAACCTTTGAATAAAGATAACAAGACAGAGGAGTGTAGAAGATGAAGAAAAGGCTCTAGAGTTATTCATTTGGGATTAATCACAGTCATCATATCAGTCAAACTTTATAGCCTATTTTCACTCTTAAATTTGAAGAAATGAGCAAAAACTTTTGAATCTCAATTCTTCACTTTCTTTTAGACGTTTATTTTTGATTTTCCTTCATTTTGGGCCTTCTTTTACTAAGACGTAAAATGAACAACTCATTTTCTTCATTAAGATGAGGAAGACAAAAATCTCTTTAAAAAATGAAAACAGGTTTTAAGGTCATTCTTATTTAGTCATTTAACCTTGAAGAAATTAACAAAAACTTTTGAAAGTCATTTCTTCATTACTTCCAGATTAATCACAGTCTCCGTATCAATCGAACTCTATAGCTTATCTACTCACGTAACTTTGAAGAAATTAATACAAATTTTTGAATCTAATTTCTTCACTCTTTTGTAGACATTTATTTTTGGTTTTCCTTCATCTTATGCCTTCTTTTACTAAGACGCAAAACTAGCATCTTACTTTCTTCATACAGCGAAGTGAAGATAAAAAAGACCGAAGTCTATATAGAAGATCAAGATAACTTTTAATGTCATTCTCTCAGAAATATTCCGTCTTCCTATCAGTTAAACTCTATAGCCTATTTGGGCAGTTCATTTTGAAGAAACCTTTAAAAGCCCTTGAATAAAGATATCAAGACAGATGAAGAAAGCGTTCTGGAGTTATTCTTTTGGGTTTAGTCACAGTTATCATATCAATCAAACTTTATAGCCCATTTTCGCTTAATTTTAAAGAAATGAACAAAAACCTTTGAATCTCAATTCTTCATTTTCTTGTAGACGTTTATTTTTGATTTTCCTTCATTTTAGGCCTTCTTTTACTAAGACGTAAAATGAACAACTCATTTTCTTCATGAAAATAAAGAAGACCAAAATCTCTTTAGAAAATGAATACAGGTTGTAAGATCATTCCTATTTAGTCATTTAGCTTTGAAGAAATGAACACAAACTTTTAAACGTCATTTCTTCATTTTCTCGTTGACGTTTATTTTTGGTTATTAATAGGAAGTAAAATTGGCGCCTCATTTCTTTTCTAAAGCGAAATGAAGATAGCCAAGACCGAAGTCTATGTAGAAGATAAAGAGAGATTTTACGGTCATTCCCTCAGAAAGAAAAATTCACAGTCTCCTTATCGGTTACACTTTATGGTATTTATTTTGAAGAAATCATCAAAAACCCTTAAATAAGGTAAAGAAGAGAGAAGAATGTAGAAGATGAAAACAAGTTATAGAGTCATTACTTCGATATTAATCATAGTCTCCATATCAATCAATTATAGCTTATCTAGTCACGTAACTTTGAAGAAATTAACAAAAACTTTTGAATCTCATTTCTTCACTCCTTTGTAGACTTTTGTTATTTTTGGTTTTTCTTCATCCTATGCCTTCTTTTACTAAGACGCAAAACTAATACCTTCCATTCTTCTTATACCGAAGTGAAGATAAACAAGTCCGAGTATAGAAGATGAAGATAAGTTTTAGGGTCGTTCTTTAAGAAATATTCCGTCTTATCAGTGAAACTCTGTAGCCTATTTGGGCAATTCATTTTGAAGAAGTCTTCAAAAACCTTTGAATAAAGATAACAAGACAGAGGAGTGTAGAAGATGAAGAAAAGGCTCCAGAGTTATTCTTTTGGGATTAATCACAGTCATCATATCAATCAAATTTTATAGCATATTTTCACTCTTAAATTTGAAAAAATGGCAAAAACTTTTGAATCACAATTCTTCACTTTCTTTGAGACGTTTATTTTTGATTGTCCTTCATTTTGGGCCTTCTTGTACTAAGACGTAAAACGAACAACTCATTTTCTTCATTAAGGTAAAGAAGACAAAAATATCTTTAAAAAGTGAAAACAGGTTTCAAGGTCATTCTTATTTAGTCATTTAACCTTGAAGAAATTAACAAAAACTTTTGAAAGTCATTTCTTCATTACTTCGAGATTAATCACAGTCTCCGTATCAATCGAACTCTATAGCTTATCTACTCACGTAACTTTGAAGAAATTAATAAACATTTTTGAATCTAATTTCTTCACTCTTTTGTAGACATTTATTTTTGGTTTTCCTTCATCTTATGCCTTCTTTTACTAAGACGCAAAACTAGCATCTTACTTTTTTCATACAGCGTATAAAAAAGACCGAAGTCTATATAGAAGATCAAGATAACTTTTAATGTCATTCTCTCAGAAATATTCCGTCTTAGTATCAATTAAACTCTATAGCCTATTTGGGCAGTTCATTTTGAAGAAACCTTTAAAAGCCCTTGAATAAAGATATCAAGACAGATGAAGAAAGCGTTCTGGAGTTATTCTTTCGAGATTAATCACAGTCATCATATCAATCAAACTTTATAGCGTAGTTTCACCTAATTTTAAAGAAATTAACAAAAACCTTTGAATCTCCATTCTTCACTTTCTTGTAGTCGTTTATTTTTGGTTTTTCTTCATTTTGGGCGTTCTATTACTAAGACGTAAAATGAACAACTCATTTTCATCATTAAAATAAAGAAGACAAAAATCTCTTTATAAAATGAAATTAGGTTGTAAGATGATTTAGCTTTGAAGAAATTAACAAACACTTTTCAACGTCATTTCTTCATTTCCTTGTGGACAATTATTTTTGGTTAGTAATAGGACGTAAAGTAAGCGCCTTGTTTTCTTCCTGTAGCGAAATGAAGATAAAGAAGACCGAAGTATATATAAAAGATAAAGGGAGATTCTACACAGTTTCCTTATCAGTTAAATTTATAGTCTTCATTTTAAAGAAATTGTCAAAAAAAACCTTAAATAAGTTAAAGAAGAGAGAAGTATGGAGAAAATAAAAAGAAATTATAGAATCATTACTTCGAGATTAATCGCAGTCTCCATATCAAACAAACTCTATAGCTGATATAGTCACAATTTTTTGAAGAAATTAACAAAATATTTTGAACCTCATTTCTTCACTCCTTTGTAGACATTTATTTTTGGTTTTCCTTCATCTTATGCCTTCTTTTACTAAGATACAAAACTAGCACCTTACTTTCTTCATACAGCGAAGTGAAGATAAAAAAGATCGAAGTCTATGTAGAAGATGAAGATAACTTTTAATGTCATTCTCTCAGAAATATTCCTTCTTCTTTTCAATTAAACTCTATAGCCTATTTGGGCAGTTCATTTTGAAGAAATCTTCACAAACACTTGACTAAAGAAAACAAGACAGAAGAGTGTAGAAGATGAAGAAAACGTTCTAGAGTTATTCTTTCGAGATTAATCACAGTCATCATATCAATCAAGCTTTATAGCCTAGTTTCACCTAATTTTGAAGAAATTAACAAAAACCTTTGAATCTCCATTCTTCACTTTCTTGTAGTCGTTTATTTTTGGTTTTTCTTCATTTTGGGCGTTCTATTACTAAGACGTAAAATGAACAACTCATTTTCATCATTAAAATAAAGAAGACAAAAATGTCTTTATACAATGAAATCAGGTAGTAAGATGATTTAGCTTTGAAGAAATTAACAAACACTTTTCAACGTCATTTCTTCATTTCCTTGTGGACTCTTATTTTTGGTTATTAATAGGACGTAAAGTAAGCGCCTTGTTTTCTTCCTGTAGCGAAATGAAGATAAAGAAGGCCGAAGTATATATAAAAGATAAAGAGAGATTCTACGTTCATTTCCTCAGAAAGAAATATTCACAGCTTCCTTATCAGTTAAATTTATAGTCTTCATTTTAAAGAAATTGTCAAAAAAAACCTTAAATAAGTTAAAGAAGAGAGAAGTATGAAGAAAATGAAAAGAAATTATAGAATCATTACTTCGAGATTAATCACAGTCTCCATATCAAACAAACTCTATAGCTGATATAGTCACAATTTTTTGAAGAAATTAACAAAATCTTTTGAACCTCATTTCTTCACTCCTTTGTAGATATTTATTTTTGGTTTTCCTTCATCTTATGCCTTCTTTTACTAAGATACAAAACTAGCACCTTACTTTCTTCATACAGCAAAGTGAAGATAAAAAAGACCGAAGTCTATATAGAAGATGAAGATAACTTTTAATGTCATTCTCACAGAAATATTCCGTTTTCTTATCACTTAAACTCTATAGCCTATTTGGGCAGTTCATTTTGAAGAAATCTTCAAAAACACTTGACTAAAAAAACAAGACAGAAGAGTGTAGAAGATGAAGAAAACGTTCTAGAGTTATTCTTCGAGATTAATCACAGTCATCATATCAATCAAACTTTATAGCCTATCTTCACCTAATTTTAAAGAAATTAACAAAAACCTTTGCATCTCAATTCTTCACTTTCTTGTAGTCGTTTATTTTTGGTTTTTCATCACTTTGGGCGTTCTATTACTAAGATGTAAAATGAACAACTCATTTTCATCATTAAAATAAAGAAGACAAAAATCTCTTTATAAAATGAAATCAGGTTGTAAGATGATTTAGCCTTGAAGAAATTAACAAACACTTTTCAACGTCATTTCTTCATTTCCTTGTGGACAATTATTTTTGGTTAGTAATAGGACGTAAAGTAAGCGCCTTGTTTTCTTCTTGTAGCGAAATAAAGATAAAGAAGACCGAAGTATATATAAAAGATAAAGAGAGATTCTACGTTCATTTCCTCAGAAAGAAATATTCACAGTTTCCTTATCAGTTAAATTTATAGTCTTCATTTTAAAGAAATTGTCAAAAAAAAAAACCTTAAATAAGTTAAAGAAGAGAGAAGTATGGAGAAAATGAAAAGAAATTATAGAATCATTACTTCGAGATTCATCACAGTCACCTCATTCAACCTCATCAACCTCATTTCTTCACTCCTTTGTAGACATTTATTTTTGGTTTTCCTTCATCTTATGCCTTCTTTTACTAAGGCGCAAAGTTAGCACCTTACTTTCTTCATGTAGCGAAGTGAAGATAAAAAAGTCCGAGTATAGAATATGAAGATAAGTTTTAAGGTTACTCTCTTAAAAATATTCAGTCTCTTTATCAGTTAGAATATTTATGATACATATTATTATTATTTTGAAGATATCTCCAAAAACCCCTGAGTAAAGAAAACAAGGCATAATAGTGGAGAAGATGAAGAAAACGTTCCTAGAGTTATTCTTTCGAGATTAATCACTGTCAGCATATCAAACAAAGTTTTTAGCCTATTTTCACTTAATTTTGAATAAATGGACAAAAAAATTTGAATCTCAATTATTCACTTTCGTGTAGAATAAGAGGCAAAATGAGCAACTTGCTTTCTTCATAAAGTAAAGTGAAGATACAGACGCCGAATATAGGAGATGAACAAAAAACTATATAGAAGATGAAATAAAGTTTTCTCTCAGAAATGTACACAGTCTCCTTAGTGAAGTGAAGATAAGGAAGACCGAAGTCTATATAGAAGATGGAAAGAAGTTCTAGGATTAGTCCCTCAGAAATATTCAGAGTTTCCTTATCAGTTAAACTTTAGAGTCTATTTAGGCACTTAATTTTGAAGAAATCATCAAAAATCCTTGAATAAAGAAGATAAAGATAATCGAAGAACGGTAAAGATGAAAAAAGTTCTATTTAGTCACTTTGAAGAAATCAACAAAAAGCTTTGAATCGCATTTCTTCAATTCCTTTTAGAAGTGAATTTCCGGTTTTCCTTCACATGATGTTTTCTTTTACTTAGACGTAAAATGAGCAACTTACTTTCTTCGTAAAGTAAAATGAAGATAAAGAGGCCGAATATACAAGAAGATATAAAATCTATATATAAGACAAAATAAACTTCTAGGGTTATTCTCTCAGAAATATTCACAGTCTCCTTGTTAGTTAAACTCTATAGTCTATGTAGGCACTTTATTTTAAGAACTCACCAAAAACCCTTAAATAAAGAAGACAAGACAGAAAAGTACAAAAGATGAAAAGAAGTTCTAGAATCATTTCCACAGGATTAATCAGAGCCTCCATATCAATCAAACTTGAAGGCATATTTAGTCACTTACTTTTAAAGAAATCAACAAAGGCTTTTGAATCACATTTCTTCACTTCCTTCTAGAAGTTGATATCTGGTTCCTGCTTTTACTATAACGCTAAATGAACAATTTACTTTCTTCATCTAGTAAAATAGAAATGAAAAGACCGAAGTCCATATAGAAGATGAAGAGAAGTTCTAGGGCCGTTTAGCTTAATGAGGCACTTCGTTTCAAAGAAATCTTCAAAAACTTCAAAAAAGAAGTTTTAGAGTTTTAGGGATTAATCACAGTCTCATATCAATCAAACTTTATAGCTTATTTAGACATCTATTTAGGCAATTTTGAAGAGATCAACGAACTCATTTTAATCTCATTTCTCCACTTTCTTGTAGACGTTCATTTTTTGGGTTTTCTTCATTTTATGCCTTCTTTTAAAAAGACGTACGTTCTGTGAACATTCTCTCAAGAATATGTATAATTTGCGTATATTAGTCAAATTTTATAGCCTATTTGGAGACCTAGAAGGGTTTGTCTCATTTATTAAAATATTATTTAATTAATTTCTTCTTCCTTTAATCCTATTGATTATTCTGCTTCTATTTACACATGATATCAAATACTTTCACAGTAATATTCGTTCTTCAGTGAAATGAAGCTGAAGAAGGGAAAAATTGAAAATAAAAAGCTGACTCAAGGATTTTCATTTTAGTACAACTGTAAATTGGCTTATAGCGTAGTTTGTTGGAACGTTCGAAGATCTAGAAAACCTGGTCTTCTTTATTAAAATATGAATCAAATCATTTCTTCTTCTGACTATGCATTTTGGAAAAAGAGTACTATGAATTCCATAAATTAAGTTTCTTCTTAAAACATCACGTCCTTCAAAATTTTTATATTCTTTCCTCAGAGAAATTAGGATGTATATGAATACTATTTTTAAAAGATAAAAAGTTGCTCTTAGAAGATAAGAATTTGAAGTGAAATTTGGTTGTCAAGTGTGAAATCATTTTTAATTGCAGTTCAAATTCAAACTCAAACCATACAGAGAACAAATGTACATTCAGAGAACTGGTTGTTGTTCAAGTCGAATAAAAAATCTTTGTAAAATTTAGTGTCCACTGTGGAAGCGCCTTTAGATGGCCGTTAATTTGGAAACATATAGATAAATATTGACCGATGTGGAGGCATCTTAAGAACCAAAATACCGCTAATGCGTGTCGGTAAATATTTGAATGTTTTAATGCGGCAGCAACGCGTACATGTGCAGCAATAGTAAACCGGATATGTGGTCTTGCAAATGCAAATAGAAAACAAGCAAAACCACAATCGGCGGTACCGTCTTCCTGGAGGGACTCTTAGCACGCCTCGAGTTACATAATGGGTTGCTTCAACACGGAATTAAATGACTGTAATTGGACCATTTTGGCCCAATAATCATCGATATTTCTTCTTATTAGTGTCCATCGGTTCTTATTCGTGTCTGCTGCTATAATAGAAGTCTAACTCTTCTTTTATGGTGAGCAGCAAAGTTCAAAGCAATTTCTAGTCGAATAGTCAAACATAATGTGAGCTAAATTGTTTCAGATTGGTTCGGTATAGCTTTTGAATAGAATTCAGATTAAAAATGAGATAAAAAATACCTTCAGCCGAGGAAGCGGTGAAACAATGAGAACGATTTTGCAATAATAGCTTCGTGGTTGTATACGTATAGGAAATTTCTAATTTCTCCTTTGAACGGAGCAATAGCCACTGGACTATGGCAATTTTTTCACGGCTAACAGTACAACAAAGCAATAAATAATACCTATCGGTATGTTATTACTTCTGAAGCCATATTTCGTAACCTAATGGATTTTTAAGTGGCGTGCAAAACTCGTCTAGAGGAAACGTTCTTGGGTCATGCCTCCGAATCAGACAGATTTAGATCAAGGTGATAGTTGGTGTGAATTAAACATAACAAATAGCCGCTCTTAATCAATTTCATACCAAAACTGCACTTTACCACCAAATGGCAGGAAGATTTTTAGGAAGGCACATCAGTCTCCTCCTCTTCTTCTTCTTCGCGTATTCGTACGTCCTACAAACTGCTGAGCCATAATTATCACTGGGCCGTTAACAGTTAGCGCGATATATTAAACAGGTAGTTCGTAAACAAAACGAGTGTTTCTCAATTTGGAAATGGACAATGGCGCTGTTGATTTGGGTGAAACGTCAACATAGGCCTCGCTGCCTAGGTTAGTGCTTAATAGTCCAATTGAAAAGAAAGTGCTAAGTGGACGACAAGAGGTTATTTTGTCGCCGCTGGAAAGCTTCAAAAATAGAGACAAGTCATCCGCTTCTTAGAATAAAACGGTGCTAACAGGTAGAATGGTTCTATAATTAATTAGATGCACAATTGTCACACTGTGTGCAATTGCGAATTACTTTATGGGTATAAAAGGCTTTCTGACGCCACACGGTATTTTATGGAGGCTGTTAAAAGAAGAGAGAAAGCAGAGAAAAAAACAGGGTTGATACGTAAAAAAAAATTGCGGTCTCGTGTTACCCAACCAAAGAAATTTTCAGCGAGGTATATTAGAGATTGAAATTTTGAGCTTTTTTGCAGAAAATTCGAGTTTAAAATATACAAATAGTCAATATTTATAGTTTGGAAATTGAAAACTTATCTGCTTTCCATGTTTCCGTAATATTGCAGCAACACAATATCTGGGCAAGAATAAAAGAGCAAGCTCTCCTCTATGTAATTGTTAGGACAGGTTATATCTGGTTAGTTTAGGTGAGTTTAGTTATCTTTTTGGTTTGTTTAGTTTCACGGTTTTGTAAGGTTAGTTCAGGTTAGTTTAATTATCAGTTTGTTAGTTAAATTAGTTTAGATTCCTGTTTTGGTTAGTTATGTAGCTTTTTGTTTGGTTTAGTTTCGCTGGTTTGGTAACTAAACTACCTATAGTTTTGTTACCTGTTATGTTCAAGTTACACGAGTTATTGGTTTGGTTACTCTAGTTTCATATTTTTATAAGGTTGGTTTAGGTTAGTTTTGCTACCTATAACGAACTCGCTTTTGTTATAAATTCAGTCAGATTTTCTCTGATTAGCTTGTGTTAGTATTGGTTAGTTCTAGTTAGAATGAATTATTTGTCTGTTAGTCCGGCTAGTTTGGTTTCCTGTTTTGGTTAGCTTAGGTTATTTTAGTTATCTGTTATGATGAAGTTAAGTTAATTCAGTTCTTGTTACAGACAAGTAAGTCTTTCTCTTTAGTAACAGAAACCGTGCTTCTAAAAGCCAGCTTCTCTATATTTGTTAGGACAAGTTATATCTGGTTAGTTCAAGTTACTTTAGTTATCTCTTTAATTAGTATAGTTTCATGTTTTTGTTAGTTAATGTTAGTTCAGGTTAGTTTAACTACCTGTAATAAACCCACTTTTCATTTAATGTATAAGTCAGATTATCTCTGATTAGCTTGTGTTAGTATTGGTTAGTTCAAGTTAGATTAATTATCTGCCTTTTAGTCCGTTTAGTTTAGTTTCCTGTTTTGGTTAGCTTAGGTTAGTTTAGTTATGTGTTATGCTTAGTTTAAGTTAACTCACTTCCTGTTATAGAAGAGTAAGTCGTAAGTAACAAAAAGCGGACTACAAAAAATTACTTTAGTTATCTCTTTGATTAGTCTAGTTTCATGTTTTTGTTAGTGAAGGTTGGTTCAGGTTAGTTTAACTACCTGTGATGAACCCGCTTTTCATATAATTTTTAATTCAGATCATCTCTGATTCGCTTGTGTTAGTACTAGTTAGTTCAAGTTAGATTACTATCTCTCTGTTAGTCTGGTAAACTTAGTATAAGTTAGTTCAGTTCTTGTTATATACGAGCAAACCTTAACTAACAAAAAGCAGGCTTCTAAGAGGCAGCTTCTCCACAATGGTTGGGACAAGTTATATCTGGTTAGTTCAGGTTACTTTAGTTATCTCTTTGATTAGTCTAGTTTCATATTTTTGTTTGTTAAGGTTAGTTCAGTCAGGTTACTTTAACTGTTATGAACCCATTTTTCATATAATTTATATGTCAGATTATCTCTGATTAGCTTGTGTTAGTATTGGTTAGTTCAAGTTAGAATAATTATCTGCCAATTAGTGCGGCTAGTTTTAGTGCGGCTAGGTTTAGTTTAGTTTCCTGTTTTGGTTAGATTAGGCAAGTTCTGTTATCTGTTAAACTTAATTCAGTTCTTGTTATAGACGAGTAAGTCTTAAGTAACAAAAAGCGTGCTCCTAAGGGCCACCTTCTCTGTAATTGTTACGACAAGTTATATCTGGTTAGTTCAAACAACTTTAGTTAGGTTAGTTTAGTTTCTGTTTAGTTAGGTTAGTTTAGTTTAGTTTTCTGTGTTTTTGTTAGTTAAAGTTAGTTCAGGTTAGTTTAGTTACTTGTAATGATTTAATGAAGATTTTCATCTAAATTTGAAGTCTGATTTGGTTACTTCAAGTTACTTCAAGATACTGGTTAGTTCAAGTTAGGGTTAATTATCTGTCTGTTGGTCCGGTTAGTTTAGTTACCTGTTTTCGTTAACTTAGGTTAGTTTAGTTATCTGTTATGCTGAAGTTAAATTAGTTTAGTTCTTGTTACAGACGAGTAAGTCGTAAGTAACAAAAAGCGCGCTCCTAAGAGCCAGACGGTCTATATTTTTTAGGACAAGTTATATCTGGTGAGTTCAAGTTACGTTAGTTATCTCTTTGATTAGTCTAGTTTCATGTTCTTGTTAGTTAATGTTAGTTCAGGTTATTGATGAACCCATTTTTCATATAATTTTTACGTTAGTTTACCTCTGATTACCTTGTGATAGTATCGATTAGTTCAAGTTAGATTAATTATCGGTCTGTTAGTCCGGTTAGTTTAGTTTCCTGTTTTGGTTAACTTAGGTTAGTGTAGTTATCTGTTATGCTTAGTTCAGTTCTTGTTATAGATGAGTAGATCTTAAGTACAAAAACCGGGCTTCTAAGAGCCAGCTTCTCTATATTAGTCAGAACAAGTTATATCCGGTTAGCTCAAGTTAATTTAGTTCTCATTGATTAGTCTAGTTGCATGTTTTTGTTAATTAAGGTTAGTTCAGGTTAGTTTAACTACCTGCGATGAACCCGCTTTTCATATAATTTCTAAGTCAGATTATCTCTGATTCGCTTGTGTTATTACTTACTTAGTTCATTTTATATTAATTATCTGTCTATTAGTCTGATTAGTTTAGTATCCTGTTTTGAATAGCTTAGGTTAGTTTAGTTATCTGTTGTGGTTAGTTTAATTTAGTTCATTTCTTGTTATAGATGAGTAAGTCCTAAGTAACAAAAAGCGGGTTCCTAAGAGCGAGCTTTTCTTTATTTGTTAGGACAAGTTATATCTGGTTAGTTCAAGTTACTTTAGTTTTCTCTTCTGTTAGTTTAGGTTAGTATAGTTAGTTCAGGTTAGTTTAATTATCGCTTTGTCAGTTAGATTAGTTTAGATGTCTGTCATAGTTAGTATAAGTTAATTCTTGCTATAGATTAATTAATATGTGGGCAAGAATAAAAAAGCTATTTCTAAATTTAATTGTTAGGTCAGGTTATATTTGGCTAGTTCAGGTTAGTTTAGTTATCTGTTATGCTGAAGTTAAGTTAGTCCAGTTCTTGTTACAGACGAGTAAGTCTTAGGTAACAAAAAGCAGGCTTCTAAGACCCACTTTCTCTATATTTATTAGTACAAGTTATATCTGGTTAGTTCAAGTTACGTTAGTTACCTTTTTGGTTAGTCTAGTTTCATGTTTTTGTTAGTTAATGCTAGTTCAGGTTGGTTTAACTACCTGTGATGAACCCGCTTTTCATATAATTTCTAGATCAAATTATATCTGATTAGCTTGTGTTAGTATTGATTAGTTCAAGTTAGATTAATTATCTGTCTGTTAGTCTGGTTAGTTTAGTTTCCTGTTTTGGCTAGCTTAGGTTAGTTTATGTATCTCTTATGCTGAAGTTAAGTTAGCCCAATTCTTGTTACAGACGAGTAAGGCTTACGTAACAAAAAGCAGGCATCTAAGACCCAAGTTCTCTATATGTATTTATTAGGACAAGTTATATTTGGTTAGTTCAAGTTACGTTAGTTATCTTTTTGGTTAGTCTTGTTTTATGTTTTTGTTAGTTAATTTTAGTTCAGGTTGGTTTAACTACCTGTGATGAACCCGATTTTCATATAAGTTCTAGATCAAATTATCTCTGATTAGCTCGTGTTAGTATTGGTTAGTTCAAGTTAGATTAATCATCTGTCCCTTAGTCCGGTTAGTTTAGTTTCCTGTTTTGGTTAGCTTAGATTGGTTTAGTTATCTCTTATGCTAAAGTTAAGTTAGTTCAGTTCTTGTTAAAGACGAGTAAGTCTTAAGTAACAAAAAGCGGGCTTCTAAGACCCAGCTTCTCTATAATTGTTAGGACAAGTTATTTCTCTCAGTTAGTTCAAGTTACTTTAGTTATCCCTTTGGTTAGTTTAGTTTCATGTTTTTGTTAGTTAAAGTTAGTTCAGGCTAGTTTAGTAACCTGTGATGAACCCGATTTTCATATAAATTATGAGTCAGATTAGATACATTATTACATTACCTAGTTAGTCTAGGTTAGTTTAAGTTAGTTTAATTATCTGTCTGTTTTGTTAGTTTAGTTTCCTATTTCGGTTAGCTTGAATCAGTTTAGTTATCTGTTATGGCTAGTTCAGGTTAGATTAGTTACTTGTTAAGAATCCGCTATTCATATAATTTCTAAGTTAGTTCTCTGGTTAGTTGGTGTTAGTTTAATTTTATGTCTGTTAGTTAGGTTAGTTTAGTTTCTTCTTTTGGCTAACGCAGTTTAGTTTAATTATCAGTTTTGGTTAGTTTAGGTTAGGTCAGTTCTGGCTACAGATTAGTAAGTTGTAAGTAATAAAAAGCACTTTCCTATAATTGTTAGGACAAGTTATATATCTTGTTAATTCAGGTTAGTATAATTATCTCTTTGGTTGGTTTCATGCATTTGGTAATTTCTAGTTTTGTTAGTTTAGGTTAGTTTAATTACTTGTGATAAATTTTTCATGTAGTTTCTAAGTCACATTATCTCTGGTTAGCTTATGTTAACTTAGGTTAGTTTAGTTATCTGTTATTGTTAGTTTAGGTTAGTCATTTAAACTAGTATGTGTTCAGTAACAAAAAAAAACTATCTTTATATAATGGCTGGGATAACTTATATCAGGTTAGTTCCGGTTACTTTATTTATCTATTTATTTAGTTTAATTATCTGCCTGTTAGGTTATTTTAGTTTCCTATTTTGATTAGCTTGGATTAGTTTAGTTATCTGTGAAGGTTAGTTCAGGTTAGTTTAGTTACTTGTTAAGAATCCGCTTTCCATATAGTTTCTAGGTCAGACTATCTTTGGTTAGTTTGTGTTACTTTAGGTTAGTTTATGTAAACTAGTATGTGTTCAGTAAAAAAAATATTTATTTAATTGCTAGGACAAGTTATACCTGGTTGGTTCCGCTTACTTTATTTATCTTTTTGGTTCAAGGTTATTTCATGCATTTGCTAATGTCATGTTTTCTTGGTTCAGGTTAGATTAATTAACTGTGATAAATTTGGTTTCATATAATTTCTAAGTCAAATTATCTCTGGTTAGCTTATGTTAGCTTAGGTTAGTTTAGTTATTTGTTATTGTTAGTTTAGGTTAATTTATGTAAACTAGTATGTGTTCAGCAGAAAAAAAACTTTATTTAATTGCGAGGACAAGTTATATTTGGTTAATTCCACTTAATTTATTTATCTTTTTGTTTAGTTTAGTTTTATGGTTTTTAGGTTAGTTAGGTTAGTTGAGGTTAGCTCAGGTTAGTTTAGTTACCTGCTATAAACCCACTTTTAATACAAACTCTAGATCAGATTATCTCTGGTTAGCTTGTGCTGGTTTGGGTTAGTTCAAGTTTGTTTAATTATCTGTTTGTTAGGTTAGTTTAGGTTAGTTCAGTAACTTGTTAAGAATCTTCACTTTTCATATAATTTCTAGGTCAGATTATCTCTGGTTAGTTCGTTTAGTTTAGGTTAGTTTAATTATCTGTTATTGTTAGTTTAGATTGGGTCAGTTTTGGCTACAGATGAGTAAGTAGTAAGTAATGAAAAGCACTTTCCTATAATTGTTAGGACAAGCAGTTATATATCTCGTTAATTCAGGTTAGTTTATTTATTTCTTTGGTTGGTTAGTTGCAGGTAATGGTTAGTTAAGGTTTTTTGAATTTTCGTCATGGATTAGTTTATCTTAGATCAAGTTAGTTCAGGTTAGTTCTTGTTAGTTCAGTGATATATTCCCAAATTAGAGCGAGTTTATTAGCATTAAAAAGATACAACTGCACGTTCAGAAAGACGAAGATGGGCTCTGATGAGTCGGTTATATACAAAATCGGTTATATACAAGGTCGGTTATATATAATATCAAGTTTTGGAACAATTCTATGGGAAGCTTGGGCACTGTTGTAGAGAACCAACACGCCCTGACCGATACCTCCATAACTGATCAAATCATCATCCCAAACAGAAAAGGGAAGTCATAAAGATTCTGCCGGTGGGAGCTAAGGAAATTGGTGAACCGGCTGAATTGGAATGGGAAATGAAGCATCTGAAAAGAGCTTATGGTTGGAATGGATACAGCAAGCACGACTTCGATAAGGCCGTCCGTCCAAGAAATGTAGAGCGCCATGAAAGAACAACAGGAGAAGATGGATCGGTAGGCTACTGGAAAAGCGCTATGTTAAAGCTGTCTTTAAACCCACTCAATACAACAGAACTTGAGTTCGGTTAAAGACCGCAGAGATCCCCGGAGTTTACCGAGTTTCATGCAGCTGTGGTGCGGTACACATTGACACTACAAAACGCAGTGTCAACACAAGGATTACGGAACACAAGAGGAGTTGTAGGCTAGGACAAACACAAAGGTTAGCAGTAGCAGAGCATGCTCTCTCTGGAGGTCACGACATCCTTTTCAACCAGGTGGATATTTTATACCAATCGCAACGTTTCTATCCGAGACTAACGAGAAAGGCCATTGAGATCTTTAAACACGACAACAATTTCAACAGGCAGGAGGAAATTACGTTTCTAAATGCAGACTGGAAGCGAGTTCTACGACATACTTCAAGTGCGCCCGAAACCTTGCGCCACTCTAACAGAGCTCACCCCAGTCGAGTCAGTCAACGTCAGGAAGCACTTGATCGCCGATTGTCTCATTCCCTTTGATAATGCCTGAACCAGCTGTAGACGAAACGCTAGAAAGAAATACCATTAGACCATGACTTCGGAGCCCGGAAATCACTTTAGATTATATTTTGACTGGCCGTTGAAACCTTCATAGCCTTATGTTTCTATCGTCTTTGCAAAAAGCTTATTGTCTTTTTTTTTTGTTTTTTAACATTCATTTTTTTATTATTTTATTAATTAATCTCGATATATTACTTTTTGCTTTAAAAAACGAGCTTCGAAGCACTCTAGTTCAATGCCGGTAGAGGTATTAGCCCTCGGAATAAGTGTTTCTGTTTATCACCTTCTCAATACTTGCAATATTTGGGAAATATAGAAATCAGATAAGTTTTCAAATTATAAATATTGCCTCTTTTGCATAATTTAAACTATAGCTTACTCCAAAACAGCTAAAAATTTCAATCTCTGTCTTTTTCTATGAATGAAAAAGTTGTGCCAAAGGACCTTCATCAGCAATTTAAGGTTACCCATTACGTTGATGGTCAACGAACTTTTTGGTTCCGAAGACCGGTACTGCTCGTCGAACCAACCAAAATATAAAAGAACGCAATCGGTGTCAGCATGCACGAGTGCACACCCGAAATTTCTATCTTACTATTATTATAATGCAACAATATACTCACCAAATCCCACTTAAACTCTTCTTTTCACTCGAATCCGAACGGACTAAGCCGTTTGGATACGCTAAAGTAGACGTTTTCGGTCGTTGGTCACGAAATAGTAACCCAACTCTTGAGCTTATCGTGCTGTTATTAATAAAGTTGATTGAATAATAATAAAAGCGGTCCGGTTCTTGTCGAAAAAATTGTGGCGAACACTATAGGAAACTAAAGGTCATCTACACGGTTCTCGGATAACCGCTTCCTTAGACGCGCCTCAAGGCTGCCACGGTTTCCGTCGCAGTGCAATTAAAAGCACATAATTTAGGTGGACGACATGCACTTCATAACACATTGCTAGGTCCCCTAGGGAGTCCCGAAAAAATCGTTTGCTTTGGCCAAGTTGCCGGTTTGCCGTCTTATTACCATTATTAGCAGGCCAATCAGACTGAAACCGTAAATGATGTTTAATTTGGAACCATGCCCCGGAAGAAGAAACGCGAATTAATAATATTTTTGATGTTATTTTTTTCGTGCCGAATGCATAAAAAGTTTAATGTTTTCGACTCTGTTGGTCCGCCAATTAAGGCTTCCTCCGGCAGTGGACGTAATACGGGCAGATATCCATCGCATATACGTTGAAAGCATCTAATTAAACGGGGTATAATGTGCGAAATGGTCGAATAAATGAGGTTTGAATTATTTTCCTTTTGGTTGCTTATACATACACAAATTAGGTTAGTTCAGGTTCCAGTTGCAATGTTACTTTTAATTTGATGACACCGGCTCATAACTGTTCAGTTATCAAACAACTGTCACTTTGATAAACACTTGATGACTGGCTAATTATTCTACGACAAAGTATATATACAATGGAAACTACATAAGTCTTAAGTCGGTACTATTAAAGGTAGCAAAGTTGTGGCAGGCAATAAGCAAATTGTTATTTTTTTTTTGATATTGGTGATGAAGAGGAGATCTGTGATGCCTTTGAAGTGGCAATTTGTTTCTTCAAATTGCCAATTCATGTAATGGGCTTTCAGTTCTTCGAAAAGCCTAGATGAGTAGTCTCTTTGGATTCATGTCTTTAAAGATTATGTTCACACTTTTAAAATGTCCTGTGCTTCTGAGGAGAAAGAAATTTTTATTCCTCTGAGGTGGATAGGAAAAAGTGTTTTAAAAACTACGATTTCTGATCCATTTCAAAGAAGCAAGCGCCTCTGAAGAGGCAATTTTTTCCAAAATTGCCAAATCTGCATTCAGTTCGAATGGTCTAGAGGAGAGCACAAATTTGTAGTATCCTGTTTCCTTGATTCAGGTCTCTATAGACTGTTCTTCAGAAGAACGGAACAAACTGATCATGCTTGTGACACGCTTCCTATGCTTCTGAGGAAAAAAAATTCCATACGTCTGAGGAGAACTTTTGCAAAGTTCTAACAAACTGAGGTAGATAGAAAAAAATGTTTTAAAAACAGCGATTTCTGATCAATTTACAACAGAGTAAACGCTTCTGAGAAGGCCTTTTTTTTGTCATATCGCCACATCCTAATATATGTTTTCACTGCTAAAAATAGTGATGGCATAAACTCAATTGATGGTATCTGGGAAAAATTTCCTTTAGTTAATGCTTCTGACCATAGTGCCTCTCAGGGAAACGAATTTCCCTTGTCTCTCAAGAGAACCTTTTTAAGCTCCCAATTTAGGGATAGGGACAGAATGTGATTCTGTTGCTTCTACTTTCCTCGCAATCTTCTCAATCTGATCGGCAATCTGCTCAAGAAAGTCAGAAGAAAGCCGAAGCAACCGGTTGGAACCTGTTTCTTCTGCGTTCCGCAACGTCCTTCAGGATTTTCAGGAGATGCAATGTCACATCTTGCTGGACGTTGAGCAGAAGCACAAAAAACTGAGCTGAAGCAAATACTTTCGTCGCACTTTCGTCGCAATCGGCTCAACCTGATCTGCAACCTGGTCATTCTGACTTCGAGCTTCTGCTCATTGCTCTGTTCAACTGGAGATGCAATTTTGCTGAATATATCCTCCATTTAAGTGTATGAGCTCGTCTGCGAGGTATACAAGGTATTGCGTCTACGAGGGTATTTTAAAGTCCCACACGTGTGATGGACAGATAATTTTCTGGAAACTTCTTATCTTTGGAAGGCTCATTTAGCATTATCACCACTCCTTGTTTCCTCCTCATTAGCTGTAGCCCAGGTTTGTGTTTGTTACAGCACAGAAGTAATGCTGCACCCTTCTTTTCCCTTAACTTCACCGGTAGTCTATCAGACCTTTTTAACCCCTGCGGTTCTTCCTCCTCAGAATCCGAATAGTCAATCAACGGCGAAGAGATGAAGATTATCATCGTTTGGTTGATCATTTAGCTTCACTCTCTTTCTAGTGTTCTGCCTTATCCTTGTTGCTATACGACATAACGTTTCTGCTCTACAAAGGCTGTAGGTAGTACTTGTTGCTTCTGAGACAAGTACAACCATACACTCCTGAAGACAACAATGTTTGTAGAGGTGGTTTAGAGTTCGAAAAGGTCAGGAAAGTGTGAATATGAATATGGGGTAATGATTTGCTTACTGCGGTAGTAGTCTAATATCGTTGTTTCTAAGTCCCGAGGGAAGACAAGATACGATGACGAAAAGATGAGTACATAGAGCCGAGTGAGGAACCGAAAAACGTGCTAATGAGGAATTTGCTTCTATTTTTTTAGGGGAGAGAGAGGCGTGAGTTTAAGTCTTCTTACTAAGACACTAGACGCCCATAGTATGAGAGTTTTACTCAATAAAATCCCCATATGCTTGAGCATTTTGAACTTGAACCTATTGACAATCTTCTCCGAAACTCCCTTTTCTCTATTTTCACATTTCATAGTCTTTCTAACTTTGAACAAGCATCTTCACCACGTGGTTTTTGATACTCTGGGCTCCGACATGAAAGACCTTATCATTGAGGTAACTCTCGATCAGTTGGGACTGATCATTTTGCCGACATAACTAGATCACTCAGCTTGTAGGTGAGTTCAACATTCAGCAGGTTTTAATCCTTCTGGACTTTGAACAGAAGCGTAAAGGTGATTGAGCAGAAGGATTGAACAGGAAGCAGAAGTGGGCAGCAAAATGTGATTCTGTTGCTTTACACACATCGACAATCTGATCAATCTAACGTTGAGCAGAAGCGACAAGAAGAAAGCCGAAGCAACGGGTTACATCCTGTTGCTTCTGCGTTCCCCAACGTTTTTCGCGATTTTAAGTAGATGCAATGTTATATTTTGCTGGACGTTGAGTAGAAGCACAAAAAAACAGAGCAGAAGCGAATATTGAGCAGAAAGCAGAAGAGAGCAACACGATATGCTTTCCTCTACTTTCGGCGCTATCTGCTCAATCTGATGTGCAAACTAATCAATATAAAGTTGAGCTTCTGCTCAAGTGGAGATACAATTTTGCTGAATATTGCCAGCAACTAGTCGTGTGAGCTCGTCTACGAGTTTTCCAGGGTATTTTGAAGTTCTACACGTGTGATGACCAGATAGTTTTCTGGAAACTTCTTATCTTTGGAAGGTTCATTTAGCATAGTCACCGCGCGGTTTTCGATACTCCGGGCGCCGGCATGAAGGATCTTATCTTTGAGGTAACAATCGATCAGTTGGGACTGCTTAGTTTGCCGACATACCTAGGTCACTCAGTTGGTAAATGATCAAACGCGGCCCCACGTTGGGCGCCAATTTATCTGAGACGGTTTATTCTCACATGAAAGTCAATGACAAAATAAAAGCGAAATAAAAGCACTGCCTGACGTGGTGTGGTCATATATTATAAAAGAGACAAAAAAAAAAAAAAAATCAAACAAATTCAACAAACTCAACAATACGCTAAGGCTGGTGTGTAGGTAGTGTGATGGCCAAGAGCCCCTTAAAGCGAACACTTGCGGTCACCAACATATTAAGATTGTGAAGTGGCTCAGATAAAGCTCGGCTATAGGAGTGGGTGCGCCACCTGTTGCCCACAGGCTCAACAGGACGCCTTCCAGGTGGAAGGGAAACCTTAGTAAATTTGGGGCCACCGCAAGAGTTCACTCCAATATAAATTAAACGTAGCAAAGTCGTTGGCCAAATAAGAGTAATCAGTTACACATTCAAAAGATCTTACCACTAATTTACATACATTGTCGGGGGGGAGAACTTATGGGGTTACAACAGTCCACTGTCCTGTCAGTCTAGGGATGTAGGTTAGCGTGACTTGGTGACAGTAGTCTGTAGTGGACTCGATAGCTATGGTGAAGTTCGCTATACGCAGTTCAAGCCCCTATCTAGCAGCGCCAAGGTACTGCCTTTATACGCAGTTCAAGCCCCTACCTAGCACCTAGGGATACAATGAACTCTAATATTCGAAAACCAAGAGAATAGCAAGAAAAAGGTGAAATACTAGTAATGAAATCGCTGAAGGCACATGGCTGGAAGACTTACCTCCGAGGAGGACACAAACCACCACTAAAATTTCTCTGAAGTGGGTCGTCCCACACCAAACTGGAACTCCGCCGTCGGCGCTCAAACACTCGCAATCCAATAAGCGGCAAGGTATTTCTCAAGTGAGGTTGGTCGGCAAAATCCCGTGACGAAACGGTAATTTCGGCCACGCAAAACAGCACTAAAGGTGGCTCGAAATTTTACACCAAGAAAAGCCGAAAAATCCTCAGGATGCCTGAGATAAATCGCAAATTCGGAGTTTTCTTTTTCCACGACCAACCTTCACGCCGGCAGCAAATTCCAAGACAGAAAATGAAAGACAATGACGGAAGCCAAGTGAAAAAGTCAAAAAGTCACTCTCAACAGTGTCAACACTGTCAGACGTCAACCGAACAAAGAGAAGCTAAAAGTAGACAACGTAAAAAAATCCAAAATTATTAACTGCAAGATGAAAACTATCCAATAAGGAAAATAGCAAAAAGATCCAGATGGCAAAGACATTGAGTGTAATGAGGCCAAGGAGCAATTAAAAAGGTAACTTTATTCATAAAATTCCAATGGAGAAACCAAACTGTTACAACGCTCAACATCTAGCAAGTTTCAATCCTTCTGAACTTTGAACTGAAGCATGAAGGTGATTGAGCAGAAGCGGAGATTGAACAGAAAGCAGAAGAGAGCAACAAAATGTGATTCTGTTGCTTCTGCTTTTGTTGAAATCTTCTTCATCTGAGATGCAATCTGGTGAATCTAACTTTGAGCAGAAGTGACGAAAGCAGAAGAAAACTGAAGCAACTGGCTTCATCTAGTTGTTTTTGGGTTCCGCAACGTCTTTTAGGATTTTCAGAAGATGCAATGTTACATCTTGCTGGACGTTGAGCAGAAGCACAAAAAAGATTGAGCAGAAGTGAATATTGAGAAGAGAGCAACACGATGTGCTTTTCTCTACTTTCGTGGCAATCTGCTCAATCTGTTCATCGCTTCATGAGCTTTTGTTCATCGCTCTGCTCAACTAGAGGTGCAATTTTGCTCAATTTAGCCGCTAGTTAGGTGTGTGAACTCATCTACGAATTTTTCCAGGGTATTTTGAAGCCCACCACGCATGATGGACAGATAGTTTTCTGGAAACTTCTTATCTTTAGCATTATCACCACTCCTTGTTTACGCCTCGTTAGTTGTAACCCAGGTTTGTGTTTGTTACAGCACAGAATAATGCTACACCCTTCTTTTCTCTTAACTTCACCGGGGTCTACCAGGCCTATTTGACCCCTGCGGTTCTTCCTCTTCAGATGCCGAATAGTCAATCAACCGCCAGAAAATGAAGATTGTCATCTTCTGGTTGATCATTTAACTTCAGTCCCCTCCTGAGGCTTTTCTACAAATGCCAAAAGTAACCTAAACCCCAAATCTAGCTCGTACAACTTTTAATTTTAACTGTTTGCAATCACTCGAAACTTTCCCTAAGCACCTGCGATCATCATACGTGTGGTACCTATCGCGATTCCTCCTATATATTGTCGCCTCTGGTCCTGAACCAGCACAAGCCCAAATGCTCGTTGGTCACCCAGAAGAATGTCAAAATCTTCCTGTGCATAAATTGGTTTTGACTTCTCTTTTAATATGATCCTTTTATCGTAACAACACGTGCTATCCTTCAGGATGTTGACGCCGATATTGCTCGCAAGCTTGGTTTCTTGGGAAGCCAGAATAGGCTGCTTTATTCCCATTAAAATTAGCTCTACCTCGTACTTTCTGGCAAGTAATCCCTTGACGTTTCAGGACAAAATAATAAGGGACTCAGTAGGTCTACTAATTCTTCCTCAATGAATAGAAGATTTTTATAAGTGACTTGTGGCGGAACTTCATCTACCCACTCACAGGTGGCAGCGCCGAAATTTCACCCTCCGAGTCACAGATGGCAGCATTAGTCGAAATCCTTCATAACATCACACCGCCTTTCCTGCGCCTTCCGGCACTCTGAAGACCTTAAAACGCCCGTTTGTATGCACGAAAATACTTTTTTATTACTTAACTTTAAGTTGGATTGAGTACGTTCGACGGAATTTTCTTCTTCTGAATCATGCACTCATTATTTTTCCTTTTCAACAATGGTCTTCCAGTCCTGAGGATTTTCCACCTTTTCAATAATTTTCCTCGAAACTAGGATTTTCTAATGTAGGCTTTAATTGGTGGATACATGTCACTTTACCCATCAGCAGTTTAAAGGTCTGATAGCTGCTAAGCACCTCCTAGAGCGTTCTGAGTATTTTATTTTGATGGTGTAAATTTTGACACTTTAGCGTTAAAATTTGTTGTCTACTACCTGAGTGAAACACTAGACAAACGGTACCAATTTTCACATCTCATAAGGAACGAATAGATAACTTGTTAACCTAGTTTTTATCACCTTTTATTAACATCTATTAACTTATTAACTTATTAAAAGATGCACATATCTCGTTATCAACTTAAATAAATATGAGCAAAACGCATAATAAGCAAATCAGAATTAAAGAATTGTAGTGAGTCAAAAATGAGAAAATAAAAAGCAGGAAAGCCTGTACAAGAAACAGTTATTACAAGGTAGTCACAAGGAGTCAAAAAATTAGAAAATTGAACAACAAAAAAGTTCAAATTTTAGTCATTTTGAACAAGAAAACTCAAAACTAATTAAATCGAAGAGACGTGTAAAGTTTCAACAATTTAAGTTATGAAGAATTTAGCAAATCTTAGTAGATAAATGAACCAATGAATGGATTTCCTCCAACAAAATTCCTACTGAATAATCAAATTTAAAAGTTTCGAACAATTTTTTTTTTGAAATATTAGTAATCAATTTACCGAGAAATTTCCAAAAGGGTATTTGAGAACCACAAACATTTCTTTTCAATATATAGGAATTTTATTAGAGTCAGTCAAGTTTAGTCAGTTTGGTAATAAAAATCGCAAAATTTGTGTAAAAAAATGGGGTTTACAATGAACACTTGGATTGTTTACACCATAAAAAACCTCTCTGATTAATTTATTTGAGACCCATAAAAAAATCTTCCGGTGGAGTTTAGTGCAGACCAAAACCATGTTAGGAAAATAGACTTTCTACTTTTATAGACGTTATCTCACAATTTCTCCATGACGAAAAATGCTCTTTATACATTGTGTCAATAGATAAAACAGCTGCAAAAGACTGAGGCATTCATTCGTAAACGATCCTCTTTGATATTCCCATATCAACAATACAAAAAATTCAGATCAAGCGATTAAAGTCTCGCTACGTCTCGCATCAACAAAAATCTTTGTTGACGATCCACGTGCTTAGAATGGTACCAATTCCAATAAACTTTCTTTTGCAGCATAAATACTAAATCTCAATATAATATTAAAAAAAACAATGGGATTACTAGGGGTTTCCTTGCTACCCAGCCGTTGATCTCTCGGAGAGCCCAACGGGCAGTAAAGCGAGAAAACCTCATGCATTTGCGGTACCGTAGCTCTGTACACATACACATATGCAACCTTGAAACGCATTTGCGTCCCCATCAAGGAAACCCAACCAAACCCAACGGCCGGCCGAAGTGGTACCACTCGGTTGGTACCAGAGACCCAGTACACCTCATTTGAAATTTCGACGGTGTGGGTCAGATTTAGATCCGAGCCACCTGCTCCCCACTTCGCGCGGCAGTACGGCTACCAGCTCTTCAGTCAGTCTTTTGCAGTACCTCAGAGGTACGCCGCTGAACCGTACTTCGTGTGGTGCCGTTGTTGCTATTGTTCATAAAGCGGCGGCCGACGGTGATGCTAATAATTGTGAGTTGAGGAGGTATCCCGGCTTGCATCGAACCCTGAACGTGGATTTGTGTGGGAAATTTAGTGCTGGACGGGTGTGAGTGCTAAGATGTGAACAGTGAAGAGGATTTAGACCGGATTTTCGCTCGAGGATTGTCGCTTCCAACCCTAGAGGTACCACACCGATTGTTTTGTCTTAGAGCTAAGTTTGGTGCACGACAACAAGCGACATTCCAATACCAGAGCCGTTGCTGGGTGTAGCGCTTTATTATGAGCATAACATGTTTTTATGTCATTCTCGGATTTATTAAAGACCGTATTATGCAAATTTCACTACCTGGTTGGCTGGTTACAGTGTGAACAATATTTTAACCCGGCTAAAAATAGGAATATTTGGGTACAACGATCTTCCCACGGGCTGCAATATTCAAATTGCAGCAATATGTTACTGAAGAGTTGATTTTTATTGATGTGACATTTAAAAAAATTTACCTCGAAAGAGATTTGCATTTAATGGAGAAAGGTCGAAATTTGAATAACGTGGGGGTATGTGAAGATGAAGGAAGAAATTTTTGTTCTATTCTTGAAAAATTTTATAAAGAGAATTATATCCTAAAAGTCAATTTCTTTTTGTATGGAAATATATTGAGCAAGATTCCTTCTAATATAAGAAAAACTATAAAAAGTTCAGCAGTGTGGTTGATTTAAACTTCTTTTGGAGTGATGCAGTTTTGTATTCCTACAGTTTTTATCACTTCACATCTTGTCAAATTTCTTCACACTGTCATAGAATTTGCAGCTAACTGTATCTTTGTCGACAAAATGTTGAGGCCTTTTTTTTAAGGAATCCTTTAGGGGTTAATGTTGCTGACACTAGTAAAAACTCTATTTCACTGCTCGGTTTCTATATAAGAAAATATCTTCACTAACAGCCATCTGCAGATACGTGTTCCCAATATTTTCCATAAAAAAGTCTTAATTTTGTTGGTGAGACTAATGAGACTTTAAATTGGTCAGCTTTGTAATTGTTGCAGGATTAATTGGCTGGAATTAAGCAATAATTTCTGAGAAGCTAACGATACGTATGGTTTTTTGGTTGCCATTATTTCCATCCTCACTCCAATAAGTAGTATTAACACTGGTACATTTTCTTTCTGGTAAAAGGCTTTGTCACTTATTTCATTACCAGCTTTATTCCATTAAAAGTACACCTTCATTCACTCAGGCTAGTTCAGGTTAAAACCACCTTGCGGTTAGGAAAAGTTCTCAGCACAATTTTAGTTTTTCAATACTTTTTCTGTGAATCACCAATTGAAAAACCCTGCATATATACAATATCTCATCAAGAAATAGAAGGTATTCATTTCTTACTTACCATTATCGTTCTTTACCACCTTCCATCAATGCAAATCTCGTAGACATTTTTTTTTGCAGAACTACATATTTTTCTGAAGAAGTACGTTTTCCAACTTTTGGTTTCAGTTTGTTTTAACTTCATACATATTTCAACTCAGATATTGCAGTCATGTGAACTATTTTTGCAAATTTTCTTCCTTACTACCTGAATCGATTTCTTCAGATTTCCTCTCATTTCCTTCATTTAACGTCCGTTATACTTCCATATTTGTTATTCTAGAATCTGTATCTTTAATTTATCTTCTACACTGTAATTGATCAGTGTTTGATCTATGTTTAAGAAACTGTCCATAATGGTCTATTGATTCATATTATCACTGTTACGCGCGATTTTTTTTTTAGTTCTTATTTGCTTGAGAGATTGCATGTCAATGAAAGAAATATTTTTTCAAGACACTTGAAGGGTCAAATAATTACTACAGAAAATTACAATGATCAAGAAGAAATTATTAAGATCACTAAAGTTGAACAAAAGGACTATCAATCAACCAAAAACAAAAAGACTAAAAATACTTGAGAGTTAAGTCTATGCGTAATGCTTTGCGTCTTATGCGAGTGCAAGACAAATAAAAAGTTTATTTCACATTTTGAAAATCGCCGACTTTTTGACCAATATTTAGGTCTTCCTCAGGACGTTTTCAGTTTATGAAAGTTCTAAATCACAGCGAGAACAAAATTTCACTATTCAAATACATATCAGAAAGAGCACATAAAGACCACAAATAAAACGAGGGAAGCCATTCGGCGGAACGACTTTAAATCCCTGAGGTAGAATCAAATATTTGGTCGAAACTTACACTTTTTTTTAAACTACACCTGGGTCTTCCTCATGGCTTTTTCAGTTTCTGAAAATTTTAAATCACACCAAAAATAAAATTCCAATATTCAAATATACCCCAGAACGAGCACATAAAGACCGCAAATAAAACGAGAGAAGCAACCCGGCGAAACGACTTTAAAGCCCTGAGAAAGACTCAAATAAACGTCAAAACGTTGGAGTTTTGACCTATAGATAGGTCTTCTTCAGGGCTATTTCAGTTTCTGAAAATTTTAAATCGCACCGAGAGATTTAAGTGTTCAATTATACAGCTGAACGAGTATATAAAGACCATAAATAAAGCGAGAGGAGCAACTCGTCGGAACGAATTTAAAGCTTTGAGAATGACTCAAACAAGGATCGAAACGTTGGTGTTTTGACCTATGCTTAGGTCTTCCTCAAGGCTTTTTCAATTTGTGAAAATTTTAAGTCAAACCAAGAACAAAATTTCAATATTTAAATACACACGAGAATGAGCACAAAAAGACCATAAATAAAATGAGAGAAGCAACTCGGCGGAATAACTATAAAGCCCTGACGAATACTCAAATATAGGTCGAAACGTTGGCGTTTTGATCTATACTTATATCTTCCTCAGGGCTTTTTCAGTTTGTGAAAATTTTAAATCACACCAAGAACAAAATTTCAATATTCAAATGGACACGAGAACGAGCACATAAAGCCATAAATAAAACGCGATAAACAACTCGGCGGAACGACTTTAAAGTCCTGAGGAAGACTCAAATATAGGTCAAAACGTTGGCGTTTTGACCTACACTTTGGCCTTCCTCAGAGCTTTTTCAGTTTGTGAAAATTTCAATCACACCGAGAACAAAATTTCAATGTTCAAATATTCACCAGAACGAGCCTATAAAGACCATAAATAAAACGAGAGAAGCAACTCGGCAAAACGACTTTAAAGCCCTGAGGAAGACTCAAGGATAGGCTGAAACGTTGGCGTTTTGACCTATACTTGGGTCTTTCTGAGGGCTTTTTCAGTTTGTGAAAATTGTAAATCACACCGAGAACAAAATTTCAGTATTCAATTATACACCAGAACGAGCACATAAAGAACATAAATAAAACGAAAGAAGCAATTCGGTGGAACAACTATAAAGCCCTGAGGAAGACTTAAATATACGTCAAAACGTTAACGTTGTGACCTATACTTGGGTCTTCCTCAGGACTTTTTCAGTTTGTGAAAATTTTAAATCGCACTCACAACAAAAATTCAATATTCAAATACACACCAGAACGAGCATATAAAGACCATAAATAAAACGAGAGAAGCAACTCGGCAAAACGACTTTAAAGCCCTGATGAAGACTCTGAGGATTGGCTGAAACGTTGGCGTTTTGACCTATACTTGGGTCTTCCTCAGGGCTTTTTCAGTTTGTGAAAATTTTAAATCACACCAAGAACAAAATTTCAATATTCAAATAGACACGAGAACGAGCACATAAAGCCATAAATAAAACGCGATAAACAACTCGGCGGAACGACTTTAAAGTCCTGAGGAAGACTCAAATATAGGTCAAAACGTTGGCGTTTTGACCTACACTTTGGCCTTCCTCAGAGCTTTTTCAGTTTGTGAAAATTTCAATCACACCGAGAACAAAATTTCAATATTCAAATATTCACCAGAACGAGCATATAAAGACCATAAATAAAACGAGAGAAGCAACTCGGCAAAACGACTTTAAAGCCCTGAGGAAGACTCAAGGATAGGCTGAAACGTTGGCGTTTTGACCTATACTTGGGTCTTTTTGAGAGCTTTTTCAGTTTGTGAAAATTGTAAATCACACCGAGAACAAAATTTCAATATTCAAATATTCACCAGAACGAGCATATAAAGACCATAAATAAAACGAGAGAAGCAACTCGGCAAAACGACTTTAAAGCCCTGATGAAGACTCTGAGGATTGGCTGAAACGTTGGCGTTTTGACCTATACTTGGGTCTTTCTGAGGGCTTTTTCAGTTTGTGAAAATTGTAAATCACACCGAGAACAAAATTTCAGTATTCAATTATACACCAGAACGAGCACATAAAGAATATAAATAAAACGAAAGAAGCAATTCGGTGGAACAACTATAAAGCCCTGAGGAAGACTTAAATATTCGTCGAAACGTTGACGTTGTGACCTATACTTGGGTCTTCCTCAGGACTTTTTCAGTTTGTGAAAATTTTAAATCGCACTCACAACAAAAATTCAATATTCAAATGCACACCAGAACGAGCATATAAAGACCATAAATAAAACGAGAGAAGCAACTCGGCAAAACGACTTTAAAGCCCTGAGGAAAACTCTGAGGATTGGCTGAAACGTTGGCGTTTTGACCTATACTTGGGTCTCTCTGAGGGCTTTTTCAGTTTGTGAAAATTGTAAATCACACCGAGAACAAAATTTCAGTATTCAATTATACACCAGAACGAGCACATAAAGAATATAAATAAAACGAAAGAAGCAATTCGGTGGAACAACTATAAAGCCCTGAGGAAGACCTAAATATACGTCGAAACGTTGACGTTGTGACCTATACTTGGGTCTTCCTCAGGACTTTTTCAGTTTGTGAAAATTTTAAATCGCACTCACAACAAAAATTCAATATTCAAATACACACCAGAACGTGCATATAAAGACCATAAGTGAAACGAGAGAAGCAACTCGGCAAAACGACTTTAAAGCCCTGAGGTAAACTCTGAGGATTGGCTGAATCGTTGGCGTTTTGACCTATACTTGGGTCTCTCTGAGGGCTTTTTCAGTTTGCGAAAATTGTAAATCACACCGAGAACAAAATTTCAGTATTCAATTATACACCAGAACGAGCACATAAAGAATATAAATAAAACGAAAGAAGCAATTCGGTGGAACAACTATAAAGCCCTGAGGAAGACTTAAATATACGTCGAAACGTTGACGTTGTGACCTATACTTGGGTCTTCCTCAGGACTTTTTCAGTTTGTGAAAATTTTAAATCGCACTCACAACAAAAATTCAATATTCAAATACACACCAGAACGTGCATATAAAGACCATAAATAAAACGAGGGAAGCAACTCGGCAAAACGACTTTAAAGCCCTGAGGAAAACTCTGAGGATTGGCTGAAACGTTGGCGTTTTGACCTATACTTGGGTCTCTCTGAGGGCTTTTTCAGTTTGTGAAAATTGTAGATCATACCGAGAACAAAATTTCAGTATTCAATTATACACCAGAACGAGCACATAAAGAATATAAATAAAACGAAAGAAGCAATTCGGTGGAACAACTATAAAGCCCTGAGGAAAACTTAAATATACGTCGAAACGTTGACGTTGTGACCTATACTTGGGTCTTCCTCAGGACTTTTTCAGTTTGTGAAAATTTTAAATCGCACTCACAACAAAAATTCTATATTCAAATACACACCAGAACGTGCATATAAAGACCATAAGTAAAACGAGAGAAGCAACTCGGCAAAACGACTTTAAAGCCCTGAGGTAAACTCTGAGGATTGGCTGAAACGTTGGCGTTTTGACCTATACTTGGGTCTCTCTGAGGGCTTTTTCAGTTTGTGAAAATTGTAAATCACACCGAGAACAAAATTTCAGTATTCAATTATACACCAGAACGAGCACATAAAGAATATAAATAAAACGAAAGAAGCAATTCGGTGGAACAACTATAAAGCCCTGAGGAAGACTTAAATATACGTCGAAACGTTGACGTTGTGACCTATACTTGGGTCTTCCTCAGGACTTTTTCAGTTTGTGAAAATTTTAAATCGCACTCACAACAAAAATTCAATATTCAAATACACACCAGAACGTGCATATAAAGACCATAAATAAAACGAGGGAAGCAACTCGGCAAAACGACTTTAAAGCCCTGAGGAAAACTCTGAGGATTGGCTGAAACGTTGGCGTTTTGACCTATACTTGGGTCTCTCTGAGGGCTTTTTCAGTTTGTGAAAATTGTAGATCACACCGAGAACAAAATTTCAGTATTCAATTATACACCAGAACGAGCACATAAAGAATATAAATAAAACGAAAGAAGCAATTCGGTGGAACAACTATAAAGCCCTGAGGAAGACTTAAATATACGTCGAAACGTTGACGTTGTGACCTATACTTGGGTCTTCCTCAGGACTTTTTCAGTTTGTGAAAATTTTAAATCGCACTCACAACAAAAATTCAATATTCAAATACACACCAGAACGTGCATATAAAGACCATAAATAAAACGAGGGAAGCAACTCGGCAAAACGACTTTAAAGCCCTGAGGAAAACTCTGAGGATTGGCTGAAACGTTGACGTTTTGACCTATACTTGGGTCTCTCTGAGGGCTTTTTCAGTTTGTGAAAATTGTAGATCATACCGAGAACAAAATTTCAGTATTCAATTATACACCAGAACGAGCACATAAAGAATATAAATAAAACGAAAGAAGCAATTCGGTGGAACAACTATAAAGCCCTGAGGAAAACTTAAATATACGTCGAAACGTTGACGTTGTGACCTATACTTGGGTCTTCCTCAGGACTTTTTCAGTTTGTGAAAATTTTAAATCACACCGAGAACCGAATTTTAGAATTCAAATGCACACCAGAACGATCACATAAATGCCATAAATGAAACGACAGAAACAACTCGGCGGAACGACTTTAAAACCTTGAGGAAGTCTCATATATAGGCCGATACGTTGGCGATTTGTAAATTGTGTAGCAGTTTTTATTTCTCCTACACACGTTGTTGATCTTAGGTTAACAATAAGCGATCAGTAGAATTAGCAAAGGTGATGAAAACGAAAAAGTTAATAAAATCAGAAAAGTAAACACTTAGAAGTCGAAAATAAATTGCAGAATCATATCAATAATATTAGAATAGTTAATAAAAAATGACCAAAAATCACTAATTTTTTTCACAATTTTTTTTAAAAAGTCAAATTTTTAAATTTATTAAAAAAACAAAAGTCTGGAGAAACAGAAAATACCTAGGAGAAAGGGTTAATAAATAAAGTGGCCATGGTGAGTATCCTGTGAGGGATAAAGGAATAAATAGATAAACAACAGCGTCCAAAAAGTATAAAACGAAGAAAGAAGTAATAGTGAAGATGGAAAATAGGAGCTAAAAATAGAAGAATATAAGTTTAAACAAAAAACTAACAATTGCAACGGGAAATGGTTAAGCCTGGAGAACGAGAAAATAGAGCAAGAGCATTGTTGTAAAGTAAGCAAAAAGGAAATGTAAAGGCAAAAAAGATTAAAGAATATTACAAAAACCGCGAGTGAATGATTGCACGAAGAAAAAAATAAACAAAATTCAAGAAGGAAAAATTAATAAGAAGAACCCACAATAATTTAAAAATAACAAGTTAACCTCGAAAAGAATTGAACAGCTAAAAAATATGATAGAATTCAACCCATACCATTACAATCTCAAGAAAATGGCTTGTAGTTAGAAGTTAGGTAATAAACTAAATGAACATAAAAAGATTAAGTAAAAGCAGGCTTAAGGATTAAAAGCTCAAAGTTCTAGTAGAACTAAATAATGTAATAAAAAAAAATAAGAATGAGAAAGAAAAGAGAACAACTAAGAACAGTTAACGGAGATAAACGATTTGTTAATAGAAGCACATTGCAAAAATAAACAAGATTATTAAATATTAAATAAAATTATTAAATTCTCATCAAAAAAATATGATCAGCAGTCACATTCAAACTTGACATTTCAGCTTATAGCAGGTGCCATAGTTTTTGTCTTGATCTCCTTGTGATTTTTTCCTGGTTCTCCTTCCGGTTTTAGAGATTCTTTTTTTACTTCTAAAACATGCAGAACATGTCTATGAAGACAATATCCATCAAGAGAGTAGCATAAGTTTGTGTAGAAAGAGTCACCCAAGTCAATGCTGACTCATTATGTGGTAACTAAGCTACTATTCGTGGTGACCGGTATATTCTCGAAGACATACGAATTACGTGGTTTTAGAAAATAATTTCAAATTGGTTCAGGGTTCAGGTGAAGTTTGGGTTCACCTCATATTGAAGATTGAGATCTCCTGGTAAGACCTTTGCTATTGAGGCGTCATCAGAGTTACAATAAATCGGAAAAGAAAACCAATAATATGGGGCCTAGAACAACTGATCACTGCGGAACTCTTTGGGAAACCCCCAAATGTCAAAAAGCCCCAACCTTCATCTCTGTGATTCAACTGTGTTGAAAACAGTTTCTTTTGAAGAGTCAGAGATTCTTATTTATCCTGCTTAAGTATTTTGATAACTAACAATCAATATGCTGACCCTGGAATTTAGTTTCCATTGTCCATCCGGTAGTCATTTTTCCTGTGGCCCCACACCAGGAAAATTAATTGGAGTTGACTAGAGCAGACATAATTTTATATACTTTCTAGGAACTTTCCATTGACGAACTGGTTAATTAATTAAAGACAAACGAAATGTATTAGAAATTAGCGTGTCTCGCCTCTTCATAGTGCAAAAAAAACCTCATTTGCACAAGATTCTTTATTACCACGGCCAAAGACATAGATGGGAATTCCACCGGCGCAGCAGCACTAAGTTAAGCCCACCGGTTTCACTGACTTCCGGTCATTTTACTGAATAATTTAATACTCCTAGCTCAAGAACCAGAGGCTATATTTCTCTTCCACTTTTTTTTCTGCTTAGGATTTTTTGTGCCTGTAATATCGATTACTGTTTGTTCGTATCGCTGCCTAGGTTCAATGGACTAATCTTCAACCTGGCCTGAATCGGACAACAACAAATGGGATGAGTCACACAAACATTTGATATTATGAATATTAAAAAATCATGTATTTTATTTTAGTACAAAAGTAAATTTTCGTGATTTAAGAAAAAAACATCAAAATTGTGTTTTGTTAGAGTCCGGAATGTTGCTAGACAAGAAAAGTTGGTGAAACTATGAGAAAAACGCACATAACATCCGGTAAAGGGTAAAGAGAAAATGACACCCATGGGCTTATTTATCTCAAGCCAATAGAAAAGTTTCTTGCATAGTTATTAATGTAAACAAATTATCATTTGATTGGACGGTACTTGAGGGCGGTAGTTCGTCGAGGTTTCTTCACGTTTACAATTTGTCAACAAGAGCCGAGAGAGACCGTTTTTTGAACAATTACTGAATATATTTAATATATCCTGAGTATAATTTTCAAAGCGGAATATTTTTAAAACTTTCTTTATAAAGAAAATAGCAAAAAATATATTCAAGTAAAAAAAGGCAAAACGGGCAAAACGGAAAGTCATAAATAATTAAAAATCTCTTAACTCATGTGGGAATCCCAGTACCAAAAGAGCTTGAAACAAATAGAGGATCAACTCATGTAGCATTGTGAAGATTAATTGTGTCAGCTAGAGATCTGTAAAGCTAAGAAAGAAAAGAATACGTTCGTGAAGGTACATTCAGATAGAAAGGCAAAACGTTCAACGTTCAACCGAAAAAAAAACACAAAAACGAATGATACTGTTTGCCTGTGTGTGTATACGTAACCTTATTCTATTATTGTTGTCTTTAGTTTTTCTTTCTAAAGACCTCATTACTCATTTTTTGTTTATTAGCTCAATTAAAAGTGCTATCAACTCATTATGGCCGAAATTATTTTTTTTAGTAATACAAAATATCTTCTTTAAGGATCTCTGATCGTTTTCGAGATATTTGTACATTACTTAATTTAAGAAGGAGCCTCATTACTCAACACATATCAGCTTTAAGCTAATTTTTTCTAAGAAATTCAGTAGTAAAGATAAATTTTCAATGTATCCAATGGTTTTCGAGATATTTGTTCTTTGGTTATCTTAAAAAAATAGTTTGAAGGTACACGTTTTTCTGCAACGTTCAAACGTAAATTAAATTTTGATTGTTTCTGATCACTGCACTCAGCTCCAAACCTTCCTTCCTATTTTCCATTGAATTGAACCATAGAGACAGATTTTCCGCATCTCTAATCGTTTTCGGAATATTCGTATTTTTCTTAATTTAAGAGAGAGCCTCATTGACTTTGTTCCAGGTTTAAGCTATTTTTTCCAAACAAAGAACAATAGTAAAGACTAATTTTGAGGATATCTAATCTTGTTCGAGATATTTGTAGCTAAAAACGAGCCACATTGACTTCATACCAGATTTAACCTATTTTTTTCCTAGAAATTCAGTAACAAGGCAAATTTTAAACATATTCAACGGTTTTCGAGATATTTGTTGTTGTTTTATTTCTATATGAAGGAATAATTGGTTGGTATTTGTTTTTCTGAGACGTCCGAAAGTAAAATAAATTTTGATTATTTCTGATAACTGCACCTCGCTCCAACTTTTCCAAGCAATTATTTTTCAATAAATTGAACAATAAAGACGACTTTAAGCATCTTTAACCGTTTTCGAGATATACCTTTTTTTATAGTAAATTAACTAGTAAAGACGAATTTTGAACATTTACCACGGTTTTCAAGTCATTTCTTCTTTTCTTATTTTAAGAAATAGTCCCATTGTGTTTGTAATCGTTCTCAACTATTTTGTTCCTAGATATCCAAAATTAAAATAAAGTTTCGATTATTTTTAACAGTATTTAAGATATTCGTAACTTAAATTCTTTAATATTGGAAATGAGGAGACCAAATCAAAATAGTTTTTGCGATTATTTTAAAAAAAATTTATTTTGAGTATGAAGTGAGTAAAAAATGTAAATTTTGAGTATCTCTAATCGTTTTAGGGATATTTTTACTTCACTTAATTTAAAAAAGATCTTTATTGAATTTGTAGCAGTTTTCAGCTAATTTGTTGCAAGTAGTTGTATAGTATAGAACATCTTCAATTACATTTGAGATATTTGTACTTTTCTTATTTTAGGAAATAGTCTCATTGGATTTTATTTATTTTCAGCTGTTATAACTGTTGTTGAAGAGTTGAAAAAATCCTAGAAATTGCACACAGACAAAAACCTATTTTGAGCTTCTCTAACTGTTTTAATGATATTTATCCTTTACTTAATTTAAAAAAGGCCCCATTGATTTCATACTCATTTTAGCCAATTTTTTCCAATAAACTAAAGAGTAAATACACATTTTGAACATTTCCAGCGGTTTTTGAAATATTTTTTTTTTATTTTAAGGAATAGTCCAATTGGGCCAAAGTTTTTCAACATCTCCAATGATTTTCAAGATATTTGTACTTTACTTAATTTAAGAAAGAGCCCTATTGACTTTGTAGCCGTTTGATCTAATTTTTTCCAAGAAATTGAATAGTAAATACACACTCTGAACATTTCCAACGGTTTTCAACCTATTTGTACTTTTACTATTTTAAGAGATAGTCTCATTCAGCTTGTACTCGCTTTTAGCAATTTTTTTCTGATACGTCCGAAAATTAAGATAAAGTTTTATTTATCAACATCTTAAAAGGTGTGTAAAAGGTTTCACGGCTGGTCAAAATACAATATAAAATGTTTTTCGAGCTTTGAAGCCGTGGAACATTTGAATTGCTTCTTGATGTTTCGTCTACAGCGGCGGAAGACATTATCAAAGGCGATGAGGCAAGGAGCGAAGTGATCTCCCATGCGGTGTTTTCCCAATAATGGTGATACAAGTTACCCTTGTTTTTTTTATAGCTCGTTATAGCGGGAGCTGACTGACTTCTATTTTCTTTTTCTCTTTCTTATTCCAATGTTAAGCAGGGTAAGTGGGAAGTAACTTCTATTCTCCATAATGATTGCACCCATAGTACGAAAACCCTCCTCTTTTAGGCGAAAAGGGATTTTATGACTGGTAAAGGAATTATCAAAATAATCAAGAAGTTTTCTAAAATTTTCCACAATTCTGGGCACATCCAAAGCTATTATCTATTCATAGAAGTTTGATATCTCATTATCCTTAGAAATTTGGCATGGTTTACGAATTTTCTTGAGATGAGCAAAAGGGAAGTGGCTTGAGAAAACTGGACATTCTTGTATTCGACTATAGCCAGGTGGTGGTAAAAAGCTCCCTACTGCTGGAAAAGATAATTTAGTAAGTCCATCAAAAGTCTAATTTTGAAGTCATTCCTGTTCTCGGTATTGTAATTATTTTCAAAACAAATGAGCGTCTTAATTTCTTTACAAGTATTACGACTAAAGGCATTTTTTACAAAAGGCTTCAAGTCCTTTTCTTCAGACCAATAATCATCCTTAGTAGTAAATGGTACTCTGTAAACATCAAAAATACAATAAATATTTTTATTTTTTCTTTGAATGGGTAGTAATCATGTTTGTTTTTCTGTTGTGTCTATCTGAGAGTCGCTGAGACCCATCGTAAGCACCACAGAAAGTCCAAACTACAAACTGTTGCTTACACAGCTGTTCCAGCCAAAATAAGACAAACTGTACAAATATTTCACTCATTTCATTGAAAAGTGGCATTTTTTGACTCTTTGCCCAGGACGTGTCCTCGTTGGACTTCTACAAAACATAAGGAAGCAATGTAACATATTAATAAAGAATTTCAAGGAGATTTGTAAATGTTTCCTAACCGTTACATATTTTAGTTAAAAGAAGTTAATAGTGAAAAAAAGAATCCTATGAAGAAACTGGCGATGTGGCAATGGAAATCCTACTTAGTCCATTAATGTCGATTTTGGCTTCGAAGCCCCGAAAACACTTTAGAACCTATTTTGACAGGCAGTAAAAACTCAATTTACAATCCGGTACATGTCAAATTCCTTTGAAAGGTCAAAATAGTATTCGGTTACACAGATTTCCTTATCAAGCATTTGAATAATGTGTTTCACGGCACTAGAGATAGCCATATCCATGATTTTTCTGGTTTAGAGCCAAACTGGGAACTCTTTAAGTCTCCGAAACAGATTAGATAGTACATCATTTTGTTGTAGATCACTTTTTCAAAGATTATAGAAATGAAAAGTTGTTCTATGGCTTTCTGTATTAGCTACTGGTTTTTAGGAATATTTATGATTATAGGAAGAATTTCATTAGTGTCAGCAGGCTCCAGATTTGGTGGTGATTGCGCAAAAGGACAAAATCACCAAACATTGTGATTTCTTTGTTTTCATGATAATTTATATTTTTTATAATAATTGGTGATTTTTGTCAAACAACCAATACCTCATAGAAATGCAAGTTCCTTAAAGCTGAAATAAAAAAAAAATCAATTTCTTTCGAAGAACGTCAATCCCTTGCTGACCAGTTCAGGAACAAACGTGATTTCTTGCTGGTTGGAACAGTTTCACAATGTTACGAGTAATATTCGGATCTTCTCTTTAAAATAGTGGCAGACAACTTTTTCATCAGAGGCACCTTCATCGAAACAAATTGGACCGAAAAAACTGACGATCAAACTAATTTGTTAACACTTTCATATTGAGACTGTGAAGAATTTCACGGCCGGTCAAAATACAGTCCAAATTGTAGTGGTGGCGCAGAAAACCCTCGCCACCACTACCCCCACCCCAGTCTCTCCACTGCAGCGCGACGGCGATGTAATAAATACCACGGACCTCACCACAGTCGAATCAGTCAACGTCGTGAAGCACGAGAGATCACTTTGCCCATTTCCTCATCGCCTTTGATAATGTTGCAGCTACAGACGAAATATCAGGAAGAAATTCCATTGGACCATGGCCTCTACTACCTCTACTGGACCTTGGATTCTACTTTCATAGTGACCTCACAATCAAATTCGCTTTTTAAAAAAATCAATATCTATGAAAATCTTTATATAAGAAAGATAGAGAAGAGTTGCTGAAGCACTCAGGTGTTGTGAATTGCATATCTTGCACTGAATGCACTGAGATAGATACAGATCAAACTTCAAATGTTTTCAACACCAGAATTTTTAAACATGTGAGTGATTTTGGCTCACTGAGGGTGCAAATGGTGGTCTTAGATCTTAGATTGAAAACCTGTTTTCCACAAATGGGGTTTTCTGGAAATGCTTGAACCTGCTGCAGATCTTTCCACTAGCAAAATAACTCATATTATAGAAGATACTCACCTGAACTATAGTCAAAAAACCAGAAATATATGCGGCTTCAAAGCCCGGAAAATACTTTATATTTTATTTTGACAGGCCGTGCAAGCCGTCATAGTTTTATAGTACAGCTGTAACGTTTTGTAACTTACATTAGTCCATAATCATAACATTCCTGTAGATGAAAATTTTTATTGTCTACTGCCAATTCGGAATGGAGTAATTCTTCTTTTGGTCTTAGTTCAACAAAAAATGATGTCAGTGTTTTAGCTCACCTTCAACAATAAAGTGAGCAAATATATGGATTTTATTTCTAGTTTAACCAACGCCTTGATTTTGGAAAAATGTCAGAAAAAACGCAAATTTACCGCTCTTTTGGAAACCATCTCAAGCAGGTTAGATTTTATTTCAGTATTTATGAGGTCAAAATGTTTCACCCCATTACTTCAAAAAACTTTAAAATCCTAGACCACAGAAGAATTTGAAACCATCAGTGAGACCACCATTTGCCTCAATACACAGGTTATTATTCACGGATCCATTTAACAGGATCAATTTTTATTATTTTTCATTAAGAAAAACAAAACATCCATTGTTTTTTCGAAAAAAAAAATCTGACTAAACTGTACGAATCTATTACGTGAGAAGAATCTCGGAAACAACTACTCCACTACTCCAACTCATGTGACCCCAAAGGTTTTTTATTTCTGTGTAAATTACCTTTCGACCCACCTAAGTTGTAGGTTTCGTTGTCGTTTTTTGTTCTCCACTCGTTCATAAATCAGCGAAAATAAGCAGGCTTTTTGATGAAAAACCTGTCAATAAGTAATTACCTACTAGGCAGTGCGTCTCAAATTTAAAATTTTATTACCCATAAAGATTTACGTCTAAATTTAAGTGCGTTGTTTAATAATTTAGCAATAAACGTCACTACTTGGCAAAGACACCTTAAAGACAGTTCCTATAAAATCGTTAAATTCAGTAGCGCTCGGCAAACATACATGCCTTTGTGCCTAAAACATTAACAATCGACATTGCAATGCTATCCACCTAAAAACTAACTAAAATAGGCAGTTATTTTGAAAAGGTCAAGACCAAAGGCTGTTGTGTACCGCGCAGTCATGGAAATAATAATGCGCGGGTACTATCTCATTTCGAAATGACATTTAAATGTGAATAATCGCTATTATAAGGTCAAAGGTACGGCCGTTGCAGGAATAGAGGTGTAAATACGCCCTATCTAAAAGACCTAACCAGTGGGGGGCTTGTCGTTTCATTTCTTGGCTTGACCGACACTGGCCGGTGAAAGACTTTTACCTGCCGACGCCCTTTCATAAAATTATTATCCCTTCTATAAGTTATTCGGAATCCGATTTATGTCGCCCCATAAACGTACCGCCTCGACAATAAATTATTGCACAAAGTCATGCTTTCTTCCCATGGAATCCTACACAATATATGCTTCAGTTTAATGGGCGTTATTAAATTATTTCTTGCCTAGCGGATCATCGGCATCATCCTAAACGAGACGGACACTAAATGGCTTTGTTGTTCGCTTTAATGGGGACAGAACGAGGTGTGTTCCGGGTATTGCCTAAAGGCCTACGGTCTTACACAAGAGCCTCTAAATTGCAACATTATATCTCAATTTCTTAATGGCCAAAATGGGCTTAAGTAGAAGTTCAGGTATCTGCTGTTCTCAAGAAATAGTTAGGTACGTCGAGTATGATGTTATAGTCACCATTAGAGGGGCCAAGAGAGGTAAATACATGGGGTGAAGCACCAAAAGTGCCACTTTACCAGGCGATATTCTGCAGCATTTTATTTTCATGGAATTTAATTTCCTGCTAGAGCTTTCAAGATACTGATCCAGTGCGCTTTAATTATGTATATTAGAGTATCACTGTCTGATAAACTAACAAGAAAAAATTTTAAGGTGCATCTTTAAAAAAAAAAAAAGTTTTGATATTATTTCACTGTTCTTCAGTCCTTAACTCTTTGTCTGCACATTGAATAACCATTTCTTAGCAAGTTATCTCTGAAAAACTAGAGACTTTCTAAAATGAACACCGTTTTTCAGTTTGTTGGCAGTTTATTCTCTTTTCAGCTGCCTGTCTATCTTTTTTTATTTTGTCTCCTTTTTTGCTAATTTTTTAGAATTGCTAGGAGCAAAAACTCCGAAAATTCGCAAAGAACTTTATTAGGACCTCCGCATTGTTTTGGCCATCAAGCAGGGATGCCTAAGGTCATCTGCCACTAGTTGAGATTTTATGAATCTAAATAGAGACCTTTTGGCTCGACACTATTTTAACTAATAAATAAAATTATTTACACGATTTTTTCAAATTTTTAATTATTTTTGAAGAACACTTCAAGGTGTCTTGCCTATCTCCTGCCTTACGTTCTTGTGAACGTTGGTATGAATACAATCTAAAGTGTTTTCCGGGCTTTGAAGCCGTGGTCCAAGGGAATTTCTTCCTGACGTTTCGTTTACAGCTGCGCAGACATTATCAAAGGCGATGAGGTGACGGACGAAGTCATCTCCAGTGCTTCCCGACGTTGACTGATTTGAATGTGGTGAGCTCCGTCCCCAATGGTGGGATTGGGGTGGGAGTAGTGGTGGCGCGAGTTTTCGGCGCATTTGAAGTATGTTGTAGAACTCTCTTCCTGTCTGCATTTAGAAACGTAAATTCCTCTTTCCTGTTGAAATTCTTCTCGTGTTTAAAAATCTCAATGGCCTTTCTCGTTAGTCTCGGATAGAAACGTTGCGATTGATATAGATACCCACCTCGTTGAAAAGACTGTCGTGACCTCCGGAGAGAACGTGCTCTGCTACTGCTGACTTTTGTGTTTCTCCCTGCCCGCAACTCCTCTTGCGTTCCGTAATCCTCGTGTTGACACTGCGTCTTGTGGTGCCAGTGTCCACAGCTGCATGGAACTCGCTACACTCCACGTGTCATCTCTCCGGTCTTTGGCCAATCTCAAGCTCTGTTGTATTGTATGAGTGGGCTTAAAGACAGTTTTAACAAATTTGTATGTTTTCCAGTAGACTGTCGATCCTGTCCGTTATTTTTTGGATGTGTGTAGTCTACCACATCCACAAACATAGACATAGTCCATCCCCGCTTTTCCTCATCTTCTTCCGTTGTTCCTTCTTGGCGCTCTACATTCCTTAGACGGACGGTCCTATAGAACTCGTGCTTGCTGTGTCCATTCCAACTAAAGACTCTTTCCAGATGCTTCATTTCCCGTTCCAATTCAGCCCGCTCACAAATTCTCTTGGCTCCCACAGTCAGAGTCTTTATGACTCCCCTTTTCTGTCTGGGATGATGTTGTGATCCGTTATTGAGGACTCGGTCAGTGTGTGGTGGTTTTCTATAAACGGTAGACGTCTTTCCTTTTCTATCTCCATAGTGAATTGAATTTTTGGATTGATAGAGTTGAGGTGTAAGAGGAAGTTTTAAAGTTCGCCCTCACCATGGCTCTAAATAACAAAGGTGTAGTCCACGTGTCGGAACCAGCACTTTCTAATTCTACGATATGCTTCAAGTGCGCCGACACCGAGCGTAACCTCTACCCCCACCCCAGCGACGGCGCCAGCGGCGGAATAAATACCACGGAGCCTTCCCCAATCGAATTAGTCAACGTTGGGAAGCACGAGCGATCTATTGGCTCATCGCTTTTGATAATATCTGTCGCAGCTGTAGACGAAATGTCAGGAAGAAATTCCATTGAGCCATGGTCCAAAGCTCGGAAAACACTTTGGATTGTGTTTTGACCGGCCGTGAAAACCTTCACAGTTTTGGCGGAGGGGTTTCGGCTCTAAGCAATCATCAGCACCCAAAATTCGTCAAACTGAAACCCTTGGAGGAAAGAAAACACCTCGACATGGACGTGGCGCTGTTCACAATGCCGTTTAGTTTGATATTTATTAAAACGTTCTTTAAAATATCACATTTAACGGTAAAATACAAAACAGATAAGAAACAAAGGCACAAAAGTTTAAAATTTTCTGCTAGATACGCCAGATTTTTTTTTTTATCTAAATGGCTTTTTTATTCTGATCCGTCTCAGCCAAAAAAGTCGGAAATCTTCTGATCTACAGTGTGAGAGTTCAAGAATATCTTATTTCATATTATAAATGATTTTTGCAATTTCCGATGCTTTAAAAAATTGCAAAGTATATTGCAAAAGGCGATGCAGAGGTAGATGAATTTTCTGCAAAAATACGAACTTTCTGATCTCGTTGGAAATTTGGTAACATATTTTCTGCGTTTCCAAAACATATAAGCAAGTCTGCTCCTCTACGTCAAACAAAGTTTTTGTAAGGAATCCAGTTTCTGTATGAAAATCAGAACTCTTCCAAACTAGCTGGGATCTTATTACAACTCTTCTGAGGTTGAAACGTTTGCAGAATTTTTCTGAAATTTTAGAACATTTCTAACCTCTTAGAGAAGTCTTCTGATCTATCTTAGACTATTCTTATTTCTGGAGGAAGTATAGATTTTATAAAAAAAGGTTTTGATCTAGTTACGGTCCTTTTAAAAAAAAATCTGAGCCTGAAACCGTTGCAGCGCTCGGTATGTCGTAGACAATATTTCGTATATCTCTTATTTTAGGAAATATATAGAAAACAGTGTGAGTGTTCAGAACGATTTTATTTCCTAATATGACTGATTTTTGCAATTTTTGATACTGTGAAAAATTGCAAAGATTATTGCAAAATGCAAAGATGCAAAGTTTCGATTTTCTGCAAAAAGACGAAACATTCTGATCCCGTTGGGAATTTTGTAACAGATCTTCTGCGTTTCCAAAACATATAAGTAACCAAGATTTCTAATCTAGCGCAGATAAAGTTTTTGAAAGGAATTCAATTTCTGTATGAAAATCGGAAACCTTCTAAACTAGCTGGGATGTTATTTCAACTCTTCTGAGGCTGAAATGTTTTGAGAATTTTTCTGAAATTTCAGAAAGTTTCTGACCCCTTAGAGAAGACTTCTGATCTATCCTAGAATTTTCTCATTTCTGGAGGATGTGTAGATTTAAAAAAGAAAGTTTTTTATCTACTTGCTAAAGGGTTCTTGCAAAATTTTCTGAGTCTGAAACCTTTGCAGCAGTCGTCTGGAATGTTGTAGAGAATATTTTGTGTATCCCTTATTTTAGGAAATATATAGAAAACACTGTGAGTGTTCAGAAAGATCTTATTTCTTAATATGAACGATTTTTGCAATTTTTAATGCTGTGAAAAATTGCAAAGAATATGGCAAAATCCAAGGATAGTTTCGATTTTCTGCAAAAAGACGAAACTTTCTGATCCCTTTGGGAATTTTGTAACAGATTTTCTGCGTTTCCAAAACATATAATGATAAAGTTTTTGAAAGGAATCCAGTTTCTGTATGAAAATCAGAAATCTTCTAAACTAGCTGGGATACTATTACAACTCTTCTGAGGCTGAAACGTTTGGAGCAAAGGTATCATGCTCAGAAAATTTTAAGAAGACCCTAAGTAGATCAAAATTTTTTCTTTAGTAAATATATACCCACTCCAAAAACGAGAAAATTCTCATATAGATCAGAAGACTTCTCTAGCTGGTTAGAAATCTTCTGAGATTTCAGAAATATCTCTTTTCTTAATTAAATGATTTTTGCTTTGACTAGAAAGTTCGATGCTTTAAAAAATTGTAAAATATATTGCAAAAGGCAATGCAGAAATAGTTTCGATTTTCTGCAAAAATAGGAAATTTTCTGATCCCGTTGCTAATTTTCTGAGTTTCCGAAACATGTTCCGAATCCAGTTTCTGGATGAAAATCGGAAATCTTCTAAATTAGCTGGGTTCTTATTACTTCTAAGGCTGAAACGTTTGGAGATTTTTTCTGAAATCTCAGAAGATTTCTAACCTCTTAGATAAGTCTTCTGATCTATCTGAGAATTTTCTCATTTCTGGAGGGAGTACATATTTACTAAAAAAAAATATTTTGATCTACTTAGGGTCTTTTTAAAATTTTCTGAGTATGAAACCTTTGTAGAAATCATCTGTTATGTCGTAGACAATATTTTGTATATCTATTACTTATATATATCTTATATCTTATGAATGATTTTGGCAACTTCCAATGCTTTGAAAAATTGCAAAGTATATTGCAAAACGCAATGCAGAGATAGTTTCGATTTTCTGCAAGAATATGAAAGATTCTGATCCGGTTGGGAATTTGGTAACAGTTTCCAAAACATTTATCCAAGTCCTCTGATCTAGCTCAGACAAGGTTTTTGTAAGAAATCTAGTTTCCGTATGAAAATCGGAAATCTTCTAAACTAGCTGGGATTTTATTACAACTTTTCTGAGGCTGAAACGTTTTGAGAATTTTTCTGAAATATCAGAAGATTTCTAACTCCCTAGAGAAGTCTTCTGATCTATTTTAGAATTTTCTCATTTCTGAAGGAAGTATATATTTAGAAAAACGTTTTTGACCTACTTAGAGTCCTTTTCAAATTTTTTGAGCCTGAAACCTTTGCAGCGGTCGTTTGGTATGTCGTAGACCATATTTTGTATATCTTTTACTCTAGGAAATATATAGTCAACAATGTGCATAAGATATAAGATATTTCTGAACACTCACACTGTTTACTATATATTTCATAAAATAATAGATATACAAAATATTGTCTACGACATACCAGATGACTTTTGCAAAGGTTTTATGCTCAGAAAATTAAAAAAAGAATTTAAGTAGATCAAATCCTTTTTTTAGTAAATATATACTCCCTCTAGAAATAAGAAAATTCTCAGATAGATCAGAAGACTTCTCTAAGGGATTAGAAATCTTCTGAGATTTCAGAAATGTCTCTTTTTTTAATATGAATGATTTATGCTTTGACTTGAAAGTCCGATGCTTTAAAAAATTGCAAAGTATATTGCAAAAGGCAATGCAGAGATAGTTTCGATTTTCTGCAAAAATAGGAAACTTTCTGATTCCGTTGGGAATTTTGTAAGAGATTTTCTGAGTTTCCGAAACATATATCCAAGTTTTCTGATGTAGCCCAGACAAGGTTTTTGTAAGGAATCCAGTTTCTGTATGAAAATCGGAAGTCTTCTAAACTAGCTTTTTGACCTACTTAGAGTCCTTTTCAAATTTTTTGAGCCTGAAACCTTTGCAGCGGTCGTTTGGTATGTCGTAGACCATATTTTGTATATCTTTTACTCTAGGAAATATATAGTCAACAATGTGCATAAGATATAAGATATTTCTGAACACTCACACTGTTTACTATATATTTCATAAAATAATAGATATACAAAATATTGTCTACGACATACCAGATGACTTTTGCAAAGGTTTTATGCTCAGAAAATTAAAAAAAGAATTTAAGTAGATCAAATCCTTTTTTTAGTAAATATATACTCCCTCTAGAAATAAGAAAATTCTCAGATAGATCAGAAGACTTCTCTAAGGGATTAGAAATCTTCTGAGATTTCAGAAATGTCTCTTTTTTTAATATGAATGATTTATGCTTTGACTTGAAAGTCCGATGCTTTAAAAAATTGCAAAGTATATTGCAAAAGGCAATGCAGAGATAGTTTCGATTTTCTGCAAAAATAGGAAACTTTCTGATTCCGTTGGGAATTTTGTAAGAGATTTTCTGAGTTTCCGAAACATATATCCAAGTTTTCTGATGTAGCCCAGACAAGGTTTTTGTAAGGAATCCAGTTTCTGTATGAAAATCGGAAGTCTTCTAAACTAGCTTTTTGACCTACTTAGAGTCCTTTTCAAATTTTTTGAGCCTGAAACCTTTGCAGCGGTCGTTTGGTATGTCGTAGACCATATTTTGTATATCTTTTACTCTAGGAAATATATAGTCAACAATGTGCATAAGATATAAGATATTTCTGAACACTCACACTGTTTACTATATATTTCATAAAATAATAGATATACAAAATATTGTCTACGACATACCAGATGACTTTTGCAAAGGTTTTATGCTCAGAAAATTAAAAAAAGAATTTAAGTAGATCAAATCCTTTTTTTAGTAAATATATACTCCCTCTAGAAATAAGAAAATTCTCAGATAGATCAGAAGACTTCTCTAAGGGATTAGAAATCTTCTGAGATTTCAGAAATTTCTCTTTTTTTAATATGAATGATTTATGCTTTGACTTGAAAGTCCGATGCTTTAAAAAATTGCAAAGTATATTGCAAAAGGCAATGCAGAGATAGTTTCGATTTTCTGCAAAAATAGGAAACTTTCTGATTCCGTTGGGAATTTTGTAAGAGATTTTCTGAGTTTCCGAAACATATATCCAAGTTTTCTGATGTAGCCCAGACAAGGTTTTTGTAAGGAATCCAGTTTCTGTATGAAAATCGGAAGTCTTCTAAACTAGCTGGGATCTTATTACTTCTGAGGCTGAAAGGTTTGGAGATTTTTTCTGAAATCTCAGAAGATTTCTAACCCCTTAGAGAAGTCTTCTGATCTATCTAAGAATTATCTCATTTCTGGAAGGAGTATATATTTACTAAAAAAAAAGATTTTGATCTACTTAGGGTATTTTTAAGATTTTCTGAGCATGAAACCTTTGCAGAAGTCATCTGGTATGTCGTAGACAATATTTTGTATATCTCTTATTTTAGAAAATGTATAGTATTCAGTGTCTTATTCTTATTATGAATGATTTCAGCAACTTCCGAAACTCTGAAAAAGTATATTGCAAAAGGCAATGCAGAGATAGTTTCTATTTTCTGAAGGAATACGAAACTTTCTGACCCCGTGGGAATTTTGTAATAGACCTTCTGAGTTTCCAAAACAATTAACCAAGTTTTCTAATCTAGCTCAGACAAGGTTTTTGTAAGGAATCCAGTTTCTGCATGAAAATTGGAAATCTTTTAAACATTATGTCAAATTACGTATACGTCAACATTACGATCAAAACGTTTGGAAAATTTTTCTGAAATATCAGAAAATTTCTTACCCCTTAGAGAAGTCTTCTGATCTATCTTAGAATTCCCTCACTTCTTTAGGAAAAAAAAATGTTTGATCTACTTAGGGTCATTTTAAAATTTTCTGAGCCTGAAACCTTTGCAGCAGACGTCTGGTATGTCGCAGACAATATTTTGTATATCTCCTATTTTAGGAAATATATAGTAACAGTGCGATTTTGTGAAAAAATGCGAAACCGAAACTTTCTGATCCCGTTGGAAATTTTGGAACAGATCTTCCGAGTTTCCGAAACATATAACCAAGTCTTCTGATCTACCTCAGACATGGTTTTTGTAAGGAAGAAGAAAAGTCTTCTGATCTATCTTAGAATTTTTGCCATTTGTGGAGGAAGTGTATATTTAAAAACAAAGTTTTTGATCTACTTAGAGTCCTCTTAAAATTTTCTGATCCTGAAACCTTCGCAGCAGTCGTCTGGTATGTCGTAGACCATAATTTGTATATCTCTTGTCTCTCGTGAGTTCCGAAATATCTTATTTCTTAATATGAATGATTCCAATATTATATATTGCAAAAGGCAATGCCGAGGTAGTTTGAATTTTCTGATTACAAAAATATTTCAGATTACAAAAATACAAAACATTCTGATCCCGTTGGGAATTTTGTAACAGATCTTCTGAGTTTCCAAAACATATAACCAAGTCTTCTGATCCACCTCAGACAAGGTTTTTGTAAATAATTAATTGTGTGTATCAAAATCGGAAATCTTCCAAACTAGAAATTTTCTGATTTACGTTAGACAATATTTTTTATTTGTTTTGCCTTTGTAAATATATAGTAAAAAATAAGATCCTTCAAATAAATCTTATTTCCTAATATGTCTAATTTTTCTTTTTTTTACCTATTATCTGATTTTCTAAAAAAAAACAAAACGTGTCAGTGTCAAGGCAAAGGATGTTTAGGTCTTATGCGAAAAGACGAAAATTTTCTGATCCCATTGCGATTGTTCTTTAAAAAAGTCAGTTGATGTATTGTATTTTATAATTTTCTTCTTTCTAGGGGAATTTTAAATTTTATATCAAAAGTCGGAAGTGTTCTAATCTAATTATAATCTTATTGCAAATCTTCTGAGTCTGAAACCTTTAGAGCAGTCGTCTGATCTATCTTAGAAAAAATCTTGTACTTTATAATATATTATTTCATACTTTGCTTAGTTTTAAAATTTATTCAATTTCTTCAAATCTTCTCATCTCATTGGAACTGTCCTAAGGAATCTTCGAAGATTCCAAAACCTTTGGGTAATTCTCCTGATCTACTATAAACAATTTTTTTGCGTTCTTTTTGTTTCTGAAGGGAGTTTAGATTCTAAATGAAAAGTCGGAAATCTTCTTATCTATTTAGACGATAAGATGTCTGTTTGTTTCTGTAAATACATGGCAAAATGAGAGTGTCCAGAGTTTAGAGTATCCAGAACTTGACCTATTTTCTAATTCACTAAAAATAGCAAAAAACCAGTACAAATAATAGGTTTTTAGCCAAAAGACTAAAATCTTCTTATTCCATTGCAATTGTCCTAACAAATCTTCTGAGATTCCTAATACTTTAGAGTAGTCTTCTGATCTATCTTAGATAACACTTTATATTTTTTTGGTTTCTGGGGGGAGTATAAATTTATAGAAAAAATCGGAAATCTTCTGATCTAGTTGGTCTTTTTCTGAGCCTGAAACATTTGCAGCAGTCATCTGGTATATCGTGGACAATATTTTGTATTTCTTTTGTTTTAGGAAATATATAATAAACACTGTGAGTGTTCAGAAATACCTTATTTCTTAATATGACTGATTTTTGCAACTTATTCTTTTTTTCGATGCTTTTAAAAATTGCAAAAGGCAATGCAGAGCTAGTTTAAGTTTCCTGCAAAAATACGAAACTTTCTGATCCAGTTAGCATTTTGCAAACAGATCTTCTGAGAGTCCGAAACCTTTAAACAAGTCTTCTGGTCTAGCTTAGACAATGTCTAAGGGGATCCTCTGGGGAAAGACAAAACCTTTAGATTCTTCTTCAGATTTTCCAAACCAATATTCTGAGATTCCTAATCCTTTAGAGAAGCCTCTTGATCTATCTTAGACAACAGTTTATATATTTTTATTTCTAGAGAGAGTATATATTTTGTATAAAAAGCCTGCAGTTTCTGATCTAGTTATTATATCTTTTACAAATTTTCTGAGCCTGAAACCTCTGCAGCAGTCGTCGGATATATCTTAGAACATATCTAATATTTTTCTTGTTTTAGGAAATACATAATAAGTATTATTTAGAAATATAGTATTTCTTAATAAAAATGATTTTTTCAACACATTCTATTTTCTAATATTTTAAAAACTTGCAAAATAAATTGCAAAAGAGAGCGCGGATGTAGGACAGATTTTCTGAGATTCCTAAACAGTTAGTCGAGTCTTCTTATCTAGTTTAGACAATACTCTGTGTTTTCTTGTTTTTGTATAATTAGTGTCCCTGCAAAAGTTGTTTTGGTCCTATGCAAAAAGACGAAAATCTTCTGATCCGACATGAATTGTTTTTTAGAGAAGCCTTTTGATCTATTTTAGAAAACATTTTGGATTTTTCTTCTTCCTGGAATGAGTTTAAATTTTATATAAAAAGTCGAAAATGTTCTGATCTAATTAGAGCCTTACTGCAAATCTTCTGAGCCTCAAATTTTAGAGCAGCCGTCTTAGAGAATATTGTCTTTTATTTATAGTACCTTATTTCCTAATTTGCTGTATTTTTCTAACATATATTTTCTGATGCTTTAAAAATTAGCAAAAAGACAGTGCAAATGTAGTTTAAGTCCTCTGGGAAAACACAAAAACCCTTCTGATCTCATTGGAATTTTTCTAAGATTCCGAAACCTTTGGTTAGATCTTCTGATCTACCTAAAACCATTTTTTCTTAAACAGTTTAGATTCTAAATAAAAAGTCGGAAATCTTTTCTCCTTAGAATCTTATTACAAATATTCTAAAACTGAAAGGTTTCGAGCATTTATCTCATCCAACTTAGACGATATTTTTATTTGTTTTCTCTGTTAATACATGATAAAGACTAAGAGTGAAGTCCATAACAATTTTATTTTTTAATATGCTTGGTCTTCAAGTTACTCTGTTTTTTTTTAATCTATTTTGTGATTCACTAAAAATAACAAAAAGTCAGAACAAAGATAGTTAGGTCTTTAGCGAAAATATGAAAATTCTCTGATCCTTTTGTAATTGTTCTAACAAATTTTCTGAGATTCCTAATATTTTCAAAAAATCAAAGGGGTCAATCATCATCAATAAAATTGCAATAAAATTTTACATAAAATTTTCTGATCTAGCTTTAGTTTTTTTACCAATCTTCTGAGCCTGAAACCTCTGCAATACTCGTCTGGTATATCCTAGACAATATCTTCTATTCCTCTTGTTTTAGAAATTACATAGTACAAATAATGTGTGCTTAGAAACATTTTATTTCCAGATATGCCTGATTTTTCTAACTTATTCTAGTCTCTGCTGCGTTCAAAAATTGCAAAAGGCAGTGCAGAAGTAGTTTAGGTTTCCTACAGAAAATCAAAACTTTCTGATCCCGTTGGGATTTTCCCAACAAATCTTCTGTTCTAAGTTAAAAAATACTTTGTGTTTCTTTTTTGTTTTTTTGCGTTTGGAGAATTTTTTTGATCCACCTTAAACAATATTTTTTATGTTTTTGTAAACATAGTAAAATATGAGAATACTCAGAAATATGTTAATTCCCAATATGAGTGATTTTTCCAAGGTATTCTGTTTATTGACCTATTTTCTGATTCTCAAAAAAAAAGTGAAGTGTGTTAGTGTCAATGTAAATGTTTTTTTGGGTCCTATGCGAAAAGATGAAAATTTTCTGATCCCATTGGAATTGTTCTTTAGAGCAGTGTTCTGACATACCTGTTGAATAAACAATATCTTATGTGTTTTCTCTTCCTGGGGGGAGTTTAAATTTGATATAAGTTGTGAGTAATTGGGATCTTAGTACAAAACTTTTGAGCCTGAAATATTTACGCCAGTCGTTTGTTATCTCTTAGAAAAAAAAATTACATCTTATCTATAATATCTTATTTCCTAACTTGCCTTATTTCTTTTAATTATTCTATATTTTCTAGTGCTTTAAAAAAAATATAACAAAATACATTTCGAATGACAGTGCAAAGATAGTTTTGGTCCTTTGCGAAAAGACAAAACCATCTGATCTTCTAAGATTCCAAAAACTTTGGAGTTTTTTAAATTTTCTTTGGATTTCTAAGTCTTCTGTCTTCTGATCAACTTTAAACAATTTTTTGCGTTTATCTTGTTTTTGGAGTTTAGATTTTATACAATAAATCGGAAATCTTTTGAACTACTAAGGATCTAATTAAAAATCTTCTGAGACTGCAGCGTTTGGAACAGTTATCTGATCTATTTTATCTTGTATTTCTCCTAATTCTGTAAATTTTTAATAAATAGAATGGGTGTTCAGTGTCTAGAAATATCTTATTTTCTAGTATCTTTCATTTTCGAGCTTTACTTTCTGATGCTTTAAAAAATAGCAAGCATTAGATCCTATGCGAAAAGATAAAAAACAAACAACAAACGCTTCTTAGGTTTTGTCTACATGACATATGACTATCAATATTACCACCTGTAATAACCTTAAAGGACCCATATCGAGACTAATATTGGACACATGTTTCCTTTTGCTATAAGCACAAAATAGTAGTCAAAATTAGGGAATAAATATTTTGGTTACCTAGGTCAGAGGTGGAAAGCAGTAACAAGACACTTAGCTGGAGTACTTTTGAGCAGCATCGTTTAAGACAAAATCTGTCTTCAGTGTTAGTACTAATTATGTTGAGGTCATAAACCAACACCGTATTTTTTCATTGTCATCATTTTGGCCTGAAACACTATTCAGGCCCACTTACGTACAACCAGAAAAACAGAAATCAGGCTGAGAATATTCGGTACGCAATTTAATTATAATAATACGCCTTAATTACCACCAACATCCGGGTTCTTAATTTTTAATTGGATAGACTGTCTTACCAAAAGTTCTTATCCGAAATTTTATTGCAAGACTTGTTGATGGTCACTGCTGGTAGTCAACCATATGCGAAACGGTGTGATCTGTTGGTTAGTACTGGGCAATCAGCACCCCATATCCGGTTTAGATCTCGATCAATCAAACCGTTAATGGTTCCTTATTATTATTAACACTTCCTGAGGCAAATGATGAGATCTGCGTGTGTTGAATTTACCAAAGAGGATGAGGCTTTTGATTAATCATAGTTCAAGATCGGATGCTACTCATGCAATTTGTCAGAGTTTAAAGCTAATTTCCTCGGTTTTTTTTTCTGATATCTAGAACACTTGAGCCTCGAGTGCCTTGTAGGCGTAGTTAGCACTCATACGTAGTTCAGTAAATCATCGAGTAAACGCTCTTGGCAGCCATTCATAAGGGTTTTCTTTTTGTTTCAGGTAACCTACAAGTTTATTATTACCCAGCTACCTACGGTCCAGTAAGTCTGTAGATGGTGTCCCGTTAGCTGGAATTAATTTTTTTTTTGGTGGAGGGTGACCCCAAGAGGCGTGTCCGCAGTGCGGTGAGTTTTGAATCATTCGACAGGAAACCGACCTAATTACCATTTGGGTCGGTGGGAATTTCGTAATACCGCGCGGTTTTTGGGAAAGTTTTCGCTTTCGTCACGGTGCTCATCGATTATTACCGGACGCGATCGTTAATTAATGACCGTTTAACGGACATCGTTATTATCAACAGCAACAACGTCATATGGGTCATTATCGGTGCCCTCGACAGATGGCGAGTTTATGCATCTCCTTAATCGTATACAAAAATGCTGGAAAACTAGAAATTTTATTCGATTTATAAATATGGGGATTCATTAAAATCCCGTATAATTTTCCATATTTAGTTTTGTTGTAAATCGAACATACGCTACGCACGGTGATATTTTTGTAGTTTCTATTTAACTGAATCATAAATCACGCGGGCCTTATCAGATATCGCCTCGTAACGCACTAGTGCTCTTATAGTATTTTATGAAAATTCTCACACCTGCTGTCTTCATAAATTCGGTAATAAACCTAGAAATTTTCCTAAAATTTCCTTTGGTAGGATTAAATTGCTACAGGGCTACACCTGACCCACAACAGTGCAAACTATAGCCATTTAGTAAATCCCAATAATGGATAGTTGTTAAAGTTTCTAACCATCATGTCACAAAGTAACCTAGAACAACGACGAATATTTCTCTGACGTGCTAATAAAACTGCAGTTCAACGAAGAGAAAAATAGAGGTGAAGAAAATTTTCCCTGACGAGGAAAATGGTACCTCGTTCTCTCATTCAACATGAAGAGGATGAGGACTCGCGAAAGATCGGCTCTGCTGATCGCCACGGCCAAAAGCACCATCTGGACATCTTTGAATAACAGATTTTTACAATCCGTGCAAATAAGTGGTCAACAAGTAGATAGTTTGGAGTTTTATCATGATTTAAATGAATTATGGATGTATCTGGATTAGGTTAATTCAGGTTCCTACCCATTTGTTGATTTTTCATATCTGAACGTCCCTGCTCCAGGTAAACAAATCAGCATAGATAGAGTAACATCTGTACATCCCAAAAGTAAGTAGCATGATATGCGACCAAAATTTGTTTTTTCTCGTTTTTTTATTTGGTTTTGATGAGGTTTTTGGTATATCACCTTCTCAGTGTTATTTTGCACCGTTTGGAGCAGTTGGAGTAGACGTAAGTCTCCTGTTTATTTATTTTCTTGTTAAACTCTAGCAGTCTCGCCACTTCGAATACTGCAAAGACTTCAGAGTACAAAACCGTTATGAGGCTTTTCAAGGAGGCCGCTGTCTTAATTTCTCGTTACATACCGATTCTTCACACTGTGTTTCCACTCATTCTCAGTCTGTATACTTTCTCCCAACTCCTGCAACTCTTCCCTTATAGATTCGATTACTTCAAATGACTGTTGACTGGAACGCCCTTCTTTCGATTGACTTCAAAAAACTTCACAAACTTCAAAAACGTATTTCCTATTGTTATCTAAAGTACCATGTTAGTGGCGGTTATGAAAAATGTGACTATGGACTTTCCTTATCCAAGATAGATACTGTGGTCACCAATCCTAAGTGCAATTGCTTCTTGCAATAGTTTTGGCTCTTGATATTTCTGGTACTTACGGACTAAAATAATGATTTCAACTTTTATGTTTCATCTTTCGATACAAGCGATCGAGAAAATGGGTCTCGAAAAAGTGAAAGACTACCAAGAGAGTATTTTTTTCAAGAACCGTAACAGAATTGACAATATCTATGCATCGTGTGATCAGATTCACTCAGGACACGTTTTCCCTTTCTAATCATAAACTAAGCAGGATGATGGTCACCAATTGGCCAATCAACCCATGTGCATAAAAAGTTGGCTATCAAGCAACTTTTTAGGATACGATTTTAGCATATTTGATAGGTTGATTGATAATCAAGAATTCCCAGGTGGTAGAGCATTGCTGTCCGCAGTTACAACACAGCCTGGGCCTTAGACATTTTTTTATATCTGAAAAATATCTCTAAAATTTGCTGCAAGAGTTTCATTTGTCAAAGAGTAACAATTATAAGTTCAATTGTAATGATTACCATGCCGTCTTTTGCGAACCCTTAACACACAAATACTAAGTACGTGAATAGAAATACCTACCAGATATTTTGAAAATCAACTAAAAGAACAAAAGCACAACTTTTAACAGACTCAATTTCATAGATGACTTTGAAGTCAACACCGAATTACCCTGAACAATCGACCTCCTAATGTAAGATGTTTTTGTGCATTGCCTACACCATTCACTGAATTGCAGTGAAGACACCAGAGAATCAATAATTTCTAGCTTTGCGGAAGCCAATTTCAGTCTTTGGTCTCTTTTGCTCAACTTGCACATATTTGAAAAATTAAACCCTTCTTCCCCCCTAATGCTGTCTCATTTTTAGTTGATTCAAAAATGTGTTCAAAATAGAGCTCTCATTTTAATATTTTAATAATAAGCCCTGTATTATAGAGAGAAAATATGTCATGATTTAATTTTTATTACTTTTATTTTCTTTTCTTTCTTTGTGGAATTTTATACGAATTTTAGTGCTTTTAAAGCTCCTTAGCTATTCTATTACCTTCAGTCTTTTTGCCTAAAAATTTGTATTTGTCCACGCCTTGAGTAATTTTTCACCAATCCCTACCTAACTTTCTCGAAGAACCCCATATTTTCAATTTGAAGCGCCAAAAAATAATTTTACCAACCCACAAATTAGAAAAATGCAAACAGTTTTACCTGATTTGATCCTAAAATTTAATTACTCCAAAAACACCACAATGTTTGCTCTAATTCTAACTCTAACTCTAACCTAAATTGCTCCAAATTAGCATTTTTAGACGCTTTATGTAATATCTAAACACTCTTCGTTCTAACTCTTTTCAAAAACTTTCAAGTTGCATTTTTTATAGCTTTGACTAATTTCTAATCGTCATCTAAAATGCGTTTTTGCAAAGAGAATTTTTGGAATTTGCATTTTTAGGTGCTTTAAGTCATTTTTAACCGATTTTGACCTTAGTCCTAACTTGAATATTTTTTAAAACTTTTAATTCACATTTTTAGGCGCTTTGAGTCATTTTTAATCATTTTTTCCAGAAACTTTTGGTTTGCGTTTGTTAATATTTTCAGTCATTTTGCCTGGAAATTTGTATTTTTACACGCCTTGAGTAATTTTTCAGCGATCCTGGCTTTTATTCCTGTCTAACTTTCTCGAAAAAACGCCATATTTTGAATTTGAAGCGCTTTATAGTCAAATTTCACTTATTTTTTTCAAAAAATTGATTTTACCAAAACACAAATTAGAGAAATGCAAAGAGTTTTGCTTGAATTTGCCAAAACTTAAATAACCAATATTACTAATACTTAAAAAACCAATACTCCAAAAAAGACCACGATTTGCATTTCTAGAAGATTTTAGCTCCAATTCTAACCTGAATTTCTCCAAATTTGCAATTTTAGACAATTCAGTAATTTTTTTAAAAAAATTGTTGTAATTCTTTACTAAATGTTCTCAAAAACTTTTAAATTGCACTTTTAAACTCTCCGAGTAATTTATAATCGAGTCTGGCCTTAATACTAAAATACGTTTTTTAAAAAATTACCATTTGCATTTTTAGAGGCTTTTAGTCGTTTTTAACCGATTTTGACCTTAAGCCTAACATGAGTGTTTTTAGAAACTTTTAATTTGCCTTTTTAGATGATTTGAGCAATTTTGAACCATAATCCTAACCTGAATTCTTCCAAAACCTATTAGTTTGCATTTTTCTAATACTTACATTCATTTTGCCTCCAAATTTGCATTTTTAGCTAATTTTGTCTCTAATCCTATCCTGAATGTCTTCAACAATTATTAGTTTGCCTTGTTAGAAGCTTTGAGTAATTTGTCACTGGTTTTAGCCCTAATCCTAACCTACTTTTTTTCAAAAAATTCCAATTTGACGCTCTAAGTCATTTTCAACCGATCTTGACCATATACCTAATCTGAAATCTTCCAGAAATTTTTAGTTTGCATTTTTTTATTACTTTCCGTAATTTTGCCTACAAATTTTTAGTTTTACACGTCTTGAGTAATTTTTCACCAATTGTAGCTTTTAATCCTACCTAACTTCCTCGAAAACACCATATTTTCAATTCGAGGCGCTTTATGGTATAATTTCACTTATTTTTTGCAAAGATTAATTTTACCAAGACACTAATTAGAAAAATTAAAACAGTTTTTCCTGATTTTTTCCTAAAATTGAGTCTCACCAAAAACACAACAATTTGCATTTACAGAAAATTTCAGCTCTAGTTATAACTCGGATTTCTGCAAATTTGCATTTTTAAACATTTTTTTGTAATTTTTCAATTATTGTCTTAAGTTTTTCCTGAATTTTTTCAAAAACTTTTAAGTTGCATGTTTTGGACGCTCTGAGTAATTTTTAGTCGATTCTGACCTTAACACCAAAATGCGTTTTTTTAAAAATTCCCATTTGCATTTTTAGACGCTTTAAGTCATTCTTAACCGATTTTGATCCTAATCCTAACCTAACTGATTTTAGAAACATTTAGCTTGCATTTTTAGACGCCTTGAGTCATTTTTGGTTAAAATCCTAACTTGAGTTTTTCCAAAAACTTTTAGTTTGCATTTTTCTGTTACTTCCAGTCATTTTGCCTCCAAATTTTCAATTTTAGCTGATTTTATCTCTAATTGTAAACTAAATTTCTTCAACAATTTTTAGTTTGTATTTCTAGACGCTTTGAGTAATCTGTCACCGAGTTTGGCCCTAATCGTGACCTACTTTTTTCCAAGAATTTCAATTTACATTTTCAGACGTTTTAAGTAATTTTTTGCGGATCTTGACCATAATCCTAATTTGAAATTTTCCAAAAATTTTTAGTTTGCATTTTTTTATTATTTTCAGTAATTTTGCCTACAAATTTGTATTTTTACACGCCTTGAGTAATTTTTCACCAAATGTGGATTTTATCTCTATTTGACTTTTTCGAAGAGCACCATATTTTGGATTTGAAGCGCTTTACAGTCAAATTTTACTTATTTTAAAAAAAAAACAATTTTACCAAGACGTAATTTAGAAAAATGCAAATGGTTTTGCCTGATTTTGTCCCAAAAACTGAATTACTCCAAAAAAGACCAAAATTAGCATTCATATAAAGTTTTAGCTCTAATTCTAACCAGAATTTCTCCAAATTTGCATTTTTTAGACACTACAGTAATTTTTTTACAATTTTTGTTGTAATTCTTTTCTGAATTTTCTCAAAAATTTTAATTGTATTTTTAAACGCTCTGAAAAATTTTGAATCCTTTCTGGCCCTAATACTAAAACCCGTTTTTTCCAAAAATTCCCATTTGCAATTTTAGACGCCTTCAGTCGTTTTTAAGCGATCTTGACCTTAATCATAACCTGAATGATTTTAGAAACTTTTAATTTGCATTTTTAGACTCTGTGAGTCATTTTTAATAATTTTTCTTTATAATCCTAACCTGAATCCTTCCAAAACCTTTTAGTTCAGGTTAGTTTTGTTGTTGTTGTTTACATCAAAATTTGCATTTTTACCTGATTTTGTCTCTAATCCTAACCTGAAGTTCTTCAACAATTTTGAGTTTGCCTCTTTAGACGCTTTGAGATAATTTGTCACCCATTTTGGCCCTAATCCTAACCTACTTTTTTCCAGAATAATCCAATTTGCATTTTCAGACGCTTTTTTAACCGACCTTGACTATAATCCTACTCTGAAATTTTCCAGAAACTTTTAGTTTGCATTTATTACTTTTATTCGTTTTGACTCCAAATCTGCATTTTTAGCTGATTTTGTTTCTAATCCTTACCTGATTTTTTCAACAATTTGGAATTTGCCTTTTTAGACGGTTTGAGTAATTTGTCACCGATTTTGGCCCTATTTTTTTTCAAAAATTCCATTTTGCATTTTCAGACGCTTTAAGTTATTTTTAACCGATCTTGACCGTAATCCTAATCAAAAATTTTCCAGAAACTTTTAGTTTGCATTTTTTTATTACTTTCAGTACTTTTGCCTACAAAATGGTATTTTTACATGCCTTGAGTAATTTTTCAGCGATTGTGGCTTTTATTACTACATGACTTTCTCCAATAAAACCAAATTTTATTATTTTTATACACTAATTTTTCTCCAAAAATTAATTTTACCAAGACTATTTTCATTAGACAGCAAAAACCCCACAATTTGTATATTTAGAAAATTTTAGCTATAATTCTAACCTAAATTTCTCCAAATTTGCTTTTTTAGACACTTTATGTAATTTCTAAATAATTTTTGTCCTAATTCTTCCCTGAATTTCTCCGAAAACTTTCAGTTTGTCTCCATATTAGTATTTTTACGCGCTTTGAGTATTTTTTCAAAGGTTGTGGACTTTATCGTTACCTGACACCTTTCTCAAAGAACACCAAATAATGATTTTGAGGCCATTTATAGAAATACTTCAACTATTTTTGTCCAAAAATGAATTTAACCAAAGACGCAAATTAGAAAAATGGAAAAAGTTTATGATCATTTTGTTCTAAAGTTGAACACAGAAGAAACACCGCAATTTGCATTATTACAAAAATTTTAGCTCTAATTCCAACCTGAATTTCTCAAAATTTGCATTTTTAGACACTTTATATAATCTTTAAACAATTTTTTTCCTAATTCTTTCCTGAGTTTCTCCAAAAACTTTCAAATTGCCTCCAAATTAGTATTTTTACGCGCCATGAGGAATTTTTTCACGGATTATGGACTTTATCTCTACCTGACACCTTTCTCAAAGAACACCAATTAATGATTTTGTGGCACTTTAAAGAAAAATTTTACCTATTTTTGTCAAAAATTAACTTAACCAAAGACACAAATTAGAAAAATGAAACTACTTTGAGACATTATGAACCAAAATTAGCCCTAATTATGACTTGCATTTTCCAAAAAATTTCATTTTGCATTTTTTTTGACACTACAAGCCATTTTTAACCGATTTTGACCTTAGTCCTAGCCTGAGTTTTTTAGAAACTTTTAATTTGCCGTATTTAATGTCTTTTCGTAATTTTAAACCAGTTTTGGTAACTTGAACTCCTACAAACATACCAAATTCGTATTTTCGCACTTCTTTAGTTATTTTCACCGGCTTTTTGGCCTTTACCTGATTATCGAAAAATACCAAATCTTCATTTTGAAGTTTTCCTAGACCAATTTTAACATATTTTGCCAAAAACAAGAAGTTAAAACTCTTTTGCCTGATTTTGTGCTGAAATTGAATTTCGTCAAAACGACCAAAACTTGCATTTTTGGCAGTGCTGATAATTTGTTGCCGATTTTAGTCCTAATTCTAAATTGAATTTCTTCAAATGTCGAGACGCTTCGTGTAATTCTGAAACGGTTTTGGCTTTAATCCTACCCTGAACTTCTCCACGAACTTTAGGCATGAAATTTTAGACACTTTGAGATATTATTAACCGTTTTCCGTCCTCATCCAATCCTAACTTGCTAATTCTAATACCTATTTTTAGACACTACAAGTCATTGTTAACCGATTTTGGTCATAAAATTTTCCAAAAACTTGCACTTTGCATTTCTAATTGTTTTCGTTCATTTTAAGCGATTTTGGTCAAAAACTAACCTGAACTAACCTGAATTTCTCCAAACATACATATTTTTATAAACCTTGAGCTTTTTTACCGTTTTTGGGCCTAATCCTCACCCATATTTCAAATTTGCATTTTTCGACGCTTTATGTCATTCTTAACCGTGTTTGCACCTAATTTTAACAAAAATTTTTCCAAAAACTTTAACTAAATGCTTTCAGTTCTTTTTAATCGATTTTGGTCAAAAACTAACCTGAAATAACTTGAATTTCTCCAAACATACATATTTTTATAAACCTTGAGCATTTTTTTACCGTTTTTAGGCCTATCCTGACCAAAATTTCTCTACAAATTTCAAATTTGCATTTTTAGACGCTTTAATGCATTTTTAACCATTTTTGCCCTAACATGAACATGTTAGAGCAAAATTGTAACATGAATTTTTCCAAAAACTTTCACTTTGCATTTCTAATTGCTTTCAGTTCTTTTTAACCGATTTTGGATAAAAACTAACCTGAACTAACCTGAATTTTTCCAAACATACATATTTTTATACGCCTTGAGCAATATTCTACCGTTTTTTAGGCCTATCCTGACCCAAATTTCTCTACAAATTTCAAATTTGCATTTATCGACGCTTTAAGTTATTTTTAACCGATTTTGCCCCTAATTCAAACATGAATTTTTCCAAAAACTTTCACTTCTCTTTTCTAATTGTTTTCAGTACTTTTTTACCAATTTTGGTTGGATAATATTTAAGACATTTCATATTATGCAAATCAGGGACGTGTCCTTGCTCAATCCGCTATCTTAAAGGAGCACCCAATGCAATCTTTTGAAGAACAAATGAAACTAGAAATAGGAGGTTTCATGGTGTTGGAACCATTCACTTACCACAATCTAAAATGCTTTCCGGGCTTTGAAGCCGTGGTCCGATGGAATTTCTTCTTGACGTTTTACAGCTGCGGCAGGCATTATCAAAGGCGATGAAGCAATAGGCGAAGTGTTCTCCCGTGCTTCTCGACGTTGACTGATTCGACTGTGGTGCGTTTCGTGGTATTTATTCTCCCGTCGTCGCGTTGCAGTGGAGGGACTGGGGTGGGGGTAGTGGTGGTGCGGGGTTTCGGCGCACTTGACGTATGTCGTATTATTTGTCACCCATTTTGGCCCTAATACTAACCTACTTTTTTTTCACAATAATCCAATTAGCATTTTTAGACGGTTTTTTAACCGATCTTGACAATAATCCTACTCTGAAATTTTCCAGAAACTTTTAGTTTTAATTTTTATATTACTTTTATTCGTTTTGACTCCAAATCTGCACTTTTAGCTGATTTTGTTTCTAGTCCTTAACTGATTTCTTCAACAATTTGGAATTTGCCTTTTTAGACGGTTTGAGTAATTTGTACCAATTTTGGCCCTTTTTTTAAAAATTCCAATTTGCATTTTCAGAAGCTTTAAGTTATTTTTAACCGATCTTGACCGTAATCCTAATCAGAAATTTTCAAGAAACTTTTAGTTTGCATTTTTTTATTACTTTCAGTACTTTTGCCTACAAATTGGTATTTTTACACGCCTTGGGTACTTTTTCAGCGATTGTGGCTTTTATTACTACATGACTTTCTCCAATAAAACCAAATTTTATTATTTTTATATACTTATTTTTCTCCAAAAATTAATTTTACCAAGACTTTTTTCATTAGAAAAATGTAAAAAGTTTAGGCTGATTTCTGTTCTAAAGTTGAATACAGCAAAAACCCCACAATTTGTATTTTTAGAAAATTTTAGCCATAATTCTAACCTGAATTTTTCCAAATTTGCTTTTTTAGACTTTATGTAATTTCTAAATAATTTTTGTCCTAATTCTTCCCTGAATTTCTCCGAAAACTTTCAGTTTGCGTCCATATTAGTATTTTTGCGCGCTTTGAGTATTTTTTCAAGGGTGGTGGACTTTACCGTTACCTGACACCTTTCTCAAAGAACATCAAATAATGATTTTGAGGCCATTTATAGAAATACTTCAACTATTTTTGTCCAAAAATGAATTTAACCAAAGACGCAAATTAGAAAAATGGAAAAAGTTTATGATGATTTTGTTCTAAAGTTGAACACAGAAGAAACACCGCAATTTGCATTATTACAAAAATTTTAGCTCTAATTCCAACCTGAATTTCTCAAAATTTGCATTTTTAGACACTTTATATAATCTTTAAACAATTTTTTTCCTAATTCTTTCCTGAGTTTCTCCAAAAACTTTCAAATTGCCTCCAAATTAGTATTTTTACGCGCCTTGAGGGATTTTTTCACGGATTATGGACTTTATCTCTACCTGACACCTTTCTCAAAGAACACCAATTAATGATTTTGTGGCACTTTAAAGAAAAATTTTACCTATTTTTGTCAAAAATTAACTTAACCAAAGACACAAATTAGAAAAATGAAACAATTTTTGGGTGATTTTGTTCTAAAGTTGAATACAGCAAAAACACCACAATTTGCATTTTTAGAAAATTTTAGCTCTAATAAAAAAAAAGACACTTTATGTAATTTTTAAACAATTTTTGTCTTCATTCGTCCCTGAATTTCTCCAAAAACTTACAGGTAGCCTCCAAATTAGTATTTTTACACGCCTTGAGTACTTTTTAATAAATAAAACAGTTGTGCTTGATTTTGTTCTAATTTCTAGTTAAATTTCTCCTGATTTGAATTTTTAGACACTATATTTAATTTTTAAACACATTTCGTCCTAATTCTTGTCTGAATTTCTCCAAAAACTTTCAAGAGCATTTTTAAGCTCTTTGAGTTATTTCTGATCGATTTTGTGCCTAATACTATGCGTTTTTCCAAAAATTTCTATTTGCATTTCGAGACGCTTTAAGTCATTCTTAACCGATTTAGACCCTAATCTTAACCTGATTTTTTTTTTTTTAGTTTTTAGTTTATATTTTTAGTAATTTCCAGTCATTTTAAATTAATTTCTACCACAAACCTAACTTGACTTCCTACAGATTGGTATTTTAGCACGCCTTAAGTCATTTTTACCGTTTCTTGGTCTTTATCCTTACCTGACTATCTAAAAATACCAAATTTTCATTTTGAGGTGTTCCTAGTCCGATTTCAGTTATTTAGGTTTGAAAATTTATTTTGCCAAAAACAATAAGTTGAAACAGTTTTTCCTGATTTTGTCCGGAATTTGAATTTTTGTCAAAATGACTAAAATTTGCATTTTTGACAGTGCTGGATATTTCTAGCGGATTCTAGTCCTAGTTGTAAACTGAATTTCTGCAAATGTGCATTTTTAGACGTTTGGTATAATTTAGAAACGGTCTTTAGAACTTTTTAGAGGCTTTAAACTATTTTTAACCGATCTTGACCATAATCGAAACATGAAATTTTCCATTTTTTTATTTCTTTCGGTAATTTTGCCTAAAAATTTGTATTTTTACACGCATTGAGTAATTTTTGAGCGATTGTGGCTTTTATTCTACCTGACTTCCTCCAAGAAAACCAAATTTTATTATTTTCATACACTTATTTTTTTCTCCAAAAATTAATTTTGCTTAAATTAGCTAATTATTTAAGCCACAAATTTGAAAAAGGAAAAATGTTTTGGCTGATTTTGTTCCAAAGTTGAATACAGCAAAAACACCACAATTTGCACTTTTAGAAAATTTTAGCTATAATTCAAACCTGAATTTCCCCAAGTTTGCATTTTCAGGCACTTTATGTAATTTTTAAACAATATTTGTCCTAATTCTTCCCTGAATTTCTCCGAAAACTTCCAAAATAGTGTTTTTACGCGCCTTGGGTACTTTTTCACGAGTTTTGGACTTTCTCCCTACTTGACACCTTCATCAAAGAACTCCAAATAAAGATTTTGAAGCCCTTTATAGAGAAATTTTACTTATATTTGTCCAAAAATTAATTTAACCAAAGACACAAATTAGAAAAACGAAAAAAGTTTATGCTGGTATTGTTCTAAAGTTGAATACAGCAAAAACATAAAAATTTGTATTTCTATAAAATTTGAGCTCTAATTTCTCCTAATTTGATTTCTTCGACACTTCGTTTAATTTTTAAACACTTTTCGTCCTAATTCTTGTTTGAATTTCTCCAAAAACTTTCAAGTAGCATTTTTAAGCGCTTTGAGTTATTTCTGATTGATTTTGGCCTTAATACTAATTAACATACATTTTTAAAAAAAAATCTATTTGCATTTATAGACGCTTTAAGTCATTTTTAACCGATTTAGATCCTAATCTTAACCTGCTTTTTTGAAACTTTTAGTCTGCATTTTTAGTTATTTTCAGTCAGTTTAAATTAATTTTTACCATAGACCTAACCTGAATTCCTACAGATATTCCAGGTTGGTGTTTTAGCACGCCTTAAGTCATTTTTACCGCTTTTTGGCCTCTATCCTTACCTAACTTTATCGGAAAACACCAAATATCCATTTTGAGGTGTTTCTAGGCAAACTTCATTTATTTCGGTTCAAACATTTATTTTAACAAAAACAATAAATTAGAACGGTTTTGCCTGATTTTGTCCTGAAACTGAATTTCCCTAAAAACATCAAAGTTTGCATTTTTTAAAGTGTTGGATATTTTTTAGCCGGTTCTACTCCTAATTCTAAACTGAATTTCTTCAAATGTTCATTTTTGGACGTTTCGTGTAATTTTTAAACGATTTTGTCCTTAATCCTTACCCGAATTTCCCCACAAACTCCTAAGTTTACAATTTTAGACACTTTGAGACATTATGAACCAAAATTAGCCCTAATTATGACTTGCATTTTCCCAAAAATTTCATTTTGCATTTTTTTGACACTACAAGCCATTTTTAACCGATTTTGACCTTACCGTTAGCCTGAATTTTTTAGAAACTTTTAATTTGCCGTATTTAATATCTTTTCGTAATTTTAAACCACTTTTGGTAACTGAACTGCTACAAACATACCAAATTCGTATTTTCGCACTTCTTTAGTTATTTTCACCGGCCTTTTGGCCTTTGTCATTACCTGATTATCGAAAAATACCAAATCTTCATTTTGAGGTTTTCCTAGACCAATTTTAACATATTTTGCCAAAAACAAGAAGTTAAAACTCTTTTGCCTGATTTTGTGCTGAAATTGAATTTCGTCAAAACGACCAAAACTTGCATTTTTGGCAGTGCTGATAATTTGTTCCCGATTTTAGTCCTAATTCTAAATTGAATCTCTTCAAATGTCGAGACGCTTGGTGTAATTCTGAAACGGTTTTGGCTTTAATCCTACCCTGAACTTCTCCACAAACTTTAGGCATGAAATTTTAGACACTTTGAGACATTATTAACCGTTTTCCGTCCTCATCCAATCCTAACTTGCTAATTCTAATACCTATTTTTAGACACTACAAGTCATTGTTAACCGATTTTGGTCATAAAATTTTCCAAAAACTTGCACTTTGCATTTCTAATTGTTTTCGTTCATTTTAAGCCATTTTGGTCAAAAACTAACCTGAACTAACCTGAATTTCTCCAAACATACATATTTTTATAAGCCTTGAGCTTTTTTACCGTTTTTGGGCCTAATCCTGACCCATATTTCAAATTTGCATTTTTTCGACGCTTTATGTCATTCTTAACCGTGTTTGCCCCTAATTTTAACATCAATTTTTCCAAAAACTTTAACTTTTTCTTTCTAAATGCTTTCAGTTCTTTTTAATCGTTTTTGGCCAAAAACTAACCTGAAATAACTTGAATTTCTCCAAACATACATATTTTTATAAACCTTGAGCAATTTTTTACCGTTTTTAGGCCTATCCTGACCAAAATTTCTCTGCAAATTTCAAATTTGCATTTTTAGACGCTTTAATGCATTTTTAACCATTTTTGCCCCAACATGAACATGTTAGAGCAAAATTGTAACATGAATTTTTCCAAAAACTTTCACTTTGCATTTCTAATTGCTTTCAGTTCTTTTTAACCGATTTTGGATAAAAACTAACCTGAACTAACCTGAATTTTTCCAAACATACATATTTTTATACGCCTTGAGCAATATTCTACCGTTTTTTAGCCCTATCCTGACCCAAATTTCTCTACAAATTTCAAATTTGCATTTATCGACGCTTTAAGTTATTTTTAACCGATTTTGCCCCTAATTCAAACATGAATTTTTCCAAAAACTTTCACTTCTCTTTTCTAATTGTTTTCAGTGGTTTTTAACCAATTTTGGTTGGATAATATTTAAGACATTTCATATTATGCAAATCAGGGACGTGTCCTTGCTCAATCCGCTATCTTAAAGGAGCACCCAATGCAATCTTTTGAAGAACAAATGAAACTAGAAATAGGAGGTTTCATGGTGTTGGAACCATTCACTTACCACAATCTAAAATGCTTTCCGGGCTTTGAAGCCGTGGTCCGATGGAATTTCTTCTTGACGTTTTACAGCTGCGGCAGGCATTATCAAAGGCGATGAAGCAATGGGCGAAGTGATCTCCCGTGCTTCTCGACGTTGACTGATTCGACTGTGGTGCGTTTCGTGGTATTTATTCTCCCGCCGTCGCGTTGCAGTGGAGGGACTGGGGTGGGGGTAGGGGTGGCGCGGGGTTTCGGCGCACTTGACGTATGTCGTAGTATTCGCTTCCAGTCAGCATTTAGAAACGTAATTTCCTCCTTTGTGGTGCTTAAAGATCTCAATGGCATCTCTGGTTAGTTCAAAAGGATCTTGTGACGTTCGGAGAGAGCTGTTTGTCCTAAATGGTTTGTCCCAGCTTGCAAATCCTCTTGTCTTCCGTAATCCTCGTGTTCACACTGCGCTTTGTGGTGCCAATGTATACCGAGTCACAGCTGCACGGAACCCGGTAATCTCCGGGTGCCGATAGGGGATCTCTGCCTCTCTGTCTTTTGCCAATCCCAAGCTCTGTTGTATTGTACAAGTGGGCGTAAAGACAGTTTTAACATTGTGCCTGCTGATTCGGTGCGTTACTTCGTGGATGTATGGTAGACTAGTCCACCTGCGCTTTTCATCTTCTTCCGTTGTTGCCCCTCTTGGCTCTCATAGACAATCTCTTGTAGGCTAGAGAGCTACCTAGAATGCAAGCAAATTTACATATATAATTAAGAAATTGTAGCACTTATTCTTATTTATTAGAATATAATCCACATGGTTGAAATCACTTGCTGAGTTGTCTGAAGTCTCTAGCTGACTGAAACATCAAAAGCACACAATGGTGCATATTTCTTTGGACCTGGATCTCCTGTCTTGTATAAGAACCAAAATATACGTTGGTATGGTGGTGATCGTGCATAGTTTTAATATCTGAAAAGAAAATAGCATTAGGTATACAAATATTGCTCTGAGATTATTTGTCAGTGTGTAATACTCAAGTTTTAGGCTACAATTCACTCCAATGACGTATTTTACATAAGTCCTTAACATTTTAATAGCTGTAAATTAATGTGTTTAAATGTGAACAAGAAAAAAATGCTACTAACAAAGACCTTGAGAAGCTCCTCGTAACGCCTCAGGCTTTCTAATGTAAACGCGACATGTATATTTCCACGACCATGTCGAAATACCAATATAACAGCCTCCGCTGCCGAGATTCCTGAATCACAATCGTCTAACCTACTGAACTTAATGAAATGTAAATTCCATTTTTCAATGGATTTATCTCGGAGGAGAAATAATAATTAATTTCAAGTCGCTCTTCCAGCAAATTAAATGCGCAATTAAATAAGTCGCGGCAATCTTCGCGCTCTTCAGGCTCGATTAAGTGTTTGTTGCCAGCCACTCGATGAAGAAGAAATCTCGATCTTGTTCTTCTTCTGCTGCCTCGGCTTCATCTTTGTCAACTATCGAGAGCTCAAGCTTTTTGACCGAGATATTTCGTCGGCTGCAAAGTTGAACAAACCCCATGGGTTCGTGTTTCTCTATTGTTACAATTTATTAATCTATCAAGTGTATAGTACGCAAGGCGTTTTTGAGTGAAAGTTTATTAATATATTATATTTTAAATACTGTTTACTTAAACAATTATTAATTTATTTCAAAAAAAGCGAGTTGCCTGATCCGCGATTGATTGATAGATAACACTAACTGTTTGAAATTCACCATCTGTAGTCAGGGCCGTACTTGCCAAGTTTTTCATTATAAGTTCTGGTCATCACGATCTTAGCACTTCATCTAGTCCGGTTCTGGCCAGACCACCTCACTTCTTTCTTCTTCAACTTGCGTAGAAAGTCCACATAATTTGCCCACAGTTGAAGCGATTTAAGTTGAACACGGATTCTCCGGATTAGCCTTAGTTATCGCTAATTCACGTTCTTGCAATTATCATTAAGATTTCTTGTGCACTGTCCATCGGTCAGATTGGCTGCTCGTTCCACGAAATGCATTCTTAAAATTTCGTGCCGCAAACGCAAAAAAATCGGCTGTCACACTTCAATTGCCTCAATGTATTTCGTTTCAAACTATTAAAGTTTGATTCTTCACGGCTTCGGGCCGCGTAACGTCCGAGTCGTCCGTCAATCATTTGATTGATGCGGACGTTATCTAGATAGAAAATTCCATTTTGGGTTTTGCGTAATGACGGTTTTAATTATTGATGTACGTCGGTATTTTTTTTTTATTATTTTTTTCGGTGGACCTTTAGGTACTTGCCACCTCCGGGATCCGTGGAAAAGTTTTGATTGGGCTCGCAAAACGAGAAGTGGTGTTAGGCGAAGATCCTCAGGAGGAGAAAGGTGTTAGTCGTAATCAAGTATCAAATTAAAAACAAAAATTCTCACCCGATAAAAAGAAAGTAGACACATTTTGTGAGGAGCTTCTTAAAACACTTTTCACTGTCACCACCTCGGAAAGGTGGCCTGAGCCCTAAATGATTTTCCATGATTCATAAAATTTCCTCTTGTAGGCGTGGAGGCCAAGTTTTTCCCTTGCTAACAATGAGTCCTCGTTGAGAATGGTTTAATTAGTTTTGCTGCTGCGAGACCAGAAATGTTGGTAAACATACTATAATTTCTAGAATTTCGAGTTTCTTGTCTTCGTGGGTGTATCTTGAGTGTAGAATACCACCACAGTATGTGATTCCCAGTGAGAGCAATCCGCTGGTGCAATATGATAAAAAACTAAAGTCTGTTGCTGTTAGTTATAATTAAAGATTCGGGCGCCACCTTCTATGGGTTTTACGTGGTAGATGGTGCAAAAAAACTCAGGGTCCACAACTTAATGACGTTCCGCAATTCATCAAATCCTCTCTTGAAGTTGTGGGCAAGTCTTTCCTTCCCAACAATGAGTCCGCGTTGAGGATGGTTTAATTTGTATTGCTGCTTCAGGCTCGTTTAACTAGCGACACTAGAAATGTTAGTAAATCTGCTGTAATTCCTGAAGAATCTTGAAGTTCTCTTCAATTTGTGGGTAAATGCTGAGTTGAGGAGACCGCCACAGTACTCCATTCCTTTTGTCACTACAAAAATTCGCAGGTGCACTCTAAGAAGAAGCTAAGGTCTGTTGGCGTTGTTTATGACATGTTGTCCAGAAATGTTAGTAAACCTCCTGTAATTCCTGAAGAATCTTGGAGTTCACTTCACTTCTTTGTGGGTGAATCCTGAGACGCCACAGTACTCTATTCCCAGTGACAACAATTCGCTAGTGCAATGTGAGAAGAAGTTTGTTGGTGTTGTTTATAATAATAATTTCCACTTTCTATGGATTTTACCTGGAAGAGGATCCACACGAATTCAAAGTTTACATCTGAATGACGTTCCATGATTTATCAACTCTTCTCTTAGAGTTGTGGGCAAGTTTTCTCTTCCCAACTATGCCTCCTCCTTACAGATAGTTTAATTTGCTTTGCTGCTTTAAACTTGTTTAACCAGCAAGACCAAAAATATTGGTAAATTTGCGGAAATTTCTGGAATTTTGAGTTTTACTCCACTTTGTAGACAAATTGCCAGTTGAGAAGAACTCCACAGTACTCCATTCCCAATAGCAACGATTCGCTGGTGCTATATGAGAAGAAGCAAAGTGTTGTTGGTTATAATTATAATTTCAGCACCCACCACATATGGGTTTACGTGGTAGGGGGTCCACAGGAGTTCAGGATCTATAGCTGAATGACGTTCCATGATTCATCAAATCTCCTCTTGGAATTGTGGGCAAGTTTTCCTTTCCCTACAGACAATGAGTCCTCATTGAGGATGGTTTAATTTGTTTTGATGCTTAGGGCTCGTTTAATCAGCAAAACTAGACATTTTGGTAAATTTGCTGTGATTTGTGGAATTCTCAGTTCCTGAGTAAATGGTATCTGCTAGACTCTGGCTTCTAGAGAGTAGTTTAATTTTTCTATTTTCCAATATTAGGTATGTAATGGTCTTGCAGGTTTAGGACAAATAAAACCCCCTTATAGTTTGAATAAAGGCCAACGTTTCGAGGTTTAATTTACGCCTTCTTCAGGGCTAGAAGCAAATACAAAAAACAATAAACAATTGAAGAGTGGCCCACAAAAATACATAAAATCAAAAAACGTTTAAAAAATATTTAAAATGTTTTGCTTTGAAAAACATGTGGTCTACCCTAATGTAAGTATATAGAACTTCCTCTCTATATTACAATTTATTATTTTCTCCCTTTTAAACAAGTTAAAAATATTTATACAAAAGCTAACAACTCTGTAAGTAAAAAACTCAAAAAAAGAAACCTTCAAAAGAAAAAAAAACACCATTCAATAATTTAGAATAACTTCTAGAATAACTAATTTAGAATTTTTTTCGGAATTACCATCGGAAAAAACACACCATCGGAAGTTACGTAGGTGCAATATTTTCGGAGATAGACCCCTTCGGAGGCCGATTTTTAGGTACTTTTAGAATGGCGTTTTAGGACCATTTTTAAAAAAACCTGTTTAGTGTTTCGTTGTATTCTTACGGGATCGCCACCGTGCCATTCGGGGGTATTACGACTTTTTTCTCGATTCTCAACTTTGACAGCCTGTAACTTGAAAACGCCTTGACCGATTGGAATGAATTCAACTGCGTTTTCTTCTTCTTGATGTCCTCTTTCACTTCCCACCATCGGAAGTTACGTCGGTGCAACATTTTCGGAGATAGACATCTTTGGATGTCGATTTTTAGGCACTTTTAAAATGGCGTTTTTCGACCATTTTTAAAAAAAAACCTCTTTAGAGTTAATTTCATTCAAATTGAGTTTGTTGTATTGTTAGGGGATCGCCACCGTGCCACTCGGGTCAAAAACAGCAAAAAAATGTTCCCGAACTTTTTTTGAAAATATCCAAAGGGAGGTGGGGGTATTACGATTTTTTTCTCGATTCTCAACTTTGACCGCCTGTACCTTGAAAACGCCTTGACCGATTGGAGTGAATCCAACTGTGTTTTCTTCTTCTTGATGTCCTCTTTCACATCCCACCATCGGAAGTTACGTCGGTGCAATATTTTCGGAGACAGACCCCTTGGGAGGTCGATTTTTAGGTACTTATAGAATGGCGTTTTTAGATCATTTTTAAAAAAACTCTTTAGAGGTTAATTTCATTCGAATTGAGTTTGTTGTATTCTTAGGGCATCGCCACCGTGCCACTCGGGTCAATAACAGCAAAAAAATGTTCCCGAACTTTTTTTGAAAATATCCAAAGGGAGGTGGGGGTATTACGACTTTTTTCTCGATTCTCAACTTTGACAGCCTGTAACTTGAAAACGCCTTGACCGATTGGAATGAATTCAACTGCGTTTTCTTCTTCTTGATGTCCTCTTTCACTTCCCACCATCGGAAGTTACGTCGGTGCAACATTTTCGGAGATAGACATCTTTGGATGTCGATTTTTAGGCACTTTTAAAATGGCGTTTTTCGACCATTTTTAAAAAAAAACCTCTTTAGAGTTAATTTCATTCAAATTGAGTTTGTTGTATTGTTAGGGGATCGCCACCGTGCCATTCGGGTCAAAAACAGAAAAAAAAAAATTTCCCGATTTTTTTTTGAAAATGTCCAAAAGTGGTATTACGACTTTTTTCTCTATTCTCAACTTTGACCGCCTGTACCTTGAAAACGCCTTGACCGATTGGAATGAATCCAACTGCGTTTTCTTCTTCTTGATGTCCTCTTTCACTTCCCACCATCGGAAGTTACGTCGGTGCAATATTTTCGGAGACAGACCCCTTGGGAGGTCGATTTTTAGGTACTTTTAGAATGGCGTTTTTTGGAGCATTTTTAAAAAAACCTCTTTAGAGGTTAATTTTATTCGAATTGAGTTTGTTGTATCCTTAGGGGATCGCTACCGTGCCATTCGGTTCAAAAACAGCAAAAAAATGTTCCCGAACTTTTTTTGAAAATGTCCAAAGGGGGGTGGGGGTATTACGACTTTTTTCTCGATTCTCAAATTTGACCGCCTGTAACTTGAAAAATTCTTGACCGATTGGAGTGAATCCAACTGTGTTTCTTCTTCTTGATGTCCTCTTTCACTTCCCACCATCGGAAGTTACGTCGGTGCAATATTTTCGGAGACAGACCCCTTGGGAGGTCGATTTTTAGGTACTTATAGAATGGCGTTTTAAGATCATTTTTAAAAAAAACTCTTTAGAAGTTAATTTCATTCGAATTGAGTTTGTTGTATTCTTAGGGGATCGCCACCGTGCTACTCGGGTCAAAAACAGCAAAAAAATGTTCCCGAACTTTTTTTGAAAATGTCCAAAGGGGGGTGGGGGTATTACGACTTTTTTTTTTCGATTCTCAACTTTGACCGCCTGTAACTTGAAAAATTCTTGACCGATTGGAGTGTATCCAACTGCGTTTTCTTCTTCTTGATGTCCTCTTTCACTTCCCACCATCGGAAGTTACGTCGGTGCAACATTTTCGGAGATAGACCCCTTCGGATGTCGATTTTTAGGCACTTTTAGAATGGTGTTTTTGGACCATTTTAAAAAAAACTTTTTTAGAGGTTAATTTTATTCGAATTGAGTTTGTTGTATTCTTAGGGGATCGCCACCGTGCATTCGGGTCAAAAACAGCAAAAAAATGTTCCCGAACTTTTTTTGAAAATGTCCAAAGGGGGGTGGGGGTATTACGACTTTTTTTTTTTCGATTCTCAACTTTGACCGCCTGTAACTTGAAAAATTCTTGACCAATTGGAGTGAGTCCAACTGTGTTTTCTTCTTCTGGATGTCCTCTTTCACCTTCCACCATCAGAAGTTACGTAGGTGCAACATTTTCGGAGATAGACCCCTTCGGAGGTCGATTTTTAGGCACTTTTAGAATAGCGTTTTTAGACCATTTTTAAAAAAACTTCTTTAGAAGTTAATTTCATTTGAATTGAGTTTGTTGTATTCTTAGGGGATCACCACCGTGCCACTCGTGTCAAAAACAGCAAAAAAATGTTCTCGATATTTTTTTTTTAAATATCCAAAGGGGGGGGAGGGTATTACGACTTTTTGCTCTCGATTCTCAACTTTGACAGCCTGTACCTTGAAAACGCCTTGACCGATTGGAGTGAATCCAACTGTGTTTTCTTCTTGTTGATGTCCTATTTCACCTCCCACCATCGGAAGTTACGTAAGTGCAACATTTTCGGAGATAGGCCCCTTCGGAGGTCGATTTTTAGGTACTTTTAGAATGGCGTTTTTAGACCATTTTTAAAAAATCCTCTTTAGAGGTTAATTTCATTCGAATTGAGTTTGTTGTATTCTTAGGGGATCGCCACCGTGCCATTCGGGTCAAAAACAGCAAAAAAATGTTCCCGAACTTTTTTTGAAAATGTCCAAAGGGGGGTGGGGGTATTACGACTTTTTTCTCGATTCTCAACTTTGACCGCCTGTAACTTGAAAAATTCTTGACCGATTGGTCTGAATCCAACTGCGTTTTCTTCTTCTTGATGTCCTCTTTCACTTCCCACCATCGGAAGTTACGTCAGTGCAATATTTTCGGAGACAGACCCCTTGGGAGGTCGATTTTTAGGTACTTTTAGAATGGCGTTTTTGGAGCATTTTTAAAAAACCCTTTTTAGAGGTTAATTACATTCGAATTGAGTTTGTTGTATCCTTAGGGGATCGCTACCGTGCCATTCGGTTCAAAAACAGCAAAAAAAATGTTCCCGAACTTTTTTTGAAAATATCCAAAGGGAGGTGGGGGTATTACGACTTTTTTCTCGATTCTCAACTTTGACAGCCTGTAACTTGAAAACGCCTTGACCGATTGGAATGAATCCAACTGCGTTTTCTTCTTCTTGATGTCCTCTTTCACTTCCCACCATCGGAAGTTACGTCGGTGCAACATTTTCGGAGATAGATCTTTGGATGTCGATTTTTAGGCACTTTTAAAATGTCGTTTTTTGACCATTTTTAAAAAAAAAACCTCTTTAGAGTTAATTTCATTCGAATTGAGTTTGTTGTATTGTTAGGGGATCGCCACCGTGCCATTCGGGTCAAAAACAGAAAAAAAAAATTTCCGGATTTTTTTTTGAAAATGTCCAAAAGTGGTATTACGACTTTTTTCTCTATTCTCAACTTTGACCGCCTGTACCTTGAAAACGCCTTGACCGATTGGAGTGAATCCAATTGCGTTTTCTTCCTCTTGATGTGGTCCTTCACCTCCCTTCATCGGAAGTTACGTAGGTGCAACATTTTCGGAGTAAGACCCCTTCGGAAGTCGATTTTTAGGCACTTTTAGAATGGCGTTTTTGGATTTTTTTAAACTTATTCTAAATTATTGAATGGTGTTTTTTTTCTTTTGAAGGTTTCTTTTTTTGAGTTTTTACTTACAAAGTTGTTAGCTTTTGTATAAATATTTTTAACTTGTTTAAAAGGGAAAAAATAATAAATTGTAATATAGAGCGGAAGTTCTATATACTTACATTAGGGTGGACCACATGTTTTTAAAAACAAAACATTTTAAATATTCATTGTTGTAATTAGCGTCCTTAAGTTGTAAGTAGTTGGTGAAGTTAGCGGGATTAGGACAAATAATGCACCTCTTCTTTATTCGAAAATGGCCGACGTTTCGACTGTTTATTTAGTCTTCATCAGGGCTAAAACCCAATGAGTTAAATAGTAACAAATGGCCCATCGAAAAGATTCCACACAGTTTTTTTTCCAACTGACTTTATAGATCGAATATGACTCGAACACGTCAACTTTAGTTTTTAGGTGACAGAAATAAATGTTTGAGCCTTTTCAACCCCCCACCTGACACGAGAATGAAACCAAATCCAATTACTTAAATTAAAACCTGTTAAATTTACAAATTTGTAAAGTTTAACCGGCCGCCATTTTGGATTGGGTTGATCAAATGACAAGACATTTGGCAAATGTACCAACCTTGATGAGGCCTTCAAATATCACTCGACCCCTCTTTCCTTAAAGTCTTAATTAACTCTTAATTGGAGGTACAAATTAGAGGGTTGAAACTGCTCAAAAATGTGTTCCCCTAAAAACTAAAGTTGACGTGTCCGAGCTATTTCCGATGTACATACTCAGTTGCAGAAAAAACGGGGTAGATCCTTTTCGATCGGCCAACTTGTATATGCCTTAGTTATTGTCATTTTCTGTCATCTTCTGAGGGTTTTGTAGTAAAGGATCCACAGTGGAAAAAGTTGTCCAGGCGTTCAGTCTTTTGATATGGATAAAAAATGCTGAAAATCTATTTTCAAAATGTGGTGTTAATAAGGTTTCAAAAGTAAAATATTTCATAAATTAGGGCTTTTATAGTCTATTAAAAAGACACTTTTATGAGAGTTAGTTAGAGAGAAAATTAATTTTTATTATTTAAAGAGAAATAAAGACACATGTCGCTTCTTGGATGGGAACCCATTTCCATCCAAGTTAATTTTACTATTTCGGTAGGTAGGCGGTGAACTAGCAGCGAAAAGTGTATTTGGAGTCCAACATACGATATAAACCGTATATCGTGTAAGAGTGAGGCCCAACAACAGATAAGCCTTGTATTTGCATATAATTGGAAATGGGGCCTAACAATAACTAAGCCTTGTATATATGTGTGAATGAATTAAAGGAGCCCAACAAAGCCGTATATGATAAGGTAAATAGTACCCGGCAATCGTTAACACACTTGAATGTGTGTGTGTAAATGGGGCCCAACAAACGCTAAGCCTTATGGGGTTATTCGGTAAACTGGAGCTTGCAAACTTTGAATGTTTCGGTCTCTTTGTTTAGTTTATGTTGCCATGTTAGGCGATACTTATAGTCCAAAGGGTGGCAGTTTGTAAGAAAATCGCAACTCTTAAATTTGGCAAACCTGCCGTAAGTTAACCCGCTTCTATCAACCCTGAGTAATTTATAACTATTTAAAACCGCGTTTCTAATTAACAAGAAATTTAGTAGCTTGGCTACAAGTGGGAGTTAAAATGCTTGTGGTGTTCAAAGACCACATTTGGAAGTCCCTGCTATTGAAAAAATAATTTTAGTTTTATTTACTAGTGGCTCCAGTCGTACAATTCTTGGTGCCTAAAAATGGCTAAGCACCTCTTGTACAGTTAACAATGGTGAGCTTAGAAGTGTTCTTGTTTCTGTCAAATTGCAAGACAAGGTGATTCTCTTGGACGTTTTAGTAGTTCTTTCTCTGCCCCATTGTCTAATTTTGGGTGTTAATTTTTGCAATCATCATTAGCAATAAATCTGTGGAGGTCTGTTGAGGAAACTATTGAGAAAATCTATGTTTCAGCACTACAGATGCCTTGAGGTTAGAACAAGGTTGAAAATGGCAAATTTCTTGACGAAATGTTTGTCCTAATACTCTGATTGATCTCAAAATCAAAACCAACTCGACACCCATCAAGCAGCATCATTTTCACTTTCACCTGTTCTCCAGCGAGAAGCTAACGATGAACTGGAGAAGATGTTAACAGGTGGCCTTGTGGAGCCTTTGTAGTGTTTCCGACAAAGAATCCGAAATGGAGATTTCTATATAAACTACCGATCTTTGAACAAAGTTACTATCAATGATATTCCCACCACCGCCTCATAATAAGATTCTAAGTAATAACAAAGCAGGCACTCAAATAAGTGACTTTCAGTGTTCAAAATCGACTTTGCAGACTTAAGTGAAGTAATGTTTGTATTGTTGAAGTAATGAAGTAATGTTGACCTGCGGTTGTCACAGCCAACGCTACGTTGATAAGAGGCACTCAACATTTTGCAATTTTGACAAAATTATGTGAGTAAGTTGAAAAATATATAATAGATAAATCGATAGAACCTTACTTGAATTGACCCAAGAATACAGACTTTTTGGTATTTTTAAGCTACTACAAAAGGAAGACTTGAGAAGGAAGACGCGTTGAAAGCTACAAACTTAAATAATCAGAACTTTAAGGGTTACCCCTCTGGAAAAACTATGAAACAAATAAATAATAGGAGAAAGAAAGAATTGCGGAATCAACTTCAGGTGACACTCTTAGTGATCTTTGACAGAGGATATATGTTGTTCGGCCTTGAAGCCTCTTTGTATCCTACAATTGGAAAATTAAATAAACAGTTGCCTTTTTCACTGTGATGAATGTTGAGAAAAAAATTAATTTATCTTTGGCACATTGAACAATACCAAAAACGTCCTTGTCATTGGCAATGCCATAAACAAGCCATCAAGATCCAGCAGATATGACAACTACTTACATCAGACGACATGCATAAGCTTGTAGATGGGCTGGCAGATAAGCGAATTGAAGACACGATCAATTTGGTTATCCGAAACCAGAAGAGAAACTTCCTACGGACTTATTAAGGACGCAGAAGTCTGTTCTTGAATCTGCTTCGGCTAAACAAACAGCTCGAGCGGGCTTCATAAATCTCTTTTAATAAATTTTCGTTTGATTGATGATGGTGGAGCCTAATGACACGAATTTTACGATGATGGTTCCTTTCCGACCGTTTCTGACCATTATTTGGGTTAAAACTTCTGTGTATAGATTAATACCAGTTCTGTCGCTACTAATTACCAATAATACTAATTAATGACTTAGTTTATTTGCTATTAACTCGCGGATGGGTCAAGAAAACGAGAAGAATTCTGCGGGAGTGCGACAGAGTAAGAAGGTGAAACTATCGGAACGATAAAACCGGTTGAAGAGACCAAGCCTTCCCAGTGCTACGAAAAATAATATTTATGTTATTTGTCACATGTTACATTAATCAAAAGAATTACCGACCGGTGATTGATTAAGGCGGCTTTTATTTGTTCCGGTGTTATTATGCCGTACGTGAGACAATTGGAGTTTTGACACGAAACGTCTTAAGAAAAAGGTCTTTCAGCGCAGAGAGCTGTAAAGTGTGAATGATTTATATATTTGTAAAGTAAAGCGTTTTTAACGGTTTACGGAAACGTAGTTAAGTGGTGGCTCTGATTTAAGTTTAAGAAATTCAATAATAACGTCCCACCAAAATGGCGTTATGTGCATGACTTACAAAAACGTCATTGTTTTACTATGATACATTTAGTTTGAGGATGGTTTTTATATAATAAAATGATCAAAATTTATGCAGTGTTTAGACACATTTCTGACATATCCTTTGAACTTAAAAATTTTACCAAAAAACTTTTTTTAATTTTATGCATAGATGTATGTTCTCAAATACTCACATAATACTTTATTCTAGCAACTAGTAGTCACAGCGCACAGCAGACACTCCAAATGTCAACGAAGCCATTACTGAGTAAACTCTACCTGCTCTGGAAACTTGAGACATAATTCCATATTAGTACGAGCCAAAAAGGAGCATTTCAAAAGCCATTTGCTTCTAAAAACTTATTTTTTGTCAATCGTGTGATCAACTTCTCTAAGACTGCGAAGGCTTCCACGGCCGGTCAAAATACAATCTAAAGTATTTTGCGGGCTTTAAAGCCATGATCCAATGGAAAATCTTCCTGAAATTACGTCTAGAGTTGCGGCATTATCAAAGGCGCTGAGGAAATGGGCGAAGTGATTCCCCTGGCTTCCCGACGTTGACTGACTCGACTGTGGTGAGCTGCGTGGTATTTATTCCAACGCCGCTACTATGCCACAACTGCCCCTACCCCAGTTCCTTCATTGCAGCGCCAATGTAATACCTCGGAGCTCACCATAGTCGAATCAGTCAACGTCGGAAGCATGGGAGATCACTACGCCCATTGCCTCATCGCCTTTGATAATGTCTGCCGCATCTGTAGACGAAAAGCCAGAAAGAAATTCCAATGGATCATGGTTTCAAAGCCCGGAATACACTTTAGAGTGTATTTTAACCGGCCGTGAAAGCCTTTACAGTCTTAGAAAACCGGTTGTTTCGGAAACTTCCTCAACAAGTTCTGTATGTTAAATCCACTTTAAGTTGTTTTAAGAGCAATTTCTAAGGGTGCTAGGGGAAGTTTTCTTTGCCGACGCTCGTAACTCGGGCTCTGATTGGTCGGAGTGGTGGTTGTGTTTTGTTTATGTGTTGAGAAGTCAAGGCCATGCATACGAAAGGGAATCACTAAATGTGTGACGATCGCATTCTTCTTTCTTCTTGCACAGATTGCTCAATTAGTCCTTTTCAAAAGTTTCTGCTCTTAAAATTCGAACCAAAAGTGGTGCTGTTGAAGTTGATTTGGTTCCACGTCGAAATAGGTTCGCGTGCCCCTTTTTGGCTGATGAATTAATTGAAATAAGTACATCCCCTGTATTCACTGTGCTTGTAAAAGGTGTGAAGCAGTGACTGATTGGAAGAATCACTCTGATTCCTAAGAATTATAGGAATCTCCCAGTTTTATAAGACTAATGTGCTGTGCCCCCCCTGATTTCCGACATTGTTTTCGACGATCAAGGTAGGATCTAAACAGTTTATTCATTCTACAATTGAAAAACTGCTACGATTGTTCAGGGACACTTGCCTATTGCTCAGGGACAATTAGTTTCCACCATTTGAAATTTACAGTACATAATACGTTACATTTTTGCTATTTGCCTCAGACTATTACTTAAGGTATTTAATATGTATTGTATTATTTTTAGATTAGAGATTTAATTAATCATTTAAGTAGGTAGGCACAACTGGTAAATTTTTTCACTTTTGACAGATCTTTTTTAGTTAGGGCTTAAGCCAGGGCCTCTCTAATTAATTTGTCAATATTCTTTTGAATACACTTGAGATTTGTAGTTTGTTGTTAGTATTCATTTGCAACCTCCATGAAGGCAGATAAATTTAAACACTAACCCATAAAGCGAGCAAGAAAAATATTTGAAAGCTCAACCCTTAGTTTGGGATCGGTTTGTGTGGTTAACAAATTGATCTTGAAACACCGGTTATTCAAGATTTTTAGTATTTACTATTTATTGATACGTTGTTTGTCGCCTTTTAACCGGTGCAAGTGTATAAATAATTTTATTAGGCATTGATGCTCTATTTAACAAAAAAAAATAGTTTTATGGATTAATACATCTCTAGCAAAACCGTTTTTTAAGAATTATTCTATTTTTTATATTTTGCACTCTTTGTATACACTTTTAGTTGGTACAGTTAGGCAAAATATTTTTTTTTTAGTAAACCCTAAGCCAATTTTTGTGTTTTCCATAAAGCTTCCATTAATTTGTAGGAACAACCAATTTTAAATACTTTTTTTACAATTTTCAAGGCAAAAATGAAATAATTTTCTGACTTTGGCCACTGTGTACATATTTATTTCTTGCTAATGGAAGTGTACAAAAACAATTTTTTTAACAAACCCTCCATTAAATTGGCAAAATCTCCATTAACTTAGCAAAAAAAATGTTTTTAGCTGTTGCAGAGGAGGCATTCTAGAAATGTTTTATTTGTTACTGACTTGTAGTCATTAAAATTAACATGATTTTTCTAAAATTTTGATGAAGTTCCTATAAGTTTGACAATAAAATAAATTGACATTCATAGTTCTTTTGCAGAGCAACAAATCAAGGAACGTAATGGCAATTTTTGCTTTACACCATGTATATTTCCTTAATGGTTGCTGTAAATGTGTAAAGGAAGACCTGAAGTGCCAAGTAAAATAATATCAATCACAAAACATAGTAGACCGTTTCTATTTTTTATTTTTTTTTCTATAACTTACTGTTGTATATGTGGGTAAAATGGCGTTAAATTTAGATCATGTTATAGGAAGTCCAATCTACGAAATAACGAAACACCTCACAAAACTGTTGCAACCTACAATAGGAAATACTGACAGCTTTATAAAGGACTCCACTCATTCCGTCGAAAATCTGTATTCTTCGACTCTTTCTCCAGGAGAAATTCTCGTTAGCTTCGATGTTGTTTCACTCTTCACGATGGTATCCATTAAGGAAGCTAAGAAATATATTAACCAGGAATTTCCACAAGATAATGCCAATTTGTTTGCTGATGGTGTACCTATGGACAGCCCTCTTAGTGCAGTAATAGCCAACTATTTTATGGACATTTTCGAGGTCAAGGCGTTGACAACGCCAAATAAGAGGCTAAAGTGCTGGTTACTATACGTGGATGATATCTTTGTTACTTGCTTACAAGACTTCCTCTTACACATCAACGCTATCAACCAAAAAAATTCAATTCACTACGGAGATAGAAAAGGAAGGATGCCTACAGTTTTTGGATGTTTTGGTATTAAGGATGCCGAATGGGAAGCTTGCGCGCACCGTTTATAGAAAACCAACACACACAGACCGATTCGTCAATAACGGAGCAAATCATCATCCCAGACAGAAAAATGGAGTCAAAAAAGACTCTGTCTAGGAGAGCCAAGAGAATTTATGAGCCTGCTGAATTGGAACGGGAAATGAAGCACCTGAAAAGAGCCTTTGGTTGGAATGGATACAGCAAGCACGAGTTTGATAGGGCTGCCCGTCCAAGGAATGTAGAGCGCCAAGAAGGAACAACGGGAGAAGATGAAGCAAAGCGCGAATGGACCAGAGTACCATACATCCACCAAGTAACGGTCACCACAACAGTGACAACACAAGTATTGAGAAACACAAGAGGAGTTTCAGGCTGGGGCAAACACAAAAGTCAGCAGTAGCAGAACACGCTCTTTCCGAAGGTCACGACATCCTTTTCAACGAGGTGGATATCTTATATTAACCCCAGCGTGTCTATCGAGACCAAAAAGACAGTTCATTGAGATCTTTAAACACAACAATTTCAACAGGAAGGTCGAAATTACGTTTCTAAATGCAGACTGGAAGCGAGTTCTACGACATACTTTAAGTAGGCCGAAACCCCGCCCATCACTACCCCCACCACAGTCCCTCCACTGCAGCGCCACGGCGCGGCTGGGGAATAAATACTACTGAGGTCACCACAGTCGAATCAGTCAACGTCGGGAAGCACGGGAGATCCCTTCGCCCGTTGGTTTATCGCCTTTGTTAATGTCTGCCGCAGCTTTAGAGGATACGTCAGGAAAAATTCCATTGGACCACGGCTTCAAAGCCCTGAAAGCACTTTAGATTGTATTTTGACCGTCCGTGAAAGCCTTCGCTGTCTTATGTATCTTATGCATTTTTGAGCAATTAGTCAAGAACGCAGAACTGAACTGCTCCTGGAACTCAATAAAAGACAACTTTGGATCTTCGATTTGCGACTGCTCTCTGAGAACACGTTATAGTTTGACTATGCACAAATTTGAGCTCTCAGAAGTAAAGGAGTATCGACTGTGAATGGAGGACGAAAACACCAATGAACATATAGAATGCGACTGGCCGGCAATTACAATATCAACATGTGCTCAATTTAAAAAAAAAAACATCTACTCACATGTCCAAAATTACCAAAATCGTTGGAAATCTGAATCTTGTGGACAAGAATTGGTGTGACAGGAGATCACCAGTCTCAAGGGAGGACTATCAACTTCCACTCATCCCTGCTACAATATAAATACAACACTAATTCAGTCTTAACAATTTGCATAGTACTTCCTATAGTTTCGTGAAAAACTGACTGGTGAGGTGAAGGGGTATTAATTAATAGAATATCTGGGCACCAACAGACAATAAACCGCTTTATTCAAAAAATTCCTAAATGATCTTTAATAAATGAAACCTCAGCAAAAGGAACTCATTTCTTGGTTACATTTTCTTCTTGTTTTCATCTCGCTTCCCCTTTTTGCAAAATTTTTCCGAAATATGTTGTAAATAAACATCTTTCTCTTCGACGTTTTAGTAGGTATTTGAATGATCGATCGTTAGCCTTCTAAAGAATTACGTTCAGAAACCACTTAACTACGCATTAAATCCACTTTTCCATTACAACCAATGACTCTGAAATAAATACCCATTTCGTTCCAACTTTATGTTTAATTATTCACCATTACTTCCTAGACAGCTGAAAATCGGCCCTCATACAATATATTAACGAGCGGCTCTTATTTCGGTTAGTGATGCGTTTATACAGGGCGTTTTTGCCTCATTAGCCTAGACTGCGTTTTGCATCGATCAGTGTCGTCACGACGCCAAAAGAAGCCTATTTATAGCCTTATCAAGTTGATAAATGCCTTTACACGCTATGTAAATGGTACTGGCACTAACGGATGGATGTACTGAAGTCAAATTCCTTCTTAGAGGAATTCCGTAGGTTTCTAAATTCGTGGATTCGACACTCACCGTTTAAGTACAGTGGCGCAGCCCGATTGAGCAACCAACACAGGATGTCTCATCGCAGAGGTGATGAATATTAAATTCGAAACCCACCAATGTTAAGACTTCCTCTGAGTCGTACCTGCTGAATAGCAATAAAGCGGTCTTGAGAATATTCTTCTGGGGCCTTAATTTGTATTCTTATCAGCCAAAGCATCGATTAGCCATCGTTTTCATACAGTTAAATATGTATATCGCGGTGCCTATAAGGCTGAGAACTTACTTAATGAAGACCCGACAGTTTACATACGCGGACTCTCTCCGCTTCCATTCAATTGCCAATTATTTATGATTCCCACCTGAAAAATCCCTCATTGGGACAGCTGGCGAATTTATTACCCAAGGTTTAATCCACCGATATGAAGTCCATAAATTAACCGTTCAGTAAATAGTGACTATTACACGCGGGAATAAGTTCTCATTCAATTCAAATGCCTTTGGTTTGGGAACCAGACAAGATCCACGCGATGGAGTAAAATTGAATTTTAATTTGGTCACGATTAGATGGAGAAAGAAGAACGGATAATGGAGGGTCAACGGAAGGTTGCTCGGAGATTGCTGGGTCGGAGTCAAGCAATTAGGAAAGGAACACTTCTGCAAATATTATTAAAAAGTATTTTGATCATGAAATAATCAAAATATGCAAGAATTGAAAGGAATTTAATTCTGGTAGACTGGTCGGCTAATGATAAGGACAGAAAACTGAAACCACTTTTAGGAATCGTTTTGTATTGAATCTTGATCAAAATTGTATATTATAAGACTGTGAAGATCGGTGAGATGTTGTGCAAAGCAGGCAACATCCACCAGCGTATTAGGTCTAATACGGTATGACGGATGGCTCTCACTTCGAGAAGCAGCCCATAATGCTCTGCATCTCGCAGGTTATCGGAAACCAAACGAATTGTAAAGAGTAGGTGGTCACCAATTTGTCGATCAACCCATCTGTATACTAGTTTCGGGATCTACCCCTCATCAGTACAGCCTTGTCTGGTCAACAAATTGGGGACCGTGTGTCGCTGCTTTAAACCATGAAGACTTTCACGGCTGGTCAAAATACAATCTTTTCCGGGCTTTGAAGCCGTGATCCAATGGACTTTCTTCCCGACGTTTCGTCTACAGTTGCGGTAGACATTATCAAAGACCATGAGGCAATGGGCGAAGTGACCTCCCGTGCTTCCCGGCGTTGACTGATTCGACTGTGGTGAGCTCCGTGGTATTAATTGCCTCGCCGTCGCGCTGCAGTGGAGCAACTGGGGTGGGGGTAGTGGTGGCGCGAGTATTTCAGTCTGCATTTAGAAACGTATGTTGAAATTGTTGTGTTTAAAAAAGTCTCGTTAGGCTTGGATAGAAAAATATGAATCGCAGCGTTTCTATCCGAAAATAACAAGAGAGGCCATTGAGGTTTTAAAACACGATAACAATTTCAACATGAAGAAGGAAATTACGTTTCTAAATGCATTCTGGAAGCCAGTTCTACGTCATACTTCAAGTGTGCCGAAACCCGGCGCCACCACCACTCCCACCCCAGTCCCGCCGTGCAGTGCGACGGGGAGGGGGGGGGGATAAATACCACGGAGCTCACCATAGTCGAATCAGTCAACGTCGGGAAGCACGGGAAATCACTTAGCCCATTGCCTCATCGCCTTTGATAATGTCTGCCGCAGATTCTAAGCCCGGACAACACTTTAGATTGTAAAATTGAATATTGTAGAAAGGTGTTGGATCGCAGATGTAGGACAAATAACCACTTCACTTTCTCGAAATCGTCAACGTTTCCACCGTTATTTTTAGGTCTTCCTCAGGGCAAAAACCGTTGTTTTTGTTTCGTTGGCCCGTGTGTTTGTTGCTTGGCTTACGTGCACCATCTGAATTTTAACGACAATTTTGGTTTTATGGACTGCCATGACGGTCTGTATATGCTTTGGTGACGTTCTTCACTGACTTAAAAAGCCCTGAGGAAGACCTAAAAATAAAAGTCGAAACGTTGGCGATTTCGAGAAAGTGAAGTGGCTATTTGTCCTACATCTGCGATTCAACACCTCTCTAATTATTGACAGGACGCAAGGCGCCATACGATTGTATATTGTTGAAAAATAGGGTTTCCAGCATTCTTTGAGATGAAGTGTTAAGCGTTTTTGATAGCCAGCATTGTGGAATAGTAGAAACCAAAATGCGTATTGTTCTTCTGAGGAGTGGCTCATAAAATATGGATAAAAAAAAATTTTGTTTCGACACCTCTAACCGTTCTCGACATATTTGCTAATTTTGGTATTTTTTTAACGGTTAGCTCCGTAATAGGTACATACTCCTTTTCAACTAAATTTTTTTTTACTAATGGGAGGTTGAAGGGCAATTTTCGAGGTCCAAAAACGTGCTCAAGATATTTGTCTTATTTAAAATCGATTGCCCTGCTTGGTACTAATACCATTTTCTAACTTAAACGCGTTTGTAATCGAAACTTTGGTGCATCATATCTAACCGTCTTCAAGATATTTGCTGATATCATTATTTTCAAAAATATACTCCTGTAGTGGGTAGGTGCTCATTTTCAGGAAAATTGTTCTATTTAAGACGACTTCTTAATCCAATTTTCGATACCTCTAACCGCTCTTGAGATATTTAGTAATTTTGGTATTTTAAAAGGCTCATTTTCAGCTAATTTTTTTTCACGAAAGTAACATTTTAGTCCAATTTTCGATGTCCCAAAACGTGTTCAGATATTTTCTTATTTGAAAGCGATAGCCCTGCTTAGTACTAATACCATTTTCTAACTTAAACGCTTTTGTAATCGAGTCTTCTGTGCATCATATCTAACCGTTTTCAAGATATTTACTAATATCATTATTTTGAAAAATATGCTCCTATACTGGGTACTCATTTTCACGTAAATTGTTCTATTTAATACGACGTTTTAATCTAATTTTCGATACCTCTAACCGTTCTCGAGATATTTGCTGATTTTAGTATTTTTAAAGGTTTATTTTCAGCAAATTTTTTTTCACAAAAGCAACATTTTAGTCTAATTTTCGATGTCCCAAAACGTGCTCAAGATATTTGTCTTATTTGAAACCAATAGCCCTCCTTGGTACTAATACCAACTCAAACGCTTTTGTAATCGAAACTTCGATGCATCATATCTAACCGTTCTCAAGATATTTGCTAATTTTGGTATTTTTAGAGGTTCATTTCCAGCTAAATTTTTTCACCGAAGTACCATTTTAGTTAAATTTTCGATGTCTCAAACCGTGTTCATGATATTTATCTTATATGCGAAGAGATAGCACTACTTTGTCTCTAACATTTTCTAACACAAACCCTTGTGCAATCGAAAATTCGGTTTGTAATCTATCCGTTCCCGTGATATTTGCTAATTTTTTTTAAAAAATATTCTCCATAAAATATTCCATCGTGAATTTCTCCAAAAAGTCCAAATTTTTAGTCGTTTTAATCGACTTTCGATACGAATCCTGAACTAAGTTTTTCCAAAAACACTAAGTTTGTAGTTTTACATGGAGCGAGTTACTTTTCAACAATTTGTGGCTCGAATACTAACCTAATTTTTTTTTAAAACTATCAAATTTTGATTTTGAGGCGTTTTGACCAAATTTCACTTATTAGGGATTTCACTTATTAGGGCCCAAAAATTCATTTTAGCAAAGCCACCAAAATATGAGATTTGATTCAGTTTTGCCTTATTTTTTCGTAAAGTTGACTTTTTCAAAAAATTTCAAAATTTGCATTTTCAGTCGTTTAGAGTAATTCTTAAATGATTTTAGCCAAGTTTTAATTAAAAATTTTAGCCATAAAATCGTTTCTCCAAAAATTGTAAATTATTATTTTTGGATACGCCAAGACATTTTTAACTCATTTTGCCACTAACCCAATACAGAAAGTTTCCAAAAACTTTGAGTTTGCATGTTTTTAATGCTTTCAGTAATTTTTAACTGGTTTTGGCCATAATTCTAAGCTGCGCTTTTTCCAAGTTCTCCAATCTTGTATTTTTACACGCTTTGAGTAATTTTTCACCAATTTTAGCCTAAATATCAATCTGACTTTTCCAGAAAATACCAATTTTTCATCTTGAAGCATTTTTTCGTCGAAAAATTGATTTTATCATAAACAACGATTTAGAAAATTTAAGTCAGTTTTGCTTGATTTTGTCGTAAAACCGAATATCTCAAAAAAACACAAAATTATTTGCGCTTTTTGACAATACAGGTCATTTTAAACAGATTTTTAGCTCTAATTCTAATTTGAACGTCAAAGACTAGATTTTTGCTTTTCGAGAGGTTTTATATAACTTCTAAATGTTTTTTTTTTGTACATTAATCTTAACCTGAGTTTTTCAAAAATGTTACACTTTTTAGATAATAATTTGGCTCTAATTCCTACTTGAATTTCTCTATAAACTTCAAACTGGTAATTTTTTGATTTTTTATTTTATTTTCAAATGATTTTGGCTTCAATCTCAGCTTGCCTTTTTCCAAAAATTCCAAGTTTGTATTTTTGGAGGCGTTAAGATATTTTTAATTGATTTTGACCCTAATTCTAATCTGCATCTTTACAAAAACTTTCAGTTTGCATTTTTAATTGTTTTGACTCATTCTTATTCGATTCTGGCCCTAATCCTAATGTGAGGCACATACTCATTTTCAAGTAATTTTTTTTTCACCAAAGTAACGTTTTAGTCGAATTTCCGATGTCCCAAAACATGCTCAAGATATTTGTTTTATTTGAAAGCGATAACCCTGCTTGGTACTAATACCATTTTCTAACATAAACGCTTTTGTAATCGCAACTTCAGTGCATCATATCTAACCATTTTCAAGACATTTGCTAATATCATTATTTTTAAAAATATACTCTTATAGTGGGTACTCATTTTCACGTAAATTGTTCTATTTAATACGACGTTTTAATCTAATTTTCGATACCTCTAACCGTTCTCGAGATATTTGCTGATTTTAGTATTTTTAAAGGTTCATTTTCAGCTAATTTTTTTTCACAAAAGCAACATTTTAGTCCAATTTTCGATGTCCCAAAACGTGCTCAAGATATTTGTCTTATTTGAAACCAATAGCCCTCCTTGGTACTAATACCAACTCAAACGCTTTTGTAATCGAAACTTCGATGCATCATATCTAACCGTTTTCAAGATATTTGCTAGTGTCATTATTTCTAAAAATACACTCCTATGGTGGGTACTCATTTTCAGGTAAATTGTTCTATTTAACACGACGTTTTAATCCAACTTTCCACACCTCTAACCGTTCTCAAGATATTTGGCTAATTTTTAAAGGTTCATTTCCAGCTAATGTTTTTCACCGAAGTACCGTTTGAGTCCAATTTTCGATGTCTCAAACCATTTTCATGATATTTATCTTATTTGCGAAGAGATAGCACTACTTTGTCTCTGACATTTTCTAACACAAACATTTGTGCAATCGAAACTTCTGTTTGTAATCTAACCGTTCTCGAGATATTTGCTACATTTATTATTTCAAAAAAATATGCTCCATAAAATACATGAATTTCTCCAAAAAGTCCAAATTTTTAGAAACTTTAAGTAATTTTGATCGACTTCCGATACGAATCCTGAATTAAGTTTTTCCAAAAACACTAAATTTGTAGTTTTACATGGAGCGAGTTATTTTTCAACAATTTGTGGCTCGAATACTAACCTAATTTTTTTTGAAAACTATCAAATTTTGATTTGAAGCGTTTTGATCAAATTTCACTTATTATGGCCCAAAAACTCATTTCAGCAAAACCACCAAAATATGAAATTTGATTCAGTTTTGCTCTATTTTTTCGTAAAGTTAACTTTTTTTCTCCAATTCTCTTCCTCTCTTATCGCTTTTTCTCCAAAAACTTCAAATTTGTATTTTCAGTCGATTTGAGTCATTTTTAAATGATTTTAGCCATAACATCGTCATAAAGTTTTAATTAAAAATTTTAGCCATAAAATCGTTTCTCAAAAAATTGCAAATTAATACTTTTGGATAAGCCAAAACATTTTTAACTCATTTTGCCACTAACCCAAAGCAGAAAGTTTCCAAAAACTTTGAATCTTGTACTGTTACACGCTTTGAGTCATTTTTCACCAATTTTGGCTAACATCTCAATCTGACTTTTCCAGAAAACACTAATTCTTCATCTTGAGACACTTTCAGTCACACTTCACTTATTTTCGTCGAAAAGTATATTTTAGCATGAACAGTTTTGCTTGATTTCCAAATGAAAAAACATCAAAATTATTTGCACTTTTTGACAATGCAGGTCATCTTCAACCGATTTTTAGCTCTACCTTGAACGTCAAAAGCTGGATATTTGCTTTTTGAGACGTTTTATTCCAATTTCCAAAAACTCAAAATTTTCATTTTTACCCTTTTTAGATAACGAGTTGGTTATAATTCCCACTTGAATTTCTCTATAAATTTCAAGCTGGTAGTTTTTATACTTTTTATGTTATTTTCAAATGATTATGGATTCAATGCCTAGCCTGCGTTTTTCCAAAAATCCCAATTTTGCATTTTTGAACGCGTTAAGATATTTTTTCCTGATTTTACGAAAACTTTCAGTCTGCATTTTTATTGTTTTGAGCCATTTTAGCCCATTCTGGCTCTAATCCTAATCTGAGTTTTGGCAAACATTCCAATCTTGTAATACTTTATACGCATTGAGTCATTTTTTCTGATTTTGGCCTTAATCCCAATCTGACTTTCCTGAAATATCATAAAGTAATTTAAAGTAAAATTTTCTTATTAGGACGACGCTTTATTTCAATTTTCGATGCCTCAAACCGTTCTCGAGATATTTTTTTTATTTGCAAAGAATCAGCCTTGAAGTGGATTCTAACTTTTCCAACTCGAAGTTTTCATGCATAATATCTAACCGTTCTCAAGATATTTACGAATGTTTGTTATTTTCAAAGACTCATCCCTCAAGTGGGCACATTTTCAATTACATTCTTCTGATTGAGACGACGCTTTAATCAAGTTTTCGATATCTCTCACCGTTCTCGAGTTACTTGCTAATTTCGGTATTTTTAAAGTTTAGCAGCATATCTCGAGGACGGTTTGAGGCATAGAAAATTAGAATAAAGTGTCGTCCTAACTGGAAAAATTGACATGAAAATGAGTACCCAATGCAGGAGTATATTTTTGAAAATGACTAAATTAGAAAATATCTCGAAAACGGTTTTATATATAGGGACAAATTGGTACATTCAAAGATTCAACCAAGTGCCCCCTCTAGTGGGTACTTGGTTAGAATTACATTCTTCTGATTGAGGCGACGCTTTAATGAAATTTTTGTTACCTCTAACCGTTTTCGAGTTGTTAATTTTGGTATTTAGCATAAGTTTAGCATCATATTTCGAGGGCGGGTTGAGGCAGAGAAAATTAGAATAAATGTGGTCGTAAATGGAAAAATTTACATGAAAATGAGTACCCACTTCAGGAGTATATTTTTGAAAATAATTAAATTAGAAAATATCTCGAGAGCGGTTATGTATAGACACAAATTGGTACCAATCAGGGCTATCTTTTTGTAAGTAGTCCAAATATCTGGGGAACGTTTTATAAGAATATGAAGGCTTTCACGGCCGATCAAACTGCAATCTAAAGTGTTTCCCGGGCTTTAAAGCCGTGGCCTAATAGAATTTCTTCCTAACGTTTCGTCTACAGCTGCGGCAGACATTATCAAAGGCGATGAGGCAATGGGCGAAGTGACCTCTCGTGCTTCCCGACGTTGTTTGATTCGACTGTCGCTCTGTTGTGAAGGGACTGGGTGGGGGGTAGAGGAGGGACGGGGTTTTGGCGCACTTGAAGTATGTCTTAGAACTGGCTTCCAGTCTGCATCTAGAAACGTAATTTCCTCCGTCCTGTTAAAATTGTTGTCGTGTTTGAAGGTCTCAATGGCCTCTTTCGTCAGTCTCGGATAGAAACGCTGGGATTGATATAAGTTATCCACCTCGTTTTAAAGGATGTTGTGACCTTGGGAGAGAGCTGCAGCTCCTGTTGTGTTCCGTAATCCTCGTGTTGACACTACGTTTTATAGTGCCAATGTATACCGAGCCAGAGCTGCCTGGAACTCGGCAAATTCCGGGTGCCGATAAGGGATCTCTGCGGTCTCTGGGCGATCTCAGCTCTATTGTATTGTAAGAGGTGGTTTAAAGACAGTTTTAACATTTTACTTTTCCAGTAGCCTGCCGATCCTATCCGTTACTTTGTGAATGTATGGTAGACTAGTCCATGCGCTCCTTCCTTGTTCTTTCCTGACGCTCTACATTTCTTGGACGGACTGTTTCCATTCCAACCAAAGGCTCTTTCCAGATGCTTCATTTCTCGATCCAATTCATCCGGCTCACATATTCTCTTACCTCTCACAGACAGAGTTTCTATGGCTCCCCTTTTCTGTCTCGGATGATGATTTGATACGTTATTGAGGTATCGGTCAGTGTGTGTTGGTTTTCTATAAACGGTGTGCGCAAGCTTCCCATTCGGCCTTCTTGATACCAAATATCCAAAACGCCTTTCCTTTTCTATCTCTATAGTGAATTTAATGTTTGGGTTGATAGAGTTAAGGTGTAAGAGGAAGCTTTGAAGTTTGCCTTTCAAAAGGTGTCGTCCAGGTATCGGAACCAGCACTTTGGCCTCAGAAACGTCAGGAAAAAATTCCATTGGACCACGACTTCATATCCCAGAAAACATTTTAGATTGTATCTTGGGAACGGTTTAAAATATCACAAATTAGACCAAATCTTTGTATTAATGAAAAAAAAATGCTGAAAATGAGTTGGTTACAGATAATGGATCATGTGTTTATTTATCTGCAATTCAAGTTGTCAAAGAGTAGTGTCACATTGCCATTATTGCAGTGCCTCAAATATTGAGGTTAATTTCTGTACTTGTGGCAACAATTTTCATGTTTACCTTGTACCAACCAGCTCATAAAACACTGACAACTTTGACTCTAAAATTCGATTTTTTTTGACTCTATGACGTTGCACTTCAGGAGGATAATAAATTTCTATTGTTAGATATATAATATAAATATATAACAAAAAATTTGGATTCACCTCTATTAATTTTGGTGCCTAAACGTTGTGGTACCAATCTTCATAATTTCATATGATTTCACGTAGGTTTTATATGCCTCATCTAATTTTTCCTCTACTGTGTATCGTTCTTAACCAGTTCTTTTGAAATCTTAATATGGATTGTAAAATTAAGATATAGCTGTTAAATGTGATTGCGACACACAAAAATTGCCCTCTTGCCTCTTCTATTTCTCATTACTTACGTTTTACTATGCATAACCTTTTGTTTCTTTAACTGTCATTTTAATACCATAACAGGAAATTACGATGAATAAGTAAGACATTTTACGTCGTTATGTTAATTGCTGTTTTGTTTACCCATGAAATAGAATAGTGCAAACGTGAAATTCCAAAATTTAAAACCCATCATATAGACGCTAATTGGCAACGGTCAAAAACCCAGACATGTTTCTAATCGATTCGAAAGCTCGGAGGTTAGACCAGAGATGAACTCGGGCTGTTTGGGAAATTAATATTTTTCATGACAATGAGTGGACCATTTTAGTTATTTAAGTAATTTTTGCATTGGTGCAGGGAGAGGTGGTTTTTTCTCTCTTTAGAATTGTTTCTAATGTCTCTTTGGTGGAGAGTAACTCCATATTTTGGTGAAGAGGGAAGCCAAGTGGAGAATCTACAGAAGAGGGGGGGGGAGGTTACATTGGGACCAAATCCACTGTAGGCTGAATTAACCGGCCATGCTTTACTGGGTATGCCTTCGGACATGTTACCTACACTTGTTCGGCCTGCAAGGTAAACCTCCCTGCGTAAAGAATGGGTGGGACCAGAATAAACTAAGGCTACTGAGGGGCGTATGGCGGTGGACATAGATACAGACTCCAAGAGAGTCTGGGAAAGCACGCAACAATATTTGAGGCGGAGCTCCATGCCAGTGAAATATCTGCCAGGTCGATAAGCTGGACAAACAATATTGAAGAAACTGGACAAACAAAACTGGACAAACAATAATATATTTGACCGGTCAAGCGACACTCAAAGCACTTGACTCCAGCAGGATCTATTCGAGAACTGTTTGGGTAGTTCGAAACATACTGAACCACATTGAGGAGCTTAATACGCTAATCTTAGTCTGGATTCCAGGTCACAAGGGCCTTGAGGGTAATGAAATCGCCGATTTTCTTGCAAGGGAAGCGGCGAGTGCTATCTTCATAGGGCCTGAACTGGTTTTGGGTATCGAGGAGGTCAATAATCCAGATCGAGGAAGAACAAACGGAACATTACTGGATAGACAGCCCGGGCCTTGTCCACTCAAAAGGGTTCATACAAGGACCCTGTGAGAAAAGGACAAAATACTTATCAAACCTCGACAGACAACAGCTCAAAGCCGCTTTCGGCCTATACAGTATGATCAAACTGTAGAACACATCCTGAGTGAATCTCTTGCAGCTCAAAGACTTAGATTTCAGAACTTCGGAAGAATACACATCCGACCACCAGACTTCCACAAAATCTCACTCAAGATGATAATGGACTGGGTCTTCTTAGGGAACTTTAATTGATATTGAGGCACAATAGATCTTGTAGGTCGTGGTGCGCTTGCCCCTTTCTTGGGACCACTTATTTGAAATCATTCATTCAATCAATCAATATCTCTTTGTCTAGAGAAAGACACAACTAAAAATCTTTCACACACTATGATCAATATGAACTCAAGTATTCATCCTTATCTATCTCCTTTTTTTGCCATAGTACCTGTGTTTGACTAATGACTGTAAATAGCCAGGTCTTCACAACGTAAACATCCATTACAGAAAGTAAAAGATATGAAACCTAACCTGAACAAACATGATTGTTTCTATGACTAAAAAATGGTCAATATGCTGCCCAAAAGGACGTTGTTCATTAATGAATTGACGTTTTTAATACGTGGATTGAATGTGAACATTTTTAACGTTTTCACAAGACGTAGCTCGACTTCAAGAGGAAGCAAATTGTCATTACTTTACTGCATTATCTTGATTGGTACACAACTTAAATCTTAAAAATTTTTTCTCAGTTTCTATGAGTTTTTGTTTATGTCTCAGCATACAGGTAAAGTTGACGCTTTTGCAAAGTCACTAGGAGCCTACGTTTTTACTAATTTCTTACATATCTCTTAAATTATCAGGAGGATTATTTAGATATTATTTTTAGAGAGTTACTTACGATTTACCGCAAGTGAGGTACAAAATACCTACTTTCCATATACGATTTGTTAGAGCAACACAAAACTATTTCTTAAAAACATTTTTCTCTTGTCAAGTGTCAAAAATGTCATGTCAAATAGCATTATAAATAATTCCTTACAGGATCGCAAACACGGTAATAAAATGCTTTCGTGTGGGAAAATTTTCTATTCATATTTTTGACAAAGTCGCTGGAAACCCGTTTTGTAATTGCTTTCTGACAACTTCTCTTATAGTCACTAATATTTTTATTTATTATATATTTTTTATAATTTTAATCATTTTTCTACAGCATTTCTTAGAGTAAAGATAATATTTAAATTTATCTATTTCTTGCAGATTTTTTTGCATAGTCTCTTAGTGCCAAAAAATTGTTTTAAATTCGTTTTTTTTATAGAATTGCTCACACCGTCATGTACGTCAAAATACAATTTCCTTACAGGCCCGCACCGATTGTCGTAAAAAGGGCTTTCGAAAGGAAGTTTTCTTTTTGGATTCTTTAGGGGCAAATACTTTCTCAACAGATTTATTCATAAAATGTCCACAAATTATTTCTCAATAATTTTACCCTTAAAAGTTCGCTCATGCCACCATAAAAATTGTTTTTTTTTTAGTTTTTCTTTTGGGAATTCCTTGCATACCGAAAATGGAGTAATGGAGGGAGGCTCGTCTTGTAATTGCTTTTCTGTCGAGCTACTCTTTCTTCCAACTTGTAACGAAGTTACTAAATTTCTGGCGAAATGGGAACGCGGTCCTAAAGTTATAATAGTCAAGTTCAGTTAATTAGGATTTACAGAAGGCGTTAACTTAGCGCATGTTTGCCAGCTTTTACAATGTGTGTATTTCCTTCAAATTCTGGTGAACGATTGGCACTCTTTAGCTAGAACCAGTCCTTGGATACTTTGTTTCCATTGCTGTTTCCATATAAAAGAGCGGAGGATCAAAATATCGAGGATTCGATCGCCAGCCGGTGAACAGTAAACATCGCCAATCATAGAGGTAGAACAGTATATATAAGCAGACCGAAGCCCAGATCCTTGTAAGCCCTATTTTCACACACTCACATACACGGATCTTAGCGATTGTTGGACCCCCCCCCACTCACATAAAATAAAAAAGGCTATAGCGGTTGTTGAGCCATATCTACCCACACGCACATACTCACATACAGGCTATAGCGATTGTTGGGCCCCATTTTCCCACACTAACATACAGGGGTCTTAGCGATCGTTGGACCCCCCCCCCCACTCACATAAAATAAACAGGGCTATAGCGGTTGTTGAGCTCCATCTGCACACACACACATACTCACATACAGGCTATAGCGACTGTTGGGCCCCATTTTCCCACACTAATATACAGGGGTCTTGCGGTGGTTGAGCCTCATTTACAAACATACCCAAGCTAAAGCGATTGTTGGGCCCCATTCATACACATTCATACACGGCTTAGCCTTTGTTGGGCCCCAGTCATAGAGGACGCGCGGGTCAAAGCGTTTGTTGGGTCCCACACATATACCATTTCACCGTTAACATACCGATTAATTTCGATGGAGGCCCCTAGTGCAAACTTCTTTTTTTCCGCCCATCTTGAGAAAATTGCTCACAAGGTAACTATAGATGGCGGTAAAATGTTGCGTTCCACGATCTGTTATTAGTTTGTTGAATTGGCGGGTTGGGACAGAATCAAATTAAACTACAAACTCTTCGCCGACATTTGGTCTAATAAACTCAGACTTTTTCAGGGCTATAAAAACATTAGTTAAACCGTCAGAAGGAGGAACAAAAAACATCAAATGCACATCATATCAAGTTTAAACAAGTTGGCATGTCTTTATTGTCGAAACGTTGGCTACTTTCCGATAAAGAAGAGATGTATTATTGTCCTAATCATGCTACCTTCACCAGTACATACAAGTCAAGGACGCAAATCACAATCATTTTATTTATTTGCAGATATGTCACTTTTGCTGCTGTCAAGCAGGTGCCCCATAAAATAAGAGCACTAAAAAGAAACAATAAACAATAAAACCATATTCGTGAAACAAATGAAATAACGTCTAACATAATTTCCTTCCTGCACGTGAAACAGTTTCGAAGACGCAGTTAACAGAATCTCCAATTTCACTTTCCAATTAGCATCGATCGAAAAGCAGGAAAGACTTATAATAAGCTGTCCACGTGGGCTCGACAGCATAATTCTTCCGGATTATGCCGCTATGGTGTGGGCTTAAGGTGACATTTTCGTGTTTAACCTTAATAAATCGCAATATTTGCGTACGAGTATGGCTAAAACGTCGAGGATAGTGCGACACGAGGTGCGGTCACTTTTGTTCTCAAAGCCGTAACGGGCTGCACAAAAGAACCATCCGAACCAAAACCAGGTTTTGGTTTATTCTAATAAAATGCGTTTCAATTATCGCTAATCCCGAGTTCGTGCTCGCGTTCTTCATTTAACAGTTTCTCTTCTTCGTCGAGCATGAATCGGCTGTCTGAGAGTCACGTGACCCCCCGGTTTTTAATATCTGCTACAATTTGATCGACTGAGAACCCTTAGAGAGCGGATCTATTCTTTGCGCCATGGCAGGAATGCGGAACAATACATTGATTCGCCTTTTCAACTCGAGGAGCCCGTCAAAAGTGTTTTTTTTTTCTTTGAAAAGAAGAGCGACTTTGATGCCTGGAAGATTAATTATCTGCAGTATTTGCCTTTGTTCACTTTTAACGGAGGAGGAGTCTTAGATGTAGAGTGAATGTCAAGGAATTTCTTTAATGAGGTCACTGATAGTGACCAACTAGCTTGTAGCTAAATATATACTTCTTAACACCTTAATAACAAGTATAATGATTAACACATCTTTTTAGACATTTACGACAGCCGATTATCATTCTCTTCACACTTTATTGCCGATAAAGTGGCTTATATCAATAGTTAAATCATATATTTGTCCTTCTCTTTCGTTTCTCCAAAAGAAGAAAAGATGAAGAAATGCCACATATAGTCAAGTTGCCCTCTACTAAAACAAGGTCTCTGATTCTTCTATATAAATGTTCAACAGGTGAGCCAGGAAAAGTGAGCCCTGAAAGCAAATGGTAACCACCCACCTAAGTCCTATATCTAAGTTCAGGATCTTTCAATTTAAGTACTCAACTTTTTATACCAAAAAATGCATTCGACGTGGAGATTAGTTAAATGTGCAGGTGCAAAAGGTTTCAGCAGAAACAAAAGGTGAAAGGATGGATAAGATGAATCTGACGACAATGTGATGGCTTAGGGAAAAACGAAATACTTGTTACGCTTAAGCACATCAGCACCGGATCAATTTTAGATACTAATAATGAAAAATGCATTAAAAGGTACATCCTCAAGGTGGTGATATCACAAAGAGGACTTTCACACAAAGTTCACCATCGCGGCATCAGAGGACTTCATCTTTCACACATTCCTTTACTGACACACCTCAAGTAAGCTAAAGCTTTGAGAAGTTAGGAATTGTCAGTAGTCTCACAACTTAGTAGTCATTGAGTCTCACGTTTCATCAAGTTAGGATCAACTTGACCATACCAATATAAATCAAATTATAGTCCTGGTAAGAACTTTTCAAAAGGCTCTTTAAGTTGGGGGCGTTCAATGCAAATGATGAATTTTACAAGCATTGAAGTGATAAAGATCCTATGGAAAGCCAAACATATAAGAGCGTCCTTCTACACTAAACAAACTAACAAGGAAACTAAACCTTCATTTGCGTCTCGGTGTCACTTGAGTGGTGTCATAAAACATGAAATACAGTAACATCGTAGGCTATTGGTCAAATTATTAATCCGGAAAGTGAGAATAGTAGACGTTTCCCTTTTTCCTCAATCAAAATTGTTAAATCCTCTAAAAGTAATAAAGCTTTTCACATCTTTTAGTCACAGTGTACGATGTGTTGGTGCTAAAACTCTAAAGCTTCATTTCCCTGACACATAGTCGAATAAACAAATGCAAAAGTGAAACCCTTGACATTGCAAAAGTGAAACCCTTGAACCCAGGAAAACTAGTTCAAGTCAGTATTGTGGAGCATTTAAGTCCAGTAGACGGCCATTGTTGAGTCAATAATTTGAGAAGCTTTTACAGGAGCCGGACGAACTAAACATGTCACTATCGATACAGGAGCAGATAGAGCAGATTTGGACCAACGACCAGTGCTCAACCCTATCAGATTAAAATGAATCACTGTAGAGTCTTGCTCTATCTAAAGACAGTATAAAGAAAACTGCTGGCTTTGTCAAATTGAAATAATCTCGTGTCGAGTTGGTGTCGAGATGGGCGATAGAGCACACGTGTGCGCTCACTGCTCCGACAATTTTGTCGTTAGTGCGAAGACAGTTTCGTGCAAGTTGTGTTTGAAATTATATCATCCCCAGTGTGTTCTACTAAGAGACCAAGCTCAGAAGGGCCTGAAGGAGAGCAAAAACTTATTTTGGTGCTGTGATGCGTGCGTTCCTCAGCTGAGTGACTGAGGTTGAACATTATTAAATGCCTAAATACATTGGAGAACCAATCTCAGGAACGCTTAAAGAAAACTGATACATTTTTTTAAAAGTCTGGAGTGTAAACTCGTCGCATCGAATAAAGAAACTTGGTCTAATGTCGTAAAGAAGAACAAGCAGCGTCCCCATCCATTAATAATAAAGCCCAAATTCAGCAAGATAGTAGTACAACTCAACAGGCAGTCAGCAAAAAATAGACCCAAACAGTTTATCTATATCGATAAAAAGAATAAAGTCTGTGAGTCAAGGCATGGTTGTTATTGAATGCAATGAAGGTGATTCTCTAGAAAAGTTAAAAAACACGGCTATGGCAGAATTATCCACTGAGTGTCAGGTAGAAGCTCCCAAAACAGTGTCTCCAACAATTGTTGTTGTTGGCGTTAAGGAAAATCAAATTGAAAACGGAGATGCCTTTGTCGATAAAATAATACGACAGTGCAATTATGCGAATGACTCGGAGGGTGATGCTATGGCAATAAAAGTGGTAAAAAAAATACAGGCCAAAGAACAAAACGCTATCAAATGTGATATTGGAAGTGCAGCCTGATATATTTCAAATTATAATGAAAAATGGAAGGATTTCTATTGATTGGGATAGCTACCCCAGTCTTTGAATATTTTGGAGGTTTTACGCTGCTATAAGTGTTGGAAATATGGGCACAAGGCAGTACACTGTACACAAGAAAAGAAACATGTCCCTTGTGTAACCAGAGCCACAATAGAAACGACTGTAATGCAATCAATCCGGAATGCACCCATTGTAAATTTGCTAGTGACGTACAAAAAATTCCCAATGTTGATTTTAAGCACTCTGTATTTGATAAAGAATGTGTGGCATATAAAAACGCTCTAGATAGAGCTAAATCTAGAACTCAGTACACATAGCAAAGCTTAAAGCAACAGAGTAGGGTGGAGTTGTTGCTACATTTAATACAGGGAATTATACTTCATGTAGATGAGTTGCGTCAGCTCATTTTGCACGCGCAACCACTCACTTGAAGAAATGGAACAGCAGGAATATCGAGTAGATGGATACGTTTGTACCATGTCTTATTCAAACTCCACTCGTACAGGAGGTAGTGCAATATATATCAAGAATGGTGTATAGTGGAAATGGGTATTTAACGATTCAAAGAATTACTGCTACTGGCCGATGGCTGTTGAGGTGTGTCTTCGTGGGGACGTTGTTCTTGTTTTAGGATCAATGTATAGAGTACCTAGCGGAGCCCCAAGAGAGTTTTTAGAGTATCTGCAAGAAAAACTCGATACTGATATTGTACAACAACGGAAAACAATACTTATGGGTGACCTGAATATTGATCTTATTGCGAATGACTGTTATGCCCGTGACCTGATGAGATTGGTGCATGACTCTGGATTTAAGCAGTTGGTCACATCTGCAACTAGAATCACATCGACATATGAAACTCTTATCGACCATATTATAACTACTGACTACAAAACGAAAGAAGTTGGGACTCAGTTTCCGGCAATCACGGATCACGAGATTGTTGGAGCGGAGATAATGGTGCATGGACAATGGACAAGGAGGAATTATGCCACTACTAAATCATTCAGTAAACAAGATATAGACCTTATTATAGCAGCATTGGTTGGGCAGCCTTGGTACTACATGTCAACGGATGTCAATGTTCTTCATTTCAATCTAATGAGCACTTTACGAGCGTACTTCGATGACGTCGTACAGGTGGAACAAGCAAGAATGACCAATGTACCATATGATATAGCATTGTGCATACCAAGTGATAGAGCAAGACGGAGAACCACTGGAATGAGTATAAACTAAAGCGAAACATACTTTAAAACTAAGCTAAAGAAGCATACTTTAAAACAAATATAGATGAATGAAAAATGTGGAGGACTCTAAAGGATCTGGTGAGTGGTGCAAAAGATGAGCTGGATTTTAGAAGAATTGTGTTTCCTACTCCTAATAGAAGTGTCGAAGAAAACATGAACAATTTTTATGCAAACAGTCTTAACGAAATATCAGCAAACATAGACAACATTGAATGGGAAAGTGGTCTCATTGCACATTCGAGCACTTTAAACCGATCAGTTTGAGTGAACTCAAAAAGGTCATTTTCAGTATGCCCAACAATAAGAGTACTAGTGACAGTATGTTAAGCGTTAAGTTGTTAAAAGACTTATTTCCAGTTATTGGATATCCATTATCCTTAAGACTAGCGTTATTGTTCCCGTTCCAAAGGTTTCTAAATCGACATGCCCAAGTGATTTTCGGCCGATTAATTTGTTGCCCGTAATTGACAAGGTTTTGGAAACTATAGCGTGCGATCAACTGAGGAAGTACCTTGAGAGCAACAATCTCCTCTATAGTGGACAATCGGGCTTTAGAAGCGGACACTCATGTGAGTCTGCATTGATGATTCATTCAAAAATTAACATTGGTGTTTTTATTGACCTTAAGCGTGCATTTGAGACAATCGATAGAGAAATTATGTTCAAAAAACTTAAATTATATGGTATAAGTGGGTCAGCTCTTGTGTGGATTAAAAGTTTCTTGTCTGAAAGATTTCATGTAACAAAGATAGATAGTAAGTTATTAGGAAGTAGGAGCAGTACTTTGAGGGTTCCACAGGACAGTGTCCTTGGGCCGCTTCTTTTTATTCTATATATAAATGATCTATCGCTTCACTTAAAGCAGTCATTTTTGAATCTCTTTGCTGACGATACATTGATCTCAGTAGCGGGAAATGATTACAGACAAATTGTAAGCGCCCTGAATGAAGAACTAAACATATTGTATAAATGGCTCTGCCAAAATAAACTGAAACTTAATTGCACGAAACCAAATGTATGGTTGTGGGTTCAAAGATAAAGTGTACCAGATTCCTGGACTTAAGACTATCAGTGAATATTAACAGGCAAGTGATTGATTATGTTTCCGACATAAAATATTTGGGTGTTGTCTTGGACTCACAACTGAATTTTGGCTAATTACATGTGCAAAAAACTTGGGAAAAAAAATTCATTTTATTATAGGGTTGTCAAAACATTTGTCATTCTGGACAAAAATGCTTATTTACCATACGATAATTTTACAGCATTTTTCATATGGTTGCTCGTTTTTTATTTTGTGTAATAATAGTCAGATACAAAGACTGCAGATCTTAGAGAATAGAGTTATGCGTATCCTGCTAAATTTTAATAAATATACGCCCATAGAGGTCATGTTAAATGCATTGGAGTGGTTGAATGTAAGGCAGCTCATTGTACGGGCTAACCTAATAATTATTTATAAGTTAGAAGATAATATATGGCCGAGCTACTTAAAAGGGTTTTTAGAAAAACGGTTTGAAATCCATGAACGAAATAATAGGACGAATCAAAATTACAATGTTACGAGAGTAAATACCACTGCTCTACAAAAAACACTAGTTTATGAGGGTGTTCGTATGTACAAGGAGCTGCCGCATGCCGTGAGACATTGTTCCAATATTTTAGATTTTAAAAAGAGCAAAGGAATATTTCTTAAAAAATTGGATTAGTTCGGGAACTCCTTCAGGAGATGTATCCTCTGTTATTTAAGAAGTTGATTGATTTGTAAACTAGCGTCACATGCTAATAAATATATATATTATTATTATTAGAACAGAGCAGCTTGTAGTTCCTCATTCTTTTAAAAGAACTTGTGGTGGAATTGATTGATGACTCGACCACCTGCGTTGGCCTGCACCCACACCAATGGTAAAAATTGACGAAAGAGGCCGGAGTGGCTAAATATTGCTCAAAAGAGCCTAAACGTAAATACGTGAGACTCTCCCAGAGTGGATAACAGATTATTGGTTGGTTATTTCTGAAAGCAGTAACAAAAAAGATGCACATCGGAACAACTAGATCACTTTGGAGTGAATTAAAGATGGTTTCTGGTAAATTTACACGGAGGAGTTGAGCCTTGGTGCCGCAATTGCGACCTCTGTTGAGGCACAAAAGGAACGATATCACGAGTTTCAATGCTACACTACACTGTAGGTGACCCATACGCCAGAGAACGTAGCTATCGATGTCATTATCATCAGACCATTGTTGCTTGAAGCATACTCAAGAACCACAAATCAACCAGTTTGGTAAGTTTTTACTTGCTGCGCGCCGGAATTTTACTGCAATTTTAGTGTTCCTCTCGAACTTCAGTCACAACATCAATGTCTTAAACTTTAAATCGGCCATTTCTTAGGTCATGGATTCTTGGTATTCGCAAGACCAAGACAATTCTTTTGTATTCAAAGGGAGATCGAAAAAAAAAAGAAAAAAATAAACCTCTTTTTCCGTCTCGGTAGTAACATCGTAGGCTACTGGTCACGTTATTTACCCGGAAAGCGAAAGATAGTAGGTATGATTCTTAGTGAAGACGTTCATCTTTCTCTCCAGTTAAAATTGGTATGTCGTCTAAAAGTAGCCTTTTCGCATCTTTCAATCACAGTGGGAGGAATTTTCCAGTGTACAATGTGTTGGTGGTAAAACCCTAAAACTTCACTGCCCTCACACACAGTCGAATAGAAAAGCACATTAAAATTTAAACAAATTAATAATTTTTGCAAAAGTGAAAACATTGAACCCAGGAAAACTAGTTCAGGTCAGTATAGGAGAGCATTTAAACTGCTGGCTTCGTCAAAGAACAGAGCAGCTTGAAGTTCTTCATTCTGCCATAAGAACTTGTGGTGGAAACGGTATAATTGAATGATAATTCGACCACCTACCAAGGCCTGCACCCAGAACAATGGTAAAAAGTGGCGATAATAGGCCGGAGTGTCTAGATCTTGCTGAAAAGAGCCTAAACGTAAAGACTTGAGACTCTCTGAGAGTAGATAATGGATTATTGGTTGGTTATTTCTGAACGCAGTAAGAAAAAAATGCACATCGGAACAATTAGATCTCTTTGGAGTGAATGAAAGATGGTTTCTGGTAAATCTACACGGAGGAGTTGAGACTTGGTACCGCAATTGCGACCTATGCTGAGACACACAAGGAACGAGATCACTAGGTTGAATGCTGCACTACACTGTAGGTGCCCCATACTTCAGAGAGGGTAGCTATCGATGTCGTCATCATCAGAATATTGTTGCATGAAGCGTGCTCGAGAACTACAAGAACTGATGAAATAAATTGCTAACGAAAAAGATCGATACAGCAAAATTTTTTGTAATTTTTGGGGACCTGTATCTCGGAAATGCCTTAGCCGAACTTTAAAACCTAAAGAGATTTTGAAAGCTCGTTTCTTCTAGAATCACGGCGGGAGATTGAACTTAAATAAGTTATTCTCTGAAGGATATACAGGGTAAAGAAAAAAGCACTGCAAAACGGTTGCAATTCAACCCACTGCATTTGGTAGGTAGCGTAATTTCAGAACATTCATTGTTACGACATTGAATGGCGTTAGTTAGTATCTCGGGACATGTTCGGCAGTTCTCGGTTTTTTGGCCTACAAAATAAATTACAGGGGTTTTTCAAAAAGTTGACGGTCTTTTGTAAGTTTCCCTGTATCGCGAGAATGCCGCAGCCGATTTTAGTAAGATAAACGATCTCTAAAAGATTGTAAAATCAGCGACGTAGACTCATAGTTAATAAAACAATTTTAGCCCATTTTGTACAAGGATGGCAAAAAAAATTAATAAAAAAACTGATTAAAATTTTGTTTACTACGATGTCATGACGGGAACATTAACTTTAAGACTTTTTTTGTAATGACACCTAAGAGGTATGGTCGATATCTCGGGACGGTTTTGGCGGTTTTTTGGTTTTTTGCCTACTAAATCACTTACAGGGCGTTTACAGAAAGTTTGAACTTTCTTTTAAGTTACAATACAAAGTATCCTGAGATTACCTGGGAAATCCCTAGACAAAAATAAGGCGCACTGTTCTTCCGAGATACATTCGTCTCCGAGATACAGGGTATTGATTGTTTTTTTTCTTTATAGCTTTTAGAGTTTTTGAGATATTTAACTCAAATTTTGAATATAGGTAATCATTTATTATCTACATCGTTGGATATACCAACCGCTAGCCAAAATCGACAGGGTCTTATTTTTTCTCGGATTGTATCCCTTTTACCCACACAAACTTTTTTGTGGCACACCACTGATCGTTTTTTTCTTAAAAGTCTGAATTCTTTATTCAATTTAGAAACTTTCTTGCCTGCATCCTCGTCTTATCTCCCACCGTTTTCGAGAAATTTGCAAAAGTGTCTAGAATAATTTTTTCATAAGTGACTCTTTTCATCAGTATATGGGAATTTAAATAGAAAAACAGAAAACAGACATTTCTTATGGAAAAATTATGTGCATTCCTAAACACTTTTGCACATTTCTCGAAAACGGTGAGACATAAGACAAGGATGCAAGATGCAAGAAAGTTTCTAAATTGAATAGAGAATTCAGATTTTTAAGAAGAAACGATCAGTGGCATGCTGCAAAAATGTTTGTGAAGGTAAAAGGGACACATCCCGAGAAAAAATAAGACTCTGTCGATTTTGGCTAGCGGTTGGTATATCCAACGATGTAGATAAAAAATGGTTACCTATTGTAACGAAGTTACTAAAATGTATCTTTAAGATGAGGCCGAGGAATGGTTTTAATAAGGAAATATATGTGACGGCGGCCTAACTAGTTCAGTTTACATGTAACCTATTTGGTGTCAAATTCAGATTAGAAGGTTAGTAGTTTTTGGTTATTCAGTATTTCAATGTTGTCAGTTTTAAATTTTAGTCATTTGTCAAATGCTAAACCTGTCTAGTTGGATTAAGTAGTTTGGCAACCATATCCTATAATACAGGACCAATTCCTAGAAATTAGGCAGTAGGCTTGTTAAGATTGTTGAACGGAAATAAAAGACGGGAGCATGACAGCCAGAAGGCATTCCATTGCTAGCAGTCGAAGAATAAAGAGCTCCCTAAAGAGACAAAAGTAAGGAAAACCGTTTAACCGAAATTCAAACACACAATCACTACACGGGGGTCTGGCATTAGTAGGACTCCTCAATCATTCACTACACGGGTGCCTGGCAGTAGTAGGGCCCCACATACAAACATTACACGGGTGCCTGGCATTAGTAGGGCTCCTCAAACTCACATCGTCGTAACTCTAAAATTGGGGAAGCATTTAGGGGTTATTCGAGTATTAGAAATTAGTAGTTTATTCATTTGATAGTAGGGCCCCATTCCGTACCGTTATCATCCATAATCTCCTCCGATTTCCTCACCCATACCCTTTTCTTTCCGAATTAGACTTTCTGTAGCTTTGTTATAAAGTTCAAGAGTTTCTTATCTGTTTAGTTGGAAATATTGTGATAATAAATTATCGATCTTGACTACTAAATCTTTGAATCTGTTGGTGGATTGAATGCGTGTTGTGTGATTTTCACCTTTAAGAATAAAACAACATATCCTGGGATTCATTCTCCACTGTTTAAAGGCTTACCCGTTAGGCATTTCTTCGGGGCATAGAGGGTGGCGCCCGAGACACTTCTTTTTAAGTAATTAAAATAACTCAAAATCCTCATAGTAATCCTTCAAAGATAGAACCACCCCCCTGACCCCCTTACACTATATTCAAAATTTGAGTTAAATATCTCAAAAACTCTAAGAGCTATAAAGAAAAAATAAAAAAAAAATTCAACACCCTGTATCTCGAAGATGGCGCGTTGTGCCTTATTTTTGCCTAGGGATTTCCCAGTTAACGTCAGGATGCCTTGTATTGTAACTTACAAGAAAGTTCAAACTTTCTATATACGCCCTGAAACTGATTTACTAGGCAAAAAACCAAAAAACCGCCAAAACCGTCTCGAGATATCGACCATAACTCTTAAAAATGTCATCACAAAAAAAATCTTAAAGTTAAGGTTCCCGTCATGATAACGTAATAAACAAAAATTTAATCAGTTTTATACTAAATTTTTTGCCATCCTTGTACAAAATGGAATAAAATTGTTTTATTAAGTATGAGTTTACGTCGCTGATTTTAGAACCAGTTATCTTTTAGAGATCATTTATCTTATTAAAATCGGCTGCGGCATTCGCGCGATACAGGGTGACTTACAAAAGGGCGTCAACTTTTTGAAAAACCGCTGTAATTTATTTTGTAGGCCAAAAAACCGAAAACTGCCGAACGTATCCCGAGATACCAACTAACGCCATTAAATGTCATAACAATGAATGATCTGGAGTTACGCTGTAGCTACCAAATGCAGTAGGTTGAAATGCATTGCTTTTTTCTTTACCCAGAATAACTTATTTAAGATCAATCTCCCGCCGTGATTTTAGAAGAAACGACCTTACAAAATGTCTCTAAGTTTTTAATTTCTGCTAAGGCATTTCCGAGATACAGATTCCCAAAAATGACAAAATATTTTGCTGTATCGGTTTTTTCCGTTAGCAGTTTATAATGGTATTTGAATTTTCCTGCAATTTTGGTGTTTCTCTTGAACTTCAGTCAAAACATCAATGTTGTTACTTTGAATCGGCCGTTTCTAAGGCATGGACTCTTGGTATTCGCAAGATCAAGACAATTCCTTTGCATTCACAGCGGGATGGAAATGTGAATCGATTTACGTCCACTCTAATCGATCACACACAAACATACCGGTCACAAGGGACCTATTCACAATATGAGCCAGTGGTGCAGAAATAGACTGTGCCACATACTTCAAAATTGCTGCACGCTATGCAAAGAGTGTAGCAATTTTGAAGTATGGTGCAAAGGGTTGATGCTACAACCTCTTAGGTCAAAGAGTATATATTCTATAGATCTTTATCTGTTCGTCACAAAAAACCTTGAGGGCAGGCTCCCAACAGTGGATTGTGTGAACATTTTCGCTTTTCAAAAGGAGTTTAAGAGCCTAATAAACGCATTTACTGAACATCATTGGTGCACGCTTTACACTAATAGATCGCCCCAAAAAACTCAATTATTTTTAATCTATAATTTTTTTATACAATTGAAATATGGTAATATAGATCCCACTTTGAACACTAGCAAGAAATGCCCCAAGTTAAAATCATATTTTTTGTTTCAGGTAAGGCATGATCACATCAGGAGCACAGAGTCTAAACTAGTGGAGTAATCTGAGTAAGTGTGAACTCAAATGAGTTAATTTGAATAACTAAAAAAATTACCAAGATGTTGGCTTGTCCATATCTCGTCAGTTTAAAAAAATTAAGTTATCTAATCGATTGGTCAAAACTGTTAAGGCATGGTTTCCATGGAAACGGAGCAACGAACTAATCGCTGGGCTCCATTTAAATTTTTTTTAGCAATTACTATACCTTATTATTAATATGTGGAGATGTATCAATAAAAACATCATCTCTACTAAAAAAAAAAAAATTAAAATAGATGAATTGGACATTTATATCTTTTCGGAGATTGTGGAGGATTGTTGAAACATAGTGAAGGAATAAAGATATTTGTAAGCTCGGTGGGACTTATTTCAGATTAAATAGTGGGTTTAAGTAGTTCCTTGAGGGTCTAAAGTGCCACCTGAAAATTAAGCAAACCCACAATAGTAATAAATAAAGCTTGAAATCAAAAATTGGTTTCTTGGCCCGAATATATATGTAAGAATGACGCAGCACATCTAGCCTGTGTCCGGTGAATATAGGCCTATCTGTTACAGATGAACAATCTTCCATAACCCAGTGAAATATCACCGAAAAATTGTGAGAGATCATAAGAGAGTTACTTCCCAAGTCGCGTTTCGCTGCCACTAGATCTCGTCGGTTGGGTTCACTCTTTTAATAATAATAAATTAATAAAGAAAGAAAAATACAAGAAATAAAGAGTTTGACACGTTCTTGTGTTTCTAGAGGATTTTATATTGAAAATTGAATTTGATGATTTTGAGGGATGGATGGTAGAAAAAACAAAGAGAAAATATATTTATAGTGAATTGTAAACTCATTGTGACTTGCTTCAAGTTGAACAGTGGGTTTAAGTTGGTCTTTGGGGCTCTAAAGAGCCACCTGAGGAAAAATCAAATCTACAATAATAATAAATTGATAAAGAGAGAAAAATACAAAAAGTTGAGATATTGGCATGCTTTTGTCTTTCTAGAAGATTTTATATTAAGAAGTGAATTTGGAGATTTTGAGTGGAAACATGGTAAAGGAAGAAAGAAAAAAAATGTATAGTAAATTCTAAGATCATTGTGACTTGTTTCAGGTTACGTAGTGGGTTTAAGTGTTTCTTTTGGAGCTCTAGGGCTTATTGATAATTACGCATTTTGTAACCTGGAATAATAATAAATTAATCAAGAAGAAAAATACAACAAATTGATAACTAAATCCACTGTTGTATTTCTATAGGGTTTTATATTGAACAGTACTGCCAAACCAGCCTCGCTTGATATTTGTATATTATCTTGTCAAATAATAATGTTGGTTGTTTAAAAATTTCAGTAAAAAAACTTAAGCAGAAGCAACAAGCAATTTGCTTTAGATTCGTTTTTCACACCGCAGCATTAGCTAGTTGGTATATTAACAGACGTCAGCTCAACAACAAAGGAAACTTCCTTTTACGATTCCAACCGCCAGTTTCTTCTTAACACTAAAAAAACACAATTATCCATTGTAAAGTTCATTGTCATTTTCGTAATGATCGACCTTCGAGGGAAAGGAAGCGGCGTGTGATTTCGCTTGGCTTAGTTAAATTTAGCCAAGACGATTATTATTATACTATTATAATAATACACAGAGTGCTATATATATAAATATGCATGACAGACGAAGAAAATGTGGGCTAATGATCTAGAAGTTTTTATATAAATCGAACTAATTAAGAGACTGCCCACGATAGATCGAAGGTCTCTCGTCGAAGAGGAATGTTGTTTTGGACGATTTTAAATTGGCCGAACCAAAAATCCATGTCAAATCAACACTCGATCTCGTTAGATGAGACGAGTTTTTTTATTTTCCCACAACACTTGCCGTAATACTAATTAAAACTGCAGCTAGAACGTTAGACGACGTCTAAGTGGCTGCTAATAAAAGCCACCATAACCTTAATCAGTAATTGCGAGACGGCCGTTTTCCATCTACGTTTTACAAGTTGGAAATCCTCTCCAAGAACTAACATCTCTTGATGGACGATTAAGCCATTTCGACGTCGCCGTGTGGAAAAGTCGCTTTTTATTTACGGGAACGAATTCGTAATTGAGCTGTGTGTGTTTGGAAGCCAGAGGCATTAACTCAATAAATAAGGGGGTAATTTGAAACATATTTAAGCTCAATTAACATCGGCTTTCTAAAAACCGATATGACCTCGGGGCATTAGGGGCTTAATAATAATTGTCCGGGGTACTAATAATTAAGCCGCTCGAATAAATCGCGTTTCTGCTGGTGTAGGTACGACCTTTTGATTGTTGTGACGTCGCCGACAGGTAACGCATTCGATACGCCGAGTTATGTTAATTTATGGTGGTCACGCAACTCGTCGGTGACGTACGATAATTTCTGGTAATGTGTGATTTTACTTCAGAATGTGCTATCGTAGAAAGTTTTCGGACTTGTGACTGATCGAATGATTTCCCCACTTTTGCAATTTGAGCCAGATTTTTTTTTTCACAGCTTCCTCCTTGATTACCGAATTTTCCCAGATTCTGGTTTCACACTGTACTAGTTTGTAATAAACACCTTGGTTAGCCAGCAGAAACAGTCCTGTTTTGAGATTCATAAACCAAAAAAAAAGGCCTTAAAGGGCATATATACATAGCTAGGCGCCGAAAGTGGTCCCCCAACACTTGTTGAATTGTTGCGTACTCTTGGATTTCAGAAAGAAGAAAAAATGCTCAGTTTGGCGCTCAAAATGTTCTTTCCGGATTTTAATCGTAATTGTAAATTTACAATCAATTTTAGAGCTTTGTTTGATCAGAGATTAGGTAGTTTGTCGTTCTACCTGCAATTTTTTTTTTGTAGTGCTCTAACTCTATTTCTTGGTTATCAATCTTTAGAAGCTATGTTGGCGCTAAGAGTTCATGAAAGTAATTAAGATGTGCCTATTTTTTTATTGTTTTGGGTGTTTAAAGGGTCCTAAAGAGAAAGATTTTAATTTGGCGCTGAAACTAGGAAATATAAATTCTAAGCAAACTCAGGCGATGATGAAAAATGAACCCTTTAGGCCAATATTGCATAGAGAGCTTTTGAGATTTTTTGAGAAAATTGAGATAAGTTTATCCAACCAAGTTTGGTGGAGCAAACTTGGCGCACAAAGTGTATAATTATGTAGAAAATATATAAACCATAAAAGTCATAGAAAGAATAAATAAGTAGTTTCAGACTATCAATAATTACGAAGAATTATCAAATAAGTATCAGAATAACGAGCATCTGTCTACTAGTTCCGGGGTATACCTCTCATCAGTACACTACACTGTGCTATTTTACAATTGTATCAGAATAATATCATAGATCCTTAGAGAGGATTTTAATTTAGCGCTGAAAGGGGGATGTGAAGGTACAAAACACTGCAGGTTTTTAATTTTTATTATTGTTTAAGAAAAAATTTGCCAAAGTGCTGCATAAATCTATTAAATTTGTACGAAAACTACTTAATAAAGAACGTTTTAATTTGGCGCCCAAAGTGGTTCTTGAGGCTCGCTTTCGTCCTAGTATCAATTAAAACTTATACAGTTATTGCTGTCTTCTAACTGAAAGTGATTTCCTAGCACACAAAATTTTGACTTTTGACTCCGCTTTTATATACTCAGAGCTACGGTCATCGTAATCATGCGTTTTTATTCTGTAAATTAAGAATCAAATTAGAGTTGTGAAAGCTGCGAACAGTGAAAGAATCATCAAAGTCACCAGTTTTGGAGAAAAATTAGATAAGAAAAAGGCAAGAGTTTATAGTCCTAATTTTGAATTGTTGCGTACTCTTGGATTTCAGAAAGAAAGAGAAATGCTCAGTTTGGGGCTCATAATGCTCTTTCCGGATTTTAAGCGAAATTGCAAATTTACAATCAATTTAGAGCCTTGTTTGATCCGAGATTAAGTATATCGTTGCACCTGCTATTCTTTTTTATGTTGCTCTAACTCTATTTCTTGGTTATCAATTTTTAGAAGCTATTTTGGCGCCCAAAATAGTACTCTTGATCCTTGTTCGTGAGAGTAATGAAGAAAAATTTGCCTGTTTTTTGGCAGAGCAAACTTGGCGCCCAAAGAGTAAAATTATATAGAAAGTATATAAACCATAGAAATATAGAAATCATAGAAAGAATAAATAAGTAGTCCCAGACTATCAATAATTACGACTAATTATCAAATAAGTCTCAGTATAATAAGCTCAGTATAATAAACTACTAGTTCCGGGGTATATCTCTCATAGGCCGACTACACTGTACTATTTTACAGTTGTTTTAGGATAATATCATAGATCTTTAGAGAGGATTTTAATTTAGCGCTGAAAGGGGGGTGTGAAGGTACGAAACACCGCAGGTTTTTAATTTTTAATATTGTTTAAGAAAAAATTTTCCAAAGTGCTGCATAAATCTATTAAATTTGTACGAAAACTATTTAATAAAGAACGTTTTAATTTGGCGCCCAAAGTGGTTCTTGAGGCTCGCTTTCGTCCTAGTATCAATTAAAAGCTTATCCAGTTATTGCTATCTTCTAACTGAAAGTGATTCCCTAGCACAGAAAATTTTGACTTTTGACTCCGCTTTTATATACTCAAGGCTACGGTCATTGTAATCATGCATTTTTATTCTGTAAATTGAGAATAAATTAGAGTTGTGAAAGCTGCGAACAGTGAAAGAATCATCAAAGTCACCAGTTTTGGAGAAAAATTAGATAAGAAAGAGGCAAGAGTTTATAGTCCTAATTTTGAATTGTTGCGTACTCTTGGATTTCAGAAAGAAGAAAAAATGCTCAGTTTGGGGCTCAAAATGCTCTTTCCGGATTTTAAGCGAAATTGTAAATTTACAATCAATTTAGAGCCTTGTTTGATCCGAGATTAAATATATCGTTGTACCTGCTATTCTTTTTTATGTCGCTCTAACTCTATTTCTTGGTTATCAATTTTTAGAAGCTATTTTGGCGCCCAAAATAGTACTTGTGATCCTTGTTCGTGAGAGTAATGAAGAAAAATTTGCCTGTTTTTTGGCGGAGCAAACTTGGCGCCCAAAGAGTAAAACTATATAGAAAGTATATAAACCATAGAAGTATAGAAATCATAGAAAGAATAAATAAGTAGTCCCAGACGATCAATAATTACGACTAATTATCAAATGAGTAGCTGCTAACAGTGAAAGAATCATCAAAGTCACCAGTTTTGGAGAAAAATTAGATAAAAAAAAAGGCAAAATTTATAGTCCTAATTTTGGATTGTTGCGTACTCTAGGATTTCAGAAAGAAATAAATCCTCTATTGAATGTGGCGCCCAAAGCGGTCTGTCCGGACTTTAAGCCTATAAGTGTAAATTTTCAATTTATTTTAGAACCTTGTTTGAACAGAGTTTAAGTAGTTTTAATTTTAAGTATTTGACTTTTAACTTCAGTTTAGTTACACACTGTATACTCAATAAAATTAGAATTCGAACAGTGAAAAAAATCAGCGAAATTGGGTCGCAAAACTTAGATCGAAAAAGGCAAAACTGGAGTTTGCCTTTTTTCCGCTCCGCTTTTGTTATACCCTGTATACTCCAAACAACGGAAAGTGTAAACATCGGTTTTTATTCTGTAAATTAAGAATAAAATTAGAATTCGAAGAACGAAAGAATCAGTACCATCGGGTCACCAGTTTCGGAGAAAATTTTGATAAAAAAAGGGAAACTGGAGATATCAACCGACGGAAGAAACAGTAACCCGATATAATTGTAACTGTACAACTGAAACTGTGCACCAAATTACATATACCTCATTCTCTTATTTTTGGCATCTTGTTACCTTGAAATCTTCATTGTTTTTTTTGTATCTATCTCTTTCCGGCACATATTAGGACTAATGGTGAGATGTGGTACAGAGCAGGAGCAGGTGACATCCACCAGCGTATTAGATCCAATACTGCATGGCACATGGCTCTCAGTTCGAGAAGCAGCTCATATTGCTCTATTGCAGGTTATCGGAAGTAGAACGAAGTGTAAAGAGTAGGTGGTCACCATCTTGTCGATCAACCCATCTGTATATCTTTATGTATGTACTCTTTACATTGAGAATATTTAAAAATATAAGATAAAAATGTCAAAGTCAGATTTCTAGCGCCAACTTGGCGGCATTAATAAGTGAATGGTTGATATGTTAGACCTGACTTAGCTACAACTCTAGTCTTAATTCTAAGTTCCTAGCCCTAATTCTATTTATAGTCATAAAACTGTTTATTGGTCATAAAGACGAATTTACAGAGTTTTGTAATTTGTTTAGCTAAACTTTGCAACTACTAACGATTAAAAAAATATCCAGTAATTGAATCAATTTTAGATTTGTGGTTTTCCTTTGTGTTTATTTTGCGTTGCCAACGTTCAGCACCATAATAGATTTCAAGGCTCAATTAAACGCTTCAATTATGTTCTTTCGACTTAAACTCTTAAGTAAGTCAAAAAGAACGACAAATGGAAAATATAGTTGGCGCCGAAAGTGGGGCATATCAGGTGCATATACAGATTTTTAATCCAAAGACCTTGACTGTTGCTGCGCACTCTAAGAATTCTAAATAAAAAAGAAAATGTCTATTTGGCTCCCAAAGTGGTTCCTCGTGATTTTAAGTTTAATTCTAAATTATTTTTGGAACCAAATTTCACACATCTTCTTCAGTACTTTGACACCCTGTCGATTTTCATTTCTTACTCTCTTGAATATGTTTTCCATTAATCAACGTATAGAGTATCAAAAGTGAGACCAAGAAAATACTATTCAATTTGGCGCGCAAACTGGTAATCAAGTCAGTTCTTATTCCGCTTCTCTGTTTGTTGTATTTTTTACGTATTTGAAAGGTCATGAAGGGAAGCATTGTAGATTGGCGCCAAAAGTGAGGAACCTTGCTTCCCAACCAAAATACAGGGTGTCCCGATTTCAATAAAAGTGTTTGTTAACTTGTTTCTAAATAAAATTCATGTTTTGCAAGTGCAGTTGTATGGACGCAATTAAAATATCTATTCATGTTTTAATGGAAAAAGGGCGAATAGCCACCTTGAGCAAGTGGTAAGTTCTTCAGCGCCTCCTTATAAAAATTTCCGAAAATTTTCAATTCTTGGAATTGTATGTGAAACATTATTAAATAGGAAAGGTACAGAAAATGTTTTTTACTCAAACACTATGAATGCTATAAGTTTTTGTCAAGAGGAAGAAAGTGTTGGATTTAAAAGCATCGAGCTTAAAAAAAAACGATTTAGACCACTAAATAAAAAATTTTGTGCTTTCTTGTAACAAGGCAAATAAATATATAAATAAAAAGACAAAAAAGATACTCAAACAGCAGCCTGGCTGCATTAAGACATCAGAATTTTTGAAAGTCAAATGTGGGAAATCTAACCTAAATTGACCTGAACAAACCTAAGCTAACCTGAAGTGACCTGAGCAACCAGTCTGGCTTGATTAGTACACCAGAATTTTTGTAATCATTTGTAGGAATTGTGATGCTTTTGAGCCAGAACTTTTGTGCTACCTATTCAAGGAGAGTTGACTTGTTTCTTGGAGAGGAATCGCTTCTTGTTTACATGTTGTTGCTGAAGAAAATCTCCAGCAATGACTCCTCACTTAATCTCAGCAAAAGTATCAAATTTACTTATATAAATTTTCAGTTTGGGCTTGCGATATACGAGTAGCAGGAGTGGAAAAAAATATATTGCAGGTTTGGTGATCTAGGACTTTTCGTTTCTATGATTTGAATATCTTCTACTAGGTAAGATACGAATGCTTACTATCAGGTTGTTATACTGAAGTCCATTTTCGAAGAAACAGTCTTCAGCCCAACACTCTCTAGGACCAGATAAAGTTTCTCCAGTATCTTCATAGATCACATTTGATCTTGTGCAATGTTAACGCCCACGCCCCATCATAATTTCCCTATCAAGGAGTTGTAATTAATTATGGCGAATTACTTCCCTATACCAGCACAAAGTCTTCTAGTGCCTCTAACCTCCGAGCAAGCTCCATGTTAAAAAGTGAAATAACCAAATGACCTTCCATTAAACAAAAGGGCGTTTTATCTGTTAGGACTGTAGTCTGCCATAAAAAGGAAGGTAGTGGAAATGGAAATGAGTCCAAATAGAATTCTTCACTAATGTTAAAATATGAGTAGACATGTCTCCATTTCTTTCAATTTCTTTCTTGAATACTTGGGGAGGGGTTTGACTTGTAAACGGCGTATGGCGTGGGGGCAATATTCCACGATCTGTAGTGAGGTTAGATAAAAACAAACACAGGGGGCCGAAGGTAAGATGATTTTTCTTAGCATATGCTTCAAACTCAAAACATGTACACAACAAAGTAATGCCTTTGAAGTCAGATGATTACCAACGCATAATGCATTCATTACCAATACCGTTAATTATGGCCACCCTGTACACAAGATAGAACCATTTTATCTATCTGCAACAAATTGATGGACCTTTCAGAAATGATATTCCAAATCAGAGGTCAAAACTTTGAACAAAAAAATAAGAAAATAAATTAATGTTCTGAAAGGAGATAGGTAGAAGATGTTAAACGTAGAAATTATTGGAATGAAATAGAGAACTCAAAAATGAAAGTATACAGGGAGTTCCATTTAAACATTTCTGAAATCCTTTTAGGCCAATAGAGCAAGCCCATTTATCTATAAATTAAAATGTTTTCATAAAAACCGTTTTCTGGAAACGCCTGATCTACCATCTCCTGTAAGTCACCCTGTATATTATTACCAAAGATAAGTTTTCTTTATAAAGTGTTGGGCTTAGTGGTCTTAAACCGGCTTACCTGTACTACATCATTCTTCAACTGGTACTTTGGTGTACAAGACACTTTGTTAGAAATTACATAATATGTATAAGTTATTATGGACTATAGAGTGTGTAAACTTAGGAAACTTCAAAGAAAATACATATCTGTTGTCCAAAAAATAAGTATAAAAAAGCTGTGAGGATTGGAAGGCTTGAAGAAACTAAAATAGTGACATCTACTGGACTAAATTCAGTTTATAAGCCCAGATATCTAAAGGTCCATGTAAGTGACTTCATAATTATAATGCCGAAAGTGTTTTAAAAAATGTTTCAAACGATGATTAACTAATGCTAAACTCTTACCGGCACTGGACGTGATTTGAAGTCAGTTTAAGCCTTTCACTTATTATTGACATGAAGCAGGCATTGGAAGTCTCACTTTGACATTTTTTAAGTATCTTTTCGACATGTGCTTAGAGGAGATGAGTATAAAAAAAATGAAGATTTCAAAAGTAACGAGATAGCAAAAATAAATGAATTAATAATAGAAGTATAGCTGAAAGACTGCCACCTTTAATATTAATACAGAAGCCGGATTTTTTTAACTGAAGAGTTGGGTTTTCCTGGAAAATGTGGCAGTGATGACGAATATTTGTTAGTATTTACTTCACTTTGAGGTATTTCTCATTCAGCATTAAGTTGACGTCACTGCCCAGTAGAACTTTGTTCCACATAATCACGAATTGAGTTTATGAAAGGAAAACTGTTGGTTCTTGGGTGATGCCACTCAAATGGCCTTTAGTGGTGCGAAAAAGTCTCATCAATCATCGATCATCACCGAACACTATTTCTGAACTTTACTTGTCAGAATTATGGAAACGCCAGGAATAAGAGAATAGACTCTAAGTTTAGTTAGGATTATAAAATCAGAATTAAGAATGTTTTACAAGTTACTAGATTACAGAATATATTTATTTTAGTGCCCAATTGTAGTTCTACAATTTTTTTTAATAACGTTACATTGGGTTGCTGTATTAATCGCCGGTTGATATCTCCAGTTTTGCTTTCTTTGATGTACATTTTCTCCGAAACTGGTGAGCCGATTGTGGTGAGTTTTTCGTTTTTCGAATTCTATTTCTACCCTTATTTTATATAATAAAAAATAATTTTTATAGTCTCCGTTGTTTTAAGTATACAGGGTGTAACAAAAGCGGAGTCACAAAGCAAAATCTTCAGTGATAATCTAAAATTTTATTAACATAAAATGTTATATAAATAAAATCGTTTATGTATTGGCACTGCACTGGCCGGGACTTGAAGTCAGTAGAGGAAAAGTTATAGTTGAAAGAATCTGCTATCTGCTTCTGACGTCATTGCTTAGGAGGACTTTTTCCACAAAATTAAGGATTGGGTCCCAGGGAACAAGTGAGTTTACTTGGTATTTTTGAAAGGACTTTTGTCATAGGTGATACCATTCAAATGGCTTTCAGTTATGCAAAAGAATCTTATTGATCTTTGATCATCACCAAAAACCATTTCTGAAGTTCACTTATCAGAATTATGGAAACACCAGGAATAAGAGAATAGACTATAAGTATAATTAGGACTATAAAATTAGAATTAAATATGTAGTTGTGGCTAAGTCAGGCCTAAGTTACTAGATTACAGAATATATTAATTATAGTGCTCAGTTGTAGTTGTACAGCTTATTTAAATACAGTTACATACAACATAAAATGACAAAATATTTTAAGGTATCACTTACGGTACATAAAATCGTTTATGTATTGGCAGTGCACTGGGCGGGACTTGAAGTCAATAGAGGAAAAGTTAGAGCTTCTGACGTCATTGCCCATGAGGACTTTTTCCACAGAATTAAGGATTGGGTCCCACGGAACAAGTGGCTTTACTTGGTATTTTTGAAAGGGCATTTGTCATAGGTGATGCCGCTCAAATGGCTTTCAGTGGTGCAAAAGAATCTTATTGATCTTCGATCATCACCGAAAACCATTTCTAAAGTTCGCTTGTCGGAATTATGGAAACACCAGGAATAAGAGAATAGCCTACAAGTATAATTAGGATTATAAAATCAGAATTAAGAATGTAGTTGTGGCTAAGCCAGGCCTATGTTTCTATATTAAAGAGATTATTTATTTTAATGCCTAGTTGTATGTACAACTATTTTAAAAACAGTTACATGGGGTTGCTCTGTCAATCGCCGGTTGATATCTCCAGTTTTGCTTTCTTTTATCTAAATTTTCTCTGAAACTGGTGACTCGATTGTGGTGAGTTTTTCGTTTTCCGAATTCAAATTTTATCCTTAATTTAGAGAATGAAAAAGAATTTTTGTATTTTCCCTTGTTCTAAGTATACAGGGTGTAACAAAAGCGGAGTCACAATGCAAAATTTTCAGTGCTAATCTAAAATTTTATTAACATAAAATGCTAAGAAATTCTAAGGTATCTTGTTTTGGATTAATAAAATCGCTTGTGTATTGGCGTTGGACTGGGCGTGACTTAAAGTTAGTAGAGGAAAAGGTATAGTTGAAATAATCTGCTATCTGCTTTTGACATTATTGCCCAAGAAAACTTTTTCTACAGAATCAAGAATTCCCAGGGAATCAAGTGAGTTTACTTGATATTTTTGAAAAGAAATTTGTTAGCTCCTAGGAGATGCCACTCAACTGGTCTTCAATGGTACAAAAGAATTTTATCGATCTTCGATCATCACCGAAAACCATTTCTGAAGCTCACTTGTCAGAATTGTGGAGACACCAGGAATAAGAGAATAGACTATACGTATAATTAGGATTATAAAATCAGAATTAAGAATGTAGTTGTGGATAAGCCAGGCCTATGTTTCTATAATAAAGAGATTATTTATTTTAATGCCTAGTTGTATGTACAGCTATTTTAAAAACAGTTACATGGGGTTGCTCTGTCAATCGCCGGTTGATATCTCCAGTTTTGCTTTCTTTTATCTAAATTTTCTCTGAAACTGGTGACTCGATTGTGGTGAATTTTTCGTTTTTCGCATTCAAATTTTATCCTTAATTTAGAGAATGAAAAAGAATTTTTGTATTTCCCGTTGTTCTAAGTATACAGGGTGTAACAAAAGCGGAGTCACAGTGCAAAATTTTCAGTGCCAATCTAAAATTTTATTAACATAAAATGCTAAGAAATTCTAAGGTAGCACTTCTTGTTTTGGATTAATAAAATCGCTTGTGTATTGGCGTTGGACTGGGCGTGACTTAAAGTTAGTAGAGGAAAAGGTATAGTTGAAAGAATCTGCTATCTGCTTTTGACATCATTGCCCAAGAGAACTTTTTCCACAGAATCAAGAATTCCCAAGGAATCAAGTGAGTTTACTTGGTATTTTTGAAAAGAAATTTGTTAGCTCCTAGGAGATGCCACTCAACTGGTTTTCAGTGGTGCAAAAGAATCTTATCGATCTTCGATCATCACCGAAAACCATTTCTGAAGCTCACTTGTCAGAATTGTGGAGACACCAAGAATAAGAGAATAGACTATAAGTATAATTAGGATTATAAAATCAGAATTAAGAATGTAGTTGTGGCTAAGCCAGGCCTATGTTTCTATATTAAAGAGATTATTTATTTTAATGCCTCGTTGTATGTACAGCTATTTTAAAAACAGTTACATGGGGTTGCGGTGTCAATCGCCGGTTGATATCTCCAGTTTTGCTTTCTTTTATCTAAATTTTCTCTGAAACTGGTGACTCGATTGTGGTGAGTTTTTCGTTTTTCGAATTCAAATTGTATCCTTAATTTAGAGAATGAAAAAGAATTTTTGTATTTCCCGTTGTTCTAAGTATACAGGGTGTAACAAAAGCGGAGTCACAATGTAAAATTTTCAGTGCTAATCTAAAATTTTATTAACATAAAATGCTAAGAAATTCTAAGGTATCACTTCTTGTTTTGGATTAATAAAATCGCTTGTGTATTGGCGTTGGACTGGGCGTGACTTAAAGTTAGTAGAGGAAAAGGTATAGTTGAAAGAATCTGCTATCTGCTTTTGACATCATTGCCCAAGAGAACTTTTTCCACAGAATCAAGAATTCCCAAGGAATCAAGTGAGTTTACTTGGTATTTTTGAAAAGAAATTTGTTAGCTCCTAGGAGATGCCACTCAACTGGTTTTCAGTGGTGCAAAAGAATCTTATCGATCTTCGATCATCACCGAAAACCATTTCTGAAGCTCACTTGTCAGAATTGTGGAGACACCAGGAATAAGACAATAGTCTACAAGTATAATTAGGACTATAAAATCAGAATTAAGAGTGTAGTTGTGGCTAAGCCAGGCCTAAGTTACTAAATTACAGACTATATTTATTTTAGTGCCCAATTGTAGTTGTACAGTTTTTTTTTAAATACAGTTACATGGGGTTGCTGTTTGAATCGCCGATTGATACCTCCAGTTTTGCTTTCTTTGATATAAGTTGTCTCCGAAACTGGTGACCCGATTGTGGTGAGTTTTCGTTTTTCGAATTCTAACTGTTCCCTTATTTTATAGAATAAAAAAGAATGTTTATATTCCCCGTTACTCTAAGTATACAGGGTGTAACAAAAGCGGAGTAACAAGGACAAATTTGCAGTGATAATCTAAAATTTTGTTAACGTAGAATGCCAAAATATTTTAAGGTATCACTTACGTTACATAAAATCGTTTATGTATTGGTAACAAAAAAATTTTTGTATTTTCCGTTGTTCTAGGTATACAGCGTGTAACAAAAGCGGAGTCACAAGGCAAAATTTTGAGTGCAAATCTAAAATTTTATTAACATAAAATGCTAAAAAATTTAAGGTATCACTTCTTAGTTGAAAGATTCTGCTATCTGCTTTTGACGTCATAGCCCAAGTGAACTTCTTCAACAGAATCAAGAATTGGGTTCCAGGCAATCAAGTGAGTTTTCTTGGTATTTTTGTAAGGACATTTGTCACAGTGATGCCACTCAAATGGCAATGTGCAAAAGGATATTATCAATCTTCGATCATCACCGAAAACCATTTCTGAAGCTCACCAGGAATAAAAGAATAAACAGTGACAGTAAAGGACAAAATCAAGTGTTGTTACATGAACAAGTGGTGTACTAGTAACACCACTAACAGTACCAAACCAAGTAGCAAAAAAAAAGTGAATTTCAAATCCTGACATGGACCAAAGTGCAAAAATTTGTTTGGCAGCGACTTTCTTGGTTCGTAGGTGATGCCACTCAATGGTGCAAAATGGTCTTACCGACCTTCAATCATAACCGAAAAGCATTTCTTGTCAGAATTGTGGAAGCATCAAGAATAAGAGAATAGACAGGGAAGGTCAAAATCAAGTTTTGTGACATGGAGGGTACAACAAAAAATAGTACACGTGGTGTACTAATAACACTACTAACAGCACCAAATTAAGCAGGAAAAAAACACAGAGAAGCTAATTTTAAATCCTTATATCTGGGCGAAGCTGCAAAACCTTTGTTTGGCAGCGACATTGCTATTCGAGTTCTACAGAGCAAAACGTTCTTTATTAACTTCCCATTTAGGGTGGGGCCCTACTTACCCTAAAATTAAAGCGTAATTGCTCAACCAAAGACGCATTTTATTTGAAATTAATCAGAAATTTCGCATTTTAATAACAACGGAATTATTTCCCAAATAAGCCAGTCGTTACGAAACAGGATCAAGTTTTTGCAAAATGACACGCCTGACCAATTCCATTCGAGCACCAATATTCCTCTATAGCGATAAAAAAATCTGTATTGCCAATAATTAGTTCCACTTCATATTTGCCAGCAGGAAGTCGTCGGTGGCGGCACCGCGTAGCAGTACCCCCGAGGGAAGGTCGTTCCTTCAATTCGGCAGTATTTTGATATCGAAAATCAATTCACGGACAATTTCACGCCGAATTACCGAACAATGATAATAATAATAATGTCAATCTCTCGATAAGCTAAACGTCGTAATTGCGTGAAATAGTTTTGCAATCGCGGAAGTCCTGCGCAATCGGATACAACAACGCTTATTATATCATAAAACCAATTAAAGTCTGCAAAGGTAAAATTGCTCGTAATTAAAAACCTGCTGGTTTTCGTGTTGTTTAGTAATAAATGCTTTATTAAAATTCTTGTGTTTATGTCGGGGGACAAGCAGTTTCTGTAACTCGTTAAAGCTATTTATTTTTAAAGTTTAAACATTTTGCTTCCTTTGCCTCTTCTACATCTTCCAAAGACTTGGTCATAATCAGTTTACAACCCATGTAGTTGCTTCTTATCAATAACAGTCAGTCGTGACAACCAAGCCACTCCATTAACAATTTGAAGTGAAACTCATGATCGATATTAGCCGATATATCAACGAATTAGTGAATAGTTTGCACACTTTACGATAACTAGGCAATCCCCCTGGGTTGGTCGGCCTTCGTCCGTCATTCCGGAGATGTTTTCTTCAACATTGATTGGTTCATTAGCAAATGCTTCTCTATTATACCAAGAACATGTTAAATTGGAGGAGCAGTCGGTATTTGAATCTAAATAAGGCTGCATTAACTTAAACCTAAATTCTCCGCGAATCAGCCATTTTTCAAGCAATATGTCTCTGTAAGACCCGAGAGATAAATAATTATTGCCACTTACACACATTAACTGAAATTTAGATCAAAATTGCTGCCGACCAGATTTCCCAGTGGATTTTTTCTCCAAGAAGGAGAAGTAGGTAAATTTGCTTAAATGATTAATGTGGTGGAATTTTCATTATCTCACGTAAACGGGAATTTCACAACGTGGGACCATAGGTACCAGTGCTGTCCGGTACACGTATGATTGTAATTAGGACGGTGGATGGATACCTAAGTCGACTGTTACGAAAAAATGGAATTTAGAGGTCGACATTCGTCACACTAGATGGACACGTATATTATTAAGTTTCTCAGGTGTAACAACTGCTCTGATTACACAAAGGGTAATTCTGCTGGCTTCTCTTCCTTGTAGCCGGTGGAGTCAATGGTTTCTTAGTCGCATATAAGAGTCATTTGTTTTACAAGCTGAATATGATTTTATGGAGAGTAACGAGCTCTCTACTTACCAATATATGGAGTTCTTCCAGTGGTGGAGAGATGTCCAGGATTGCTTTTGGGGATTGGAAGAAGATTCCTAAGCACTTGCTTTTCTAGATTTACTCCAAAAGGTTTCTATCAATTTCCAGTTCTTTAACTTCTAAATCATTTAAGTTATTTAGGAAATAAAAAAATTGTATAAATGCGTTAAATTTAACAACACAATCAAAAAATTAAGAAAAAGCACAGTATTACAAACATATTAAGAACAACTGCCAAATTTGCTGTTAACCAAACCATACAATTTTAAGAACTAAAAAGATGAATATCGTTGCGAGCTCGGGGTTTGAATAATTCCAGTGAAACTAATTTCATTGTAAATATTATATTTATTGCCTGCACAAATGAACAGAATAATTACCCATTTTCCCAGTAACAACTCACTAAATACTTTATTAAAGCTCTTAAATATCGCTTCGTTCTTATAGCTTAACTAGACCGAAAATCAGACTGACCGGCCGCAACAGTCCGTGCCTTTTATACCTAAAACTATAAATTAGAAGATTCCCTAAACATACTAGATTAATAATAAATAGGAAGCCAAAGGTCGACGGCCCGCACCAATTTTTAACTAACCTCCTTCCAGTGCAACTAATTTCATTGCAAACATTGTATTGATTGACTACACAAACAAACAGAATAATTGCAACTTTCCCAATAATAACTCACTATTCTAACTCACTAAATACTTTATTGAAGCTTTCTATTATCGCTTCGTTTTCATAGCTTAATTAGAATCGATCATCAGACTGGCGGGCCGCAAAGGTCCGTGCCTTTTATACCTAAAATTGTAAAGTAGAAGATTCCCTAAAAATACTAGATTAATAATAAATAGGAAGCCAAAGGTCGACGGCCCGCACCAATTTTTAATTAACGTCCTTCCTGTGCAGTTAATTCCATTCCAAACATTATATTTATTGACTACACTATCAAACAGAATAATTGCAACTTTTCCAATAATAACTCACTATCCTAACTAACTAAATATTTTATTAAAGCTCTCTATTATTGCTTCGTTTTTATAGCTTAATTAGACTCGATCATCAGACTGACTGGCCGCAACGGTCCGTGCCTTTTATACCTAAAATTGTAAAGTAGAAGATTCCTTAAAAATACGAGATTAATTAAAAATAGGAAGCCAAAGGTCAGCGGTCTGAACGAATTTTTAACTAACATCCTTCCAGTGTAACTAATTCCATTGCAAACATTATATTGATTGACTGCACAAACAAACAGAAAAACTACAATTTTTCCAGTAATAACTCACTATTCTAACTCACTAAACATTTTACTAAAGCTCTCTATTATCGCTTCGTTTTTATAGCTTAATTAGACTCGATCATTAGACTGACTGGCCGCAACCGTCCGTGCCTATTATACCTAAAACTATAAAGTAGAAGATTCCCTAAAAATACGAGATTAATAAAAAATAGGATGCCAAAGGTCGGCGGCCCGCACCAATTTTTAACCAACATCCTTCCAGTGCAACCAATTTCATTAAAAACATTATATTGATTGTGATGCTAAAAATCGATTTCTCTAATTTACAGTAATCTGCATTATTATGTTGATTGACTGCACAAACAAAATAATTGCAATTTTCCCAGTAATAACTCACTATTCTAACTCACTAAACATTTTATTAAAGCTCTTTATTCTTGCTTCGTTTTTATAGCTTAATTAGACTCGATAATCAGACTGACTGACCGGAATAGTTCGTGGCTTTTATATCTAAAATTATAAAATAGAAGATTCCCTAAAAATACTAGATTAATAAAAAATAAGAAGCCAAAGTTCGGCGGCTGGCACCAATTTTTAACTAACGTCCTTCCAGTGCAACTAATTTCATTGCAAACATTGTATTGATTGACTACACAAACAAACAGAATCATTGCAATTTTCCACGTAATAACTCACTATTCTAACTCACTAAATACTTTATTGAAGCTCTCTATTGTTGCTTCGTTTTTATAGCTTAATTAAACTCGATAATCAGACTGACTGTCCGCAACGGTCCGTGCCTTTTATACCTAAAATTATTAACTAGAAGATTCCCTAAAAATACTGGATTATTAAAAAATAGGAAGCCAAAGGTCGGCGGCCCGCACCAATTTTTAACCAACATCCTTCCAGTGCAACCAATTTCATTAAAAACATTATATTGATTGTGATGCTAAAAATCGATTTCTGTAATTTACAGTAATTTGCATCATTATATTGCTTGACTGCACAAACAAAATATTTGCAATTTTCCCAGTAATAACTCACTAAACATTTTATTAAAGCTCTCTATTATCGCTTCGTTTTTATAGCTTAATTAGACTCGATCATGAGACTGACTGACCGCAACGGTCCGTGCCTTTTATACCTAAAATTCTACACTAGAAGATTCTCTAAAAATACTTGATTAATAAAAAATAGGAAGCCAAAGGTCGGCGGCCCGCACCAATTTTTAACTAACATCCTTCCAGTGTAACTAATTCCATTGCAAATATTATATGGATTGACTGCACAAACAAACAGAATATTTGCAATTTTCCCAGTAATAACTCACTATTCTAACTCACTAAACACTTTGTTAAAGCTCTCTATTATCGCTTAGTTCTTATAGCTTAATTAGACTCGATCATCAGACTGACCGCTACGGTTCGTGCCTTTTATACCTAAAACCTATAAAGTAGAGAATTTCCTAAAATTACTAGAACAATAGAAAATATGAAGCCTTCACCAATTTGTAACAAACATTGCCTCGACCTGCCCATTTCTTAACAATATGTTCTAATTTAAAATTGTTTTATATAAAACATTTTTTTATACAAACATAAAAAAATAAAAAGAGATCAAGGATCTCTAAATTGACTTTCTCCATTAGCTAAGCTAAGCTAATTACGAAACTCGGTAAAGTCGAATTTATAATCACTATACAGTTTTCTGACTATAAGTACAATTATGAACCCAGAATGAATTAATATTATAGTTGAGGTTAAGCCAGGATTAAGTTACTAGATTACAGAGTATGTTTATTTTAGTGAACAGTCGTATAAGGTTTTCGCTTATTCTTGACATCAAGTAGGCGTTGGAAATCTGACTTTGATATTTTTATCGTATCTTCTCAACAGAAACTATCTCCTCTCAGGTATAAAAGAAATAAAGATTTAAAAGGCAACAAGATGGCAAAAATAAGTGAATGAGTAATGCAGTTGTACAGTTTTTTTTAAAACAATTACATCGGGTTACTGTTTCTCTCGCCGGTTGATATCTCCAGTTTTGCATTTTGGATCTAAATTTTCTCCAAAACTGGCGGGCCGATTGTGGTAATTTTTTCATGGTTCGAATTCTAGTTCTTTTCTTAATTTCTGGAATAAAGACGAATGACTGCATTGACCCTTTTTCTGGGTATACAGAGTGTAACTACAGGTGAGTCAAAAGTAAAAATTTTTTGTGCTAATCTAAAATGTTGAAAAAATAAAATACTTAGAAATCCTAGAGTTTTATTTTTATTTAGAAATGTAAAAAACCTTAACGATTTGATCTCATTTTTACCAAAATAGGTAACAATCGATGTATGCTTGGCGAGAGGGGAGGAAATGTTTACAGAAATTTCAAAATTTAGAAAATTTCAGTTTTTTGTTTTCAGCTTGAAAGCAGTTAGACTTCAATAGGCATGTAAATAGATGTTATGAAAGAGGGCTATGAGATCCTTCTTAGTTAGAACGAACCTGACACTTGTCATTTTTCAGATAATTAATAAAAGTTTGGAAGGTACACACTTTCGGTCTCCAAATTTGAGTTTTTGGGCCGCTTCGAGAGCCCTGTAGGCTTAAAATGCAATTTAATTTTGCATATAAATCTGCACTAACCTATTTAATTCGGTAACTCTAGTAGTTTTGTAGTAAATAGAGCGTTGATTTTTTTGTTTTGCAGAGTGTCTCAAAAATTAGAAAACTTACGTGGGTGCCTCTTTTTTTATTTTTTATTTCAAACAAAGATAAGCTTATTTTTTTACGTTCCACATCTCGTTTTTGCGACTAAAACTCAATGCAGGGAGGGCTGTAATAGGGATTACTGAAAACCTGGCTGAAAATGGTTTATCGATTAATGTTGATGGCTTGATTCTGCGTCTTTTAGTGTCCGAGATATTTAGATATTAAGTGTAGAATTAAAATAGTAAAAACATTACGATTTTGAGGAAAAAAAATAAACAAAATTTTCAACTTTTCATTTTTATTTTATACTTTCATCTATTGAATGACTCTCCCTGATTTTCAACAAAGTCAGTGTCTATCGATTTAACCTCAAATTTTTCAATCTTGTTTTTTGATTTACCCACCTTTGAGAGTTTTTGGAAATTGAAGTTTTTCATCTTTGCCTGGAAAACAGGAAAATAGTAAGACTTTTAACATGTAAATAGGTGCTATGAGGTAGAGCAGTCAGAACGACCACTTATGATTTTTGAAAAATTGGAAAAAAAACGTGCTAAGTTTTTATTTTTGTTTAAGACTCGTGCTCTGTTATTTCTTGAAGCAGGAAATTTAGAAAGAATCTGATTATGTAGTTTTATTCTTCTGCTTTCTTAACTCTTACAACATATTTTCTGGTAGCTCTTTGCCAAAGAGAGATATTAGCTGACAAAAGGTGAGATAAGCGATTTTGTTCTCCAAATTTGGGTTTTTGTCTTACATGCAATATTTGATATCTGCATATCTACCCCAATCTATTTAATTTGTTGGCTCTAGTAGTCTTTTTAATAAATAGGCGTTAATTTCTGTTTTAGATAGGATAGAGTGTTTCAAAAACTTAGCAAATATTACATAGAAATCACTTTTTTGGTTTCAGATTTAGAACAGACATAAATTTGTTTTTTTTTTACGTCGCACATTTCTTTTTTTGCAGTTGAAACTCAATGGAGGGTGAATTGTTTTAGGTGTTACTAAAAACCTGTCTGAAAATGTTTTATCAATTACCGTCAGTGGCTTGATTCTGCGTCTTTTAGTTTCCGAGATATTTAGATATAAAGTTTAGAATCATAATAGTGAATAAAATGCCGGTTTGGCCGCTATTTTGAGGAAAAAAAAACAAAATCTTCAGTTCTACATTTTTAATACATACTCTTAGCTCTTCAACGATTTAACTTCATTTTTACCAAAATCAGTGACAATCGATTTATCCTGAAAATTGCACTCACCTTTGACAATGTTAAAAATTTCAGTTTTTTTTTCTTAAGCTTGAAGACAGAAAAATAGTAAAGCTTTTCAATAAGCGAGTAAATAGGTGTTATGAAGGGGCCTAGAGGGCTATGAGATAGAGCAGTCAGAATGAAACTGTCAGTGGTGGTTATTGAGAAAATTGAAAAAACGTGCAATCTTTCTACTTCATTTTTGGGACTTGTACTTAGTTAATGTTGAAGCCGAAAATGTAAAAATTATCACAATATGTAGCTTTATTCTTCTGCTTTCTTAGCTTTTTTAACGGATTTTAGGGTAGCTCTTCACCAAAGTTTAATCCACACCAATCTATTTTAATCGTCATCTGTAGTAGTTTTGTGATAAATATTGTGTTTATTTCTGTTTTAGGTAGCACAGAGTGTCCCAAAAAAAATAGATAAGAGCAACTTTTTTGGTTTCAGATTTCAAGCAGAAATAAGCGTATTGTTTTACGCTTAGCATATCTTTGTTACACTTAAAATGGTTTTACTGGAGCCTCAATGGGATCGAAAAACTTTAAAAAATTATGAAAATTTAATTTTTTTTTTTACTTTTACCCAAACTTATGCTAACAAAGTTAAGTAACTGGGCTTATACGCTAGGCTGAAAATATATTTCAGGAATGCTTTATCGGTTACTGTTAATGGTTCAAATTAACAGCATTCTAAGAGGGCATTATTAGGTGGTATGTAATTTAGCCTCCAGTACAAAGTAGGCTTAATACAAGAAGGCTCTTTTTACAAGAATGAGCGTACCTCTGTTTGTCTCATTTTATAGTATTTTATTTTATTTTATTTTATATAGCATTATATTTTATATGTAGCATTATATTTTATAGGAAGATTACAAATTCGTTTACAAACTCGACTCAAAAAAATAGACGACCCACTTTTCCTTTTTCTTATTTTTTTTTATAACAATCACAAATAAGTTTTATGGATTTCTGAGTCTGATGAACTTGATGCCAAAGCGAAGCCAATCCTGTGTTTTTGTAAAAGTTTCACTTTTACTGCCTAGCGGTGAAAAATGGCTCAAAGTGTATAGAAATGCTGTTTAAGGGTTTCTCTACAAATCCATGTTAGGATTAGGGTCAAAATGGATTAAAACATGACACAGGGTGTCTAAAAATGCAAATTTGTGTCTTTGGGGAAATTCGTGTGAAGACTAGAACCAAACGTACTTAAAAATTTACAGAAGGCGTCTAAAAGTGCCAATTTGAAATGTTTGGAAAAACTCAGATTAAAATTAGTACTAAATTCATTCAAAAATGACCCAATTCATCTAAAAATGACAATTTTGATGTTCTTTGACTAAAATTAAGGTTAAAGCGTTGAAAAGTGCTAAATAAGGGCTTTTCTACAACTTGGCAAATTTGATCTTGGGAGAAATTCAGGTTAGACTTAAGACTAGGAATTCACAAGAATTCTAGGAATTCACTTTCTAGGAATTTACAAGAAAATGACCCTTTTCTTGTGAATCAGTTTGAAAAAAATGCAAATTAAAATTTTTGGGAAAATCAGCTCAGGATATGTGTCAAAATGAGTTAAAAAATGATTCAAAACGTTTAAAAATATATTTAGAGTTTCTGGAACCTAAAATCGATTAAAAATAACTCAACTCATCAAAAAAAGGAAAATAAAAGTTGATGTTTCTTGAGAAAATCACGATAGTATTAGTAGTAGTATATTAGTATCACGATTTATTGAAACTCAAATTATGATTATAGCCAAAAGCGCTTAAAAATTACTCAAAACGTCTGAAATTGCAAATTGAAAGTTTCTGGAAAAACTCGGCTTAGGATTAGAACCAAAAATGATTAAAAATTTACACAATGCTTCTAAAAGTGCAATTTGGGGGACCAATTTAGCGTACAATTAGGACTGAAGTCGATCGCAACAAAAGTTACCCCAGATAGACCAATCTCCCCAAAGTGGATCTAAGGGGGTTTTCATTCTAGCAGATTTGTGTGAATTATAACTTTTTGAATTCTCTAATCTTTGTTTGCAACGTACCAGTTCTTAGAGTATATGTAGAGTTTTAAGCTTAGGAGACCCTTCTTATTTTTAACAAATAACGTAATTTTAACAATATTACCTATAAAAGGTGTCTTTTTTAATTGCGTATAGTATTGCTATCTTTGGAACGGTTGCATATATTGATTTGTCTCTCAAATATAGAAAAATATAAAAAATGCTTCAATCTCTTCTTTTTCAAAAACTATTAGTGACGCAAAGAAAAATTAAACTACAAAGTTTTTAGCTTCATAACCTTTTCTTAGTGAATCAGTGCTGTTATATAATAAACAAACATTAAAAGCTAAATGTAATTGTTAAAAATGTGGGTAAACAAATACTCAAAATCTAGGTAATTATTGCAACATAACAAGGAATCTTGGCTAGTTTCAATGACACAAATTACAATGGTATTGGAAAACTAATTTAAATACGCCACTCGGTTAGACGAAATGTCACAATTCACTCAGTATGTATCAACAAACTCTAAACTTCTAGTGTTAATTAGTGAATCTCTATATGTAAAGTCTGATTTTCAAATTCAAACAATGTGTAACAAATTGCGGGAAGAAAGTCGATTGAAACATACACGGTGAAGCTGTGAGCGATCTTAACCTGGTTTCCTTCCACCGAAAACCAAACGGACACGTTTGAGATGGTATTCCGTAAAAACCATACCCACTTGATAAAAATATACAATAAAAACCTTCTTAATTACGTTTAATTTTCCGGTGAGAACCGTTTTGTCGGTTATACTTAACAGATTTCGTTCGCTACACAAAACTTATTAATAATTGTATCCGTCATCCCATTATAGTAGGTTTTTATATTGTATGCTTACGCAAAAGAAAACCACAGGCTGTGAAACAATTATTGTAATAACAGAAAAAACCGTCCTGACAAAAGAAAGTTTTTTTCAGCCGCGGACGATTTGCAAATAATAAAAGCCCAACTAGACTCAAACTTAATTAGGCAAATTAGGATTTAATTGCTCCGGCCATTGTTGTTCGGATTGGGTTATTAAACCTAACAAACACGTATCAATGGTGTCGTTAATAAACGAACAATGCGTGGCCAGATATCGATCTCGATGGGTCGACTTTTTAATGCAGAAATCGAGAAATCGCGCTTTCAGCTCACCAAACAGATGATAGATGGAAATTCCGAGCGTATCTGTAGCAAAAGACTATTAGCGAGGCTGAGAGAAACTTAATTGAAAACATTCCGTCGGTTTTAGCGAAAAAACGCTCCTCAAGTTAAGGACTTGTTGCTTATAAAAGACAACTAACAAATTGCCTTATTTATTGTCAGTAGGGTTGAGCTTCAATTATCGACATAAAAATCGAAATTCTGGTTCGCAATAATAACTGAGAATTTTTTAATTATTGTTTAAAGATTTTGGCACAAATGGCAGAAAACAGCTACTCATATGTAATTAAGAAAATTGTTTATTTATTATAGACAATGTGACCAAATTATAGCAGGGACATGCCAAAAGTTCAATAAGATATATCCAGACTTACAACCAATGAACAAAAGGAAGTTTATAAGAATAAAACACAATTTTATTAAACAAAGCTCCCGAACGGTAGTCTCTTTACACTATTTATGGTCAAAAAAAAGTACAAGAAATCAACTGACTTGTGGTTGGTCGGCTAATGCAAGATAAATGCGTTATAAAAGATAAGAATGAAGAAGAACTAAGCTACACTAAAGGACCTTTAGATCTTCTTTAATAGCAACTGAGCACAAAATGACTGAATAATACAGTACAAAATTTGATTGTTTTTTCAACTTTCTCGAAACTCGTTTTCAAATTGTTATGCGAAATCGGTTGTTAACAATTTTGGTGAAAATGTGGTCGAATTGTAGAGTAGAAGAGCTTTTGCTAATTTTTTTTTCTCAAAATAGCGGTGATATCTTCTTTTTTTGGCCTTTTTGCACAGTTCTAAAATGTATGTCTAAATATCTCGGAAACTACAACCCACAAAATCAAGCTTTTAACCGTAATCGGTAATCGATTCATGAAATCTAATATTCAAGTCAAAAACAATTGAACTTTAGGATAAAACGAAACTCGTTTTTAATCAAAAATTCACGACGTTGGCGACTATTTCGGACTAAGTTTCTATTTCTAAGACTAAAGTTTCAAATTGTCTACAACAATGTTATTTTATTTTTATGTAAAAAAGTACTACGTTATGAACAAATCTTGGCAAGATGAGCTTTTCTTTGACCAAATAATAGCCAATTCTTGGTTATATTTAGTACTTTGTGGTAAGTTTATGATGTATCGTATTAAATGATTATGTATTTATAGTATTAAAATGTGCTGAAAGATATATAAAAAAATGAAGATTTTGAGGCGAATAAAGAAAGTAACAAATTCAGCGATTTGTTCGAACATACTAATAAGAGAGAGAGAGAGAGATTAGAAATTAGAAGGATACTTATTTAATTAATTTCCATTTCTATTTATATGTGTTACTCCAGTTTTCGTTAACAAAACAATATTTTTAAATGTCATTATGTGAGGTGAGTATTCTTATTTACTACAATCAGATGGTGGTGGTTCATGGGTATAGGACAAAATAAAAATCGCTCTTAGTCAAAAATTGACGACGTTGTTGGTAACTTTTCAATCTTCAATATTCAGAGAGCACTGAGGAAGTATGAAATTTTTTTATCGAAACGTTGACAATTTCTAACTGCCGGACGTGGCATCGGATGAAATGACTAAACTTAAAAAATCAGAAGCTTTGTCTCCAAGCTTGTACGGTATGTCAAAGATGCGCAAACCAGATGTGCCATTGAGACAGCTTTGTAAAAGAAACCACTCAGTTCGTGGAAAAACTGCATTCTTTGACTCTTTCTCCAGGAGAAAGTCTCGTTAGCTTCAATGTTGTTTCGCTCTTCACGATGGTACCCATTAAGGAAGCCAAGTTGTCAAGTTGTTCCACTGCCAAACCACTACATATTTTCAATAGAAGGAAAATTTCACGAACAATCTGATGGTATAGTTATTGGCAGCACCAGTAATAGCCAACTATTTTATGGACATTTTCAAGGCCGAGGCGTTGGCAATGGCAAATGAGAAGCTGGTTCCGATACATGGACGACGCTCTGCTATTTAGAGCCATGGCGAGGGCGAACTTCAAAATTTTTTGTCTTGCACTTCAACTCAAAAATTCAATTCACTATGAAGATAGGAAAGGAAAAACGTCTGTGAGACGTTCTGTGAGAGCCAAGAGAATCTGTGAACCGGCTGAATTGGAACGGTAAATAAAGCATCTGGAAAGAGCTTTTGGTAGGAAGGGATTTAGCAAGCAGGCGTTCGATATGGCCATCCGTCCAAGGAATGTAGAATGACAGGAAGGAACAACGGGAGAGGATGAAGAAAAGCGCGGATGGACTAGGATACCATACATCCACATAATAACGGGCAGGATCGGCAGGCTACTGGAAAAGCACAATGTTAAAACTGTCTTTAAACCCACTCTTACAATACAACAGAACTTTTATTGTTTAAGACTGCAGAGATCCCCTATCGGGCCTTTTGACCTTCCATGCAGCAGTGGCTTGGTATACAATGGCACCACAAAACCCAGTATCAACACGAGCATTACGGAGCACAATAGGAGTTGTAGGCTGGGACAAACACAAAAGTCAGCAGTAGCAGAGCACGCTCTCTCCAAATGTAACGACATCCCTTTCAACGAGGTGGATCAATTGCATTATATCAATCGTAGCGTTTCTATCTGAGAACGAGAGAGGCCAATAAGGTCCTTAGACACGACGGCATTTCAATAGAAAAGAGTAAATTACGTTTCCAAATGAAGACTGGAGGCGAGTTCTATCCCGAGTTCTACCACCACACCACGACCCCCACCCCAGTCCCTCCACTGGAGCGCGACTGCGGGGGAATAAATAACACGGAGCTCACCGCAGTCTAATCAGTCAACGTCGGGAAGCACGGGAGATCACTTCGCCCATTGCCTCATCGCCTTTGATAATGTCTGCCGCAGCTGCAGACGAAACGTCCGGAAGAAATTCCATTGGACCATGGCTTCAAAGCCCGGAAAACACTTTAGATTGCATTTTGACCAGCCGTGAAAGCCTTAACAATCTAATAATGTAAAATAACCTTGCATCAGAGATCATTTTAAGTTCCAAAAAATGAGAGCAAGAAGTATAAGTTTATTATCGTCAGTTTTTCAGGCTTTGAAACCGAAGGTCCAATGCAATTTCTTTCTCCGAACGATTTCATTTCAAAAGCGGAAAATACCTTAGAATGTATTTTGATCAGCCCATGAATGGCATCACAGTTTGGTTCCAAATTTACATATACAGGGTGTTCTACCTAAGCGGGATTATCTTTTGTCTTCCTTAATACATAATTTTTGAAAAATTTGTATTTAAGAAAGTTTTACAAATTTTATTGACTATGGTTGCGTTGTAGCAGGTACAAGCATTGTATCAGTTGTAGCAAAAACAAAAACCTTCTACGTTTTTGCAGAAATTATGCTGACGTTTCGACGTTTATTTGACGTCTTTCTCAAGGCTATTCTAAAGGTGCAGAAATTTTGATCGTCTCTGCAGGTGCAGGTACCAAACCTTCGATCACAACACCGCGGGAGAACAAGCTAGAAACAATCGTCTTGGTCCCAACAAGCACAACAATCAATAAACAGGCGTTCACTCAAACATTCCATTATGTTTGAGTGAACGCTTGGGACCGAGATGTTTGTTTTTGGTTTGTTCTCCCTCGGGGTTGTGATCGATGGATTGGTACCTACACCTTTAATGACGATAAAAAACTTCTGCTCCTTGTGTAGATTGAGATCTGCCTTGAGAAGGATATCAAATAAAGGTCGAAACGTTGACATAATTTTGCCCTACATCTGCTAGAACGCAACCAACTATTTTGAGAAGGGCGCGATATCACACAGTTATTTATTGTCTATAAAATAAATTATTTTTACAAATACAGGGTGTCTCATATCCAAACAAATTTATACGCTTTTTTTATTTTAAATAAAACACCATGGATATTTTTAATTTTTTAATTCGAGACCTGATGCACAGCTATGCAGAGCTGCAATTTTCACTTTTTTAGATAAACTAAAATGTCAAATATGACATCTGTCATAAATTAGTCAAACATTTTTCAGATGTCAAATTACAAAACTTCAATGTAATTTGAAAAGCTAAGATAGGAATGTAAAAACCTTTTGGAAGCGCGATTGAATACACCAATCCGTAAAACCAAATGTAATGGTAAAGCTATTTCGTCAGAGTGTCATATATAGCCGTTAGTAAAGGTGGTAATACGTGTTTCGAATAACCTGGCATCATCAGATAAACGACAACAAATTATTTGCCACTGTATATAAAAAGCGACTAAAATTCCAGATACTGTGACAGGTGTTTTGTTGCTGTTGGTCAAACGAATCCTCTCGAGATATGGTTCTCAAGAGAATGATTGGGTACTATACATGGATGACCTACCGGGTTGTTAGCAGTTGTTTCATCATGTTTACCATTTGTAGTAGAACGTAGGCTGTGACCAAGCCTGTGACGTAGTTACAATGCAATTTATAATGTGTTTTTTTCGTTGTAAGTTAATGTTTAATGATGACAATTGACTGCCAGCATTAAGAAGACTAAAACTTACATAAGTAAAAAAGGTGTTCACAGTAAAAGAAGAAGCCTTAATAAAAAAAAAATTTTGTGTATATAACAGCCCAAAAACGTCTTTGTATGTTATAAAAAAGTCAAATGTATGGTCAAAAGGTGGGCATTTATTCGACTGGAGGAGCATCCCGAAAATTTTCTAAATTTGGATAGTCTTGAAAGCGGATGAAAGAATAGCAAGAAGGAGAGAGTCACAACTCAAAAAAAGTGGATGAGAATGGGAAAGAACACTGAGGAGGAGTCTCTGGAAACAAAAAGAAAAGTGGAGAGAAAAAATGAAGGAAGAGAAACTTTTGAAGTTCTTCAGAATCAACCTTCCTCACTGGTAAGCAAAGAACGCAAATATTAATCTGCTCCTTCTGATCCTGCTACTCCTGCTGCTTTGAAATTAACAGTTTATAAGTAGGTCGGTAGTTACCAGGTGGATAGAATTAGTAAAAATGTGCCTTTTGTAGAATTTATTTTACAAAAATTTTACAGTTTTGCCAGGTATTGGGTGGTTTCTGAAATATTTAAAGAAATGTTCTTACTCCTTTGAGTCCAGTTGGTTTGTCATCAAAACGCAAACTTTGTAAAGAAATGAAATGCATTTTTTCTATAAAATTAGAAAAACAGAGGTACCCTCATTCTCTTAAAAAATGCCTTTTTGTACTAAGTACGCTCTATTAAGGACCTGCTAGAGTGCTGACAATATAAAAATATGGCACCTAATATTAGAGGCGTAATGGGTTCTAATTTGTACCAGCGAACCGAGAGACGGGTTTGCCTATTGTTACCTAGGAAAACTATAGTCCCATAATGAGCTTGGCATGACCCTATCTACTTATCTTTATGGATACAATAGCAATATCATTTCTCTGTTAATGGAAAACATACAGTTTTTCTTTTGTTCATAGCATCTCTCCATTAAGGTTCAATTGAGAAGGAAAATTTAGTATCGCTACTATACCAGGAATGTGATTGGGTCAGTAGGCTTTCCAACAATATGCTGCAACTTCCTGTATATGAATTGGTTACCGAGTTATCAAGTTCTAAATTATGATAAACGTTCAATCAACAATTTTAAAATATAACCGGTAATTCAAAATTTTCCATTTTCATTAGTACGAGGTGGACAGAAAACTACAGCCTTATAATGAGTTTGGCATGACTGTACTTATTTATCTTCATCGATATATTGGCGATATCTTTTCTCTATTAATTAGAATTTAATGGAAAAAATCAATTTTTCTTTTTGCTTTCTTTTTAGGGAAACTTTACAATGTTGCCACATATTGGGTGGTTTCTGAAATATTTAAAAAAAATGTTCTTACTCTTTTGAGTCCAGTTGATTTGTCATCAAAACGCAAACTTTGTAAAGAAATGAAATGCATTTTTTCTATAAAAGTAGAAAAACAGAAGTACCCTCATTCTCTTAAAAAATGCCTTTTTGTACTAAGAATAAATGTACGCTCTATTAAGGACCTGCTAGAGTGCTGACAATATAAAAATATGGCACCTAATATTAGAGGCGTAATGGGTTCTAATTTGTACCAGCGAAACGAGAGACGGGTACCCGATTTTACCTATTGCTACCTAGGAATGCTATAGTCCCATAATAAACTTGGCACGACTCTATCTACTTATCTTCATGGATACAATGGCAATATCATTTCTCTGTTAATGGAAAACATACAGTTTTTCTTTAGTTCATAATATCCCTCCATTAGGGTTCAACCGAGAAGGAAAATATAGTATCGCTGCTATACCAGGAGTGTGACTGGGTCAGTAGGCTTTCCAACAATATGCTGCAACTTCCTGTATACGAATTGGTACCGAGTTATCAAGTTCTAAATTACATTCAATCATCAGTTTTAAACTATAATCAGTAATTCAAAATTTTCCATTTTCATTAGTAGGGGGTGCACAGAAAACTATTGCCCCATAATGAGTTTGGCATGACTGTACTCATTTATCTTCATCGATATATTGGCGATATCTTTTCTCTATTAATTAGAATTTAATGGAAAAAATCAATTTTTCTTTTGCTGCCTTTTTAGGAAACTTTACAGTGAGGCCAGGTATTGGGTGGTTTCTGAAATATTTAAAGAAATGTTCTTACTCTTTTGAGTCCAGTTGATTTGTCATCAAAACGCAAACTTTGTAAAGAAATGAAATGCATTTTTTCTATAAAAGTAGAAAAACAGAAGAACCCTCATTCTTTTAAAAAATGCCTTTTTGAACTAAGAATAAAGGTACGGTCTGTTAAGGACCTGCTAGAGTGCTGACAATATAAAAATATGGTACCTAATATTAGAGGCGTAATGGCTACTAATTTGTACCAGCGAAACGAGAGACGGGTTTGCCTATTGTTACCTAGGAAAACTATAGTCCTATAATGAGCTTGGCATGGCCCTACCTACTTATCTTTATGGATACCATGGCAGTATCATTTCTCTGTGAATGGAAAATATACAGTTTTTCTTTAGTTCATAGTATCTCTCCATTAGGTTTCAATTGAGAAGGAAAATATAGTATCGCTGCTATACCAGGAGTGTGACTGGGTCAGTAGGCTTTCCAACAATATGCTACAACTTCCTGTATACGAATTAGTTACCGAATTATCAAGTTCTAAATTATGATATACATTCAAACATCAGTTTTAAAATATAACCAATAATTAAAAATTTTCCATTTTCATTAGTAGGGGGCGCACAGAAAACTATAGCCCCATAATGAATTTGGCATGACCGTACTCGTTTATCTTCATCGACATATTGGCGATATCTTTTCTCTATTAATTAGAATTTAATGGAAAATATCAATTTTTCTTTTTGCTTTCTTTTTGGGAAAACTTTACAGTGTTGCCAGGTAATGGGTGGTTTCTGAAATATTTAAACAAATGTTCTTACTCTTTTGAGTCCAGTTGGTTTGTCATCAAAACGCAAACTTTGTAAAGCAATGAAATCCATTTTTTCTATAAAATTAGGAAAACAGAGGTACCCTCATTCTCTTAGAAAATGCCTTTTTGTACTAAGAATAAATGTACGGTCTATTAAGGACCTGCTAGAGTGCTGACAATATAAAAATATGGTACCTAATATTAGAAGCGTAATGGGTACTAATCTGTACCAGCAAAACGAGAGACGGGTACTAGGTTTTGCCTATTGCTACCTAGGAAAACTATAGTTCCATAATGAGCTTGGCATGACCCTATCTACTTATCTTTATGGATCCAATGGCAATATCATTTCTCTGTTAATGGAAAACATACAGTTTCTCTTTAGTTCATAATATCCCTCCATTAGGGTTCAACCGAGAAGGAAAATATAGTATCCCTGCTATACCAGGAGTGTGACTGGCTCAGTAGGCTTTCCAATAATATGCTGCAATTTCCTGTATACAAATTGGTTACCGAGTTATCAAGTTCTAAATTATGATATACATTCAATCATCAGTTTTAAAACATAACCACTAATTAAAAATTTTCCATTTTCATTAGTAGGGGGCGCACAGAAAACTATAGCCCCATAGTGAATTTGGCATGACCGTACTCATTTATCTTCATCGTTATATTGGCGATATCTTTTCTTTATTAACTAGAATTTAATGGAAAAAATCAATTTTTCTTTTTGCTTTATTTTTAGGAAAACTTTACAGTGATGCCAGGTATTGGATGGTTTCTGAAATATTTAAAAAATGTTCTTACTCTTTTGAGTCCAGTTGGTTTGTCATCAAAACGCAAACTTTGTAAAGAAATCAAATGCATTTTTTCTATAAAATTAGAAAAACAGAGGTACCCTCATTCTCTTAAAAAATACCTTTTTGAATTAAGAATAAATGTACGGTCTATTAAGGACCTGCTAGAGTGCTGACAATATAAAAATATGGTACCTAATATTGGAGGCGTAATGGGTACTAATCTGTACCAGCGAAACGAGAGACGGGTACCAGGTTTTGCCTATTGCTACCTAGGAAAACTATAGTTCCATAATGAGCTTGGCATGATCCTATCTACTTATCTTTATGGATCCAATGGCAATATCATTTCTCTGTTAATGGAAAACATGCAGTTTCTCTTTAGTTCATAATATCCCTCCATTAGGGTTCAACCGAGAAGGAAAATATAGTATCCCTGCTATACCAGGAGTGTGACTGGCTCAGTAGGCTTTCCAATAATATGCTGCAATTTCCTGTATACAAATTGGTTACCGAGTTATCAAGTTCTAAATTATGATATACATTCAATCATCAGTTTTAAAACATAACCACTAATTAAAAATTTTCCATTTTCATTAGTAGGGGGCGCACAGAAAACTATAGCCCCATAGTGAATTTGGCATGACCGTACTCATTTATCTTCATCGATATATTGGCGATATCTTTTCTCTATTAATTAGAATTTAATGGAAAAAATCAATTTTTCTTTTTGCTTTCTTTTTGGGAAAACTTTACAGTGTTGCCAGGTAATGGGTGGTTTCTGAAATATTTAAAAAACTGTTCTTACTCTTTTGAGTCCAGTTGGTTTGTCATCAAAACGCAAACTTTGTAAAGAAATTAAATGCATTTTTTCTATAAAATTAGAAAAACAGAGGTACCCTCATTCTCTTAAAAAATGCCTTTTTGTACTAAGAATAAATATACGGTCTATTAAGGACCTGCTAGAGTGCTGACAATATAAAAATATGGTACCTAATATTAGAAGCGTAATGGGTACTAATTTGTTCCAACAAAACGAGAGACGGGTACTAGGTTTTGCCTATTGCTACCTAGGAAAACTATAGTTCCATAATGAGCTTGGCATGACCCTATCTACTTATCTTTATGGATCCAATGGCAATATCATTTCTCTGTTAATGGAAAACATACAGTTTTTCTTTAGTTCATAGTATCTCTCCATTAGGTTTCAATTGAGAAGGAAAATATAGTATCGCTGCTATACCAGGAGTGTGACTGGGTCAGTAGGCTTTCCAACAATATGCTACAACTTCCTGTATACGAATTGGTTACCGAGTTATCAAGTTCTAAATTATGATATACATTCAAACATCAGTTTTAAAATATAACCAGTAATTAAAAATTTTCCATTTTCATTAGTAGGGGGCGCACAGAGAACTATAGCCCCATAATGAGTTTGGCATGACCGTACTTATTTACCTTCATCGATACATTATCTTTTAATTAGAATTTAATGGAAAAAAATCAATTTTTCTTTCGCTTTTAATATGTTTCCGTTAGACTTCAATTGGACTTCAAGGAAAATATGGTATCGCGGACACAATGGAAGTATGAAGGGGCTAATAGGCTTTCCAACAACATGTCATAACTTCCTATATACGAAGTGATTAACGAGTAGTCTTGAAACTTTAAAGTCTTGAAATAATTTTGAAATATAATATGACCAACATTTGAAACTTTCCTCTGTCCGTTAGAAAAGAGGTGCACAGAACACTATATCCCCATAATGAGTTTGACATGACCGCATCCATTTACCTTCCTAGGTATAATGGCGATACCTTTTCTCTTCTAATGGAAAAAATCCAGTTTTTCTTTGCTTTTTAATATCTCTCCATGAGAGTTTAAGTGGGAAGGAAAATGTAATATCTCTGATATATCAGGAGTGTGAATGGTATATCAATAAGCTTTCCAACAGCACGTCATAACTTCTTGTATACGATTTGGTTACCGAGTTATCAATAGACGGCCGGGTAATACAACCGGGTAGTACTGTACCCGTCACATCTCTAATAATAATATACTACCTAATGTTTTGCAAAAAAAAATATTTTGCTCTCAAGAGTCTCGATTGGCCATATCAGTACCGGTATTGGACTTCGAAGCCGAAATCAAGATAGTCTTGGTCTCGGTCTCCAAGTCGATATTGTAGTCTCGATCTCGCTCTCGGCGAGACACTAAAAGGCGAGGCTGTAAAATAAATATGACTACAACGAGTTACTGCTTCTCTCGCTGGTTGATATTTTTGAAAGATTGGAAAATATTTTGCTATCTTTTAATCTGCACTTTTCCCGAAACTGTTGACCTCATGTTTACAAATCAATGGACCTTGTTAACCAGATGTAACTAATTTTAATCAGAAATGGTGGCGGAATCAAAGAACATTGTTTACTGTTTAAACTTTGATTTAATCGGTTTTGTTTTAGAAGCTTAGTTTAGTCAAAACAGAGTTTTGTTCTTGCACACATATTTTTATGTCGGTTATTAGCAGGAAACCAGCAAAGCAGAGATCTATTTGTACAAAAAAAAAAGTTTACTTCAGCAGGTAAAAAACAAAACAAAGCCAACTAACTTGAACTGCAAGGGTCTGATGAAATTCGCAAAGGCCAAGGCTCCAAATGACATCACCGCCAATAAGTTCTTGTCTGCCCAAGGAATTAGTCACGGCTTAATTGGACTACCACCAATAATAATATTAATAAATCGCGAACGTTTCCTGATAAATCATTGAAAGCTGTGACGTGTTTCGTGTATGCATAACGGAAACGGTATTTGCCACGAGACCTATTATAAAAGCTCTCAAAATCTTGGAGATTTTTTTTAGCACTGTTGCGGTAAATTTCATTGACATTGTACCTAATCGCCTTGAACAAACCTATTTCCTAATTAGTCAAGCTTTAGTGGAATTTATAATATCAATATCAAGGTCATTAAAGTTTTTTCGCATTGTACTTATTTATTCACGCTTTGCCGTGGCTAAATTGCATATCGATAGAACAAAAACTATACCAACTATAATGGAAAAATTACATATTAAAGCAATTTTTCCCATAATGGAAGTTCATTAGTAGATGTTGGGCGTGGCCGCTGCGACCGGCTATAGGTAATACAGAAAGTTGGCATTGAGCCTCAATGGAAGATCCAATCAGTCAAATCGTTAACTGGCCACTCAATACGTATTGTCGCTTGATGGACGATAAGGTGAGGGGTACAGCAGCTCCATTGTTCGACGTAATTAATTCTTGCATCTAATAAGTTTCCACTTATCTCAATCCCTGATCGGAATTCCTCTGTTTGTGAACGCAGAAAAATCGTGCCATTTCGGAGAGCCGCAAACAATAGAAATTAAACTGTGGTGAGATCATGGTTTGAAATGGAATTAACAAAATCACGCAAAAACGGTGGGTTACACCCGTCACGACCACGGTCAGAATGCACGAGACACGACAAAGTTTTTCGCGAAATCGAAAGCCCACAATAAAACAAAGAGAATGAATACAACATATCGGCTCAATTTCATCGTCGACGATGACGTCTAGCAAAAAACACTGCGTGTTGCTAATTGGATAGAAACTGGGCGTGGGGCACCACATTCGCTCAACCCGGAAATACCCCGCGGGAAGGTCGGATAGGTATGGGCCTGCACCAATAAAAAAGTTATTGGGTGTAGACACATGGCGTACCATACGGGCGGAGGTTCCAGCTAAATTGCAAAATTGAGTATCGCAAACTTCAGCTGAATTGTTACCTCTCGGGCGATAATGAAACGAAGCTTCTGCAAAGAAATTGATTGTAGCAAGTGTAAAGCTTGGTCCAATTTGAGTGTTCAAATTTCATCAAGTTTAGAGATTTGGTGTCAATTTTGAGGAAGGAAGTCAATTCTGATGATTTAAAAAAATGTATCCATTCCTTCAGGTTCTTCTTAAGTCCCAGTAGTTTCAATGGAATTTCTTTCTGACGTTTCGTCTACAGCTGCGGCAACATTATCAAAGGCGATGAGGCAATGGGCGACGTGATCTCCAGTGCTTCCCGACGTTGACTGATTCGACTGTGGTAAGCTCGGTGGTATTTATTCCCTCGACGTTGCGCTGCAGTGAAAGGACCGGGGTGGGGGTAGTGGTGGTGGGGGGTTTCGGCGCACCTGGAGTATGTCGTAGAACTCGCCCCGAAACCCCGCGCCATAACTACCCCCACCCCAGTCCTTCCACTGCAGCGCAACGACGGGGGAATAAATACCAAGGAGCTCACCACAGTCGAATCAGTCAAGGTTCGGGAAGCGCGGAAGATCACTTCACCCATTGCCTCATCGCCTTTGATAATATCTATCGCAGTTATGGACGAAACGTCAGGAAGAAATTCCCTTGGACCACGGCCTCAAAGCCCTGAAAACAATTTGGATTGTATTTTGACCGGCCGTGAAAGTCTTCACAGTCTTTTAGTAACATTTTTAGTTTTTTTTTTACTTTTTCTTGATCACGTCTGTTCACGGTTTTTTCTTTGCAACACCTTTCTCTAGAAATATATTCGACTTCTTCTGATAGCTCTTCAATACTAAGAGTTAAAAACCTGTTTTGAGTTTTTCTACTTTCTTACAATTTTCATTTTTTCTCCTTTTTCATTCCATGTTTTTTCATGGATTTTTACTTTGAACTACCTTACTCTAGACCTGTATTCTCCTGTACTTTTTCTGGTAGGTCTCCAATACTAAGAGCTAGATACCCCTCTATAGTGACCTTGTTTGAGGTTTTCTACCTTCTTTCAATTTTCAATTTTTCTTCTTTTCCATTCCTATTTCCTTGATGCCATGTTTTTTCAGGGGTTTTTTCTTTGAACTGCCGTTTTCTAGAACTGTATTCTCCTGTACTTCTTCTGGTAGCTCTTCAATCCTAAGAGCTAGACACCCTTCTATAGCGACCCTGTTTTGACTTTTTATTCTAGTTTCTTACAATTTTTGTTTCTTCTTCTTTTCCATTCCAATTTCCTTGATGCCATGTTTTCTCAGGGGTTTTGCTTTGAACTACCTTTCTCTAGAACTGTATTCTCCTGTACTTCTTCTGGTAGCTCTACAATACTAAGAGTTAAAATCTGTTTTGAATTGTTCTACTTTCTTACAATTCTCATTTTTTCTTCTTTTTCATTCCGATTTCCTTGATACCATGTTTTTTCATGGGTTTTTACTTTGAACTACCTTACTCTAGACTTGTATTCTCCTTACTTCTTCTGGTAGGTTTCCAATACTAAGAGACTCGACCCCCTTCTATAGTGACCCTGTTTTGAGGTTTTCTACTTTCTTCCAATTTTTGTTTTTTCTTTATTTTCGTTCCTATTTTCCCTTTTCCCTTTTTTTTTGTTGATGTCATGTTTTTTCAGGGTTTTTTTTCTTTGAACTACCTTTCTCTAGAACTGTATTCCCTTGTACTTCTTCAGGCAGCTCTTCAATTTTAAGAGCTAGAGTCCCATCTATATTGATCCTGTTTTGAGGTTTTCTACCTTCATTCAATTTTCCTTTTCTTTTTTTCCTTCTTTTCCATTCCTATTTCCTTGATACCATGTTTTTTCAGGGTTTTTTTCTTTGAACAACCAATATCTAGAACTGTATTCTTCTGCACTTCTTCTGGTAGCTCTTCAATGCTAAGAGCTACCACCCTTACCACCCCTCTATAATGACCCTGCTTGAGGTTTTCTACCTTCTTACAATCTTAGTTTTTCTTTTTTTTTCAATATTATTTCCTTGAAACCATGTTTTTTCAGGGTTTTTTTCTTTGAACTACCTTCCTCTAGAACTGCATTCCCCTGTACTTCTTCTGGTAGCTCTTCAATACTAAGAGTAGTACACCCTTCTATAGTGACCCTGTTTTGAGGTTTCTACCTTCTTACAATTTTAGTTTTTTTCTTCTTTTCTATTCCTGTTTCCTTGATGTCATGTTTTTTCAGGGGTTTTTTCTTTGAACTACCAAATATCTAAAACTTTATTCTCCTGTACTTCTTCTGGTAGCTCTTCAATGCTAAGAGCTAGACACCCCTCTATAGTGACCCTGCTTGAGATTTTCCACCTTCTTACAATTTTCGTTTTTCTTCTGTTCCATTCCTATTTCGTTGATGTTATGCTTTTTCAGGGGTTTTTTTCTTTGAACTACCTTTTTCTGGAACTGTATTCTCCTGTACTTTTTCTAGTAGCTCTTCAATACTACGAGTTAGACACCCTTCTATAGTGACCCTTTTTGAGGTTTTCTACCTTCTTACAATTTTCGTTTTTTCTTCTTTTCCATTGCCATTTCCTTGGCGCCATGTTTTTTCCGGAATTTTTTCTTTGAACTACCTTTTTCTAGACCGGTATTCTCCTGTACTTTTTCTAGTAGCTCTTCAATACTAAGAGTTAGACACCCTTCTATAGTAACCCAATTTTTGTTTTTTCTTCTTTTTCATTCCGATTGCCTTGATTCCATGTTTTTTCAGGGGTTTTTGCTTTGAACTACCGTTCTCTAGAAATGTGTTCTCCTGTACTTCTTTTGGTAGCTCTTCAATACTAAGAGCTAGACACCCTTCTATAGTGACAATTTTTTGAGGTTTTCCACCTTCTTGCAATTTTCGTCTTTTTCTTCTTTTCTATTCCTGTTTCCTTGATGTCATGTTTTTTCAGGTTTTTTTTCTTTGAACTACCAAATATCTAAAACTTTATTCTCCTGTACTTCTTCTGGTAGCTCTTCAATGCTAAGAGCTAGACACCCCTCTATAGTGACCCAATTTTCGTTTTTTCTTCTTTTTCATTCCGATTGCCTTGATACCATGTTTTTTCAGGGTTTTTTTTCTTTGAACTACCTTTCTCTAGAACTGTATTCCCTTGTACTTCTTCAGCAGGCAGCTCTTCAATACTAAGAGCTGGACACCCTTCTATAGTGATCCTGTTTTGAGGTTTTCTACCTTCTTACAATTTTCGTCTTTTTCTTCTTTTCTATTCCTGTTTCCTTGATGTCATGTTTTTTCAGGGGTTTTTTCTTTGTACCAAATATCTAAAACTTTATTCTCCTGTACTTCTTCTGGTAGCTCTTCAATGCTAAGAGCTAGACACCCCTCTAAAGTGACCCTGCTTGAGATTTTCCACCTTCTTACAATTTTCGTTTTTCTTCTGTTCCATTCCTATTTCGTTGATGTTATGTTTTTTCAGGGGTTTTTTCTTTGAACTACCTTTTTCTGGAACTGTATTCTCCTGTACTTTTTCTAGTAGCTCTTCAATACTACGAGTTAGACACCGTTCTATAGTGACCCTTTTTGAGGTTTTCTACCTTCTTACAATTTTCGTTTCTTCTTCTTTTCCATTCCCATTTCCTTGGCGCCATATTTTTTCCGGAATTTTTTCTTTGAACTACCTTTTTCTTGAACTGTATTCTCCTGTACTTTTTCTAGTATCTCTCCAATACTAAGAGTTAGACACCCTTCTATAGTGGTTTAAGGTTTCTTTTTAAGGTTTTCTACCTTCTTACAATTTTTTTTTCTTCTTTTCCGTTCCTATTTCCTTGGCGCCATATTTTGTCAGGAATTTTTTCTTTGAACTACCTTTTTCTAGACCGGTATTCTCCTGTACTTTTTCTAGTAACTCTTCAATACTAAGAGTTAGACACCCTTCTATATTGACCCAATTTTCGTTTTTTCTTCTTTTTCATTCCGATTGCCTTAATACCATGTTTTTTCAGGGGTTTTTGCTTTGAACTACCGTTCTCTAGAAATGTATTCTCCTGTACTTCTTTTGGTAGCTCTTCAATACTAGGAGCTAGACACCCTTCTATAGTGACAATGTTTTGAGGTTTTCTACCTTCTTGCAATTTTTGTTTTTCTTCTTTTCCATTCCTATTTCCTTGATGCCATGTTTTTTCAGGGGTTTCTTCTTTGAACTACCTTTCTCTAGGACTGTATTCTCCTATAGTTCTTCTGATATCTTTTCACTACTAAGAGTTAGAGATCCTTCTATAGTGACCCTGTTTTGAGAATTTCTACCTTCCTACAATTTTCGTTTTTTTCTTTTTTTCCATTCCTTTTCCTTGATGCCATGTTTTTCAAATGGTGTTTTCTTTGAACTACCTTTTTCTAGAACTGCATACTCCTGCACTTCTTCTGGTAGCTCTTCAATACTAACAGTTAGAAGAGCTACCCTTCTATAATGATCCTTTTTGGGATTTTATACCTTCTTACAATTTTCGTTTTTTTTTTCGATTCTTATTTCCTTGATGCAATGTTTTTTTTCAGGTTTTTTTTTAACTACTCATTCTCTAGAACTGCATTCTCCTGAACTTCTTCTGGTGGCTCTTCAATACTAGAAGCTAGACACTCTTCTATATTGACCCTGTTGTGAAGTTTTCTGCCTTAATACTCCTTTCGTTTTTTTCTTTTCCATTCCTATTTTCTTGATGCCATTATTTTTCAGGGTTTTTTTTCTTTGAACTACTTTTCTCTAGAACTGTAGTCCCCTGTACTTCTTCTGGTAGCCCTGCAATACTAAGAGCTAGACACCCCTCTATAGTGACCCTGTTTTGAGGTTTTCTACCTTGGAACAATTTTCGTTTTTTCTTCTTTTCCATTCCTATTTCCTTGATGCAATGTTTTTTCAGGGATTTTCTCTTTGAACTACCTTTCTCTAGAACTGCACTCCCCTGTACTTCTTCTGGTAGCTCTTCAATACTAAGAGTTAGATACCCTTTTATAATGACCCTGTTTTGAGGTTTTCTACCTTCTTACAATTTTAGTTTTTTTTCTTTTCCATTCCTATTTCCTTGATGCAATGTTTTTTCAGGGATTTTCTCTTTGAACTACCTTTCTCTAGAACTGCACTCCCCTGTACTTCTTCTGGTAGCTCTTCAATACTAAGAGTTAGATACCCTTTTATAATGACCCTGTTTTGAGGTTTTCTACCTTCTTACAATTTTAGTTTTTTTTCTTTTCCATTCCTATTTCATTGATGCAATGTTTTTTAATGTTTTTTTTTCTTTGAACTACCTTTCTCTAGAACTGTATTCTCTTGTACTTCCTCTGGTAGCTCTTCAATACTAAGAGCTGGACAACTTTCTATATTGACCCTATTTTGAGGTTTTCTACCTTGTTGCAATTTTCATTTTTTTTTCTTCTTTTCCATTCCTATTTCCTTGATGCAATGTTTTTTCAGTGTTTTTTTCTTTGAACTGCCTTTCTCTAGAACTGTATTCTCCTGTACTTCTTCTGGCAGCTTTTCAGTACTAAGATTTGACCCTGTTTTAATTTAACCTGATTTAACTACCTTCTTACAATTTTCGTTTTTTCTTCTTTTCAATTCATATTGCCTTGATGCCACATTTTTTCTTTGATCTACCTCTTTCTAGAGCTGCATTCTCCGGAACTTTTTCTAATAGCTCTTTAATACTCAGAGTTAGACACCCTTCTATAGTGACCCTGTTTTGAGGTTTTCCACTTACAATTACAATTTTCTCTTTTTTCTTCTTTTCCATTCCTATTTCCTTGATGCCATTTATTTTCAGGAGTTTTTCTTTGAACTGCCTTTCTCTAGAACTGTATTCTCTGTACTTCTCCTAGTAGCTCTTCAATACTAATAGTTAGACGCCCTTCTATAGTGAATCCGTTTTGAGGTTTTCTACCTTCTTACAAGTTCCATTTTTTTCTTTTTTTTCCATTCCTATTTCTTTAATGTCAGTTTGTTTGAGGTGTTTTTTCTTTGAACTACCTTTCTCTAGGACCGTATTCTCCTATACTTCTTCTGGAAACTCTTCAATACTAAACGTTAAATACCCTTCTATAGTGACCCTGTTTTGAGGTTTTCTACCTTCTTACAATTTTCGTGTTTTCTTCTTTTCCATTTCTATTTCCTTGATGCCATGTTTTTTTAGGGTATTTTTCTTTGAACTACCTTTCTCTAGAACTGTATTCTCCTGTACTTCTTCTGATAGCTCTCCAATACTAAGAGCTTGACACCCCCTCTATAGTGACCCTGTTTGAGGTTTTCTACCTTCTTACAGTTTTCGTTTTTTCTCCTTTTCCATTCCTATTTCGTTCATGCCATGTTTTTTCAAGAATTTTTTCTTTGAAATACCTTTCTCTAGAACTGTAGTCTCCTGTACTTCTTCTGGTAGCTCTTCAATTTTAAGAGCTGTCTAGCTCTTAAAATTTAGCTCTTAAAATCTTAAAACCATTCTATAGTGATCCTGTTTTGAGGTTTTCTACATTCTTACAATTTTCGTGTTTTCTTCTTTTCCATTCCTATTTCCTTGATGCAATATTTTTTCAGAAATTTCTTTGAAATACCTTACTCTAGAACTTTAGTCTCCTGTACTTCTTGTGGTGATTTGATTATATCCTCTTTGTCACCCTTTTTTATTGTAATAATTCCTATCCTCTTCACAAGCTGCTGTTTAGGTACTTTGTGTTCAAATATTGTTATTTTTTGAACCTCCTCGGGTAGTTTTTGAATTCGATGTTCTGCTTCTTCATTTTTTTTCTTAAAAATAACTAAACTGAGAGGCTTTTTTCCAGCTTCCTCTACTCTAGCAACTTAGGGTAGTTTTAATTTGAAGTAAATTTTTTTTTTGGAATTTGTTTTTTAATTGCATTCGTAACTTATATTCCTCAAAAATAACGGTCTCTTCTATTTACTCAGAGACTTCCTCAGCAGCTCTTTTACTTCTTCCTCTATAGTAAAAATTTCTTTAGTTTTTTTCTTCTTTTTTGTCTTTTTATTCCTTTATTATTGTTATATTACATATTTTATCTCTTCCATTTGCTATGGCAGTTTTTCAACAAGAAATCCCAGCGTTTTAGGTACCTTTTCGCCCTCTGAGTAACCAACAAAATACCAAAACAAAATTTACTGTTGTTTGGAGATTTGAGGTTGTTTATCTTCCACCCCCCCCCCCCCCCCCTATTTTCATATTTTTCTATTATTTTTTGTCATGTTTCATACAACTTTTTTCTCTTTAAATTTTTTGTTTTCATCATTCTAAAATCGTTTTTTCATTGGGGGTTTACTCTTTTGAGGTAATTGTGACCCAAAATTCAACAACTTCGAATGAGACGAATGAGACATCAGCAAAAACTGCCTTTTTTAATGAATCATCTGATTTTTTAGGTTTTTTTTACAAAATTTTTGCCCGAAAAAGGTCATCTACAACGCGAGTCAAATGTGGACTTTATATAACCTTATTTTCGCAACTTTTTGTTCCAAGTTTCCACATGGTTGATCTACCCCTTTTGGCCATATGTTTCTATATTTTCTCTCTCATCCAGATGTTTTTTCGGTGCTTTTTGTCATTTTTCTTTTACAAATTTTATTTTTTATTTGTCTTTTATTATCCATATAATTATTTTCCTATTCCTTGTCAGCTTTTTGTGTGCATTTTTTACTTTTATTTTTTTATTATTCCAAATTAGACTTTTTTTGGGTTATTATTCTTTAGAGGTAATTTTGACAAAAAATTTTGCTTTTAGAAAGAGCATTTTTAGACAGTGGAAGCTTTATACCCAAAATAGGAATATTTCTGTGCATCTTACTTCTTGTGGAGCAATTTTTTACGGTTTTTGGTTTTTTCATTTTTTCTGAACTTCTGCAGTTTTTAACTTGTGCTTTTTTAGTTTTATTCCTTTTTATCTGTTCTTTTATTCTTCACATTTCTCTTCTTTCGTGTTATTTCTCATATTTTATTAAATTTTTATTCTTTTATATATCTTTTTTAAGATGAATTACACTTTTCATTTTTCCGAGAGAATTTTGACCCAAAATTATTTTTTTTCTACGAGTTGCTTCAACTGCACTGAAGTGGGGATAGTTATGGCGCCGAAACCCCGCGCCACAACTACCCCCACTCCAGTACCTCCACTACAGTGCGACGGCGGTGGAATAAATACCACGGAGCTCACCACAGTAGAATCAGTCAACGTCGGGAAGCTCGGGAGATTACTTTGCTCATTGCCTCATTGTCTTTGATAATGTCTGCCGCAGCTGTAGACGAAATGTCAGGAAGAAATTCCATTAGACCACGGCTTCAAAGCCCGGAAAACACTTATAAACTAATTTTATATATCATATAAGCTTATGTTGTATACTTGACCAATTATATATTTATATCATGCGTTCATTTAAAAAATGCCTCAAGTACGCCATGGAATGAGAGATGATTTCTCCTTAGCCATAAATTTTCTTTTCTCTCAAAGGGTTCTCCTTAGCCATAAATTCTTACTGTTAAGGTAATTTTTGGATTTGCACGTCTCAAGAAAACAATTTGGTTAAGGTTACTGTGACACCCGCCGGTTGATGTCTCCGAAGCAAATAATTTACGAACGAGTGAAAAGTGACCCAAACTCTATAGTATCAGCTCTATGATTACCGATTAGCCTCAACATTCTCAGTATAAATGCAGATTAAACAGAAAGTAACGAATATCAGCCTTCAATCTAAAGGAAATTCGGACGATTTCCAAAAGGAACATGAACATAAATAAAGCGTTCGAATTATCGCAAGGATGGTGTCATTTTGTTCTCGGGCTCGCTAATTATGAATTACACGTACTCGATCGGGCAATTTTTTGCACTCTAACTGTACTTCTCCAGTTATTACTTATTTATATAGTTTAATCAAAGTTTTTGTTTGCGGTCTGTGCAAAAAATCCACGAGGATGCTCGCGATCTAATTCAGGACTCACGGTCGTTAAAATCCACAACAAGAGAAATGAGACTTGATTTAGGTTATTAGACATGCACAGCGGTAGTAAATAAGACTTTAACCGGTTTTTCTTCTTTCCAGGACCGCACTGTGGCCACCTGTGTCAGTCAATAAGCCGAAACTGCAGGTAGACTTCTCAATCATCATTACGCGCTCCACCTCTATATGTACGCCTAATCTATAACCCGTAATCCGTAGAAGAGGCAATAATTCACAATTTACACATAAACCCGTGGTACTGCCACTGCCTACACGACGCAAACAGGCCGTTTGTGGTGGGCGTTCGATGTCAATTAAATTTCACTCCTTATTTAGGTGAATTCTGAACCATTCTGACTTTGTCTAGGAATGTGTAACAAGCTCTTAAACACATGCCGCCACCTCGTACGCGGGCGCTATTATTTCGTTTTATTGGCAGGTCTCGAACGAATTAAATTACCAGCTGTTGATCACACGGTTTACTCGTTAGATATGCATTGCGAGATAGTGCCCGTGTATCAGTCAAATTGCAAATCGAATAAAAGTAAATACCATCTTCAGGGGCAATTTGACCCATCTTACCTTGGACAGCTAGAGGTAGTGGGTTTGATGCCCAGTGAAGAGCATTAGAAAATATTTAGGTACTTATGAACCCTTCTTCAAGAGGTATTGCTACGGCAAGTGGTTACGAGCCAGGGCCGGCCGGTCTGAATTGACCTTTGGACGACCCATCGACAAGGCTCTAATTTATTACACTGTTACACTAATCCTTGCCTTAACATTATTAATCAATTTGCTATTTCTTAAGACACTAGTCAATAGATCAAAAAAACAACACTCGCACTATGTATTGCGTATTTCTAATTTGCTTGGTTGGCTCAGAAACATGAAAAATGCAAGTTTTTGTCGCACACTTAGTAGATGTTTTCTATTCTTTTGAATCTGGTCTTCTGATCTACCTTAGACTTGTCCGCAGATTTCAGAATATTAGAAGATTGGGTTCACCAATGGGATCAGAAGGTTTTTATCTTTTCGCATAAAAGTAAGGTCTTTCTAAATTATAAAAATAGAGCTTATTAGGAAATCAGATATTTTAAATAAAACACAAGATTTTCTTTGAGATAGATCAGACGATCGCTCCAAAGGTTTCAAGCTCAGAGGATTTTTTAATAAGATCCTAATTAGCTCAGAACATTTTTGACTTTTTATATAAAATATAAACTCTCTCCAGGAAGAAGAAAAATATAAAATATTGTCTAAGAAAAATCAACAGACTACTAAGAAAAATCAACAGACTACTAAAGAACATTCCAATGGGATCAGAAGATCTTCATCTTTTCGAAGAGTTTAACTAGATCATCAATCTCAGAAGATTTGCTAGAACAATTTCAATAGGATCAGAAAATTTTTGTGTTTTAGCATTGACCTGCACCATATTTGTACTGATACTTTGCTATTTTTAGAGAATCAGGAAATAAATTAAAGATCATAATAACTATGAAAAATCAAGAATTTTAGAGAATAAATTATTTCTGAACACTAACCTGAACAATAAACAAGTGAAATACAAAATATAGGTCTAAGTTGGATCAGAAAAATGCTCAAAACTTTTAGTATCAGAAGATTTGTAATAAAATTCAAGGTAGATTAGGAGATTTGCGACTTTTCAGATAACAACTGGCCTCCCTACAGGGACAAGAAAAATGACGATTTTATAGCTCTTGAGATCTGAAAAGATTGGTTAGAAAATCTCTTTGGGATCTGAAGATTTTCATCTCTTGGCTACTCAAGGTTTCTCAAGGGTTTCGGCTCAGAAGATTTGTAAAAAGATCCTAACTAGATCAGAAGATTTCTGGTTTTATAAGATGTCTAAGATAGATCAGAAGACTTGCCTAACGGATTAGAAATCTCAGAAGATTTGTTAGGACAATTACAAATTTTTGTCTTTTAGCATTTCCTGCACTACATTTGTACTAATATTTGCATTTTTAGAGAATCAGAAATTAAATTAAAGATTATAATAACTATGAAAAATAAGGAATTTTAGAGAATAAAGTATTTCAGAACAATAAACAACAAACAAGTGAAATATAAAGTGCCGTCTAAGATGGATCAAATAAATGCCAAATCCTTTCAGCCTCAGAAGATTTGTAATAAAATTCTAAGTGGATCAGAAGTTTTCCGACTCTTCACAAAGCAGCTAGACTCCCTACAGAGACACGAAGAGAAGATTGGTTAGAAAATCTCTTTGGGATCTGAAGATTTTTATCTCTTTGCATGGAATCTAAACTATCCTTTTACCAACATTAATACATTTTACTAGTTTCTAGAGCATCAGAAAACTTTCTAGTAGAATCCCAAGCTCAGAAGATTTCGAGTTTTTGCAAACGATATAAACTACTTCTGCACTGCCTTTTGCTATTTTTAAAATCATTAGAAAATAGACTGGAAAGACAGAAATCACATCATTTCCTATGTATTCCGTAAAACAAGAGAAAATAGAAGATATACCAGAAGACTACTGCAAAGGTTTTTAGAGCTCAGAAGATATGTAAAAGAACTCTAACTAGATCAGAAGAGTTCTGGTTTTATAAGATGTTGACTAAGATAGATCAGAAGACTTGTCTCAAGAATTAGAAACCTCAGAAGATTTGTTAGGACAATTACAATAGAATCAGAAAATGTTTGCCTTTTTGCATTGACCTACACTACATTTGCACTGATACTGTGCCATTTTTAGAGAATCATAAAATAAATTAATGATTATAATAACTACAAAAAATCAAGGATTTTAGATAATGAAGTATTTCTGATCAGTAAACAGGTCAAATACAAAATATGGTCTAAGTTGGATCAGATAAATGCCAAATCTTTTCAGTCTCAGAAAATTTGTAATAAGATTCTAAGATGATGAGAAGTTTTCCAACTCTTCATATAGCAACTAGACTCACTACAGAGACACGAAAATGACGTCTTTATACGTTTTGAGGTCTCAGAAGATTGGTTAGAAAATCTTTATGGGATCTGAAGTTTTCCATCTTTTTTCATGGAATCTAGCTTACCCTTGGGCCAGCATTATTTTATTTTGCTAGTTTCTAGAGTATAAGAAGATTTCCTAGTAAAATTCCAAGCTCAGAAGGTTTCGACTTTTTGCAGAAGATCTAAACTACTTTCGCACTGCCTTTTGCTATTTTTGAAAGTATCAGAAAATAGACTGGAACAAAAAATAAGCTACAAAAGTTAGATAATTCTCAGAAATCACATATTTTGCTATGAATTCCGTAAAACAAGAGATATTACAAGTTACATCAAAAACACGAACTTGATCAGAAACGTTGCGGTCTAAGAAAGATCAGGAGACTTTTCTAAAAAATTTAAAATTTCAGAAGACCTGTCTAAAGAATCTGAAATCTCAGAAGATTTGTTAGGACAATTACAATAGAATCAGAAGATCTTTGTCTTTTAGCATTGACCTGAACTACATTTGTACTGACACTTTGCTATTTTTAGAGAATAAGAAAATAAATTAAAGATGAGAATAACTATGAAAAATCAAGAATTTTAGAGAATGAAATTTTTCTGAATAATAAACAATAAACAAGTGAAATTCAAATATCGTCTAAGTTGGATCAGATAAATGCCAAATCCTTTCAGCCTCAGAAGATTTGTAATAAAATTCTAAGTAGATCAGAAGTTTCCGACTCTTCATTTAGCAACTAGACTCCCTACAGAGACAAGAGAGTGACGTCTTTATAGATCTTGAGATCTCAGAAAATTGGTTAGAAAACTATTTGGGATCTGAAGACTTTCATCTCTTTGCATGGAATCTAAACTACCCTTTTGCCAACATTAATACATTTTGCTATTTTCTAGATCATCAGAAGATTTTCTAGTAGAATCCCAAGCTCAGAAGGTTTCGACTTTTTGCAAAAGATCTAAACTATTTTGGCACTGCCTTTTGCTATTTTTGAAAGTATCAGAAAATAGACTGGAACAAAAAATAGGCTACAAAAATTAGATAATTCTCAGAAATCACATAATTTGCTATGAATTCCGTAAAACAAGAGATAATACAAGTTACGCCAAAGACACTAACTAGATCAGAAACATTCTGGTCTAAGAAGGATCAGAAGTCTTGTCTAAAGAATTTGAAATCTCAGAAGATTTGTTAGGACAATTACAATATAATCAGAAGATATTTGTCTTTTAGCATTGACCTGCACTACATTTGTACTGATATTTTGCCATTTTTAAAGAATCAGAAAATTAATTAAAGATTATAATAACTATAAAAAATCAAGAATTTTAAGGAATTATGTATTTCTGAACAATAAACAAGTGAAATACAAAATATACTCTAAATTGGATCAGATAAATGCCAAATCCTTTCAGTCTCAGAAAATTTTTAATAAAATTCTAGACATAGATCAGAAGATTTCCGACTCATCACATAGCAACTAGACTCAGAGAGACAAGGTTAGGACAATGGTAAAAGACAACGCTACACACACAAGAAAGTAACGTCTTTATAGATCTTGAGATCACAGAAGATTGGTTAGAAAGTCTCTTTGGGATCTGAATCTCTTTGCATGGAATCTAAACTACTATTTTATCAACAATAATACATTTTGCTAGTTTCTAGAGCATCAGAAGATTTGGTAGTAAAACCCCAAGCTCAGAACATTTTGACTTTTTACAAAAGACCTAAACTACCTTCGCACTGCCTTAGTGAAAATTAGAATTCTCAGAAGATTTGTTAGGACAATTATAATAGGATCAGAAGATTTTTGTCTTTTACCATTGACCTGCACTACATTTGTACCGATACTTTGCCATTTTTAGAGAATCAGAAAATAAATTAAAAATTATATTAACCATGAAAAATTAACAATTTTAGAGAATGAAATATTTCTGAACAGTAAACAAGTGAAATATAAAATATCCTTCAAGTTGGTTAAGACAAATGCCAAACCCTTTCAGCCTCAGAAGATTTGTAATACAATTCTAAGTAGATGAGAAGTTTTCCGACTCTTCATATAGGAACTAGACTCCCTACAGAGACAAGAAAATGACGAATTTATACGTTTTGAGGTCTCAGAAGATTGGTTATGCGATCTGAAGTTTTCCATCTCCTTTCATGGAATCTAACCTACCCTTGTAACATCATTAATTTATTTTGCTAGTTTCTAGAGCATCAGAAGACTTCCTAGTAAAATCTCAAGCTCAGAAGTTTTCGACTTGTTGCAAAAGATCTAAACTACTTTCGCATTGCCTTTTGCTATTTTTGAAAGCATCAGAAAATAGACTGGAACATAAAATAGGCTACAAAAATTAGATAATTCTCAGAAATCACATAATTTGCTATAAATTCCGTAGAACAAGAGATAATACAAGTTACACCAAAAGACTACTGCAAAGGTTTCAGGCTCAGAAGATTAGTAAAAAGACACTAACTAGATCAGAAATGTTCTGGTCTAAGAAAGATCAGAAGACTCGTCTAAAAAAATTAATATCTCAGAAGACCTGTCTAAAGAATTTAAAATCTCAGAAGATTTGTTAGGACAATTATAATAGAATCAGAAGATCTCTGTCTTTTAGCATTGACCTGCACTACATTTGTACTGATACTTTGCCATTTTTAGAGATTCAGAAAATAAATTAAAGATTATAGTAACTATGGAAAATTAAGAATTTCAGAGAATGAAGTATTTCTGAACAATAAAGAAGTGATACAATATATCGTCTAAGTTGGATCAGCTAAATGCCAAATCCTTTCAATCTCAGAAGATTTGTAATAAAATTCTAGTTTTCCGACTCTTCATGTAGCAACTAGACTCCCTACACTGACAAGAAAATGACGTCCTTATAGATTTTGAAGTCTCAGAAGATTGGTTAAAAAAATCTCTTTGAGATCTGAAGATTACCATCTCTTTGCGTAGGATCTAAACTACCCTTGTACCAACATTAATACATTTTGCTATTCTAGAGCAAGATTTGTTAGGACAAGTACAATAGAATCAGAGGGTTTTTGTCTTTTAGCTTAGGACATATGCTACTGATGTACTGACACTTTGTTTTTTTTTAGATAATTATAAAATAGATCAAGGAATAGAACAATTTGGAAAAATCAAGCTTCTACTTTCTGGAAAATGAAAAACAAGACACTTTTTAGTCTCAGAAGATTTGTAATGAGATTCTAAGTAGATCAGATTTCTATTTTTTTATATAGATACTAGAGTTGCTACTGAGACAACAAAAATACAAAGTAGTGGCTGAGATGGCTCAGAAGGCTTCTTTAAATATTTCGAGATCAAGGAATATTTGTATGAAAATATCTGGGATCAGAAGATTTTTATCTTTTTGCGTAAGATCTAAACTACTTCTTCATTGAGATTTTGCTAGTTTCTAGAGCATCAGAAGATCCTCTAGTAACCACACAACTAGATCAGAAGATTTCGTCATTTTGCAAAAGACTTAAATTATCACTGGGCAAACATTAACAATTTTCCATTTTTTATTTTCTTTGATTAATCCAGTTACTGGAAAATTTTGAGATATCTTTGTAGCATTGCTCTTTGGAGTACATTTTGCTATTCTTGAAAGGATCACAAAGTAGACTAGAAAACAAAATAATTTAGCAAAATTTGGTACTTCTTGACAGTTACACTTTAAAGTGTTTTCCGGGCATTGAGGTCTTGGTCCAACGGAATTTCTTCCTGACGTTTCGTCTACAGCTGCGGCAGACATTATTCTATGCTTTCAAGCAGGCACGCACAAAGTGGCTTTAGGAAATCAGAGTTGAGAGAACTCATAAACTCAGAAGTGTACTCAAATAGAAAAATAGAAACATTTGCGCGTAGGCTTAGCTTAGTAATAAATTGACCTGAAAACCTTCTGGTATACTGAGTTACGGTTCTCTCTCAATCAGTTGTTGATTCAGAGTATTTTGAACTATCCTTTGGTGCAAGCTTAACACCGAACCGACATAAAAATGCTCTTTAGCCGTCATGAGTTGACGGTTTATTTATCCTCGAGGTTTCTCGATGATGGATGGCTCTTAACACTCGTCAATGCGAAGAGTATGACGCCCACGCATTCTAGGACGATAGAAAGTTCTTCTTATTATTATTTCTAATGTGTGGTTTTAATAAGCCGATACCCTCTGGCTGAATGTCATTGTATTTTTTCCATTATTAGGCGGTTTTCCACTGGATCTTCGAAGGGGCGCAGCTAAAAGTGAAATCACCACCTGTGTGTTGCTCGAAAGTTGCGCAACTTGATCTTGGTAAATCGGCAATTAAGAGCTATTTTTAAAGAGTTTTTAGGTCTAATTATACATATTTGGGCGGTCGGCTTCCCATGCGGCGTTGATATTTCAGTTTTGCGCCCCGGGGCCGGTTTCGTGGCCTATTATGGCCACCGGACCGACCGCCCGCAGTCAAATTGGCAATCACATAAGAACGTAACATTTAAGGTTAATTAAGGCATTTTTTCCTTGTTTGGAAATTCGAGGAATGTGAGGTTAGGAGTCCGTCAATCTTCAATCATAGACTTATTCAGTTATAATAATAATTTCCTAGTCTCATTTAAACGAATGACTTACAGAAGTTCGGTAGCGTGCGTGGCCTAGAAAAAAGTGCGGCTTAGACCGAACAAGTGCCTAATTAGCCGGCGAGAACAAGGGAAACCAGTCGAAAAGCATTAATAAATAATGGACATTTTATTTAGTTTTCTGGCCCATTGCAGTAATGTACCCACTGGACAATCAATCTCTCCGAAATACTATTATTGGCCATTAATTCGCCGTTACGGTCGCAGTCGAAGGCGGTCTCCTTATTTGGACCGACAATATTCGGGGTAATTGACCACATTGTGCTTGTCTAGGCTTCGAAACAGGTGGTTGCTTTATTGACGTATAATACATATAAAACGCACCACAAACATACCAGGTGTCCTAGTTCTTAGATGATTTACTTTAATACGGCTCAATGATATCGATGGAGCATTACACTGCAAGGCACCCATGGGGGTTTGACCGAAATTAGGGACGATTTATATGGAAATTACGATATCTTCTTATAGTTTAAGTATCTACTAGCAATAGCTGAAGTTGCAGAGAAACCGGTCTATGATTCCTCTGTCTGACAGTTACCAATGCTACGATGTCGTCACCTGACGGTGTAGCTCGAAATCTTGATCTTTCGTCTACTAAAACATAGTGGAAACCTGTTTGGTTCATTTACACAAATGGCCCTTTGTGGGAGACCCTTCCATCGTTAGATGGCGCCACGTACATCGTGCCGACCGCTCTTGCAGCAAGAACCCGAATCAATTATCCCATCGGACTTCATTGTCTCTCAGGCTTGTGGTATACCTTACTAATGAGCAGGAATTGCAGCGAAACCGGTCAATGGTTCCTCTGCCAGACAGAGAATGATTTTTAATTACTTACGCTGTGGCGTCCGTTAGGTGTACCCTTTGTGGAAGACCCTGCCATCGTCAGATGGCGCCACGTATATCGTACCCACCGCCGTCGCAGCAAGAAACCCAATCAAATATCACCTGATGGTGTAGGTCGAAATCTTGATCATTCGTCTAAGTAAAGTTACTAATACATAGTGAAAACCTGTTTGGTTCATTCACACACATGGTTTTGTATGGCCCTTTGCGGAAGACCCTTCGATCGTTAGATGGCGCCACGTATATCGTACCCACCGCTTTCGCAACAAGAAACCGAATCAAATATTAGATTCAATTTAATTATCTATCAAGTTTAGGGTATACCATACTGCTAGCTGAAATTGCAGGGAAACCGGTCAATTCGGATTTCGTACAGACAGAGAATGATTTTTGGTTACTTATGCTACACCCAGTCATCGTTAGATGGCGCCAAGTGGAAAATAATTTTGGCAGTAGTCTTATTCCTTTTCTGTCATCAAACGCATCACACATTCTTGGTTCTCCTCCCTTTATTTTTTTATTTCTGTTAACTAACAGGTGGTTGGTTTCTCTGCGGCCTTTCTTTCTATTTTATCTGCGAGCCTCCTTCTTTATTCCGAAGCTTTCTTCATTTCCTTTATAATTTCTCGCTCCCTTTCTAGATTTGATTAATTAAGACTAACTTTAGATTTCCTTTCTCTTTCTCATAATTTTTACTAAAAATAAGATGTCTGCCAGAAATATTTTTTTTAAGTAGCCCATCGTAATCACCTCCTTGCTTCTGGCTTCGAACTCTCTTTGACTACATTTGCTATGCAAGTATATTCTCTAAGCTGAACTCAAGTTGTACTGAACCACACTTCAATACAGCTTCAGCTGATGTTTCACTTCTTTTTTGATTTCTCGCCAATGAAACTCTGGACTATATGATAAACGCTCTCTTCTCTTCGATCAAGAAGTATGAGGATCAGAAGCAAAAGAAATTCAAGAGATTTAGAAATTTGATGACCGAGGACTCTCAAATGCTCCATTGTCCTCCAGTCTGAGGTGCAAAAGGGGGAATTGGTGGAGTTGCTAGGCATTTCCATATCATTTCAGGCCTCCAGGGATCCATCTTAGGCACAATTTTTTTCTTCTTGAACTTCAGGGTTGCAGCCAATTCCTGGATGTTCCTGGATGATAAGGCATTGTTCTTGGAAACCGCCTCTAAGGTATTGATATTGGTACAAGAGGTACTTCTTCAGGCTCCTCCAGGTTTCTTAATTAAGATAAAGAAATGCACCTCAAACTCCTGCAGCTTGAGGTGGAAAAAATTGAACTGAGAGTTGCTAGGTTGACGCAAGCGACCATAAGCTCCATGGTAGATGAGGACCATATATAGTTTCGCGCCCCTTTTTTAAGTCGATCGAGGTCTTCATCCAACTTTTCTAGGTCCTCAATTTTAGGCTCAAATTCCTTTTTCTTGGCCTTCAAGGTCGCAGCCAATTTCTAAATGTTCCTAGTTGATATACCATTGTTCTTGGCAACCGTTTCTAAGGTATTCACCAGAGGTACTTGAGTGGATCGCTTCAGATTTATTTGGTCTCTTTTTTATGCTTCGTAATATCCTAAAAAGTAATGTAGTCGCTGGGGGTTTGGAGCGTTTGTTGTCTACTTCTTCAGGTTTTCAGAACGGTTTTAGCTGCGGCTTTCCCTTTTGCTCTTTGAGCCCCAGTTTCTGTTTGTATTTGCTAGTAACTTCCAGTTGTTCATAATCTTCAGATTTTCTAGTTTTTCAAAGCACGAGTTGCTTGTCTTTCTGAGCCTTTCCAGGTTCTTCTTGTTGGGAAAAACTTTTACTTCTTCAGTCTTCTCTTTTTTATCATAAAGACAATCAGTTTTCTCAAATTGATGTTTCGCAGTTTTCACGTCTTCGATATCGCTTGTTCAAGAACGGTGGAACCGTGAATCACTTTGAGTTATTATTAACTTTCAACCATATCAAATTTCAGATTTGGAGCTTTCGTCTTCTTTTTGTTTTTTCTTCTGTTTTTCCTGCTCCTCCTCTGGTTAGAGTTTCTCTTTGCATTGTCGAGTAATTACCGGTTGCTCCTCATCTTTAGTTGTCTGAGGTCTTCGAAGCAAGAGTTGCTTGTCTTATGGGACCTCTTCAGGTTTAAACTCCTTTTTTTTTCTTTAGAGAAAGTTTCACGTCTTCAGGCCCCTCCTTTTCCTTTTCAGGCGAATTGGTTTTCTTAATTTGAGGTTTCTCAGTCTCTGCGTCTTCAGTATTGGGTGGTTCAAACGGTGGGACCGTGAGTCTTTGGAGGAGAGTTTATTTACCTGTTCCAGTGATAAATTACTTTCAATCATATTATTTTTAGGTTTGGAGCCTTCGCCTTCTTCTTTCTGCTTTTATTTCGAACGGTTTTAGCTCCTGCTTTTCCTGCTTCTCTTCTGGATTAAGTTTCTGTTTGTAATTTTAAGTAATTTCCAGTTACTTTTCACCTTCAGTTGTCTGGGGTATTCGAAGCATAGGTTATTTGCCTTCCTGGGCCTCTGCAGGCTTAAATTTCTGTTTCTTCTAGAAAGAAACTTTTAGTTTTTCAGGGTGCTCCTCTTCCCTCTCTGGCCATTGGGTTTGGAAATAATCAATTCCCTCGTCTTCAAATCGGTTGGTTCAGACAGTAGGACTCTGACGCCTTCGCCTATTTCAGTGATTATCACCTTGGAACCATATTAAATTTCAATTTTGGGACTTTCGAACGGTTCTAGCTACCACTTTTTCTGCTGCTCTTCTGGTTAGAGTTTCTGTTTGTATTTTCAAGTAACTTCTGGATTTTCTTCATCTTTAGTTTTCGTAGGTTTTAAATGTCTTTCTCTTCTTGAGAGAAACTTTCACTTCTTCAGGCTCCTCCTTTTTCTCCTCAGGCCGTTCGGTTTTCTCAAATTCAGTCTCCGTTTCCACGTCTTCGATATCGGTTTCTTAATGTAATCATGACGTAAAAGGAGGGGGATATTCGACCAATTATAGCTATTCCAGCAGGATGTCAAGGCATTCTGCTGGAATAGCAAGAAGAGAAAGAGATAGCAATCTCTCAAAAAACCAAAATGTGCGCAATGAGTCCTAATCGATTGCTGCACAGACTTCTAGACGACCACCGAACTAATGCTGTATAGTTGCTACCATTTAAAATTTGGTTGTATCTTCTCGTCTTTGAAAGATAATAATAATTTCTTCATGCAAAAGAAAAATTAAGAGACAAATTATGATTAGCCCCCATTGAATGTGCACTTATACGTGAACTACACTTATTATGACACATTTAACACGATCTACTCTCTTTGTTTCAGATACCTCCAACGCTCCTCAAACAATGCATCCCAACCACTGACCACAAACTGCATGGAGCTGAAAGAACCTGTGATAATGGACGTATCAGAGACATTCCGAACGGGCGATCAGGAACTAACCAAGACCGACTTCTTCGACTTCGTGGTCAATCCGGACACGAGCGATCCGCAGTCGATGCAGCAGTTTGCGAAACAAATGCGCAGCGTCAACGTCTTCCTTAACAACGGCACCGATGACGAACAATCCCGCGAAACGAACAACAACAACATGATCATCGGCGACATTCCCACGACTACCTCCGAGAGCACCACCATTGCCAATTTTGATGCCAACTTGTGGAACGAAAAAGATACGGTTAAGATAGAAACTGCCATTTTAGAAGACTTGAACAAGTACTGCTGGACCAATGACGAGGTCAATGGAGTGGTGCAGATTAAGCAGCAGGGAGGAAGTAGTAGCAGCAATACTGACGGGCAGATTTATACCACTTTAACGGTGCTGAATGGGCTTGAGCAGACGCCCACGTGGTACCGGCAGCCTCTGTCCATAAAAGAGGAAGACGTATCTATGTCCAGTCCTTCGGAAATGGACCAGCACCTGCAAGGTGGCGGGCTGGACATTGATTCAATTCTGAGCATAATGCCTGGTCCTATCAATGCGTTTTATGGAGAAGGGACGATGAGTCCCAATACTGATGGACTGATCAAATCGGAAACGTTTACTTATGAAGACAGTGGGTTTGCGGATAACAAGGAGGAACTGGCTAATTGCTTAATTATTAACACACCTCTTCTGGAAACGCATGATAATTTTAATAACAACAATAACGACTGGAAGCTCACTAACAACAATACTCAGTCTGAATCTGCTGACTCGTTGCTACGCAGCGCTTTGCAAGGAAAAGCGTTTGTGCGTTACAATGGGGCCATGAAGACCAGCAGCAGTAAAGTAGGTGAGAGCAATGCTGAGCTGCGGAGATGCTTATCTGAGTCCCCGACCAAAACAGAAACTATTTATATTGCCAAGGAGGAACCGGAGCAGCTGACTACAATAGTCAGCGATATAGATGTTAGTGGAAAAGTAGTCTTCAAAGAGGAACCACAAGTGGATAACCCCTCCAGTACCCATAACGTAGATGATTTATTGCTAAGTCAACTAGACCACCCCTATTCGGAAGACTTCGAGAAGCTCAAGCGAATAGCCAACGAAGTAGCCGAATCGGTAAACCAGTATTGTATAGACACGTCATCAAGCTCGGATAACCAAGTACAAGCCAGTATCAGCTCGGAGCAGATCGGGATCTTGTACAACATCACCTCGCCCATTCAAATTACCACACCGATAGTCACCAGCACCAAGCCCACGAAAAAGTACAAGAGGCTGAGCAACACCAGCAAGAACCAACCAAACTTGCAAAATGCGACGTCGACGAGTAATGGCGTGCGCAAGGAGAGGTCGCTGCACTATTGCAGCATCTGCTCCAAAGGCTTTAAGGACAAATACTCGGTTAATGTTCACATTCGGACCCACACAGGGGAAAAACCGTTCGCTTGCACGTTGTGTGGGAAAACTTTTAGGCAGAAAGCGCACTTAGCTAAACACTATCAAACGCACATAGCGCAGAAAAACGCGGCGGCGGCCGGCAACGTATCCTCCACGAAGAGCAAAAGTAGGTAGCTCGGTTGTTGTTTTATGAAAACCATAAGCGTTGTTGTGTTGTGCTTTGTTGGTATTGGTATTGGTTGTTCCATTTTCAATGCAGTCGAATTGCGTGCGTTTGTTGGTGGTTTAGAGTCGAGAAGAGGAAATAAACCGCAAAGTAGCACAAGAATAACGAAGATTTAGCTCAGCACAAGGGTGAAGAAAATTAATTAACTTTTCCTGTCAAACATTCATAGCGTTCTAGATGACGTTTTTTCATGACCTATTTTAGTTTAATGAAAAAAAAACATGATTTTTTAGTAAATGCAAGATTTTTGAATTATTTCTTGAATTTTTTTTAGGAATTATCCTGCATTTCAGATAATTATCAAGTTTTAACGTTTAAAAAACTTTACTGATTAGAGAAGAAATCCAACAAATGGTTTTTAGGAAATCACCTACAATTTCTTAGATTTTGTGCACTTATTATTAACATTAAATTTTTAAGTTTACAAAGAGTTGAGTATGAACGAATTTAATTGCAAATTTCACCACAAACATATTTTAGGAAATTTCTTGCAGTTTCGTAGTGAATTTCCTAAATTTTCTGTAAGTACTAATATCAAGTTTTCACGTTTGAAAAACTTGTTGTTGTGCAATTATTATTGACATCAAGTTTTCAAATTTCCAAGTTTCATTGTTGAAGAGGAACATGCAAGTGAATTGAGAAAACACAAATTTTTAGGAAATGTAGGATATTTCCTAAATTTTTTTTTCAACAACTTAACCTTTTATATTTTAATTATCTTCTTATTTGACTATCACCCAAAACACGAATATTTAGGAAATACCCTATATTTCCTAAATATTCACTATTTCCTAAATATTAACACAAATATCCTATATTTCCTAAATTTTGTTTGATCAACTTGATTTTTACGTTTTAATATTTTTTATTGACTATATATTTCACGAAATTAATTGAAAATCCAACAAATAGTAGATTTTAGAAAATTACTTGGAATTTCTTCTGATATTTCCTAAAAATAAAAAATGTTTTTTATTTATTTACTTTACTATTTTTCTTTAATTTTTTTAATATTTAGGAAATATAAAATATTTCCTAAATATTGTTTCAGCACTTAAATTGTTTACATTCTAATAATTATTTTTGTTGACTAGCAACTTTACGAATTTAATTTTGAATCCAAGAACAAATAGATTTTAGGAAATTAACTACATTTTCTTAGCGACTTGGTTAACATTTGTTTAATATGTATCATCAAGTTTTCAAGTTTACTGACACAGTTCCATTGCAGAATATCAACATGAAAGGGAATGGAGGAATCACGAATTTATAGGAAATGTAGATTTTTTTTTTAATTTTGTTTCAATAACTTAATTTTTTACGCTTTATTGTTGTTTTTGTTGACGACCAACTTTACGAATTTAAGTAGAAATCTGAACAAATAAACTTCAGGAAATTACCTAAAATTTCTTAGTGACTTTCTTAAATTTTATGTAATTACTAACGTCACGTGTTCACGTTACACTACTTAAAAAATTTAAGAATAAATCCAAAAAATAGTTTTAGGAAATTACCCACAATTTGTTAGAGGTTCTCTTGAATTTTATCTAATATTAACATCAAGTTTTCAAGTTTAGGGTTAGTTTCCTTGTCGAAGAGCAACATGAAACGAATTTAGAAAACGCGAACTTTTGGGAAATGTGCGACATTTCCTAAATTTTGTTTCACCAACCTAATCTTTTACATTTCAATATTGTTTGGTAAACTATCACCTTTCTTAAATTTTGTTTAATTACTAACGTCACGTATTCACGTTACAGAACTTTACAAATTTAAGAAGAAATTCAAAAAGTAGTTTTTAGGAAATTATCCACAATATGATCGAGACTTTTTTGAATTGTATCTGATACTAACGTTAAGTTTTCAGGTTTAGGGACAGTTTCATTGTTGAATAGCAAAATGAAGGTGAAATGAAAAAACCAGAACTTTTAGGAAATGTATAATATTTCCTAAGTTTTGTTTCAACCTGTTATATTTTAATATTGTTTTTGTTAACTATTAACTTTACGAATATAAGAGGAAATCCTAACAAATTGATTTCAAGAAACTATCTAAAATTTCTTAGTAACTCTCTTAAATTTTGTGTAATTATTAACCTCAAACTTCCTTAATTTTGTTTCAATAATGTGATTTTCAAGATTTTATTGTTGTGTTTGTTGAGTAATAACTTTACGAATTTAATTGAAAAACCAACAACAAACAGATTTTAAAAAAATTACCTAACATTTCTTAGCGACTTTCTTAATTTTGTGAAATTATTGACATCAAATTTTCTTACAGACAGTTTTATTGTTTACTAGCAACATGATATTTGAATCGGAAACATTTTTACACACAACACAACGAATTTTTCCAAGCTCCTAAACTTGAAAAATGTGAAATATAATAAATTTTAGAAAAAATAAAAACAAGTGGATTGGAAAATGGAAATACAAATTTAAAAAAATGTCGGGTATTTTCTAAAATTTCTTAAAATATTCCTAAAATTTTCTCAAAGAAGTTTGATTGTTGAATAGCCACATGCCATACGAATTTCTTCCAGGCTCCTCAGCTTGGAAAATGCGAAATATTTTCTAAAATTTTATCTAATGAATATATTTTAGGAAAAACAGAAATACGTGAATTGGAAAAATAGAAATATAAATTAAAAAAAAAAACGGGTATTTTCTAAAATTTTCTTAAAATTCTAAGCTTGGAAAATGTGAAATATTTTCTAAAATTCTATCCAACAAGTAAATATTAGGAAAAATGGAAATACGTGAATGGAACAAATTTTAGAAAAATGGAAATACGAAATAAAAAAATGTCGGGTATTTTCTAAAATATTCTAAAATTTCTTAAATTCAGCTGAAAGCAGTTTCATTGTTGAATAGCCACATGACATTTGAATTGAAAACGTACGAATTTTTTCCAAGCTCCGACGCTTTGAAAATGTGAAATATTTTCTAAAATTTTATCCAATGAGTAAATTTTAGGAAAAACGGAAATACGTGAAATAGAAAAATAGAATTACAAATTTAAAAAAATCGGCTATTTTCTAAAATTTTCTTAAAATTCTAAGCTTCTAAGCTTAGAAAATATGAAATATATTCCAAAATTCAATCCAACAAATAAATTTTAAGAAAAATGGAAATAGGTGAATTGGAATAAATTTTAGGAAAAATGGAAATTCGAAATAAAAAAAATTACGGGTATTTTCTAAAATATTCTAAAATTTTAAAAAATTCTCTTACTCTCAGTTTCATTGTTGAATAGCCACATGATCTTTGAATGAAAACATACGAATTTTTTCCAAACTCCGACGCTTGGAAAGTGTGAAATATTTTCTAAAATTTTATACAATGAATAAATTTTAGAAAAAATGGAAATAAGTGAAATGGAAAAATAAAGATAGGAATTAAAAAAAATCGGGAGTTTTCTAACATTTTCTTAAAATTCCAAGCTTCTAAGCTTGGAAAAGGAGAAATATTTTCTACAATTCTATCCAACAAATAAATTTTAGGAACAATGGAAATACGTGGATTGGAATAAATTTTACGAAAAATGGAAATACGAAATAAAAAAAATGTCGGGTATTTTCTAAAATATTCCAAAGTTTCTTAAAATTTTCTTACTCTCAGTTTCATTGTTGAATAGCTACATGATATTTGAATTGAAAACATACGAATTTTTTCCAAGCTCCGACGCTTGGAAAAGATGAAATATTTTCTAAAATTTTATCCAATGAATAAATTTTAGGAAAAACGGAAATACGTGAAATGGAAAAATAGAATTACGAATTTAAAAAAATCGGCTATTTTCTAAAATTTTCTTAAAATTCTAAGCTTCTAAGCTTAGAAAATGTGAAATATATTCCAAAATTCAATCCAACAAATAAATATTAAGAAAAATGGAAATACGTGAATTGGAATAAATTTTAGAAAAAATGGAAATTCGAAATAAAAAAAATATCGGGTATTTTCTAAAATATTCTAAAATTTTTAAAAATTCTCTTACTCTCAGTTTCATTGTTGAATAGCTACATGATATTTGAATTGAAAACATCCGAAGTTTTTCCAAGCTCCGACGCTTGGAAAATGTGAAATATTTTCTAAAATTTTATCCAATGAATAAATTTTAGGAAAAACGGAAATACGTGAAATGGAAAAATAGAATTACGAATTTAAAAAATCGGCTATTTTCTAACATTTTCTTAAAATTCTAAGCTTCTAAGCTTAGAAAATGTGAAATATATTCCAAAATTCTATCCAACAAATAAATTTTAGGAAAAATGGAAATACGTGAATTGGTAAAAAAATTAGGAAAAATAGAAATACGAAATAAAAGAAATGTCGGGTATTTTCTAAAATATTCTAAAGTTTCTTAAAATTTTCTTACAGTAAGTTTCATTGTTGAATAGCCACATGATATTTGAATTGAAAACATACGAATTTTTTCCAAGCTCCGACGCTTGGAAAATGTGAAATATTTTCTAAAATTCTATCCAACAAATAAATTTTAGAAAAAATGGAAATACGAAAAAAAATCTTAAAATCTTCTTAGACAGTTTCATTGTTGAATAGCAACATGATAATTGATTTAAATACGTACGAATATTTTCCAAGCTTCTAAGCTTGGATTAAAAATGTGAATAATTTACCAAAATTCTATCCAACAAATAAATTTTAGGAAAAATGGAAATACGTGAATTCGAAAAAGGAAATACGAATTAAAAAAATGGTATTTTCTAAACTTTCTTACACACCGTTTCATTGTTGAACAGCAACATGATATTTGAATTGAAAACTTACGAATTTTTCCAAGCTCCTAACTTGAAAAATATCTAATATTTTCTAAAATTCTATCCAACAAATAAATTTTAGAAAAAATGGAAACCCGTGAATTGGAAAATGGAATTACGAATGTCGGGTATTTTCTAAAATTTTTCAAAATTTTCAAAAATTTTCTAAAATTTTCTTAAAATTTCCTTATAGACAGTTAATTTTTTTCAAGCTTCAAAGCTTGGAGTAAAAATGTGAAATGTTTTCTAACAAAATTCTATCCAACAAATAAATTTTAATGAATTGGAACAAACTTTAGGACAAATGGAAATACAAAATAAAAAAAAACAACAATTTTGTTTTTTTTTCCGAACCGTTGATATTCTAATGCTGTTTCTAGGGGTTAAAAGTCCAAAAAAAAATAAAAAATTAAAGACATTCTACAGAAAAATACTACATTCATATATGATCTGTATCTCAATTCTCCAATACTATGTAAAGCAATAAATATATTAATGGAACAAATAAAGCACAACAACGTATTTATGGTTTGGTTGATCTCTGTTAAAGGCAGCTTTGGAGTGGCACAATGCCCGCCAATAATAATAATTTATTAAAAAAAAAGGTTTTCCATTGAGATTATTTTACATTTTACAAATTGGCAAAGTGTACCTACTCATGTAGGTTGTGATGTTCAGGTTTTGTCCCATGGACAAGAATTAACCATAGAGTGTTCTCCACAATATATCGTCAAAGAGCAAGAACACAAAAGTGGCTACAAGAGTGTCTACTTATACCTACAATATTAAATTAATTGAAATATGAAATACATCTGGTTCCTATGAAACGTTTGCTGCAAGCTAGCTACCAGCTTAATCTTGTTAATAATAATAAATAATATGTTATTTGTATAAAATAATGTGCTGTGATGTTTAAATGTGAAATTAATTTAAAAGCGAGATGTTATAAGCTAGTGAAAATCTGCCTAAATTTTTTCTTGCCATTTCTGTATTATTATTTAGTTATTATTTATTTGTCGCGTTTAGTTTTAGTGCACTTGTTTCGCGCATTCCGTGTTTTATATACAGGGCGGGACGTAATTAATGTTTTAAGCCAACTTTCCTATAACATAAAGTATTATCGGGCCTGCCCTGTATAGAGACCTAGTTGTTAAGTTCCAGCTTATAATTATATTAGTTTGTATAATATAATAAAACCTATAAGAGACAACGATGAGATAAATGACAATGTAATTTTAAATAACTTTTTTAAAATCATTTTTTATATTTTAATGTATTATAATTATATTTTAGTCTTAATGATGTAAATATTTAAAATACAATCCGTCCTTATTGTGCTGTTGAAACTTCTATAAAGAGCGTTTCAGTCGACTTTTGGCTTTTAGTAAAAAAATCAAAAGCGATCTCATCACAATTGTATCAAACGTAATACTTAATTCAGGTACTTATAAAAAAGGCTCGAAATGCGGCTGAAACGCATTATATTTGTTTCAACAATATATTGTAGATTATAAACCGCGTTTACCTAAAAATACTCAATTTTACTATACTGGCTCAAACATGCGTCTCGTTTCGAGACCTTTGGGCGGTCTGTACTTAAAGTATACCTACTCCTTCTTGTATAAAGAAAAATTAATATATGACATTGTGTTATTGTTATTGTGAATGCTGCCCTATCGCATATAGCAATGCTCTCAATACCTCCAGTACCTGAGACGTTTGTGTGCAAAAAAAAATTATTTTTTTTACAGAATTTTATCAACGAACTAAAAAAAGACAGTAAAATATGCTTATTTTTGTTGTTTAGCAGCGTTTTCCATCTCTACTCGGCTAATTTTTATGCGCAGAGTTAATGTTATGTATAGATATACCAGATTTTATATGACGTCTTTTTTTTATTGTGTATTATTGATTTTATCGCAAGTATTTTTTTAGTTTCAATATTATATTTTATAACTTTTTTTATTATTTTTTTTATTATGTAATGTTTTATAAAGAAGTAAAATTTTTATTTAATATCAGGTGTTTTAATTTTGCCCTATATTTTTCTTATTATAAGCTTAGGTACTATACTATTACAAATAAGAATTTAAGATAATTATCCTTGAAATACTGTTTGAGTGAAACAATACTGGATATTGATACAGACAAAATCGGGGAAAATATAGCTTCATAGTGTGTAAAAATACAAATTTGAAAGGTTTGGGGTAAATTCAAATCAAAATTATAACCAAAATCGGTAAAAATTGCTGACAGCGTCTAAAAATTGATACTAAAAGTTTCTGGAAAAAAAACAAGTTAGAATTAGGGCCAAAGGTAGCTAAAGATTTACACAAAGCGTATAAAAGTGGTAATTTAGAGTCTTCGAGAAAATTCAAAGTAGTAATTTAGAGTCTTTGAGGAAATTCAGGTTAGAATCAGGACTAAAGTTGAATGAAAATGACCCATTTCGTCTAAAAATTACAATTTTGGTGTTTTTTCGCCCAAATTTAAGGCCAAAATCGCTGAAAAATTATTCAAGGTATGTAAATAAAAATTTGGAGAATTTGGAAAAAATTCATAATAACATTATGGCATTAAAAATTACTTAACGTGTTCAAAAATACAAACTAAAAGTTTGTGGTCAAATCCAGGTTAGAATTTGAGTCAAAATGGGTAAACATGATGAAAGGCATCTAAAAATACAAATTTGGAATCTTTGGAGAAATTTATGTACAGGTTTCCCATTTTATCTAAAAATGACAATGTTGATGTTTTCTGAAAAAGTCAGGCTAGGATTAAGGCTAAAATATGAAAAGGTTGAAAAAATGACTCAAACCATGTAAAAATTCACATTTTGAGAGTTGTAAAAATCCAAATTTTATTTCTTCGCCACAATCACATTACAATATGGCCAAAATCAGTTAAAAAATACTTAAAGCGTCAAAAATGTACATTAAAACTTTCTTGCCAAATTCAGGTTAGGATTAGGTTGAAAAGTGGTGAAAAAAATTAAACAGAGCATCTAAAAATGCAAATTTGCAAATTTTAAAAAAATTAAAATTAGAATTAGGACTAATCGATAAAAAATTAACCATTTTATCTAAAAATGTTAATATCTATGTTTTATGCAAGGGTAGGATTAAAGCCAAAATAGGTAAAAAATGTGTCAATGTGGGTAAAAATACAAATTTGGAGGGGAAAAATTCAAATTAAGATTATAGCCAAAATCAGTTAAATATTAGTCAAAGCTTCAAATATGCAGAACAAAGTTTCTGTGCAAATTCAGGTTAGACTTACTGTCAAAAGTGGTTAAAAAATTACGTAAAGAGTCTAAAAATGATTAAAAATTAACCACTTTGTCCAAAAAGGTAATCTTCGATTTTTATGAGAAAGCCAGGCTTAGATTAAAACCAGAATGGGTGAAGAATGACTCAAAGCGTGTAAAAATCCAAATTTGTAGGATTTAGCAAAATTCAAGATAAGATCATGGTCCAAAATCACTTACAAATTACTCAAAGTGTCAAAAATGCAGGTTAAAAGTTTTTGGTCAAAGTCTAGTTAGGATTAGGGTCAAAGGTATTTTAAATATTACATACACAGAGCGTTTAAAAATGCAACTTTGTAGTCTTTGGAGAAAAATAGGTTAGAATTAATACACAACTTGTTTAAAAAATAAAAAAAAATCATCTGAAAACGAAACTTTTTGATATTTTTGAAAACACAGAGCGTTTAAAAATGCAAATTTGGAGGCTTACGAAAAAATTAGGTAAGAATTAGTAAAAAAAAAAATGGTTTAAAAATCACCCATTTCATCTAAAACCGGAAGTTTTTGATCTTTTCTGAAAAGGTATTCCAGGATTAAGGCCCATATACGTGAAAAATGACTCAAATGTTGTGAAGAAATACAAATTTAGGAATTTGGAACAATTCAAATTAAGATTATGTTCAAAATCAGTTGAAATTTACTCAAAGCGTCAAAAACGCAGATTAAAAGTTTCTGGGTAAATTCAGGTTAAGATTCGGGTCAAAAGTGGTTTAAAAATTACATATACAGGGCGTCTAAAAATGCAAAATTGGAGTCTATGGAAAAAATTAGGTTAGAATTAGTACAAAATTTTTTTAAAAATTACCTATCTCACATAAAAACAAAACTTTTTGATTTTTTTTTAAAGTTATGCTAGGCTTAAGGCCCATATGCATGAAAAATTACTCAAATCTTATGAAAAAATACATATTTAGGAATTTGGAAAAATTCCAATCAAGGCTATGCCCAAATCAATTAAAATTTATTTGAAGTGACAGAATTGTAGATTAAATTTTCTGCGCAAATTCAGGATAGGGTTAGGATCGAAAGTGGCTAAAAAATTACGCAAATAATCTAAAAATGCAGATTTGCAGGTTTCGGAGAAATTTTGGTTAGAATTAGGACTAATAAAATTGATTAAAAATTAACCACCTCGTTCAAAAACGTAAATGCCGATTTTTATGATAAAGTCAGGCTTGGATTAAAACCCGAATGGCTCAAGGCGTGTAAAAATCAAAATTTGGAGGATTTGGAAAAATTCAAAATAAGATTATGGTCAAAATCACTTAAAAAATACTCAAAGCGTGAAAAATGGAAATTAAAAAGCTTCTGATCAAAGTTTGGTTAGGATTAGGGTCAAAAGTAGTTTAAATATTATATAGGTCCACAGAGCGCTTAAAAATGCAAATTTTTTAATTCTTTGGAAAAAAATAAGTAAGAATTAGTAAAAAAAAAATTTGAAAATTGCTCATTTTATTTTGAAAATCTTATTCGAAAATTTATGCCAGGATTAAGGCCCATGTACGTAAAAAAGCTCAAATCTTGTGACAAAATTCAAATCTAGAAATTTGGAAAAATTTAAATTAAGATTATGTCCAAAATCAGTTGAAATTTATTCAAAGCGTCAAAAATGAAGATTAAAAGTTTCTAGGCAAATTCAGGATAGGATTAGGGTCAAAAGGGGTTAAAAAATTACGCAAAGTGTCAAGAAACGCAAACTTGCAGTCTTTGAAGAATTTCAGGTTGTTAGAATTAGGACTAAAATTGATTAAAAATAACCACTTTACCTAAAAATGTAAATTTTGATGGTTTGCGAAAAAGTCAGGATATGATTAAGGCCAAAATCCGTAAAAAATAACTCAAATGCTGTAAAAATACAAGTTTGGAGCGTTCGGAAAAAATCATATTAAAATCATTTGCCAAAATCAGTTAAAACTTACTAAAGGCGTCAAAAAACGCAGATTAAAAGTTTCTGGGTAAATTCAGGTTAAGATTCGGGTCAAAAGTGGTTTAAAAATTACATATACAGGGCGTTTAAAAATGCAAATTTGGAGTCTATGGAAAAAATTAGGTTAGAATTAGTACAAAAATTGTTTAAAAATTACCTATCTCATATAAAAACGAAACTTTTTTTATTTTTTTTTAAAGTTATGCTAGGCTTAAGGCCCATATGCATGAAAAATGACTCAAATCACGTGAAAAAATACATATTTAGGAATTTGGAAAAATTCCAATCAAGGTTATGTCCAAAATCAATTAAAATTTACTTGAAGTGACAAAATTGTAGATTCAATTTTCTGGGCAAATTCAGGATAGGAATAGGGTCGAAAGTGGTTAAAAAATTACGCAAAGAATCTAAAAATGCAGATTTGCAGGTTTCGGAGAAATACTGAGAATTAGGACTAATAAAATTAATTAAAAATGAACCACCTCGTTAAAAACGTAAATGCCGATTTTTATGAGAAAGTCAGGCTTGGATTAAAACCAGAATGGCTCAAGGGGTGTAAAAATCCAAATTTGGAGGATTTGGAAAAATTCAAAATAAGATTATGGTCAAAATCACTTAAAAAATACTCAAGCGTCAAAAATGGAGATTAAAAAGCTTTTGGTCAAAGTTTGGTTAGGTTTAGGGTCAAAAGTAGTTTAAATATTATATAGGCCCACAGAGCGTTAAAAATGCAAATTTTTTAATTCTTTGGAAAGAAATAAGTAGGAATTCGTTAAAAAAAAATTTAAAAATTGCTCATTTTATTTTGAAATTTTTTTATCTTTTTTTAAAATTTATGCCAGGATTAAGACCCATATACGTAAAAAAACTCAAATCTTGTGACAAAATTCAAATTTAGGAATTTGAAAAATTTCAAATTAAGATTATGTCCAAAATCAGTTGAAATTTACTCAAAGCGTCAAAAATGAAGATTAAAAGTTTCTAGGCAAATTCAGGATAGGATTAGGGTCAAAAGTGGTTAAAAAATTACGCAAAGTGTCTAGAAACGCAAACTTGCAGTCTTTGAAGAAATTCAGGTTGTTAGAATTAGGACTAAAATTGATTAAAAATAAACCACTTTACCTAAAAATGTAAATTTTGATGGTTTGCGAAAAAGTCAGGATATGATTAAGGCCAAAATCCGTAAAAAATAACTCAGATGCTGTAAAAATACAAGTTTGGAGCGTTCGGAAAAAATCAAATTAAAATCATTTGCCAAAATCAGTTAAAACTTACTAAAGGCGTCAAAAAACGCAGATTAAAAGTTTCTGGGTAAATTCAGGTTAAGATTCGGGTCAAAAGTGGTTTAAAAATTACATATACAGGGCGTCTAAAAATGCAAAATTGGAGTCTATGGAAAAAATTAGGTTAGAATTAGTACAAAAATTGTTTAAAAATTACCTATCTCACATAAAAACAAAACTTTTTGATTTTCTTTTTAAAGTTATGCTAGGCTTAAGGCCCATCTGCATGAAAAATTACTCAAATCTTGTGAAAAAATACATATTTAGGAATTTGGAAAAATTCCAATCAAAGTTATGTCCAAAATCAATTAAAGTTTACTTGAAGTGACAGAATTGTAGATTAAATTTTCTGGGCAAATTCAGGATAGGATTAGGGTCGAAAGTGGCTAAAAAATTACGCAAAGAATCTAAAAATGCAGATTTGCAGGTTGCGGAGAAATTCTGGTTAGAATTAGGACTAATAAAATTGATTAAAAATGAACCACCTCGTTCAAAAACGTAAATGCCGATTTTTATGAGAAAGTCAGGCTTGGATTAAAACCAGAATGGCTCAAAGCGTGTAAAAATCCAAATTTGGAGGATTTGGAAAAATTCAAAATAAGATTATGGCCAAAATCACTTAAAAAATACTCAAAACGTCAAAAATTTAGATTAAAAAGCTTCTGGTCAAAGTTTGGTTAGGATTAGGGTCAAAAGTAGTTTAAATATTATATAGGCCCACAGAGCGCTTAAAAATGCAAATTTTTTAATTCTTTGGAAAAAAATAAGTAAGAATTAGTAAATAAAAAATTTGAAAATTGCTCATTTTATTTTGAAAATCTTTTTCGAAAATTTATGCCAGAACTAAGGCCCATGTACGTAAAAAAACTCAAATCTTGTGACAAAATTCAAATTTAGGAATTTGGAAAAATTCAAATTAAGATTATGTCAAAAATCAGTTGAAATTTACTCAAAGCGTCAAAAATGAAGATTAAAAGTTTCTAGGCAAATTCAGGATAGGATTAGGGTCAAAAGTGGTTAAAAAATTACGCAAAGTGTCTAGAAACGCAAACTTTCAGTCTTTGAAGAAATTCAGGTTGTTAGAATTAGTACAAAAATTGTTTAAAAATTACCTATCTCATATAAAGACGGAACTTTTTTATTTTTTTTAAAAGTTATGCTATGCTTAAGGCCCATATGCATGAAAAATGACTCAAATCTTGTGAAAAAATACATATTTAGGAATTTGGAAAAAATCCAATCAAGGTTATGTAAAAAATTAATTAAAATTTACTTGAAGTGACAAAATTGTAGATTAAATTTTCTGGGCAAATTCAGGATAGGATTAGGGTCGAAAGTGGTTAAAAAATTACGCAAATAATCTAAAAATGCAGTTTTGCAGGTTTCGGAGAAATACTGAGAATTAGGACTAATAAAATTAATTAAAAATGAACCACCTCGTTAAAAACGTAAATGCCGATTTTTATGAGAAAGTCAGGCTTGGATTAAAACCAGAATGGCTCAAGGGGTGTAAAAATCCAAATTTGGAGGATTTGGAAAAATTCAAAATAAGATTATGGTCAAAATCACTTAAAAAATACTCAAAGCGTAAAAAATGGAGATTAAAAAGCTTTTGGTCAAAGTTTGGTTAGGTTTAGGGTCAAAAGTAGTTTAAATATTATATAGGCCCACAGAGCGTTAAAAATGCAAATTTTTTAATTCTTTGGAAAGAAATAAGTAAGAATTAGTTAAAAAAAAATTTAAAAATTGCTCATTTTATTTTGAAATTTTTTTATCTTTTTTTAAAATTTATGCCAGGATTAAGACCCATATACGTAAAAAAACTCAAATCTTGTGACAAAATTCAAATTTAGGAATTTGAAAAATTTCAAATTAAGATTATGTCCAAAATCAGTTGAAATTTACTCAAAGCGTCAAAAATGAAGATTAAAAGTTTCTAGGCAAATTCAGGATAGGATTAGGGTCAAAAGTGGTTAAAAAATTACGCAAAGTGTCTAGAAACGCAAACTTGCAGTCTTTGAAGAAATTCAGGTTGTTAGAATTAGGACTAAAATTGATTAAAAATAAACCACTTTACCTAAAAATGTAAATTTTGATGGTTTGCGAAAAAGTCAGGATATGATTAAGGCCAAAATCCGTAAAAAATAACTCAAATGCTGTAAAAATTCAAGTTTGGAGCGTTCGGAAAAAATCAAATTAAAATCATTTGCCAAAATCAGTTAAAACTTACTAAAGGCGTCAAAAAACGCAGATTAAAAGTTTCTGGGTACATTCAGGTTAAGATTCGGGTCAAAAGTGGTTTAAAAATTACATATACAGGGCGTCTAAAAATGCAAAATTGGAGTCTATGGAAAAAATTAGGTTAGAATTGGTACAACATTTTTTTAAAAATTACCTATCTCACATAAAAACAAAACTTTTTGATTTTTTTTTAAAGTTATGCTAGGCTTAAGGCCCATCTGCATGAAAAATTACTCAAATCTTGTGAAAAAATACATATTTAGGAATTTGGAAAAATTTCAATCAAAGTTATGTCCAAAATCAATTAAAATTTACTTGAAGTGACAGAATTGTAGATGAAATTTTCTGGGCAAATTCAGGATAGGATTAGGGTCGAAAGTGGCTAAAAAATTACGCAAAGAATCTAAAAATGCAGATTTGCAGGTTGCGGAGAAATTCTGGTTAGAATTAGGACTAATAAAATTGATTAAAAATGAACCACCTCGTTCAAAAACGTAAATGCCGATTTTTATGAGAAAGTCAGGCTTGGATTAAAACCAGAATGGCTCAAAGCGTGTAAAAATCCAAATTTGGAGGATTTGGAAAAATTCAAAATAAGATTATGGCCAAAATCACTTAAAAAATACTCAAAACGTCAAAAATTTAGATTAAAAAGCTTCTGGTCAAAGTTTGGTTAGGATTAGGGTCAAAAGTAGTTTAAATATTATATAGGTCCACAGAGCGTTTAAAAATGCAAATTTAAAGTCTTTGGAAAAAATAAGTTAGAATTAGTAAAAAAAATTTGTAAAAATTGCTCATTTTATTTTGAAAATGTTTGATCTTTTTTGAAAATTTGTGCCAGGATTAAGGCCCATATACGTAAAAAAACTCAAATCTTGTGACAAAATTCAAATTTAGGAATTTGGAAAAATTCAAATTAAGATTACTTCAAAATCAGTTGAAATTTACTCAAAGCGTCAAAAATGAAGATTAAAAGTTTCTAGGCAAATTCAGGATAGGACTAGGGTCAAAGTGGTTAAAAAATTGCAGTGAATTTGAGTCTAAAAATGCAAACTTGCAGTCTTTGGAGAAATTCAGGTTGTTAGAATTAGGACTAAAATTGATTAAAAATAAACCACTTTACCTAAAAATGTAAATTTTGATGGTAAATGGGAAATCCGTAAAAAATAACTCAAATGCTGTAAAAATACAAGTTTGGAGCGTTCGGAAAAAATCAAATTAAAATCATTTGCCAAAATCAGTTAAAACTTACTAAAGGCGTCAAAAAACGCAGATTAAAAGTTTCTGGGTAAATTCAGGTTAAGATTCGGGTCTAAAGTGATTTAAAAATTACATATACAGGGCGTCTAAAAATGCAAATTTGGAGTTTTTAAAAAGAAATTAGTTTAGAATTAGTACAAAAAGAGTTTAAAAATTATTATATAAAAACAGAACTTTTTGATCTTTTTTGAAAAGTTATGCTAGAATGCGTGAAAAATTACTAAAATCTTGTAAAAAATACACATGTAGGAATTTGAAAAAATTAAAATTAAGATTATGGCCAAAATCAGTTAATTCTTAGTCAAAGTGTAAATATTGCAAATTATAAGTTTCAGAGCAAACTCGGGTTAGTATTAGTGTTAAAAGAGGTTAAAAAATTACGCAAAGTGTCTAAAAATGCAAATTTGCAGTCTTTGAAGAATTTTAGGTTGGAATTAGGACTAAAATTGATTAAAAATAAACCACTTCGTCCAAAAACGTAAATTTTCACTTACTTTTATGACAAAGCCAGTCTTAGGATTAAAACCAGAATCGGTGAAGAATGACTCAAAGCGTGTAAAAATACTAATTTGGAGGATTTGGAAAAATTCAAAATAAGATTATGATCAAAAAGCGTCAAAAATGCAAATTAAAAGTATCTGATCAAATTCTGGTTAAGATTGTGGTCAAAAGTAGTTTAAAAATTACATACATAGAGCGTTTAAAACTGCAAATTTGAAATCTTTGGAAAAAATTTGGTTAAAATTAGTACAAAAATTGTTAAAAAATTACCCATAATACCTAAAGACACTCTTTTTTGAAAAGTTTGCTAGGACCAAAGCCCATATACGTCAAAAATGACTCACATCTTGTGAAAAAAATCAAATTTAGGAATGTAGAAAAATTCGAATTAAGATTATTTCCAAAATCAGTTGAAAATTATTCAAAGCGTCAAAAATTAAAAATTTCTAGACAAATTCAGGAAAGGATTAGGGTCAAAGGTGGTTAGAAAATTACGCAAAGAGTCTAAAAATGCTAACGTGCAGTTTTTGGAGAAATTCTGGTTAGAATTAGGACTAAAACCGATAAAAATTGAACCACTTCATGCAAAAACGTAAATGCCGATTTTTATGAGAAAGTCAGGCTTGGATTAAAGCCAAAATCGGTAAAAGATGACTCATGGCGTGTAACCATACAAATTTGGAGGATTTGAAAAATTCAAAATAAGGTTATGGTCAAAATCACTACAAAATTTCTGAAAGCGTCAAAAATACAGATTAAAAGTTTCTAATCAAATTCTAGTTAGTATTAGGGTCAAAAGTAGTTTAAATATTACATACACAAAGCGTTTAAAAATGCAAATTGACTCTTTGGAAAAAAATAGGTTAGATTTAGTACAAAAATTGTTTAAAATTGCAAATTTCATCTAAAAACGGAATTTTTTATCTATTTTGAAAACACAGGGCGTTTAAAAATGCTAATTTGGAGTGTCTGGAAAAAATTAGGTTAGAATTCCCAATTTGAAGGATTTGGAAAAATTCAAAATAGGATTATGGTCAAAAGTAGTTCAAAAATTGTCCTTTTCTTCTAAAAACGCAACTTTTTGATCTTTTTGAAAACACAGACAGTTGAAAAATGCTAATTTGGAGTCTTTGGAAAAAATTAGTTTAGAATTAGCACAAAAATTTTTAAAAAATTACCCATAACACCTAAAGACACTCTTTTGGACCAAAGCCCATATACGTAAAAAATCACTCACATCTTGTGAAAAAAATCAAATTTAGGAATGTAGAAAAATTCGAATTAAGAATATTTCCAAAATCAGTTGAAAATTATTCAAAGCGTCAAAAATTAAAAATTTCATTTCTAGACAAATTCAGGAAAGGATTAGGGTCAAAGGTGGTTAGAAAATTACGCAAAGTGTCTAAAAATGCTAACTTGCAGCTTTTGGTGAAATTCTGGTTAGAATTAGAACTAAAATCGATGAAAATTGAACCACTTCATGCAAAAACGTAAATGCCGATTTTTATGAGAAAGTCAGGCTTGGATTAAAGCCAAAATCGGTAAAAGATGACTCATGGCGTGTAGACATACAAATTTGGAGGATTGTGAAAAATTCAAAATAAGGTTATGGTCAAAATCACTACAAAATTACTGAAAGCGTCAAAAATGCAGATTAAAAGTTTCTTATCAAAGTCTATTTAGGATTAGGGTCAAAAGTAGTTTAAATATTACATACACAAAGCGTTTAAAAATGCAAATTTGGACTCTTTGGAAAAAAATAGGTTAGAATTAGTATAAAAATTGTTTAAAATTGCCCATTTCATCCAAAAACGAAACTTTTCGATCTTTTTTGAAAACACAGGGCGTTTAAAAATGCTAATTTGGAGTCTCTGGAAAAAATTAGGTTAGAATTCCCAATTTGAAGGATTTGGAAAAATTCAAAATAGGATTATGGTCAAAAGTAGTTTAAAAATTCTCCTTTTCTTCTAAAAACGCAACTTTTTGATCTTTTTGAAAACACAGACAGTTGAAAAATGCTAATTTGGAGTCTTTGGAAAAAATTAGTTTAGAATTAGCACAAAAATTGTTAAAAAAATACCCATAACACCTAAAGACACTCTTTTGGACCCAAGCCCATATACGTAAAAAATGACTCACATCTTGTGAAAAATATCAAATTTAGGAATGTAGAAAAATTCGAATTAAGATTATTTCCAAAATCAGTTGAAAATTATTCAAAGCGTCAAAAATTAAAAATTTCTAGACAAATTCAGGAAAGGATTAGGGTCAAAGGTGGTTAGAAAATTACGCAAAGAGTCTAAAAATGCTAACGTGCAGTTTTTGGAGAAATTCTGGTTAGAATTAGGACTAAAACCGATAAAAATTGAACCATTTCATGCAAAAACGTAAATGCCGATTTTTATGAGAAAGTCAGGCTTGGATTAAAGCCAAAATCGGTAAAAGATGACTCATGGCGTGTAACCATACAAATTTGGAGGATTTTGAAAAATTCAAAATAAGGTTATGGTCAAAATCACTACAAAATTTCTGAAAGCGTCAAAAATACAGATTAAAAGTTTCTAATCAAATTCTAGTTAGTATTAGGGTCAAAAGTAGTTTAAATATTACATACACAAAGCGTTTAAAAATGCAAATTGACTCTTTGGAAAAAAATAGGTTAGATTTAGTACAAAAATTGTTTAAAATTGCAAATTTCATCTAAAAACGGAATTTTTTATCTATTTTGAAAACACAGGGCGTTTAAAAATGCTAATTTGGAGTGTCTGGAAAAAATTAGGTTAGAATTCCCAATTTGAAGGATTTGGAAAAATTCAAAATAGGATTATGGTCAAAAGTAGTTCAAAAATTGTCCTTTTCTTCTAAAAACGCAACTTTTGATCTTTTTGAAAACACAGACAGTTGAAAAATGCTAATTTGGAGTCTTTGGAAAAAATTAGTTTAGAATTAGCACAAAAATTGTTAAAAAATTACCCATAACACCTAAAGACACTCTTTTGGACCAAAGCCCATATACGTAAAAAATCACTCACATCTTGTGAAAAAAATCAAATTTAGGAATGTAGAAAAATTCGAATTAAGATTATTTCCAAAATCAGTTGAAAATTATTCAAAGCGTCAAAAATTAAAAATTTCTAGACAAATTCAGGAAAGGATTAGGGTCAAAGGTGGTTAGAAAATTACGCAAAGTGTCTAAAAATGCTAACTTGCAGCTTTTGGTGAAATTCTGGTTAGAATTAGAACTAAAATCGATGAAAATTGAACCACTTCATGCAAAAACGTAAATGCCGATTTTTATGAGAAAGTCAGGCTTGGATTAAAGCCAAAATCGGTAAAAGATGACTCATGGAGTGTAAACATACAAATTTGGAGGATTTTGAAAAATTCAAAATAAGGTTATGGTCAAAATCACTACAAAATTACTGAAAGCGTCAAAAATGCAGATTAAAAGTTTCTTATCAAAGTCTAGTTATGATTAGGGTCAAAAGTAGTTTAAATATTACATACGCAAAGCGTTTAAAAATGCAAATTTGGACTCTTTGGAAAAAAATAGGTTAGAATTAGTACAAAAATTGTTTAAAATTGCCCATTTCATCTAAAAACGGAACTTTTTGATCTATTTTGAAAACACAGGGCGTTTAAAAATGCTAATTTGGAGTCTCTGGAAAAAATTAGGATAGAATTCCCAATTTGAAGGATTTGGAAAATGGATTATGGTCAAAAATAGTTTAAAAATTGTCCTTTTCATCTAAGAACGCAACTTTTCAAACTTTTTGAAAACACAGAGAGATGAAAAATGCTAATTTGGAGTATTTGGAAAAAATTAGTTTGGAATTAGCACATTTTTTTTTTAAATTACCCATTTTATCTAAAAACCGGACTTTTTGATCTTTTTTGAAAATTTGTTATAGGATTAAGGCCCATACACGTGAAAAATGACTCAAATCTGGTGAAAAAATACAAATTTAAGAATTTGAAAAAATCCAAATCAAGGTTATGTCCACAATCAGTAAAAATTTACTCTAACAGTCAAAAATTAAGATTAAAAGTTTGCCCCGAAACTTTTAATCCAGGTTAGGATTAGGGTCAAAATTGGTTAAAAAATTAAGCAAAGATTTAAAAAAAAAGGAAACTTGCAGTTTTTGAAGAAATTCTGGTTAGAATTAGGACTAAAATCGATTAAAACTGAACCACTTCGTTCAAAGACGTAAATTCCTTTTTTTATAAGAAAGTCAAGCTTGGATTAAAACCAAGATTGGTGAAAAATTACTGAAAGCGTGTAAAAATACAAATTTAGAGCATTTAGAAAAATTCAAAATAAGATTATGGTCAAAATCACCACAAAATTAGTCAAAGCGTCAAAAATGCAGATTAAAAGTTTCTGGTCAAATATTGGTTAGGATTAGAGTCAAAAGTAGTTTAAATATTACATACACAGAGCGTTAATAATGCACCTTTCTTTATTCGAAAATGGCCCACGTTTCGACTATTTATTTAGTCTTCTTCAGGGCTGAAACCCAATAAATTAAATGGTAACGAATCCCTGGGCCAACATAAAATTGTAAATAATGTTTGTTAAATTATGGCACGTAAAATCCTATATATCTATAAAATTTAAAAAAATTAAAAGACAATAAATAACAAAAAATAATTTACAATTTGTCTGTATTATTCATTGTTTTTTATTTTTTTTTTAATTTTATAGATGTAATAGATGTATAGGACTTTACGTGCCATAATTTAACACACATTATTTACAATTTTATGTTGGGCCCAGGGATTCGTTACCATTTAATTTATTGAGATTTTAGCCCTGAAGAAGACTAAATAAATAGTCGAAACGTCGGCCATTTTCGAATAAAGAAGAGGTGCATCATTTGTCCCAATCCTGCTAACTTCACCAACAAATTCTAATTAAGATTAAGGCCAAATCAGTTAAAAATCACTCAAAGCGTCGAAAATGCAGGTTAAAAGTTTCTGGGCAAATTCAGGATAGGATTAGGGTCGAAAGTGCAGTATTTGGAGAAATTCTGGTTAGATATAGGACTAAAATTTATTAAAAGTTAACCACTTCATTCAACAAGGTAAATTTCGATTTTTATGAGAAAGCTAGGCTTGGATTAAAACCAAAATTTGAAAAAAATTATAAACAAGATTATGGTTCAAAATCACTTCAAAATTACTCGAAACGTCAAGAATGTAGATTAAAAGTTTCTAGTCAAAGTCTGGTTAGGATTAGGGTCAAAGGTAGTTTAAAAATTAGATACACAGAAAAAAACACAGAGCGTTTAAAAATGCAAATTTGAAGTCTTAGAATTGGTACAAAAATTGTTTAAAAATTACCCATTTTATCTAAAAACGGAACTTTTTTACCTTTTTTTTTGAAAATTTATGCTAGGATTGAATACTATATACGTAAAAAATGACTCAAATCGTGTGAAAAAAAACAAATTTAGGAATTTGGAAAAATTCGACTCAAGATTATGTCCAAAATCAGTTGAAATTTACTCGAAGCTTCTGGGCAAATTCAGGATAGGATTAGGGTCAAAGTGGTTAAAAAATTACGCAAAGAATCTAAAAAACCTTGTAGTCTTTGGAGAAATTCTGCTTAGAATTAGGACTAATAAAATTGATTAAAGATGAACCACTTCGTTCAAAAACGTAAATGCAGATTTTTGTGAGAAAGTCAGGCTTTGATTAAAGCTAAAATCGGTGAAAAATGACTCAAAGCGTGTTAAAAATCAAATTTGTAGGATTTGGAAAAAATTGTTAATAATTTTAGGGTCAAAATCAGTTAAAAAATACTCAAAGCGTCAAAAATGCATATTCAAAGTTTCTGGGAAAATTCTTAATCATTAATTAAAAATTACACAGGGTGTTTTGTTTAATACTGCCAATTTGGAGTCTTTGCAGATATTCAGGTTAGAATTAGGACTAAAGTTTGTTTAAAAATGACCCATTTTAGAATTAGAATTAGAAGTAGGACTAAAATTTGTTTTAGTCCTAAAAATGACCCATTATATCTAAAAATGAAAATTTTGGACTTTTTTGAAAGTCATGCTAGGATAAAGCACGCTAGGATAAACACGTGAAAATGTCTAAGAAAAAAAATTTGGAGGGTGTGGAAAAATTAATCAAAGGCCAAATCAGTTAAAAATTACTCAAAGCGTCGAAAATGCAGATTAAAAGTTTCTGGGCAAATTCAGAATACTGTCGAAACAGGTTAAAAAATTACGCAAAGAGCTCCAAACTTGCAGTCTTTGGAGAAATTGTGGTTAAAATTGGACTAAAATTTATTAAAAAAATAACCACTTTATCCAAAAAGGTAAATTTCGAGTTTTATGAGAAAGCCAGGCTTGGAATAAAACCAGAATCGGTGAAGAATGACTCAAAGCGTGTAAGACTCCAAATTTGGAGGATTTGTAAAAAATTATAAATAAGATTATGGTCGAAAATCACTTAAAAATTACTCGAAACGTCAAAAATGCAGATTAAAAGTTTCTGGTTAAAGTCTGGTTAGGATTAGGGTCAAAGCTAGTTTAAAAATTACACAGAGAAAAAAACACAGAACGTTTAAAAATACAAATTTGGAGTATACGAAAAAGTATGTTAGAATTATTAGAAAAATTCTTTAAAAATTACCAATTTTATCTAAAAACAAAAATTTTCTATTTTTTTTTTAATTTATGCTAGGATTGAGGTTTATATACGTCAAAAAATGACTCAAATCTCGTAAGAAAAGTCAATATTAGGAATTTGAAAAAATTCGAATCAAGGTTATGTCCAAAATCAGTTGAAATTTCCTCGAAGCGTCAAAATTTAAGATTAAAAGTTTCTGCACAAATTCAGGATAGGGTTAGGGTCAAAAGCGGTTAAAAAATTACGCAAAGACTCTAAAAAGACAAACTTGCATTATTTGGATAATTACCATAATTCTTAGTCAAAGTGTAAATATTGCAAATTATAAGTTTCAGAGCAAACTCGGGTTAGTATTAGTGTTAAAAGAGGTTAAAAAATTACGCAAAGTGTCTAAAAATGCAAATTTGCAGTCTTTGAAGAATTTTAGGTTGGAATTAGGACTAAAATTGATTAAAAATAAACCACTTCGTCCAAAAACGTAAATTTTCACTTTCTTTTATGACAAAGCCAGTCTTAGGATTAAAACCAGAATCGGTGAAGAATGACTCAAAGCGTGTAAAAATACTAATTTGGAGGATTTGGAAAAATTCAAAATAAGATTATGATCAAAAAGCGTCAAAAATGCAAATTAAAAGTATCTGATCAAATTCTGGTTAAGATTGTGGTCAAAAGTAGTTTAAAAATTACATACATAGAGCGTTTAAAACTGCAAATTTGAAATCTTTGGAAAAAATTTGGTTAAAATTAGTACAAAAATTGTTAAAAAATTACCCATAATACCTAAAGACACTCTTTTTTGAAAAGTTTGCTAGGACCAAAGCCCATATACGTCAAAAATGACTCACATCTTGTGAAAAAAATCAAATTTAGGAATGTAGAAAAATTCGAATTAAGATTATTTCCAAAATCAGTTGAAAATTATTCAAAGCGTCAAAAATTAAAAATTTCTAGACAAATTCAGGAAAGGATTAGGGTCAAAGGTGGTTAGAAAATTACGCAAAGAGTCTAAAAATGCTAACGTGCAGTTTTTGGAGAAATTCTGGTTAGAATTAGGCATAAATCGATTAAAAATGAACCACTTTGTTCAAAAACGTAAATGCCGATTTTTATGAGAAAGTCAGGCTTGAATTAAAACCTAAATATATAAAACCTAAATATGTAAAGACCTACTCAAAGCGTGTAAAAATACAAATTTGGAGGATTTTGAAAAATTCAAAATAAGATTATTGTCAAAATCATTACAAAATAACCGAAAGCGTCAAAAATGCAGATTAAAAGTTTCTGGTCAAAGTCTGGTTAGGATTAGGGTCAAAAGTGATTTAAAAATTACATACACAAAGCGTTTAAAAATTAAAATTTGGAGTCTTTGGAAAAAAATTAGGTTAGAATTAGTATAAAAAAATTGTTTAAAACTTACCCATTTCATCTAAAAAACGGAACTTTTTGACCTTTTTTTGAAAAGTTATGCAAGGATTAAGGGCCTTATACATGAAAAATGACTCAAATCTTTTGAAAAAATACAAATGTAAAAATTTTGAAAAATTCGAATTAAGATTATGCCTAAAGTCAAAGCGTCAACTGCAATCTTGGGACGTTTGAAGGAATTCAGGTTAGAATTAGGACTAAAATCAATTAAACATGACCCATTTTATTTAAAAATGTAAATTTCAATATTTTATATGAGATAGTTAGGATAGGAATAACACAAAAATCAGTGAAAAATGACATAAATCAAGTGAAAATACAAATATGGAGGATTTGGAAAAATTCGAATTAAGATTACGACCAAAATCAGTTAAAAATAACTCAAAGCGTCGAAAATGCATATTAAAAGTTTATGGGCAAGTTCAATTAAATTATTTAAAAATTACACACAGTGTCTAATAGTACAAATTTGGAGTCTTTGGAGAAACTCAGGTTAGAATCAGGACTAACATTTGTCATTTTTAAAATGACCCATTTCATCTAAAAATAAAAATGTTTAAGTTTTTTGAAAAAGTCATGCTAGGATAAAGAAAACTGACTCAAATATTGTGAAAAAAAAATTGGTCGGGTGTGGTGAAATTCAAATTAATTCCAATTAAGGCCAAATTAGTTAAAAATTACTCAAAGTATCGAAAATGCAGAATAAAAGTATCTGGGCTTCAATCAATTCAAGATAGGATTAGGGTCTAAAGTGGTTTAAAAATTACATAGAGCGTCTCCACATCCCAAAATGACAAGTTTGAGGTTACTTTGAAAAAGGCAGACTAGGCTTAAGGCTAAAATACATGAAAAATGACTGAAAGTCTGGAAACAATACAAATTTGGAGGGTTCGGAAAGATTCGAATCAAGATTATGGCCAAAAACAGTTAAAAATTAAACAAAGTGTAAAAAATTTTTCAAATTTTCTGGGCAAACTCAGGGTAGGATTAGTGTCAAAACTGGCTAAAAAATTACACAGAGCTTCTAAAATCGCTATCTTGGAGTTTGCGAAAATTCAGATAAGAATAGGAAAATTGTTTAAAAATTACTTATTTCATCTAAAAATGACAATTTTGAATTTTTGAAAAAATTCGAATTTAGAAGCCAAAATTAGTTAAAAACTACCCAAAACGTTCAAAAAAATTAAAAGTTTCTGGGCAAAATTAATTTAGAATTAGAGTCAAAAGTGGTTAAAAAACTACATAGAGCATCTAAAAACCTAATCTTGGAGCCTTTGAGGAAATTCAGGTTAGAATTAGGACTAAAACCGATTAAAAATTAACCACCCTGTCTGAAAATTTAAATTTCAATGTTTTATGAGAAAGTCAGAATAGGAGAATAGGGTTATTAAGGCTAAAATCGGTGAAAGGTTTGAAAAAATTCAAATCAAGAACCCGATATTTCGATTGCAATAAGCGAATGATCGATTATTATGCCATAATCAAAATATTTCGATCATATCATTCATGAACGTCCAACTATCATCCTTCAACACCGAATCTGGATAATATGGTGAATGCGGTTTGAGCACTCGTAACAGTATGAAGCATTGACAATGGAGTAAATAAATAGGCGCCGGGAGTTAATCATAAATTGGCATTTGTTTACTTGGCATGATATACAAACCGCACACTTGGAGGGTTGCGGTTTGTTCGGGTAGAGAGGAAGCAGAAAATGGCCAATATTGCTAAAAACAATATGGCGCAATTTGAATCTCCAAGGACACATCTCCAGATGACATAAGCACACATAGGGGTATTATTCTTCAAGGAAACAAGTATACGATTTTTACGCAGCATGCGCTGCATTTTTATGCAGACCAAAACATTCAAATATTTTTATATTTAAATGATTTTTGATAGATACCTACTATACCCATTTATTGAGTTTTTTTTAGATTAAAGATTAATAATACAATAAAACTATAAACGATGCTAATGGCTAACGGTCAAGAGCCGAGTAACAACATAACCACAAAACACAAATGAGCTTACTGGTGAAAACATAATTTCCTAGATTCCAGAAACCAAAAAAAAAATCCATGAAATAATTGTCATAAACTGATAAACCACGTGTCACAGAATTCTGCAATGTTGCCGATTATGACCAGTTGGCCATCTTAAACGCATTTTTTTTTCTTTTGTCGTCACAAGTGTTCTATTAATCACCATCCAAAAATTATTTGGACAGCAATAGATATTATAGTACTCTCGTGGTGTAGATTCCCAAGATATCATTTAATAAAAGGATGTGCCAATTTACTAGCAAAGTAAACCTGGCAACACTGTATGGAGGGTTTGTTTATCACGCCAATATTCAAAAATGTAAATAAAGACCTGTACCTTGATAAATCCTCTATGGTATGAAGTATTTAATTTCAGGTTATTACGAATTCAACTTGAAGGGAACTCGATGGATCTATAGTTATTGAGTAGTCAAAATAAACCGTATTTTTGCCTGCGTGTAGGTTTGCTTAGGTTCCGCTGCGATTGGCATTAAAAAAGTTATCATAATAGTTACTCCATAGAAGCCAATTATTTATGACGTCTCAAAGTTTATTAAAATATAAAAAAAAACCATAATCAATATTTTGGAAATTTCAGGGAACCTTGCACTTCTGGTAGAGTACTACGTCTAAGATAAAACACTACATATAGATGTCCTTAAATAATATTAAACTCTCAATAAACCTGAATAAATGTCATTGAAAATGGATACTTGAATGCAGATCCCAGAACATATCTTTCAAATTAAGAGAACATTTTTCACATATCTGTCAATATATGAAGTAATGGAATTTTGCAGTAGTGTCCCAAAAAAAACTTTTTTCAATTGTCCCAAAAAACTAAAAACTATATTTAAACTATGTACCTGAATTGCTATTAGATATGAATTATTGAAACAAGTCTTAGGAACTCTTTCTTCAAGAGGACATTAAATTTATCAGAGATATATGAGACAAAAAGTCATATTTCCTATCAGTTCATATAAACCTATTCCTTAGTGCAATAATTCTTTGAGTAGGTGGTAGGTACACTGCTATTGCTTCCTATCGTTTCTCACAACGGTTATTGATGTTTTATTGTTTTGCAAAACACTGAATATCCTTCTTAATGGCCCATTTGCAGATGTTTGAGGCGCCTTATATATAACATCTGCACATGTTCTCTCAAAGAGGTTATTGTTATCAATAAAAGGCAGAAATAGTTCGTAAAACTTAGAATCATTTTCTAAAAGAGATACTGAGTGCAGATGTAAGCGTTAGTTTGGTACAACAGATTGGACATTAAACTATATAATGGTATAGTAAATGGAATATAACAATAAAAATCCTAATATGTTTGTTTTGGCAGAAGTAATAAAACAAGTTTCTGAATCTGAACAGAATGGCGGATGAGAAATGTGTGCTTAAAGAATATATTTTTAATCCCTGTCAGTTCAATTTAAATAAAGTGAAATGTTTTGCGAACCAAAAAAATATTTATTTCGTTTAATCAGCTCAGACAATGATAGTGAATTCTACATTCTACTACTAAATCATATTGAAATTATTCCAATAGGACCTTTTGTTAAGCTACCTCCATCATCATTTGAGTTGCTGCCTGTTGCACCGTCTCCTCACGAGCTGCTGCCTGTTGCACCGTCTCCTCACGAGCTATCATTACGTCGCCCACGACCAGAATCACATCGTCGCCCCTGAGTAACAACCTATCAATTTTCCTCTCCTTTGCCTCTCCCTCAGGCGTACGACGTACCCGACCGGGATAATCCCTCCAGGTCTCCGTGACGTCGACCATAACTAGATTCTGATGAGCGTCAAACGCCTTCAATATTCCCAGTAGGTTTTTTCCACACCTGCAATGGACTAGGATGTAATGTTCTGACTCAACGGCCCTTTTGAGGATTGAAAACGGCCCCTCATTGAATTCTCGTCGCAAATCCGCTTCGATCTTCTTGGTCAGGTAGATTCGCTGTACTTTCTTTAATCTTCTGATCGATTTTCTCACCATTGTGTTAGGCTGTGGGAAGTTGAACGAGGTAAAAACGCTTCGTTAGGAACTTGTAACTCACGTATTTATGGATATTTCTGATGAGGTTAACGAAATAAATGTTGAAGGCGAGATGAAAAAGTGGTGATCTGGTGAGAGCACTTTTTTTTTTGGGTATTTTGCTAAAGTGGGGCCTCGATTTAGTTGGTATGGATGCTTGTCTCCTATCTATGTGGAGGTGTGATAAGGACAAAGTTACTATTAAGTTAGACCTAGGCAGTTTAAAACCTAGGCAATTTTTTATAGTTAAAATGGTGTTTTTAACCAAATACAGGGTGCTTTAAAAAAATAGGAATTTTTGTACTCACTTGCTTAATGTATAACTGGGCATCCCAATATTGAAATTTCAATAAGTGTTAGACTTAGAGCAAAAGTAACCAGGAGGCAACATTTACTTAGTTCAATCATCTCCAAAACGGTTTGAGGTAGGAAAAAATATTGTTTATACTCTACCACACAGTATATGCAAATAACCACGTGAACTCCTAGGTATACATGTGTACTTACCAATTGGTGGGTTTTTTTAGATTTTTAGTAAACAGCTACAAAGTGCGTTAAACAGGGAAAGAATGCAGTTTTAGGAGCTCAATTCATAACCAGTTTCACAATTTAAAACAATTTTATAACTCAGAGTAGATGACTGGTAAAACCCAAATTTTGACGATTTCTTTAAATCAATCATTCAAGTCAGTATTGGTTCTAGCAAAATGATGTAAACACAGAAGTTGTAGATCATTTTATCTTAAACAAGCTGATTTTGTCAAATGTTTTTTGAAAGCTGTTGAAAAATAACTTTTTTAAAAAGGTTTTTTTGTTAGCTTTAGATTGATGTTAATAAGTGGACGGTAGTGGATATCTTTCTGTCAAGGTTAATAAAAAAAATTTAAAAATTGCTTGACTTCAAAAATATTAAAAACTTATATTTGTCAGAAAAATCTGATTACCCTGAGATTAGCCCATCTTATTCAGGGTAAAATTCAGGGTAAATACAACTTTTGTATTTACAAGTGGTGTTTGTCGCTTCAGCGAACAGAATAATAATTTAAATTAAAGAAAATGTAGGCCTTCAGCCAGATTTGAACCAGCGACCTTCTGTAAACCGGACAGATGCTCTACCAACTGAGCTATAAAGGCAAAAGCATCTGTCTGGTTTACAGACGGTCGCTGCTTCAAATCCGGCTGAAGGACTGCTTTTTCTTTAATTTAAATTATTATCCTTCTGCCCCCTGAAGCCACAAACATCATTTGTAAATACCTGCGGACGCAATTGTTACTATCTATCTATATCTTTTGTATTTACTTCATTTCTCTAACAAGCAAAAACAAAATGTATAAAATCATTCCTCTCTCTCAATTGGCAAAAACAAAACTTATAGACACTTTATTGTAGGTAGTCAGATTGCGGCTTTTTTAACCAGAAAAATGGCTAAATCCAGCAATGGCCAATTTAACTATAAAATTACCAAATAAAAGGTGCCAAGTAGGTACCTTACCTATTTACATCTGATTGACTCCACTCATTATCTTTGAAATCTTTTTTTATACCTCTTTTAGCACATTTGCGGATAAACAAAACAGAGAATAAAACCTCTGAAAAGCTTGTTGTGGGCATAGATACCTTAATAGATAGGTATCTATACTGACTCAGCCCTACCAGTAGACATTCATCCTAGACATTATAGGTAGGCCAAGAGTAGACATAAAAAAGTTGTGATGACTAAAATGCAAAAAGAAATAAACATTAGAATTTTCTAAGAAATCAACACTGGACCTGACATCATGTATGTATTGTAGATCATTTTATCCTGAACAAGCTGATTTTGTCAAATGTTTTTTGAAACCTGTTGAAAAATAACTTCTTTGCAAACGTCTTTTTGTTAGCTTTAAATTATGTTAATAACTGGACGGTAGTGGATATCTTTGTTTCAATGTTAATCGTAAAATTGAAATTGTAAATGCAAGAGGTAGATTCTCACATACCTAGTGCTCATATCTCACAGTATCTATATCCCATACAGAGTGAGCATAATGGGTGGTCGAGAGTAAAATCTAATTTTTTCGGTCTATTTTAAAGGGAGTCTATCACATTCGTGTTCCTACCTATCAAGATTCATAAAAAAAATTAGAGGGAGTTGAAGTAAGAATTTCAAAATGGTTTGATTTAATCCAATAAGAGTTAAATTTAGGTTTTTGCCTCCTACAAAGGGCACCTAATTTGCAATTAAAATGTTTTCATATACGCCAGTGGCGCGCGTACCAGCACTTCAATGCATATTATTTGAAGAAAAAGTAGTATGCCACCAGTTTTTTTAAAAAATAAAATCCAATTTTTCAATTCCCCATCCACCTCTGAGGAAAAAAGTTTACTGTAGGTTTTTTTGTGGTTCAATGGTTTTTATTTACCTATTTACTCATAAAAAATGGTGTTCAATATGTAACACAAATGTATGACAGACCCCCCTAAAATCAAATAAAGAATGAGAGATTTCACATTTGACCACCCATTATGACTTCCCATATAAATGACCCAATAATGAAGAAAATCAATCTTTGCAAATGTAAAAATTGAATTTATTTATAAATACTCCTAAAAAGGATCTTCACTCATAAAATTCCTAATTAGAAACTGTTCATAAAAGTTTCTCTCAAGAAGCATAGGTACAGTATATACCTGCAATTAGAGAACTCTCTTCTTTACAGCCTTACTGATGCTTAGTACATATAGGTAATGAGCAATGCTTAGTATAAATACTTAGCATCAGTATAGTTCGATTTTTAGGCCCATAGCAACCTGATTCCTTGGCAAATTGTCAAAATGTTAGAACTTTGGAAAACAAATATATTTTTTCACACTGTATATTGAAAATTACAAAATGAAAACCTCTATGCTGAAGACAATAATCTTACACCTAAACTAAAACCTAAAATATTGTAGGTACCTTAAACTCACATGGTCAGTTTAACTTGAACTAGCCACCGGGTTTCGCACAATCAAAATAACGGCGTCGCCTCTGAGAAACATTTTCGAGATGAATCGGTCCTTATTCACGGCTTTCGCCTTCTTTTTGCCTTTACCTGGCCGAGGCTCTTCTTTCCACATCTCCTTCACGTTCTCCAGCACCATGTTGCAATGTCTGTCGAAAGCCTTCACCCTACCCAGCAGTTTCTTGTTGTTTCTGCAGTTGATCAGCACCTGAGTGTTATTCTTCACGGACTGCGTGAGCACCGAAAGGGGCCCCGTGTTGAACTCTTCTTCCTCGCGAGCTTGCAGCTCTTCGGAGGACATCTCCGATTTGGGTTTAGTCAGAGCCATGTCGAAGTGGGTCGAAGGGGGGGAAGGGGGGAACTTTTAATTGTTTTACTAAGCTTTTTGGGTGATTTTTAAGTCAATAAATATTCCTCAATAAATTCGGTTTTGAGATTGTCATTAATAGGTAAAAATACGGTTATGTTGTCCCGTCCGGAAGTTGTGTGAGGTAAAAATGGCGGCAATATGACAGACTGAATGACAAATGACAAGGGATGAAAGAAAACTTTCAATATTTCAAATTCTGTTAAAATTGCTGCAAATTTGGAATTATTTACTATTGAAATAACTTTTCCATTTTTGGAAAACTCAAATAGAGTCAAAAAACTCAAAACTTCCGAGAAATGAGGTCATAAAGTGTATCGGGCTTGTGCCGCCACCTATCGTCGTGTAGCGGTTTCACCGAAACATCAATAAGGAAGAATGGTCATCCAACATGGCGCCACAGGTAGTCATCGATCACAGACAAGCCTCGCACTTATGCAATAATAATTTATGAATTTGAGGGATATTTTGATAATGTCAAGTAACATGAAATAAATAAAGCCAATTACCCAAATCTGTAAAGACGGTTCTAATACATAAAAAATTCGGCTAACTAAACGTGAACACTCTCTGTAAAAATATCTCAACAATAAAACTAAAATAGGCACTAACTCATTGCCCACATAAAATAGCACAATGAATTCAACGAAAGGTAACAAATAAAACATGTATGCCTAATTAATTATATCTCCGAGACATCAGGAACGAACAACCCATCAATTAAACTAAATGAACTATCAAGCAGTAGCGCCGTAGCGGGCTTGGAAATTCTGCTTTGCCACCTCGTGAAGACACTCGGCCATGGTTTTGCCGGTCTGCTGGACCATCGCGTGGAAAGCGCTTCCTTTATCCTGCAACAGCACAAATGGATGGTCGTATTCTTTGACACTACCGGCGTCCATGACCAAAACTTTGTCCGAATCCATAACGGTGTTCAGTCTGTGAGCGATAGTAAGTACCGTGCAATCTTCGAATTTCTGTCTGATTGTGTGCTGGATTAGCGCGTCAGTTTGAGGATCGACATTCGCAGTGGCCTCGTCCATGACCAGGATCTTGTTATTACGTAAAATAGCCCGGGCCAAACACACGAGTTGCCTTTGACCTACGCTGAAGTTGGAACCACCTTCAGACATTTGAGAATTTAGGCCCGAGGCTAAATCCTCCACGGCCTCCTTCAGCTCTACGTCTTCCAAAGCTTTCCACAACTGGCTGTCGCTGTACTCGTCGAACGGGTCCAGGTTCTTGCGCATCGTTCCAGAGAACAATACCGGTTCTTGGGGAATAATCGAAATTTTTGGCCTCAAATCGTGCAGCCCGATTTGAGTGATGTCTACGCCATCAATTACAATAGCCCCAGAGGTGTCGGTAAGCCGGAAGAGGGCGTTTATCATGGACGATTTGCCCGCCCCGGTGCGCCCTACGATGCCTACTTTTTCCTTGGATTCCACGATAAAGTTCAGATCTTTCAGTACTGGAGGATCGCTGAGAAAATACCTAAAATCATTCGTAAACATAAATGCAGAATAAATAAAATGTGTTCATAAAAAAAAAACTGGTACAAACGCCAGGTCATGTCTGAGATAAGTTAAAAATCGGTACATTTTATGACATACATTTTCGATTTTCAAGTTTTTTTTTATGAAGCTGTCTCAATCCCATGGCCTGCTTGACTGTTTTTTTAAATGAACGCATAAGATATAAATGAGAAATTACTTTAAAAACAGATGTTTAAACTCGATGCGTCCTTCACTGGGCCACGATTTAGGGGGCTTCTTCGAAGGCGGCGACTCCAGCTCTGGTTCGTGTTCTATGGAGCTGTACTCCAACACTCTCTCCACTGAAGTCATTTGATTCTCCAGCTCCGTGGATTGCCTCATGCCCCACTGAAACATGCCTGTGAGCCCTATTGCCTGGGTTATGGCCAAACCGACATTGCCACCATATTTTTCTTAAAAAAAAAATTGGATGATGACGTGTGCTGCCACTGTCACAAACAAAGTTCAAATTTTAATTGTAGGTTTAAGTTACAACTGTAGGTTCAAGGTAGAATTTCAGATTGAAGTTACAATTACAATTATTCTAAGATTAGGTTGCAATAATTGTACCTTAAAATTACAATATCAGATTGTAGCTTGATTTGACTTTATAATTGAAGTTATAGCTGCCTTAGAAAGGACAAAAATCGCTTTTAAGAACATAAGATTAAAGTTATAATTGTAAGTTCAAATTATAATTGTAGGTTTCAGCTTTAACTGTAGGTTCAAGCAAATTACAATTAATCTAGGTTTAAGTCATAATAATTATAGTTATTAGTTACAAATGTAGATGCAAGTTACAACTGCAGGTTCAAGTTACAATGGCAGAATCAAGTTAGAATTTTAACCTAAAGTTACAACTTTAGGTAAAAGTTTGAGTTACAATTGTAGGTTCAAGCAAATTACAATTGTTTAAGGCTTAAGTTACAACTGTCGGTTCATGCAAATTACAATTATTCTAGGATTAAGTTGCAATAATTGTAACTTAGAGTTACAGTATTAGATTGTAGCTTGATTGACTTTATATTTGAATTTATAGTTTCCTTAGAAGGGCTAAAAATTGCTTCTAATGAATTAAGATTAAAATTATAATTGTAAGTTCAGATTTTAATTATAGGTTTAAGTTACAACTGTAGTTTCAAGGTAAAAATGTAGTTTCAAGTTACAACTGCAGGTTTAAGTTAGAATTTTAACTTAAAGTTACAACTTTGCTACAAGTTTGAGTTACAATTGTAGATTCAAGCAAATTACAATAGTTTTAGGTTTAAGTTCCAATAATTGTAGTTTAAGTTTACAATATTAGATTGTAGCTTCATCGACTTTATGTTTGAAGTCAAAGCTTCCTTAGAAGGGCTAGAAGTCGCTTCTAAGCAATTAAGACTAAAGTTATAATTGTAATTGCAAATTTTAATTGTAGGTTTAAGTTACAACTGTCGGTTCATGCAAATTACAATTATTTTAGGTTTAAGTAGCAATAGTTGTAGTTTAAAGTTACAATATTAGATTGTAGCTTGATTGACTTTATATTTGAATTTATGGTTTCCTTAGAAGGGCTAAAAATTTCTTCTCAGGAATTAAGATTAAAATTATAATTGAAAGTTCAAATTTTAATTCTAGGTTTAAGTTACAACTGTAGTTTCAAGGTAGAAATTCATATTGAAGTTACAAATGTAGTTTCAAGTTACAACTACAGGTTCAACTTACAACTTCAGGTTCAAGTTAGAAGTTTACCTTAAAGTTACAACTTTAGGTACCAGTTTGAGTTACAACTGTAGGTTCAAGCAAATTACAATTGTTTTAGGTTTAAGTTCCAATAATTGCAGTTTAAGATTACAATATTAGATTGTAGCTTGATCGACTTTATATTTGAAGTTATAGATTATTCGTTAGAAGGGCTAGAAAGTTAAGTTAAGTTACAACTGTCGGTTCATGGAAATTACAATTATTTTAGGTTTAGGTGGCAATAGTTTTAGTTTAAAGTTACAATATTAGATTGTAGCTTGATTGACTTTATGTTTGAATTTATAGTTTCCTTAGAAGGGCTAAAAATTGCCCCTAAAGAATTAAGATTAAAATTATAATTGTAGGTTCAAGTTTTAATTGTAGGTTCAAGTTACAACTGTAGATTCAAGGTAGAAATTCAGATTGAAGTTACAAATGTAGGTTCAAGTTACAACTGCAGGTTCAAGTTAGAATTTTAACTTAAAGTTACAACTTTAGGTGCAAGTTTGAGTTACAATTGTAGGCTCAAAATTACAATTGTAAGTTTAAGTTCCAATAATTGTAGTTTAAGGTTACAATATTAGATTGTAGCTTGATCGACTCTATATTTGAAGTTATAGCTTCCTCAGAAGGGCTAGAAGTTATAGCTTCAAATAAATAAGTTCAAATGTTAATTGTAAGTTCAAGCAAATTACAATATTTCTAGGTATAAGTTGCAATAATTGTAGTTTTAAGTTACAGCAGTAGGTTCAACTTACAACTGTCGGTTGGAGTTACAACTGCAAGTTCAACTTAGAATTTTAGATTGAAGTTACAATTGTAGGTACAAGATAAAGTTGCAATAAGTATAGTCCAAAATGACAATAATAGATAGTACCTTAATTGACTCTATATTTGAAGTTACAGCTTCCTTAGAAGGACTAGAAATCGCTTCTAAGCAATTAAGATTAAAGTTAAGTTGTAGTTTAAAGTTACAAAATTAGATTGGAGCTTGACTGCCTTTATATTTGAAGTTATAGCTTCCTTAGTCGCTTCTAAGCAATTAAGATTAAAGTTATAATTGTAATTTCAAAATTTAATTGTAGGTTTAAGTTACAGTCGTAGGGTCAACTTAGAATTTCAGATTGAAGTTACCATTGTAGGTTCAAGCCAATTACAATTATTCTAGGTTTAAGTTGTAATAATTGTATTTTTAAGTTACCACTGTAAATTCAAGTTACAACTGTCGGTTCATGCAAATTACAATTATTTTAGGTTTAAGTTGCAATAGTTGTAGTTTAAAATTTCAATATTAGATTGGAGCCTTGATTGACTTTATATTTGAAGTTATAGCTCCCTTAGAAGCGCTAGAAGTCGCTTCTAAGTAATTAAGATTAAAGTTATAATTGTAATTTCAAAATTTAGTTGTAGGTTTAAGTTACAATCGTAGGGTCAACTTAGAATTTCAGATTGAAGTTACCATTGTAGGTTCAAGCGAATTACAATTATTCTAGGTTTAAGTTGCAATAGTTGTAGTTTAAAATTACAATATTAGATTGTAGCTCGATTGAGTTTATATTTGAAATTATAGCTTCAAATAAGTAAGTTCAAATGTTAATTGTAAGTTTAAGTTACAACTGTAGGTTCAAGTTAGAATTTTAAACTGAAGTTACAATTGTAGGTTCAAGCAAATTACAAAATTTCTAGGTTTAAATTGCAATAATTGTAGTTTTAAGTTACAACAGTAGGTTCAACTTACAACTATCGGTTCAAGTTACAATTGCAAGTTCAGCTCAGAATTTTGGATTGAAGTTACAATTGTAGGTACAAGATTAAGTTGCAATAAGTAAGTCTAAAATGACAATAATAGATAGTAACTTATTATTGACTTTATATTTGAAGTTATAGCTTCCTTAGGAGGGCTATAAATTGCTTCTAAGAAATTAGAATTAAAGTTATAACTGTAATTTAAATGTAGGTTCAAGTTGCAATAATATATTGTAGCATAATAAGTCGGAATCTTATCGTGGGTACCATGGACCATGAGTCAGAAACTATTGAAATAAGGCCCCGAAACTAAATACATCCGACGTTTCGAGTGCCACTATCATCAGGGTTTTATAATCTATGCCTTGCATAAGAAAATCGTGACCCAATGCATTTTATATGGAAGGATTATAGATTACATAAGTTATATTTAGGGTACGACGATGCACCCGTACAAATTTGTATGGTGGTTACATAAGAGAGTACCATGACTTGCAAAATCGTTGACGTATTTATCACAGCTGCAAGAGCTAAGTTACTTAAGTTTGATAGTGATTATAGTGATAGTGAGATATTTAGAGAAGTCGTAGGGTAAAAAATTTCATTCCGACGGTGACCTATGTAGTACAAAACAACACATTTTAGGCACATATTTTTACGCGTACAGGGTGGACCAGAAAAGTATAACGTCATACTTTCCTGAGTCACCCTATAGATGTAAAAATATTTTCCTAAAATAGGCTCCTCTGTACAATATAGGTCACCGTTGAAATGAAATATTTCCAACCTCAAGTTAAAAAGACCACCCAGTATATGATTTAAATTTTAGTAGTAGGTATCCTTAGAGGTACCATGAATTGTGAAATAGCAAACGTTGGCGCTATATCTACAGTAGAAAGGTTCTAGTTCTTTGCTGGACAATTGATTCAGAGATCTATTTGTAATACGAGTTATATCATACAACCTATGATAAAACGTGCACATACCATTTCCCATGAACAGAAAGCTGAAAGTGACCAAGGTGATGAAGACGATGCACACCAAATCTAGCCAATATCCGAAAGCCCTTGAAGTAGAAATAAAGGTGAACCAAGCCGAACTGTGCAAGTCCTGGTGGGCGTCAAATTCCTTGGCTAATATATCTTCAGCTCGGAAAGCCCTAATCGTTGTTAGTCCTTGAAGCGTGGCGTTCAAGTGAGAGAAAACGGGGCTTCTGGCTGCAAAAACCCACAATTGCTAAACTCCAACGTAAATTTTTCAACCCCTTAAAGACTCACTAGTCCCTTCCAGTCTCTTAATGCTTCGGCTAGTCTTCAGATAAAATATCCGCATAAAATAAAACACAACTCCAATAACTAAGGTCGCCACCAGAATCCAAGGTTTTACCGCAGCGACTACGGCAATAATGGCCAAAAGGGCCAACCCTATTTGCAACACGTCCACCAGCGATGACGTCAACATCTCGTCTATAGCTCCCATGTCTTTCGAAAACCGATTTAGAATCCGTCCCGCGCTATTGGTGTTAAAGAAGCGCATCGTAGCTCGAGTAATGCTTTGAAACATGCTGTTGTGGAGGTTGGTGGAGGCCCTCATACAAACTGCAAAGAACACGAAGGCCCTGACCAGGGTAAAGGCCACCAGTAGCACCATCAGAACGGAATAGACGTAGATGGAGGTCTCTCTGGAAAAGTGCCAGAAGTCGCTCGATGGTGCCTGGATGGAGGTTGTTTCGTTCAGGGGGGCTGGACGTAAAGTCTGACTGTCAATGTCTGAAGTGAAGTGGGAGGAGTTGTATATGTTGGTGTGATTATGGCCATTGGTGGTCGCCTCATTTAGGGAGAAGTCTTCTTGCTCTATGTTGACCCTGAAGAGAGTAATTGTGATGAAAAATGTTATCCATCAATCAAGTGTTAAGGTTGTAAAACACAATTATAAGTGCGTACCAAAATGTTATAAAATAGTCGATCAGACTACCGATAAACTGGGCAACTAAGAACAGAAAAAACGTCATGAAAATAGTGCATCCATTGCCGCCCGCCTTGAAGTAAGCTGAGTACACTTTCGCACCCACCGAGCCTGTGCTCTTTTGTTCTTCCACCTAAAATTACCAAAACATTGCATTACCTATGTAGAATATATTCGCAGGTGTGACACTTCACAATTAGTTCTACAACTGCGAAGATTTCTTGTAAATATCATGGATAGGCGCAAAGTATCATATAAAAGACAACAAGATCAAAGTAACATTCGTCTACCTCCTTCGGTTCATCTGCCTCAAGAGATGTGCCACTGTGTATAGAATTCTCCCGCTCCCTTTTAGACACCTGAGAAGATATCCGCCTTCGAAATTCTTTTTTATCCGGTTCATCCTCGGGATTATCTTTTGTTAGGAGGTTGGTAAAATCTAAACCGCTATTCTGTAAGTCTTTGTACGAGCCTTCGGCCTTCACGTGGCCATTATCTAAGAAAATTATGTGTTCGACCTGTAACACAATTATTTATTTCTATTTTTACAATTGTTTGCGAGGTCAATTTACGTCTTTAAGGTACTGCAATTGATGAGTGACTAAAACCACGGTTTTTCCCTGCAAAAACCCTGTAATACACTGCTCAAACAAGGCTTTGCCCACGTGTGTATCCACCGCGGACAACGGGTCATCTAATAAGTAAATATCCGCATGTTTATAGACCTAAAAAAATATTTTACTAAACAATGCGCTTTGAAGATGGTTGATGATGATGATGACCTACAGCTCTGGCCAAATTAATTCTCGCCCTTTGTCCCCCACTTAGAGACACCCCTCTGTCGCCCACCATGGTTTTATCCCCATAAGGCAACAACTGAAAGTCTCGTTCCAGACTACACTCCCTCACCACGGCGTTGTAACGTGGTCTGTCCATTGGGAGGCCAAATAGTATGTTCTGCCTCACTGATCCTAAAGGATGTACGTCGATTTCAAGTTCAACGATCCATAATGTTCAAGTATAACGATATTTGACTTTGGTGGGTTTATCGATTTAAATTATATCCGTGAAAATATTACATTTTGTGCGTTTTATGAAAAAAATTTCTTGTGAGTGACGGAAGAAAGGCAAACGTTTTTTACACCCTGCAACGCTGACGTTTATGTTCAAATTGACAGATAAGCTCACCAAAATCTTCAATAACATATTGCGGTACTATACAGGAATTTAGGTAACTATAGTGCCAAAACGAAATTGATAATAGATCGTGGAAAAATAACTAGTTTCTCACCACCAAAAAGCCACGGTTCTTGAGAGGCGTAGCTTATTCGTCCATTAATCTCCAACTCTCCATTACTAATCGGAAGCTCCTTTAGAATCAAGTGAAGAAGGGACGATTTTCCGCTGCCCACTGGGCCTATGACCGCCAGCAGACTCCCGGAAGGTACTGTGAGGTTGATGTCCGATAAGGTGTTTTCGGATAAGTCCGGCGACCATTTAGCAAAAGCATTTCTTATATAAATCCCTAAAAAAATGGGGAGTGTTCATTTGAAAACGTCATCTAGTGTGATATTTTGTGAATTATCAAAAGAAAACGATGAAAGAACAAAAGTTCGTTTACTTTGATTATATCATCCTTCTCTGTCAAAAATTCATAGCATTCTAGATGACGTCTTCTAATGAACACGGGGTATATCAAGTCAGATAGGGTATCCGGATCTGGTGCGACCAACACTTAAAGGTCGTTCACACGGTGACACTAATGTCGCACAGTGTCATAGTCTGAACTATTGAGTGTCACGATGCACATCGGAGAGAGCAAGGTATAAAAAGAGACAAAGTATAATACATCGTGGTGTCAATTTCGTTCTCTTTGCACATGATGTCAACGGGGATTTTTTAGTACTGCGGGTCAAATACATATGTTCTTAGACCTTTGTTTATGTACAAAGAATTAGTTTTTTCTTTCACATCAGAATAAAAAAATAAAGAAATACATACATTTTAAGTTGTATTAGTTTGTGATAATTCTTGATTTTTAACTTAATTATCCAGTCTCGGTATTCTGTAGACACTATAGAATATTCCGTGAGGATGAGGCAAGACATAATAAAACATAGGTGTAAAAAATTAAAGGATTATAGCTTAGAATCTATGCAATTTTAATTATACAGAGGGCCAAAAGTCCCGCATAAATTCATTAAAACTTAAAAAAAAATTGTAATCAAAATTCTCGAACACGTCAATTGTTGTTCTTAGTTGTGCATTTTTTGACATGACAGACCTGTATACAGGGTCATCCATGTAGTAGATAAATGTCACTTTTTAATTTTTTTCTTATGGAACCCCCTGTATATAAAAAGTTTTTTAAATTCTTTTGGAGTTTCTGAACATATTTCGTATCACATACCCTACTCCTAAACGCAACAATTAACGAGAAATTTGTGATTGAATACCACAAAGCGCACTCATTTAATTACCTACAAATGTGACATTTTGACAAACACCTATTTCCAATGTTGTTCACTGTTGTGCGGCAAAATGGCGAAATTAAGCGAAACTCAAAGAACAGAAATTTTAAGCATGTGGTAATCGAACAAGAACTTAAAGCGTAGTTTGTAAAATATTCAATAACAAATATTCGGACAGTCAAATATCGCAGTCAACCGTGAGCAGAATTGAAAGGAAATTTAGAGAAGTGGGACACGTAAGAGACCTTTCTAGATCTGGTGGACCCTCGATTTCCTAGAATAAGAAAATAAACGTTCTTTTATCCATTGAAGAAAAACCCCATAAACCAACTCAAGAATCCTCAAAAAAGAAAAATATCGTACAAAATAAAATCAATCCACGAGCTTAACGAAGATGATCCAGATCGTCGATTGGAATTTTGTCAAATTTTGATGAACAGATCCAACAATGACCGTTTTTTTCTCTACAAGAATAATTTTTTGTGATGAATCAAAATTTTGTTTAAACGGTATGATGAACAGACAAAACTACCGCTACTTTTCATCCATGAATCGAAATTGGGCGATTGAATCTCACACCCAATATCCTCAGTCTGTCAATGTTTGGGTCGATGTTGTCAGAGATAGAATCATAGGACCATATTTTCTTGAAGATACTCTAACAAGCCACCGTTATTTGCAATTTTTAAGAAATTAACTAATTCCTGACCTTTGTGTTATGTTTCCAAATGCAAATAACCCGAATATTCTACATGAATCAAATTGGTTTCAACAAGATGGTGCGCCACCACACTTTAGCAGGGACATGCGTCTATATTTAAACGAAGTATTTCCGGGTCGATGGATTGGACGAAGGGGCCATTTAGAGTGGCCTGCAAGGTCACCTGACCTCACCCCAATGGACTTCTTTTTATGGGGTTATTTAAAAAAAATTTTTATCTAAATAAGCACTAGAGTATAGAAGAGTTAAAAAATAAAATTACGCACGTAACTCAACAAATACTCGCTTGCCCACTGTCAAGAAGTTAACGGAAAACAGTTCGAGCATTTAATATTAAAACATTAAAACGAGTTAGTAGTTTATATTGTAATTTTTTTCAATTGTTAATAAATTAACTCGTTATTTTCATCTAGGTATTATTACCGTAAATTTCTCGTTAACTGTTGCGTTTAAGGATAGGGTATGTGATACAAAATATGTTCAGAAACTCCAAAAGAATTTAAAATACTTTTTATATACAGGGGGTTCCATAAGAAAAAATTAAATAGCGACATTTATGTACTACATGGATGACCCTGTATACATGGCTGTCATGTCAAAAAATGCACAACTAAGAAAACCAATTGACGTGTTCGAGCATTTTGATAAAAAAAATGTCCTTGAATTTTTAATGAATTTATGCGGGACTTTTGGCCCTCACTGTATAATTATGTATATGTATATAGTATGTTGTCTTGCCATATTTCATACTATGAAAGAAGAGATAGTGCGCCTTCGCAATATCCAGAAATTTGTGAAAAGACGCACAAGCGAGCATTAAATGTCGCGATACTGATGTTACAGTGCGAACACCTAGTGTTCACTCACTGAACGAGCTTTTAATGCTAAGGGCTTGAAATCACCCTTGTCGGCTACTAATAATCTATAATTTTCTTGTTTGTTGCTTTTTGTTACGTGTTTCTGGACTTCTTCCGGTAAGTTCATGTCCTGCCACTTACGCCTTGCAGTTCTTTTTCGATCGCGTACCTGTATATGTCCAAAACAGGAGGCATTATCTTTTGCCACAAATCCCAACTTTGACTGCCTATAACTTTAGAATGCATAGACCGATCAGGGCGACTTTAACTGTTTTTTTTTCTAAAAGTGCCATTGGTGCAATAATTTCGGAGATAGACCCTTCCGATTGTCGATTTTTAGGCACTTTCAGAATCCACCTTTTCGTCACTTTTTAAAAATTTGCTAATTTCATTTGAATTAAGTTTATTGTTATCATAAATTGTCTAAATCGTAGAAAAGTGTCTTCTCATTGATTTAAATATATTATGTACCAAAATCATGCACTTACCTAACTGCGAATCTTTTTTAACACCATCCTCAACATCACTTTTGACGTCAGGAAGTTTACTGGCTTGGAAATAAGTCTCTTTCGAAGCCTTAGAAATCTCTGTCTCATCATATAGCATGAATTTGTTGAGCCTTCCTATTGACACCAGAGCCTCGGCTATCTGAAATTATGCCTCTAGAGCCAAGTTTTTCCTCTGCCTAATGCGTTTACCTACCTGCCCAATACCTTGTGGGAAGAAAACGGTCATATTTTGACGCAGAATGTTGTAAAAACCCGTCAGCACGAACACTTTTTCTGCAGTGATTTTGTTTCCTAACAGAACATAGGCCAAGATACTGCCAAATATCGATAACCGAGTGTTGTAAATGATAAAGGACATTTGGATTCCTCGCATGTATGAAGATTTTTTAATGGCTTTGATTTCAATCCTGCAATAGTTCGCATAAAATAAATGTGGTGTTCTATATCTTTCTTAATACCTTCTGACTGTGTCCACCAACTTAGCAAAAGGCTTCTCCCAGGCATACATTTTAATCACCTGGATCCCCGAAATAATTTCACTCATCAATCGCACCCTCTCGTCAGTCCTCAGGGCAGTCCTTAGACGCAATATTGAGATTCTTTTGCCCAAATAGACTAAAACAAACATTTAGAAAAGACCCACAAACCTCACACACGTAAACTTACTCTGAAGAGGAATAAAAACGATAAGTACCAGCACTCCGATAACAGCAGCAATTCCAACTTGCAAATACATAAAATAAGTACAAAGGGCAGTCTGTAAAGGGCCCAGCCACAAGTGATGTGCGAATATCATGGCGACATCAAATCGATTCACGTCGTTAGAGAGCAGATTTACAACTTGTCCTACGGTTGTCTGGCCCAGAGCTGTCTTGCTCAGCTTCAGGCTCTTCCTGTAGATTAGAGAGCAGCAGGCTATTCGTATTTTCATACCCAAATGGAGCACCCCCATCATGTAAGGGTGAGAGATCAGGACGTTGCTCAGGGAACATAATACGACCCCCGCAGCATACCAATATGCTTGTTCTAGGCTTATATCTAGTTGGTTTGGCATGTAAAATTCGATGAGTTGGCCTAGGAAAATTGGTTGCGCCATCCTAGAAGTTATACAACAGATTTATGGGTAACACAGTACTCAAGGTCGTTAAAAATGAATGGGATAATGAGCTTCAATTATATCAATTGATATTTCATTTTTTTAGTGCCGCCAAACCAATGCATTAAATGGCAAAGCATAATTATTTTGGCGAGATCTCAAAGCCATGCACGTTTACTTTCGATATAAATAATTCAGTTAAGAACCACATCAAACTCAAACGATATTTACGGTTGCTTAGGTTGGTGATTGTTCAGTGATACAGATTGATTGGCCGTTGGTACACTAAATTTGCCAATCAATTTGCCTAAGAATATCGGTTGGTTTACCCTATATTTTGCAACAGATTATTTAAGAAGATCCAAAGAGGTATGAAAAAACTTACCTAACGGACTCAGAAATAACCAAGACCACTCCATAGAACACAATTTCCCATCCAAACACCCTCATTAATACCCTCAGCAAGGAGGGTGTACGGTTTCCCTTCCTGGCTCTTACTTCCTCATCTTTCCAAGACTTCTCTATCAAGTTACCGAGGCGTGCAGACTTGTGCTCCAAGAGAGTTTCTGTGAGATCTGAGTCGTCCAGGTCCCTTCTGGCACCTTGCAGGAAAGTTGGTATCGTATACCTGTAGCCAACGTCATTGTAATTTAACATGACATTTAGTAATTAGATCATTTATTTATTAAAATAAGCAAAATTCTGGTGAAGAAAACATGGACGCAATTTGCGGAAAAATCGCCGTAATTACTGGAGGGGCTAATGGCATTGGGGCGGCGTACGTGAGGAGGCTGTTCAAGTCTGGAATGGAAGGATGCACCATTACAGACACTGACGAAAAAAGTGGTGAATGCTTGGCTGAAGAAATGAACAAATGTTACGGTAACGGTAAAGCCCTCTTCGTCAAAGCTGACGTGACCGATCACCAAGGTTTCGAATGCGCAATAAAGGAAAACATGAAGAAATTCAAGAAACTGGACCTCTTAGTTAACAATGCTGGCATCTTGAGAGATGGAACGTGGCAAAGAATGATCGATATAAACGCCACTGCTTCAGTGTTTGGAAGCCTTATGGGTATCAAGTACATGGGCAAAAATAACGGGGCCTGTGGCGGTACCGTGGTGAACACAGCGTCGATTTTAGGGCTTCAGGGCATGCCTGGAGCACCTTGCTACACCGGTACCAAACACTTCATCATAGGCTTCACCAGGTCGATTGGTACCAAGTTTTGGTTCGACCTAACTGGTGTTAGATTCATGTCAATTTGCCCTGGAGTGACTATGACGCCGATGATCACCGAGGCAGAGCACTCCGTGTTCCAAGGCTTTCCAGGCTTGGGCAAATTGCTGGTAGACGGACTTGCTCACGAACCTTCCCAAACAGTGGAAGATCTTGCGGAAGGTCTGAACACGATGCTGAACGAGGGGGAAAACGGGTCGATTTGGGTGAGCGAGGGAGCTACTCCCATTTACCAGGTGGTCATACCTAAAATACATGATATGAAAGTTAAAAATGCTTGTAAATCTCATTAATGTGCCTTGTTGGTTGTTGGTTGCTGTTTTGTCAAGTATGTGGAAATAAAAGTATCTAACGTGTTTAAGAGATCTTTTGAGGGTACAAATAGTTTATAGGGTGCGTTTTTTCGAGGTTTAGTAAAGAGACCTCAAAAACTAGCAATATTACGAAGTGGGTTAAATGCGGAAAGAATTGTAGTTTTAAGAGATCAAGTCGAAACGTTTTCCATTTTGAAAAATTCACTAGAAACTTGGCAACAACCAAAGACAATATTTGTGAACTTTGACTCGTATTAAGTTTGTTACGTTCATCGGGGATTAAAATCGCCACCACACTTTCTGAGTTCTATTTTAAAAAATTCGCTAGAAACATGGTTAACAACCAAAGACAATGTTTGTGAACTTTGAGTCGTATTAAGTTTGTTACGTTCATAGGGAATTAAAATCGCCTCATTTTTAACGATTTATTTATTTCTTAAATATTATTGGTTCTAGCAAAATGATGTGAATACGAAAAATGTAGAAAATTTCACCCCAAGCAAGCTGGGCTTTATTCAGATTTTTTCTGATAGGTATCATTTTTGAATGATAGCTATCATATAGATATAAACCAACTTTTTTTTTAATGGAAATCATCTTGATCGTCGATTGAACATGCCGAGGTGAACCTCTTATTTATCAGTTTCTAATTGCTCTCCAGAGCTTTGTTTTGTTCTAGTTTTTGTTTATTTTGAGTCCGGCTTGGATTTGAACGGACTATCAGGTCAGACATATTTTGGTAAACAGTCCAAAGAAGCACTATAGGTGGCAATATTTTAATTTTAAAGATACAAATAGTACCGTAGAATCTCGTGAAAACCTCCTTAATTTATCCTGTGTGTTTCAGATTCTAAAAGTTCAAATCGTGTAAAAACCGGCAGTAATACCTGGTATTAAGCTTGACTAAATAAATCATCACTGTATTTAATACAAATGTATTAGATTATAATTTAATTGTATAAAAAATTCCATTTTATTATTACCGTTACCAGACATTATTGGTTTTTATCTAAATTGAGGTTTAAGGTATACTGAACATTTTTGTGGTGAGGTGAGAATATACTAGTGTTAATGGATTAGTAGCGGTGGTCTCCTTAATATATTTACTTTCGTAGTACAAAAGTACAAAAGTTAAAGTATAAAAAAAACTATTTTTAAGCTTTAAAGAAATTAAATCAAGAGTATTACAAAACTCTAGAAGCTAAGCCCAGGTAAAGTAATATACTTCAGGAAGAGTAAAACTTCCAACTGGGAAATAGAACAATAATTAGTGTCCCGATCGTTTGGCCTCCAAAATCGCCAGACTTAACATCTGCTTCCCGGATGTGAACTTACAACATTGGATACTATTGCTGACATGATTTATATAAACTTTAATAATAGTCAAAATTAGACTGAATGATTTTTGCTTGATTTAAATGGCAAAAGGTATTATGCGTAAAAGGACGATATTGATAGTAACATTTCTCAAATATTAATTACTTATAGTGTGCTATTAACTAAGTTAAAGTAATTGCCAGTTTGCAAGCTTCATACTAAAATAAGTATAATTTACATTATTTAGGTACGTGCTTAGTAGATAAACACATAATAAAACCAAAATCGAAATTGCAACAAGGTTTTGCACATAAGTTCTAATTATTAAACCATTTGATTAATATACTCGTTCATTAAAAAACTGTAAAAAAAATCCGTTAGTTGGCAGTAAAAACGTTGTTACAACCCAATAAGTGACGCTTTTATCAGTTGACTATGCAAAAAAAATATGAACTAAGTCATTATGCTTTACTTACATAGGTCATAAATTTGCTTATTAATGAAGCTCCGGGTATTCTAAGGAAACCAGTGAGGTACCCATCGGAAATTGGTTTTCTGACTTGTTCGTTGTCTAAATAACATGTTCATTTAAACACATTATCTAGTTGGCTTGGAAATGTCATGAGGAAAGGATGACAGAACAAAAGTTCAATTAGGGCGAATTCCAAAATCCACCGGGTCATCTACCGGTTGAGCTGGTCATGTGATGGCCATCTAGCAATTTAATGGATTAAGCAGGTGACTGATCTACCCTGTAGATGATCTGGCGAGTTTTGGAATTCGCCCTTTCTTTGATTTTGTCATCCTTCCCTCCTCAACACCACGTACTATTTTCATATGAGGAGAAAGTGTGTGAAACGATATAAAAAAAGCAGTAGACGAGGAATAATTTATGTGAGCTTGTCCCCCCCCCCCCCCAGTTACATATAAATCGCTCTCTATACAGAAGTGACATAGATACAGGGTGGCGCGTTTCTTGGGACACCCTATATATTATTCGTTCGTTGAGAGTCCTCCTTCTGTTTTGTTAAATTTGGGATGTGCTCGCTCTCTCTAACACCTTACTCCTTATGGAAAAAATTTGTTTTTTAGTAATTCTTCTAAAACTATTAGAGAGGAAAATATGAAATTATACATCAATCGAATCAGTTAAAAAAGGGCTTTCAACGAACCACTATTATACAAGGTGTCCCATTTCAAAAAACATAACTATATATCATAACAAAATTGAAGTGTTCTCGACCGTTAATCGACAAGGAAAGGATTTTCTCAGGTGATCGGTCACCTGAGATAACTTGAAAATCTCTATCAATCAAAAAATCCTAACTGCACCACTAAATAACGTATGAAAAACTCAAAAATTTCTATTTGACTTTTTGTTCTATTTCCTGTAATACCCGAGATGCACCGCCATGTCAAAAGTGCAGTTTTTTTCAAAAACGTCCTGTATACGGAAAACGAATCAAGCTGGCCGGGAAATAATGATACTATTAAATTTATCATAAAAAAGGAGGTCGAAAATTTTATCGCGCGTCAGGTTTGATCTATCTATTATGGTTTTGCCAATACCCTTTAAATCCATCGAAAAGACTCCACCCTGTACATTCCATAGATAAAGTTTAGTACATATTTACATCGCACCAAGCTAATTTTTTTTGTCTAGAAGGGTCGGCTCGACTTGTTTAGTACCTATTGAATACTGTTTGCAGATGCAAATAACCCGGGAACCACATTGCTTTGATTTTAATCTGTATTTGCTTTGTTATTTATATGTTTTTTAACAAATAGTGACGAACATAGGACATAAAAAGAACATTTCGGATCTAATAAAGTGCTACTTTTGGCCTGAGGAAAGAAAATGTTAACACTAAGTTTTGTTCTCAGTTTAATACTAATTTCTCTTTTTTTTTTGCTTGTACTGGTTGTTTATCGGGTTTTCTATGTTCATAGTCCTGAGGAAGACACAAATAAAATGTGATATCTTTGGTAGTTTAGAATATTTTGTTCTTTTCCTGTATTTTTTCCGTAGAGGAACACCGAGACCTTCCAGTATTTGTATTCGTTCCGGGCAATTACAAGGTGACCCATCAAAAAAGATCCGGCTTTAGTTTTTGAGAAAAAAAAAACAAAAACAAAAAAAAACGCAAACCACCCAAACCTGAGAGAAGAGTGAAAATTATTTCTCTGCAAATTAAACAGATTAAAACCTCTAAAATTTACAAATTTATAAAATTTAAGTGGCCGCCATTTTGGATTAGTCTGACCAAATGACGTAAATATTGCAAAATGATTAAACCTTCAAAATAAAGTATCTCTCGATCTCTCTTTCCATTTAAGATTTGAAGGACAAGGCTTACCTTCCCTTCGGGGACTTAGGTTAGAAGGTTGAAACTGCTCAAAAACTTGGTCTCTCAAAAAAACTAAAGTAGACGTGTTGGAGAGCATACGATTTTCGATGTTTATACTCAATAGTAAAAAACGGAGTAATATAAACCTTTGTAAGGAAACAGAGCCAAGAGACTTGACTGTTAACCTCATTTGTTGGATAAAAGTTTATCTATATCTCCGATCAAACACCTTTAAAGCACCAGTAACCAAATGAAAAAAAATTTTTCTTCAATAACGCCTATGGCAATGGATTTATTCTTGACAAGCTCCCTCCACAATATACGAAATGGATATTTATACAAGTGAATTAAATCATTGTTTGGAGGTTTATTGGTGAGAAAAACAATTATTCGGTCCACAAAAGTTTTTTTGTTAATTTAATGACAGTGTCAAATACATAAATACCCACTTGACAACACCGCAGACATATTGTTTGAGATAAAAACATGTAATCTACATTTTAGTTTCCCTTAAAATGGTCCCGTTTTTGGCTCAATGGGTGTCAGTCAAGCAAGGCAGCAGGGACACCTTTTGACACTACCAAAATTATTTTAAATAATTTTCAGTAATTATAATAATTTTTTAGTAAAAATTGTAATTTCTAAATAATTATAATAATTTTTGAATTTACTTTTAAATTTTATGGTATTTTTTTTTATTTTTAAAGTAGTATTGGTAATTTATTGTAATTCGGAATGGGTAATTTTTAAATAATTTTATACCTAATTCTACCCTGCATTGTTTGGACTGACTTCCCCAAAAAATCATAATTTTTTATTTTTGGACGCCTTTAGTAAATTTTCACTTATTTTGGTCCAAAAATTAATTTTACCACCAACAACAAATTTAAATATTTAAATTAGTTTTGCCTAATTTTGTACTAAAATAGAATTTCATCAAAAACAAAAATGTCCATTCTAGGACGATGTTGGTAATTTTAATTAGTTTTAGATCTAACCATACTTTTCAAAAAAAAAATCAAATTAGCATTTTTAGATGCTTTAACTAATTTTTGTGTATCCTGAGTTTTATGTATCCCGAGTTTTTCAAAAAACTTAAAATTTAATTTTTACACCCTTTCGACTCAATTTTAACGATTTTTTGGGCTGCCTTCCTCAAAAAGCATTAAATTTTCAGTTTGGGAGAAAAATTTCACTTATTTTCGTCCAAAAAAAAATTTACCACCGACAACAAATTTGAATATTTAAAGTAATTTTATCTAATTGCGTTCTATAATGGAATTTCTCTAAAAACATCAAAAATTGCATATTTACACGATGTGAGAAATTTTTAAATAATTTTAGATCTAATTTTACCCTGGATTTTTTCAAAAATGTTTAGTTTGCATTTTTAGACGCTTTAACTCACTGTTTGGCTATTTGACTATATTAGTACGGAATTTGAGCTTTTCAGATAACTTAAAATTTTTATTTTTACAATCTTTGAGTCAATTTGAGTCAATTTTAACGATTTTTTGAGCTGACTTCCTCAAAAAAACACATTTTTTTTTATTTTTGGACGTCGCTAGTAAAATCCTATTTATTTTGGTCCAAAAATCAATTTTACCACCAACAACAAATTTGAATATTTAAATTAAGTAATTTTGCCTAATTTTGTCCTCAGAATTTCTCCAAAAACATAAAAATTTCCATTCTTAGACGATGTTAGTAATTTTAATTATTTTTAGATCTAACTATATTTTTCAAAAAATTTCAATATTGAATTTTTTGACGGTTTAAGTCATTCTTTAGCGACTTGGCTCTATTAGTACGTATACTGAGTTTTTAAAAAAGGTTAAAATTTAATTTTTACTCCATGACTCAATTTGAACGACAAACAGGGTTGTAAATTTAAAAAACCAAATGTTTTACGTGTCCTGTAAGCCAGCTTCTTAATATTTAAGAGAGTGTATTCTTTTTGAATCAATGTAAATCAATCAAATTAAGAATGGGTTTTCGGAACAAAATCGCACTAAATCTAAGGGAATCTGAGTTCGACAAAAAACTGAACTCTTAGACTAAAATCGCAGTCTCAAGGACAGAATTGTTAAAAAAAGCTAAACCATTGTTTCAGCAACGATCAAAATCGATTAGGTCGTTGTATGGAAAACATTCTCCTGATCCGGTGGATCAGAGATAAAAAAACATAAATAAACATGTCGTCAGAACTGTGAAAAAGGCTTTTTATTCGAGATTTTTAAATTTCAACTCTGACCAAAATCGATAAAAAAAACATCATACTCGGGGCAACACCGATCAAAATCGACTAAATTGTTCGTGTTAATGAAATCGATCTCTCTTTAGATAAAATGTATCCAAAAACAAAGAACTGAAAATGATAGAAAACAAACTGGGTCTAATGCAGTTGAAAAAAAGTACAGGGAAAAAAAATTGATGAACAATAAAATAAACCCCTTCGGAAGTCGATTTTTAGGCACTTTTAGAATCGCGTTTTTGGACCAAAAAACCTCTTTGGAGGTTAATTTTGTTCGACTTGAGTTTGCTACATTCTGAGGGGATTGCCAACGTGCCATTCCGATCAAAAACAGCAAAAAAAATGTTCTGAAATACGTTTTTCTCAATTCTCAACTTTGACCACCTGCAACTTGAGAACGCCTGGACCGATTGGAATGAATCTCACCGTTTTGTCCTCTTCTTGATGCCCTCTTTCACCTCCCGCCAAGTCGGAAGTCCCGTAAATGCAATATTTTCGGAGATAGACCTCTTCGGAGGTCGATTTTTAGGCACTTTTAGAATCGCGTTTTTGGACCATTTTGAAAAAACTTCTTTGTTAATTTCATTCGAATTGAGTTTGTTACGTTCTTAGAGGACTGCAAACGTGCCATTCCGATCAAAAACAGCAAAAAAAAATCCGAAATTTTCTTGAAAATGTCCAAAGAGGAGATTATTACTTTTTTATCAATTCTCAACTTTGTCTGCCTGTAACTTGAGAACGCTTCGACCTATTAGAGTGGATCCAACTGTTTTGTCCTCTTCTTGATGTTCTCTTTCACTACTCACCATCGGAAGTCCCGTAGATGCAATATTTTCGGAGATACTTAAAAATCGACCTATGAAGGTGTGTCAGAGATCGATTTTTACGCACTTTTAAAATCGTGTTTTCGGACGATTTTTAAAAAAACCTCTTTAGGGGTTAATTTCATTCAAATTGGGCTTGTTACGTTTTTAGGGGATTCCAAACGTGCCATACCGATAAAAAACAGCAACAATTTTTTTTCCAAATGTTTTCGAAAATATCCAAAGACCCCTTCGGATGTCGATTTTTAGGCACTTTTAGAATCGCGTTTTTGAACCATTTAAAAAAACCTCCTTAGAGGGTAATTTCATTCGAATTGAGTTTAATACGTTCTTAGGGGTTTGCAAACAAGCCATTTAGATGAAAAATTTCCGAACTTTTTTTGAAAATGTCCAAAGAGGAGATTATTATACTTTTTTTTCAATTCTCAACTTTGACTGCCTCTAACTTGAGAACGCTACGACGGATTGGAATGAATCCAACTGTTTTGTCCTCTTCTGGATGTTCTCTTTCACCCACCATCTGAAGGCCCGTATAAACCATTCACTTATTATTGCCGTCAAGTAGGCGTTGGAAATCTTTTTATTATATCTTCTCAACATGTGCAGAAAAGAGATAGGTAGGTATAAAAAAAATGAAGGTTTCAAAGGTAACGAGATGCCAAAAATAAGTGAATGAGGATAGGTGCAATATTTTCGGAGATGTACAGAATTTCAAGAATGAAAGAATTTCATGAAAAAGAATGTCATGTCTAATTTTAAATAAGAAAGTTGTTAATGAATGCGCAAAAATGAAACAACTGTATATACAAAAATAAAATAATTAAAAACTATTTACTAAATTATGAAATTTTAGTACTTGATTTTTTTTCATGGCTCCTACAGTTTTCCAGGTAAAGCAGAGGGTCATCTCTCGATGGCCACCCTGTACTTATACCCTCATCATGTAATTTTGGTAATTCCTGTACTGCTTAGATAATTTTAGAAAATAACGGTAATTGGAGCAGTAATTATATAATTTTAACGATATTGTTTGCAATTGTGAATTATTTTTTCATCAAAGGTACACATAAAATTACTCGTGTCACACCCCTCGTTTGGGTCGGAAGTCCGGCACTCGGAGCTAGGTCACCTAAGGGCTAGGACCTCCAGCATTATAGCTAAGGATGGATATTCGATTGGATTGGAAACAAGAAGTAGTAAAAATAAAGACAGTGACAACCCTTTGCAATAATTTGACATAGGACGTCATGACGTCACCGAGACGTCACTTTCGGCGGATAACGTCACCAGGTCAAAGTTGCCACTGCTAAGAAAAGCGGCCAAAACTGTAAAACTGGAAGGGATCTCCAGATTAGCTCGCTGCCTCTACCATTTACAACAGTTGAAACATGATTGTTGTGCTTTCCTACCTCTCTTGCACTTCCATACCCTCTTTAGAACGGCTTTTACAACTGTCAGTAAAACTTCAGCTATAAGTTTAAACTCCAGTTCGTCGTACATTGTCTACCTGTCAAAATCTTTATCTTCAAACTAAAGTTTAAAGGAAACACTGGGCCTTAGGGTGACTTTTACAACTATCAGGAAAACTTCAGTTTGAAGTTAAAACACCAGATATGACGTAAATTGCATTGTTAATCTGAAAGAAATCTGATAGATTAATAATACAATTTACGTCATATCTGGTGTTTTAACTTCAAACTGAAGTTTTACTTGAACTTGTAAAAGTCGCCCTTAGTAGTTTAACCGGAACTCTATGAAAGTAACAGCTTTCAACGATGTAACTATTCATACGTCATAACTATCAAAATTTTTTGTGCAACACAACAATCATGGACGTGATTTCAGGCAAAATAGCCATCGTAACAGGAGGTGCCTCCGGTATCGGAGCGGCCTACGTGAAACGCCTGTTCAAAAGCGGCATGAAGGGCTGTACAATAGCAGATGTCGACGATCAGGGTGAGGCTACAGCCAAAGAAATAAACTGCTGCTATGGAAAAAACAAGGCGATTTTCGTAAGGGCGGACGTCTCGGACCAAAAACAATTTGAAAACGTTTTCATTGAGACTATGAAGAAGTTTCAGCGGCTAGACGTGTTGGTTAACAACGCTGGTATAGCCAGTGAAAAAGCCTGGAGGAAATTGATTGACATAAATGCTGCTGCGACTGTGAGTGGGTCTCTTCTTGGTATTAAATTCATGGGCAAGAATAATGGACATCGAGGAGGGACTATAGTGAACACTTCTTCAATTGGAGGGCTAATGCCGCTACTTGGCTTTCCGGTCTATACAGGCACCAAGCATTTTGTAATAGGCTTCACCAGATCGATAGGATCCAAATTTTGGTACGATCTTACTGGCATTAGATTCATGACCATTTGTCCAGGGGTCACATTCACGAAAATGGCAGAACCACGAGGAATAGAAAAAGGTGCGCTTGAAGGGTTTGAAGGATTGGGACGGTATGCAGCCAGCCACATACAGAGTCTCGAGACCCAGACTGCAGAAGAAGTGGCCGACAGTTTGAATGTGATGCTTAATCAAGGGGAAAATGGTAGCATTTGGGTTAGTCAAGGCAACGATCCTGTTTACCAAGTAGAGATTCCTAAAATACACGACATGAGGATCACAAATATATGCGATCCTTTATGAAGTGCTATGCAAGCAATGCAGTAATAATGTTTCATGAGGGGCTTTTTTTGCTTTGCTGGCTAAACGTTGCGCTTTTATCAGTGAATAGTAATGTCTTTGTTTGTGTAAGTAAACATAAAATAATGTTATAGGAATTTGTCTTTTCTATATTCCTTGAATAAGTGTTGTTAGCTTACCAAAACGTAGCAGACGATAGTGGGAACGCATCTTCTCTTGGGTTGGGCTTTCTCGTCGTTTTGGCTCCGCCATCCATGGCGACTTTTCACTTTGCTCTGCGAGGCATAAATCTAAAACAAAAAAAACAGAACTAACAAAATGACCTACTATAATCGTTCAGTTAAGAGGTTCGCTTGGCTATTGACCCAAGATGTATTAATTTTGTTTACAGCGTGCAGCCCTAAGTTCTAATCTTAAGTGCTAAGCCAAACAAGAAATAAGTAGGTAATACAAATAATGAAGAGTTTTCGGAAAAGAAAAACAAAAAAATTGTTGAAAATGAGGCTTTGTGTAGATTGTCCGTTGGAAAATATTATTGCGAACTCAGGGTTCAATAATTCCAGTGTACCGGTTTAACACGAAAACACCATTTACTTATCCCACAAATACACACAAGTACCATTCGACTACTAAATAACTCACTACTTAACACTTTATCGCCTTCTATTATCGTTTGGTACTTTAGTTTACCTATAGCTCGATTAAATAAGACTACAACTAACGGCGGCACTATTCGCATTTTATACAAAATCCTAAAAATACAGAAAAGCCTAAAACATTTTTAGAAGAAAAATAAAAAAAGATAAGAGACATAAAAAAAAGTCGTAGGTAACTGCGTTCTAAATAAATGGAGGAATAAATCACTCGTGACAATCCCCACGGTCACAACGCCGCAGCGCCCGGATAGGCCGCGAGCCGCGAATGTCCAACCTCCAATGTCGCTCCGCCTCCACAGCCGCCGCTCACGGTAACAGTACGTAACTTTAATTTTTTTTGTAAAAAATTGTGTTTTGGTATAAAGATTTTCAGCCTATACGAACCAGAGAATTTTTAGATTTTTGTTTTACGAATAGGTACCTGGAGATCTTCTAAACACACTAACACACAACTAATAAAAGTAGTAAACAATGTTAACGATGAAAACATTCCAAATTCAAAATTTGCGAACTGAAATCCCAAAAGAAGTAAATTATTTAAAAATTTCTTCAAAAAGAGATATCTTATCCATCTAAGTGACACCCACGTATGCAACTGCTGATGCCTACATTTCAAATCACAGAACGAAATAGACGAATTCATTTCATTACCTGGCACTCTTAGCAACTTATTTCTCATTTATAATTAGGTAATTACATCTGGCTTTGGTCTGGGCCAAGTTTTGGAGTATAAAGCATAGAGACTTTACGCGCTTATCAGCGTTTGAACTATATTCATATTCCAAAGCATAATTTTTCGTCCATGGTTTAGATAAATTTGGTTAGAAGTTCGTATAATAGGTCCTAATATTCTCGGAGCTGTGGTTAAAAAACTGAAACCACTTCAAGAAAATGTTAAATATCGACACCTTATACTTTTCTAAATTTGTTGACATTTGTTATTACTTACATATTGATACAACAAAATGTTTCACTATACCCTAATTAGGTTAAATATGTGTACAATGAAGAACGAGGCAAGAATCGATAATTTTATCAGTATACCCGTTTTTCTATGGGTAATGAAATGCCTTATCGCATTTTAATTAATATGACACGCTTCAGTAACCTGCATTAATCTGGCAAAAAATGTTAAAAACAATGGCAATGTTAAGGTCGAAAGACGCATTTACGAGTTTATCTGCATGATTTTGCAACTTGGGAGTAATAGCCTTGAGGTGACTGTTTCTGAAAGGACATTTATAGTTGTGTGGCATTGTCACGAATAAGATAGATAGGTAAAAAGGACTGCTCTTTTTAAAGCTATGTATAATAAGTTTGGTGACGAAACAAAAATTCCGTAAACTGACTAATTGGTTCTTATTGCAGTGCAGGATTTATCGTCATCTAAAACACTAATAAATATCTAGTAAGTGATTTAATAAGTCCTTACAAAGCATTATTTAATTACTTTTCCAGCAAATTAACTTTAAATTTTATTACGATTACGCACCTATTACCCATTCACGTTTTTTGTCATCTAGTTACCTTTAAAACCTTCATTTTTTTATACCCATCTCCTTTTAGCATGTCTTGGGAATATAGGATAAAAATGTCAAAGTCAATTTTTCAATGCCTACTTGACGACAATAATAAGTGAATGACTTATACACTCTGCAACTGAAAGGTCAAAAAACGGTGCCAGTTAGGCATCAAAAAATAAATCCGAATTTATTTCTAAAAGTGAGGAGTGAGGTTGAGGCACTGACTTCTTGGAAATCAAACGCCTCAAGGCAACTTTTACGGTTTCTTTTAGGGTTTCCCAACAACGGGCATGCTAACCTTACGCTTTTTTTAGATTTTTTTTAAATACATTTTTGCCCCATATATAAGAATGTAAAACAATTTCCAATAAAAAAAGATACAAAACATAGTAGTAATTCACATAGCAATTTGCAACATAGTTGCTAAAAGTAAATAAACAATAAATCACCGGCAGTGTAAACTATTCACATGGCAATTTAAACATGTTGGTCACTCCTACCTACCACGAAAAAAATTAATGTAACCGCAAAATATACTGGTCGCTTAGCGCTTCCCAATATTGCGTAATATTGGCCAGTACTTGTGGGTAAATTAAAACGGGAATCAGCAGGCTAAACTCCCGAAACATCCATGCATTCCGGCTACAAAACCGTACTCACCTATGGGAAAAACTTTACACAAATTTTAACCAACGATCATCGAATACACACAAACATTATGGATTTTTAAGTGGACACTGTATGTTATTTGAATGGGATAGAAAACGAAACTTTTTAGCACGCGACCGCCAAAAACCACAAATGCCGCCGGCTTGACTGGGTCGTCCGTCGTTCCCGCTATAGGTTGCCTGCCAGCGTAAATTTCCAATACACATAGAGAGGATCTAGATCGTCATTGAATTATTTTCCTTTACATGCGCAAATTTCAAGGTTTCTCCTCGTTTTTAAAGTGATACTTTTTGAAACTACCCGGTACGCTGACCAAAGCTCTTTAGCAACTCTTGGTTACCCTGGTTACCGAGAGGGCGGCGACATCTAGAGAGCAAAAGCGGAAACTACTAAACTAGTTTGCAAAGCGACCTTCTTCAGTTAAAATTCAATAGAACTTGCTGTTTTGGTTAACAAAAAGCACAAAACACAAATGAAGGCAAAAAAAAGGTCCAGTGTAGAATAGTTTCTTGGTTTAAACGCACTGAAATTCTGTGAAAACTAAAAAAAAGCTGACAAAGAAAGAAGACAACAAATGGAAGTAGTTGTTCCGCATGTTCAAAGAGGGCGCGATGGAAACATAACCAAGTTAATGAAATACAAAATATTGAAGAATTTCAAATAAACCTAGTATTTTGCTACATAAAATTCAAACCAATATGCTAATAAATCAAGGATCTAGTAAACTAATAAATCAATCTAGTATTTGCTACAAATAATGAGCGACTGTATAGGCTATAAAGACTTCAAAATTATATGCAAAATTCACTATACCTTGAACATGTTCTTGCTCTGCGATTTTCTCATTTTTTCATCCTTCCTCTGTTTCAGGGCACGAAACGATGCGAATGACTTTACTTATGTATATTATTTAATAATATCTAGTACTAAATACAATGGGATAATTAAAATAAAAAAATCTTGAAACATATCAAATTCTAAATGCCGGTACTCGTTCCAAACAAAAGAAAGCGTCCCAAAACAAACAGGAACAGGACAGGAAGAAGCTTGGATGCTTAGGTTAAATTTTTGAAGCCGCTGATTGGTCAAAAACTTTTATTGCGTTATTTCATTGGCCAAAACTTCCCAATACCTCCACTTCCACAAGTAACGATAGAAACAAAAGAATACTATTTAAATTATTTGATAATTTTGTCCCTGGAGGGCGCCATTACCTTTAATGTGTAGACAATATATGTCCTATTCTTCCCTATGTAAAAGAGAAAGAAAAAATTGACGTACTTCTTTTATTGACTTTTGTTTAATGACTTTTGAGTTTGAGGTTAGGCCGTTGTTTATGTTGTTAAAATGTTTATCATTGTCCAAATCAATGTTTAATTTTCGTTTTTTTCACGTTTATTAGTAATTTTGAGAATTGTATTTTGTCATGTTTAGTCGCAAGGATCAGCTTCTTCGAAAAACCGGCGAAACTGGTGTCGGACGTTACGAATTCCTCAAGCAACTCATCACTGAATTTACCACTACAAAATCTCATGGTAAGTGAGGTTTTTTGCTTTCAACTGCTTTTATTTCCAAAATGTGATTCTTCTCACTATTCACTCTTTCCCCCTTATAGAGTCCTAAATAGCAGGCACCTAAAACCACTGTGCTTTTCTCTTGGCTTTTCTGCTTCACAGCAAACTGTAATGTCTCCATTGTTTTCTAGGAATTAAAAGATTTTGAGGACCCTACGATAAAAGTACAGAGGAATTTAGCCCTGATCTCTTGAGAGCCATAGAATATAAACTCTTAGATTACTTTCTAGGTAGGTATTGAGCTTGCAGCAGTTTTTACCTATTGGTACAAAATTAATTACAAGTAAAGGGCTCAAAACATTCTTTGGGTAATTTTGAAATATCAGGGGTATCCAAAAATACCCCTTTTTTGTTCAAAATATTGTATCTTGGAAATACTGTTTTTTTGGTCATTGTGGATAGTACTGTACAGTTCAACTTTGATAGTCTGAACAAACATTGTTCTGACATATGTTCAGAGGTGTCCAGATTATATTAGATTGATTTAAAACCTTTATTTCAACAAACAAAGAGAGTTCTGCAATTCGCATGAGTTCCTTAAAAACACTTTTAACACGAAAACCATACAATATTTTTTATACAAACGCATTAAAACTTTTAATGGTTTTTGTATTTGAGAGATATTTTTCCCCTAAACAGTCAAACCTGTTTCATTCCTCAATAATTCCATGACCATTGTTGCTCTCTTCATTATAAAGAAAAACGTTGTTTGAAAGCTGTCATCAAATATAAAATAACAACTTTGTGCGTTTAATGTTTGGTTGTCAGTATCAATTTCGTCGCAAAAATGGAAGAAAGTGCTATGGAATGAATCGGTGCTGCTGCAAGAAGAGCCACTTTCAACCTACTACCAATGAAGTCCGGACAACAGTATGAGAATGCATATAAAAAGATTTTGCAGTGGTGTGAAGGAAAAGGCGTCTCTAGTAAATACACTAAAAATGTTTTGCTGGCCTATTTTAAGGAACGATCCCAGGTCTGGAGAACAGGACGTGGATAGTACCAAGTACTTTAAACTCATTGCTTTTTTAAAGGGACAAGGGGAGGGCTATCAGCCTAAAAAGTCTAAAATTTTAACTAGCAACCAAATTGATCACTTCCTCAATGAAGCACCCAAGGACAAATATTTCATGATGAAAGTGACAAAAATATTTGGCATATTTGGGGCCAGCAGGAGGGAGGGGCACTGCCAATTAAGGGTGGATAACATAGAAGACAGTGGAAATTCCTTAATAGTAAACATTTGTGACACAATATTGAAGGTACCAAGAACTTTTACCAGATTTGAACACTGTTATGTGCAATATTATAGAAAGTATACGGCTCTTCGTCCAGCAGACACCCAACATCATCGACTCTTCATGAAATACTCCAACAACAAGTGTTCGAAAAAACCCACTTAGAATTAAATCCTGGCAAGCAATCACCTACAGCTGAAGATATGCGGTAAGAAACCTCGTACGATGAACATTGAAAAAGACTTTGAATTTAGTTTAATAGAATTTTACTTGCATGATTCTTTGTACACAGTAATATGTTGCTACAGGTCTCCAAGTGGAAACTTTGACGTTTTCCTGAAGGGGCTATCTGACCTAACACATGAAATCTTTACAACATTTAAATTTATTATTATAGCAGGCGATTTTAACGTTAACTTTATGGACAATGCAGACAGAAATGTCGCTGATATAAACCACTTGTTGGGTACTTTTGGTATATACTCTCATGTCCAGGGGTATACAAGAGTGACTGCTAGTTCCAGGTCGCAGCTGGATAATATTTTTTCAAATATAAATCCACGTAATGCTAAACCCCACATTCACATCAAGCATATCTCCGACCACTATGGCCAAATTATCAGTGTCAAAACTGACAGAACTAGCCCATCTACTGCGTTCCGGGAAGGAAGACATTTCACCGAAGAAAACATTCTGTTATTCAATAATTTGCTATTCACTGAATCGTGGAATGAAATCCTTTCAGGAACTGGTATCAATGAGATGTACAAATTTTTTTATAATACGTTTCTATACTATTTTAATCAAGCTTTTTCGATGAAAACAAGCAGGGTAAGAACTGGTAGACCCAGCTGGATCACTAGAGAAATCAAAAACTATTCAACCTATATGAAAGATCTTTATGTTTGGGCCAAACAAACCCAATCTCCAGTTCACTATGAGAATTATAAGCAGGAGAAAAAAGTCTATCGTCAATACCTATCTTCCTTTTATAAATCTATAAATGACAGTAAAATTACTTCATCCAGCAACAAAACTAAAACATCGTGGTCCCTAATACATTCTGAATCTAATAAAGTCAAAAACCTCAAACCTATAAACTTAGAATCAAATGGTGAGCTAGTCACAGATACTACCAAAATAGCCAGTATGTTAGCAGAATTCTTCACATTAGGAAAGCCTCAAATCCCTCCAAATGCAACATCCATTGCCAACCTGAATATCCCTACACACTTCTTGGAGCCAACCGACCCCAATGAAGTTTTTCGAATAATTATGAATCTTCCAAATAAATTCTCTGCTGGACTAGACGAAGTTCCCACATATGTGCTCAAATCCATAGCTCAGGCCGTGATTGCTCCCCTCAGCTCCTTAATAAATGAGTGTCTCAGCTCTCATATATTTCCATCAGCTCTCAAAGATGCTATGCTAGTACCTGTTTTTAAAAAAGGGGACCCTCTGAATAAGGAAAGCTACAGACCAATATCTCTTCTGTCATCTTTTTCAAAGGTCTTTGAAAGAGTCATCTACAATAGAATTATGAATTATTTAATCCGTTTCCGGGTTCTGAAGGATTGTCAATTTGGGTTTCGACCGGGGAAATCCACTGACATGGCAATATTTAGTACTATGAAGTATATTACTCAAATGCTAGACCAAAAAAAATTAGTCGCCGGGCTCTATTTCGATCTTTCGAAGGCCTTTGACATGGTGGACCATGAAATATTATTAAATAAACTACCTAATTATGGGATAAGAGGTGCAGCGCTGGCCCTTATTCGATCCTACTTAAATGAAAGAAAACAGAGCGTCCGCATTAAGAATACAGAAAATAGACTTTATTTCTCCAGTCCTAATACAATCGAAAGGGGTGTCCCTCAGGGCTCCATACTGGGTCCACTCTTGTTCCTTCTCTATGCCAATGACCTAAATGAGGGTTTTGGCTCAAACATGACATGTCAGTACGCAGATGACACATCTGTCGTCGTGGCATCCGATAGTCTCGGAGAGCTCTCATTGCGTTCCTCGCGGGTGGCGGAGACGATGGACCAATGGTGCACAGATAATAATCTGACACTAAACACGACTAAAACCGGCCTACTTGTCTTCAACCGTACTGTAGGTACGGTTGGTGACTCTCTCTATGTGCGTCTCAGGGGAAGGTCCATCCCAACTGCAGCTGCAGTAAACTTCTTGGGTGTACAGCTCGATCAAACTTTGAGTTTTGAGACGCACATAAGGCATTTGCTGAGACGTCTGAGTAACCTTTGCTGTCTTATTCGAAGACTGAGACATGTTGTCTCCTTTGATGTCCTGAAATTGCTGTACTTTGCCAAAGTGCAATCAATATTATCTTATGGACTGACTTTTTGGGGCTCTTCGACCCAAGCAATAAGAGTGTTCCGAATGCAAAAAAGGATTATACGATGTCTTCTATATCTACATCCTAGAACCTCCTGCAGCACCCTGTTTGGCCAGTTGGGTATGCTAACCTTGCCTTCACTTTATTTTCAATCACTAGTCATGTTTGTAAAAAGAAATAGTAACCAATTTGATACTAACAACAGCAGATATGCAAATGATATGTCCATAATAACTCGGAATGGACAGGCACTCGCAATACCTTCACACACTACCGCATTCTTTACAAAAGGCCCCCACTACAGAGCTATAAAAGCTTTTAATTCAATGCCAAATGACATTAAAGAAATTGGGTCAGATAAGCTCTTCAAAGAAAGAGTCAAGGCATGGCTTCACCAGAAGTGTTTTTATACGTTTACCTTTAATGATAATTAATTTTTTTTTAGTTAGTTTTTTGATATCTAAAAACTGTTCTTTTTGACGTTGCTTGTCACAGGGTGATATTGATGGCAATAAATGATTTATTATTATTATTATTATTATTAATAGTATCAGTAAAATTCCTAGTGTCATTGCAGATTTTGTACAGCTTCCAAACTCTAAGAGCTTTATTCTGGTCACTGTTTTCACCGTTCTTCGGCTACCCTCCTAGCAGATTCCGGAGCAAATCTTACCACAATCAAAAGACATGGGGGGTGGAAATCTTCTACAGTCGCGGCAGGATACATTTGAAGACTCAATACAAAACAAAAACATCATTGTTCAGAGCTTCTTCCATCGTCTACTATTCACGTACCTGCTACGAGTGGTAATGTCGCTGTTACAAATAATTCTAATATTTGTAACAGGTGGCAAAGCAGTGAGGAGACTTGAAGGAATTAATGTTTCTAATTGTTGCAATTTTTCTATAAATATTAATGTTAACAATGAGTAATAAGTATTAAAATGTCACCTCAGGTTAGCTTTGAGTTGCTCAAGTAAAAGAATGGAGCAAAAAAATTGTCATCTCTTTTTATTTCTTACTTTTTTTGTCAAAAACTCAGAGCCTGTAGACTAACATGAACACCTTGATGTACCTACATGTACCTAATACATTGAGTTTTACTGATAATGACTCGAATCATAGTATTACTATAAGCTATTTTAAGGTTCTTTATGTCAATTCAAATCATAGCAAATCAAATTATGCTTTATGGTCTGCTTCATATTGTTAAATTGACAAAGCTTCTTAAAGTAAATTTAGTAGGTACACAAAACAAAATATGTCACAATAACGAAACACAGTCACTACCACATTGATACATGTTAAAACTTAAAAACTATATTGATGTAAAACAGTAAAATATTCTTTGTGTAAGTTATATATCTGGTGCTGGTCCAGGATGAATTTGTAAATTCAATGCCGGCCGGCAACCCCACGATAAGAATGTGTACTTGCATGAGCCTAAAGTAAAAATGGCCTCCTAATATGTACCCTCGAAAAATTCGTCAACAGAGTAGAAGGAATGCTCTATCAGAAGCTTCCTCGCAGAGCCCCTGAAACGCCCCGCATCCCTCAGACTTCGAAGAGTAAGGGGTAAATTATTAAATATAGTTCTGCTTCGATATATCACAGAATCTCTAGTCTGAGCGGTTAAAGGAATCGACAGGGAAACCACATGCAACGACCGAATTCCGCTCTGGTTGGGCTTCCGAATCTGTACCCGATACCTTGCATGTACCATGCACGCTGTCTCTAAAATGCACAATGACGCCAATGTCAGGAGACCTTGGGAACGAAACAACTGCCTACAAGACTTGCAAGGCCCCGCACCACAAAGACAGCGTACTGCTCGCTTCTGCAGCACAAAAACCGAACCAAACGGACGCCATGAACGATTTCCCCAAAAACAGATGCCACATCTCAGGTGGGACTCAAAGCAAAATACGCATTTCTGGTTACTGTAACGCCTAACTGAGCTCTACTGACCCGAAGATTCATCATGAGGAAAGCTTTGCTCTCCGGGATTTGATGTGGGCATCAAACTTCAACCCATGGTCCATAAGTAGCCCCAAAGATCAATTCTCCCTCACTCTCGCTATGTCTCTGCCATCCAAGGTCAAATCAATGTCACCTTGAAATTGATAATTGATTAGCAATACACCACCTTTTTATTACAGTTATATCTTCATGCAGTCTGCTTCCAAGTAACTGGTTATCCCCCCCCCCCCCCCATCCACACAAAATGGTTTCATCGTTCCGTATCAGGAACAAAAGAGGCCCTAAAACTGATCCATGTGGAACTCCCCTTGCAACCTCCAGACTGCATGAGATTGCACCATCGTATTGTAGGCGTTGAGAGCACATCCTCTGACCCCATACGGCTCCAACTTGAAAATGAGGATATTGTGGTTGACACAATCAAACGCTTTGGAGAGGTCACAAAAAAGGGCCACAGCCCAGTCTCCACTGTTGAAGGCAAAGAAAAGAGACTCAAGCATCGTTTGTAGCAGTGGATGATCTGAAGCCAAATTGATTCTCACTTAGCATTTTATTTCTCTCCAGATAAAACAGCATTCCAGATTTTACCAACTTCTCCACAATTTTAGACAGGGTATAGGCAGTATCGTGATAGGCCTGAATGCCGATAGGTCATCCTTGTCGCCGCCCTTGAAGCTCTGAACCACCGTGGCCCTTTTCAAGCATTCCGGGAATATGCCCTTTAGAGACATGCTTATGGCCTCGCCAAGTATCTGCAGTATGCGATCAGGAAGACTGGAAAATATACCCGCTGCCATACCATCCCAGCCCATAGATTTTTTATTTTGTTTATGTTTTTTTATTACTTACGGGGGGGCCTAAGTATGGCGTTCTGCCATATCTTTGATATAGTTTTCTGGGTGGTTCAGAGTAGGTATTTAAGTCTGTTTAATTAATGGAACTTTCTGTACCGCTTTATCATTGTAATTCAGACTGTAATGTTTTGCACTGATTCACTATTACGTTCTCCTGCCTGCAACCACTTCGGTGTTTCGTGATTTTTGGTAAAATCCGACATATTTACTCAGTCCAGAAGCTCAGTTGTCTTAAGTAATTGATAAGGAGTGGCTGGATAAAATTTTGTCAACAGGGGTAAAAGTGCATTTTGCTTCAAACTGTCAGTTTTGAGAAACGTCTCGTTCTGAAGAAAAACAGGAAAAAAAAAACAAATTCTAAAGTTATTTTCAAATTGACCAAGGGAGAAGGGGTATTAGTAATTTGAGAAAAAATTTTGACCTCCCGTAATATTAAAACATTTGGAGTGAATCTAACTGTTTTCGACCTCTTTCACCTCCCAGCAACGAAAGTCCCGTAGGATGCTCCCCTTTGGTGCTCGATTTTTAGGGACTTATAATCGGCTTTTTTGCCGCTTAAAAAAATCACTTTTGGGGCTTATTTCACTCGAATTAAGTGTGTTACGTTCTTAGCACATTGCATTCCAGGACAAAAACAGGAAGAAAAGTCTAAATGAATATTTTTTTTCAAATTGGCCAAAAATAGGAGGTATTACTTCTTTTTTTTCTCAATTTTTAAATTTGACTACTTGTAAGTTTAGAACGATTGGACCGATTGGAGTGAGTCCAACTGCTTTTTGATCTTGTTGATGTCCTCTTTCACCTGCCACTAACGGAAGTGCTATAGGTGCAGTATTTTCGGATATAGAGCTCTTTGATGGTCGACTTCTAGGTACTTTTAAAATCGACTTTTCTCTCATTTACCCGAATTTCCATCTCCTACCATTTTCGAAATCCCCGTACTTCTCTCAGACAGAATTATACTAATAGCATTTCGACATCGAAATTTTGCGGTAAAAATTGTCAACTAGTCCTATACGAAACATAAAGAAGTCAGCGCCGTTTGAAATTAACTTCGATGTCAAAATGCAGTTAGAATCGGCTCAAAAAAAATAATCTTAGAAACTATTTTTTTTGCCTAAGATCCTTACTCTTTCTTCTCTTTTCACCCTATTCCAAATTCCTCATTTTCACCTCCCGTTACAACATGCCTATTTTAGTAATCAAGCGAAATTATGTCAATTTCAGATGCCCGAAAGCAGACTTTAGCCAATCTAGCCAACTTCTCCTACGATCCAATCAACTACGACTACATCAAGCAGCTTCACATAATCGATTTATTCCTCGCTCAACTCTCTCAAGACTCCGAGGAACTGATTCACTTCGCTTTAGCCGGATTGTGCAATTTATGCTGTGGTAACTAAAATTTCCTTTTGCTCTGGCAATTGGGGGATTAAACGTAGTTTTTGGTTCCAGATCCAGAGTGCAGAGATTATATTATAAGTTTAAACGGGGTAGTTTTAATAACGCAATATTTAGGACATCACAACGAGGAAATAGCGCTGAACGCTCTGACGACGCTCTTTTATCTGTTTGATGGTGGTGCCACACCGCTGTCTAAGGTTATTGTAGAGAAAGTATCCAAGTATAAGGACCATGTTGACCCCAGGCTTAGCAATTTGGCCGAAGTGTTCATGGAAACATATTTTCCGGCAGATTTCCAAAAAAACTAATCATTTTTCCACTTTTCAAGTCGGCGATCAGGCCTCCATTACCAAGAAGATCACTGCCCAAGAGGTGCAGGCTTTCGCACAGCTTAGTGGAGATTTAAATCCGGTGCATTCATCGACCCATCAAGAGAGGGCGCTGGTACATGGTGCGTATTTAAATTCTTTGGTATCGTGTGTAATGGGCACGAAGCTTCCGGGTCCCGGTACTTTGGTTATTGAGCAGACATTAAGTTTCCCCAACAAGTGTTTTGTTGATGATACCGTCATTATCACAGTTCGCATTCTAGAGGCCCGCAAAATTATTAAAGTCACTTTCGACTGTATCGCACAGCCGGGGGATAGAAAGGTTTTGTTTGGGGATGCCCGATTAGTAATAGACCGGACTTTCTGCATGTAGATAAATTTAGCAATTTGTTATTATTACCTGTTTTTCTATTGTATGTTTTTTTTTGAGCAATATTACATGAGTGCCCAATGAAGTAAAACTAAATTTAAATTGGTTTTTTAGCTATCTAGCGTTGAAACATTAATATAGGCCACCCGTGTAACTGTATTTAGTATTTATACGTGAAGAACGGAAATCTAGTCCTAAGCTGCAGGAACCGGCCAATTAAAGCTCTTCTCCTTTTTCTGGGAAAGTTTTTGCGGACATTCTTTGCCACCACCCGACCGTTATCGACCAAAAACAGTTTATCTATTAGCGTTGTTGGTTTTAATAAACACGAAGAGATAGTGTTTGCTGCCTGTTATCTAACCACCCAAGGGGTTGGGGTGTAGGTACCCTATGCACATACTGCTGCCTGATTCATGGGACATCAGCCAAAGATACCGTTTTTTGAACAACGAGGACAGGAAAAAATTGAAATGGGTTTGCTACTCAGTATCCCAGAAGCGCATTGACTTTACAATGGTCATCGTCCGACAAGATAGGCCCTCTTCTTTGTGCAATGTTGCCGTGCCCTCGTTTTTATGTGATGGGATTTAAAAAAAAAATTGTTTGTCGTAATGATGTTGAAAGTTGCTAGCAAAGTTTTTTTGAGCGAGGGCTCAAAAGTTTCAATAAAACACTCTAAATGCAATTTTAAGGTTTGCCCAGAAAAAGCATTTTTTTGAGTTTCTGAAAGTTTTCTGAATGGATGTGGATGTTTTTCCAAAAGGTTTCAACAATAATTGTAGAATATCCGGTTTTTGAACAGTATTTTGAGTTCTTCGCAGATTTGCCTTGTAAATAGCAGTGATGAGATGTTCATAATATTCTATTTGAGCATATTATTATGAAGTTCGTTTACAAGCTCTTGCCTCCACCTTTAAAAACGTATTTTTTGTCTCTGAGAGTTTAGGTTTGTTGAGGTGAGTTAATCTTAGGATCCATTCCACCATGTCCAAAGTTGCTATTTTTAAATTATTTTTAGGTTGTCCGTTTGTCACCTAAGCATTTACTTCATTTATTGACCTAAAACCTTATAAAAATTGCAGTTAAGAAGATTGTGAAGAAGTATGACGCCATTTTGCAGAAAATTTGTAAATGTTGTTATTCAACTTTTTGTGTTTTTATTTTTTTGCTTTGTAGGATATTACAGAAAGGTGATTTCTTATGTACAAATTCTCGATAGTGAAAAAAAACTGACTCAAACTATACACCTTTACCAATCGCTATAACACTTCTTTAATAGGAAACTCGTTTTGTGTGTTTCACTTTGTTTTACCTGCTCCCTGGAGAGAATATTCTAATCCACGATTATTCATATCTTATGAATAGTTACTGAAGTAATCATTGACTAACGAGTACTATCTCCTTCACTTATTCTTCGAAAACTCAATTTTTTCAGTTTTTTCAAAAATAATTCTCCAAAAAATTCTTTGAAAGAAGATTGGTAGTGGCAAGAGTACATTTAGTACAGTTCATTTAGTTCGAAACCAGCCTCCCTAAATAACTCTTTAATTGCAAAGAATGACATGTAGTTTCTTGAAACGATTTCCTCAAAATTACTTTGGTGATAATAGTGAAAATTTTAATCAACTTTTTGCATATGTGAATTCAATGAATAACAAATTTCAGAGTTTTGGACAAAATGTAAATTAATTTTTGCAAATTTTGTTACTCAAATTGCAGGTTGAAGTTACATTTGTAGGTTCAACTTGCAATGTGAATTTACAATTCTCAGGCCAAGTGACAGTCGTAGATTCAAATTTCAATTGAACGTTCAAGTTATATGTGATAGTTCAAATTACTACTGTTAATTCAAGTTACAATAATTGTAGACTGAAGTTGCAATGGAATGTCTCAAGTTACAAGTGCAGGTTTAATTTACAATAAGTGTTAAAGTAGTTGTAACTTTAATATACAATGAAGATTTGTACACGCAATTATAACTTATACATTCAATTGTAACTTTAACCTATTTTACCATACAATTGCAACATACAATTGTGTTGAAATTGTAGGTTCAAGTTACAAGTTTTGTTTTACAATTGTAGGTTAATTTGTTAGTTCAAGTTACATTTATGGGTTTAAGTTTCAATTGAAGGTTCAAGTTACAATAATGGTAGGTTCCAGTCCAAGTTAAAATTGTAGATTGAAGTTATAATGCTAGTTTTAACTGACACTTATAGGTTCACGTTACAATTATTGGAAGTACAAATTGTAGTTACATTTGTTAGTTTAATATACAAATGTAACTTGAACCGACAATAGCAACTTGTATGTACAATTGTAACTTAAATTTATAATTATCACCTCAATCTAGAATAATTGTAACTTTAACTTATTTGAACTTAACCCAAAGTTATAACTTTAATCTTAAAATTATAGGTTCAGCTTACATCTGTTTCTACAAGTGACAATTTAATATACAAATATAACTTGAACACGCAATTGTAACTTGTACATTCAATGTTAACTTAAATCTACATATATAACCCCAATCTAGAATAATTGTATCTTTAACCTATTTTAACATACAATTACAACATTCAACATACAATTGTGTTGAAATTGTAGGTTCAAGTTACAATTGTAAGTGAATTTGAAGTTACAATTATTGTAGGTTCAAGTTATAATTGTAGGTTAATTTGTTAGTTCAAGTTACATTTGTGGGTTTAAGTTTCAATTAAAGATTCAAGTTACAATAATGGTAGGTTCCAGTTCAAGTTAAAATTGTAGATTGAAGTTATAGGTCTAGTTTTAACTGACTCTTATAAGTTCACGTTACAATTATTGTAAGTATAAATTGTAGTTACATTTGTTAGTTCAAGTTTAAATTGTAGATTCAAATTTTAATTGAAAGTTCAAATTATTATGAGTTCAAGTTACATATTAAAGTAATTTTAACTTAAAAATACAAATGTAACTTGAACAGACAGTAGCAACTTGCAGGTACAATTGTAACTTAACCTGAAGTTAAAACATTAATCTTAAAATTATATGTTCAACTTACATTTGTTTGTACAAGTCACAATTGTATTTTCAAGTTTCATTGAAGGTTCAAGTTTAAATTTAAGTACCGATTGTTCAGACAAGTCACACTTGTAGTTTCAAGTTACATGTGATAGTTCAAATTACAATTGTAAGTTTAAGTTACATTAATTGTAGGTTAAAGTTACAATTATGCGTTCAAGTTAAATGTGTACGTTCAAGTTTCAATTGTTAATTCAAGTTACAATAATGGTCGATTGAAGTTGCAGTGGTATATTCAAGTTATAAGTTCAAGTTCAAGTAGCAATTATTGAAGATAATTGTAAGCCTAATATACAACTGTAACTTGAGCACAGAATTGCAACTTGTACCGACAATTATAACCTCCATCTGGAATAAATGTAATTTTACTCTATTTGATTACAATTGTTCCTGCAAGTTACACATGTGGGTTCAAGTTACATGTGATAGTTCAAATTACAATTGTAAGTTGAAGTTATATTAATTGTAGATTAAAGTTACAATTTTGCGTTGAAGTTAAAAGTGTAGGTTCAAGTTACAATTGTTAATTCAAGTTACAATAATGGTCGATTGAAGTTGCAATGGTATGTTCAAGTTATAAGTTCATAAGTTGTAATTATTGAAGATAATTGTAACCCCTAATATACAATTGTAACTTGAGCACAGAATTGCAACTTGTACCTACAATTATAACCTCAATCTAAAATAATTGTAATTTTACTCTATTTGATTACAATTGCTCGTGCAAGTTACATATGTGGGTTCAAGTTACATGTGATAGTTGAAATTATAGTTGTAAGTTTAAGTTACATTAATTGTAGATTAAAGTTACAATTGTGTGTTCAAGTTAAAAGTGTAGGTTCAAGTTAGAATTGTTAATTCTAGTTACAATAATGGTCAATTGAAGTTGCAATGGTATGTTCAAGTTACAAGTGAAAGCTCAAGTTTCAATTATTGAAGATAATTGTAACCCTAATATACAATTGTAACTTGACTACAGAATTGCAACTTGTACCTGCAATTATAACCTCAATCTAGAATAATTGTAATTTTAATATATTTGATTACACATGTTCGTGCAAGTTACACATGTTGGTTCTTAACTACAATTGTAAGTTAAAGTTACATTACTTGTAGATTAAAGTTACAATTAGTCGTTCAAGTTAAAAGTGTAGGTTCAAAGTTATAATTAAGAATTGTATATACATGTTACAAGTGAAAGTTCGGGTTGCAATTATTGAAGATAATTGTAACTTTAATATACAATTGTACCTACAATTATAACTTCAATCAGTAATTGTAATTTTTATCTATTTGATTATCAATGTTCGTGCAAGTTACACATGTGGGTTGGAGTTACATCTGATAATTCAAATCACAATTGTTATGTTAACTTACAACAGTTGTAGATTAAAGCTACAATTGTTGAGGCAACTTGAACTCTAACAAATACTAACCAATTTTGGCTCTAATTCTCCAAAAATAAAAAAAAAATCAATTTTTTTGTTGTTTTGTGATTTTTTACCGATCTTAGCCCTAATCCGAACTTGAACTTTTCAAATAATCTTTAATTGATGATATGAAATGTGGAACGTTGGTATGTTTTTGGAACTTCAAACTTCCATGTTGTTTATAGGTTTGACGTTTTGGCACGAGTATATGCCTCCATCAGACTATTAGAGCTACAACGTAAAAAATACTTAATTTAAAACTTCTTCATTTAATTATATAAAGTAAAAATAGTGGTGTAAAGACGGTACATAAACAGCATCAATAGGGAATTTTTAAATTAAGTATTTTCGATGTTGTAGCTCTTTGTCTGATGAAGACACAAACTCGTGCCGAAACGTCACACCAATAAACAAAACCGAAGTTTGTGTACTTTTAGTAACCTCAACCCCATCCATCATAACTATTAATATAATTTGCATTTTTTTTTTAATTTTAATCGTTATTAAGTGATTGTGGCCCTAATTCTTATCTGAATTCCTTCAAAGCTTTTAAATTTGATTCTTTCGAGGCTTTAAGTAATTTTTTAACCACTTTTGACCCTAAGCCTAACATGAATTTGCTCAGAAACTTTTATTCTGCATTTTTGACGCTTTGAGTTTATTTACATTTTTAAACGTTTTGCGTTATTTTAAACCGTAATTTTGGATGTAAATCTTATCTGAATTTTCCCAAAAACTTATTTTTAATTTTTAGACGCTTATTTTCAGCCACTTTGGGTCTTAGTCCTAACTTGTTTTTTTTTAATTAGTATTTCTAGACGCTTTGGGTCATTTCAAGCTGATTTTGCTCCTGCTATTAAACAGCTTTTTTTCCAAAAATTTCAAGTGCCTTTTTTGACGCTTTAAGTAGGTATTTTTTAACCGATTTTGGCCCTTATCGCAACCTAAATTATTGAAAAACTTCTATTTCGTATATCTTAATACTTTAAGTCATTTTTAACTGATTTTTCAACAACTTTTTGTTGAATTTTCCTAAACACTTCAAATTTGTTTTTTTTATACGTTTAGAGTCATTTTTTATCGGTTTTGGCCTTAATCCTAACTTGACTTGTGAGATGTGAGAATAAGTGAATGAGTTATATAATGCTCGATATATACGGGGCGTTCGTTAGAAAACGTTATCTAGAAGGCTAGGAATTTTTGACAGAAAAAGATGACATGATCAAAATGGACTTTTCTTCCTTTATCTCTTTCTTTTGACATTTCACAGTCAACTAGATGACGTTTTTAAATGAACACCCCCCCTATAATCAAGACTCAGTAGTATTTATAAACTCTGACAATCAGAGTCATTAAAAAATAAAGTTTTAATTAGCGACAAATACCGCACTGCTACTTTTCGCTTCTTCCTGCAAACGCATCACGAAAGCCGACTTGGCAACATCGAGGGTACTTATAGGTGGTACTCTAGCCGAACGAGCGGGGTGACACGCACAGCAAGTACCACGGGTCGACAACCGCGAGCAACCCCGTAGCGTTGCGCTTTACAGTAGAAAGTCACATACAAGGGCGGGTCTCTTAACGATGGGCTTGGTACCACGTTACCAACTCGATATACCTACCTACCTACCTATAGCGGTCGACCTCTTTGCTCCACTTGAAAAACCGAGTTGGTATGAGGTTTTTAAACTCCGTTTTGACGTGGTGGCTAGTTTTGGTGCCTCGGGGTACCATAAAAAATAACGAAGAAGCGCTTTTTACTAATAATTGTTGTTATAACTGTTAATACGTTGCGAGGTAAAGATTCTGGGAAACTGTGCCCCAACAGGATGTTGCATAAAATATAGCTGAGTTGCAATTTTTTTTTATTGTTAAGCAAACAGTTCTCCACTTACTTTATTTCCTGAGAGGGTTAGTTAAACGATATGTTTTTTTATTTAAGCATTTTTGGTACATTTAGTGGGCAAGTAGTCCTTGCAGCAAAACTCTCTTCCTGCGGAAAAGTTGGTGGGGTGCCACTTGTCGCTGTGGTTCTTTACGAATAAATACGCTTTCTCTCGATGTACTTCCTCCCTGTCCACTGTGGCACAGATTATGTCACTGCTTTTGGGTAGATGCTTTATAATCTGCAATAAAATTCAAGCATTAAGGCAAAAATATTCCCATAGTAAAATCAGTCCAGCACCCTTTAAAAAAAAACCATCAAAGGGGTGTTTCGTTATGGTGCAAGGAGCGGTTTGTATTATTTAAAAAGACAAAAAAACCGAATCTCATTACACCCTCCATTGACCCCCGCCCACTTACCGACCGGACGTTGGGCATTTCACGAACCGTTCCCACAACCCAGATTCATTCTCTATTCATCGTTCCGGGCTGGGGTTTAAATTAGGTCTTTGTGTAGGGGTATTTTTCTTTGCTCCCCCTACATTCTTCGAGACACAAACAAACAAAAAAACTTGATGTAATCAGTGCAGGTAGCCCTACCCACCCAAAAGGAACGAGGGGATATTTAGCACCCTTCATGAATAAAACAAATTGAAGAGACCCCCGTATTTGTATGGGAAACAAGCCTTTGTGCACGTCCGTCCGGCGATTGTCGACGGTCAGTAGGGTGGATAATGAAATGCACACCCTCGGTACACCCTCCGGTCTGATGGTCAGGTGGGCCGATTCAGATTTTATTGTTTATAATAAGCAGTGGCGTAGCCCCTTACCGTCTCCAAGCACCTGTGGGTACACTGTTTATTCCCTACTGCGTTGTTCATGAAGGGGGTTTCGATTTCCTGGGTGAGAACTGGATCTCCCTTCGGTTGCGCTTTTGAGCCCTTTTTAAACTGGCTGCTGAGGAACACTCCGCAGGTGCAGGGGGTGTCTTCGGGATCCACAGTTTCCTATAAACATAATGGTTATTAATAATCACAACTCTTTTAATCGATGCGTTACCGTCGACTCATGGCTGAATTCAGAACTTGTTACATTGTTATTGATGATATCATTGGTGAGTACTGTGGCTGGTTGAACTAAATGGGGTATCAAGAGAAAGCACCCAAACACTGCTGCCTAAAAAAAGAGGCATTAACGGTTGTAATATTCAGGTCAATTTATATATTAAACTTACCCTATACATTCTCGTTCACCAATTAGCGACAATTCAAAGACTAATGCAGCATAATGAACCTGATTAATTGGGTCGGTCTAATGTGCTGGTGGAAGCACATTTTCTGGTTGTTAAAGGTAAACATTCTAAACACACGCCTTGCTTATGACATTATACAGGGCATGTGAAATTTTGTGCCATTATAATTCCTATATAATATATGTAGTTTTAAGGCCAACTGCTTCTGCAAATGTTACTTGTTTGACACCCCCAAATTTCTTGACCTTGACGGGACAACTGGTATCTATAGACGAATTAATGCCGAAAACAAAATCGCCCGAGCTTTTAAAGACCATAATGGGTTTGCGGTCACTCGGTCCTAACTTTTACTTTTCTCGACCCTTTGGTGCTTCTCGGGTGGTGAATCAACAGGTATAATTTACGAGGGGTCTGGGGCAGCGTCTGGCCGACAAAAGGGTCATTGACGGGGTTGAATTTTAATGTCCTAATTTCCGATGACTTGTCGCCTTTTTGACGAATTCCCACGCAATGTTGCATAATTTATGATGGAGGGCCAAGAAAATGGGTATATGTTTGTTTACTTGTGGGGTTGTTTCATTTAGGGCGCGATTTTTAAGAATTAGGCAGGCAAAGTTTGAATGGTTTTCTTTTCATTATTGCAAAATTTTATGGTGTTATTGCGATTATAGGTGGCTTATTGGTGGAAGAGATCTGACATTTGGCTAGTTTTCATTAATTTCATCACATATAGATGGGGTGGGCAAATTAAAAAAATTACATATAAGTTCTTCGGGCCCTCTATAGGTACATTTTTACCATCAATCAAATAAACGATAATTTCATATTTTTTTTTTAAATTTTGTTCTCTGATGATTAGCACCTTTACTACTCTTTCTTGCCACAGTACGTAGCGATAACTCAACTTTCCATTTCTATTTGAAGAATATTCAGGTCGTCCTCATCCCTTATTGCTTGTCTTTCTGCAGGTACCCGTTCTTCGTTTATTTGGCGGTGATAAAAAAAATATCACTTTCATCAGAATCTTTTGGTAATAAGGACTGAGGTTCATGGTTTCTGCTATCACTTATTTTTTTTTAGTTTTTCTTTAATATGTCCAGTTTGCTCTCAAAAAGCCATGTATTGCTCTCAAAAAATTATTTTTTCTTGATTCTCTTTGATTAGCGTCTCCTTGATTAGCGTCCTTCAGGAAAGCAGATGGCGAATGGTATAGCCAGGTGAGGACAGTGAATAAAAGCTTCTACTTTACCCAGAAATTGCCGACGTTTCGACGTTTATTGACGTCTTTATCAAGATTGCATTAAATTCTGCACAATACGCCGAAATTTACGAAGTATACAGAGATACATTTCTTGCCCAAGAACAACTACGGAAGACAGTGACAATGACACCCACTGAAACAAACACAATCATGAGGCGTCGTATGAACTTCAAGGCAACTTCTTTGGCTGGGGTTTTGCTTGAGGTTCTTGGAGAGTATCTTGGGAAACTTCCCTGGAGTATGGAAGGAGACGGTTGTTAGGTGGATACCCAAACCAGGAGGGGTGGTTAGACTTTTAAGTCTTACGCCCACTTTGGGGAGGGTTGTGGCTAAGATAGTTAATGGGAGACTGAGGAGTTTTTATGAAAAGGAAGGGAAGTGGAGTGAAAATCATTTTGGTTTTAGGGCGAGCAGGGATGTAAATATGGAAATGAATGAGTTGGTAACAACCTTGAATGGGAATAAGGGCTCTGGCTTTCACTCTTTGGTGGTAACGTCTCTCCAATGCCTTCAACACTGCCTGGCCACTAGAGGTGGATAGGGCGATGGTTGGGCATGGGGTTCCGGCCTGCCTCAGAGACATGCTGGAGTTCCTTAAAAGAGAGGAAGGTAAAGAGTGGGGGTCCACTGGGAGACAAGGGTCCAGCTAGAGTCCGTCGCTGTGATTGGTTGTGATGGAAGGATATGGTTAGAGAGAATGAAGAGGTTGAAAGAGGAAGAGGGTGTTAGGGTGACGGCCTTTGCTGATAACCAGGTAGTTATAATACCTGGGAAATCAGTAAAGCACATAGAAAGGAAGTGGGAGCGAGTGTGGGAGGTGTGTAAGGAATGGGAAGGAGAAGGGAAGTTGAAGTTCAACGCGGGGAAGACAGGGGCTACGTTTGTGGAAAGAGGAGGTAAAATCAGAGAACCGGTGGTAAAAATGGGGGCGGACAGGGTGGTGTGTGTGGAAGTGATTAAATTGTTGGAGGGTAAATTTGACAAAAAGCGGAAATTCATAGAACATGTTAAGGGCATCAACAAAAAGGCAGGGGAGTTGGTGGGGAAGATAGCCGGGTTCTGTCGAAGAAGAAGGGACATCGACAAGGATATGGCTAAGGTATTGTATGAGAGGGTGGTGCTGGGTGCGTTGTTGTACGGACCGGAAATATGGGGAGTGAGACCAAGGGACTCAAGAGTGGTAAGACAGCTGGATGCAGCTTAACGCCCATCCTTGTTGCTGATGGCGAGGGCGTATAGGACAACGTCTACGGAAGCACTCAGGGTGTTGTGTGGGGTGCTTCCGTTGGCGGTTCAGGCCTGGGTCATGGCAATGAGAGCAGTGGAACGAAAGTGAGTGAAAGAGATGGAAAGAATGAGGGAGAGTGATGGGGTCTATGTGCCCTATAGGTGCACAGGGGATAGTGCGGTGGTTGAGAAGACTTACCATATCTTTGTTGATGCCAGTGAGAGGGAGGGAAAGGCGGTGGTGGGATGGGTGGGAAAAGAGCGATTATTGCCCGAATATTTGAGAGGGTGGTTTATTTTGTCGAAAATGTCCAAAGGGGGGTTATTACGATCTTTTTCTCAATTCTCAACTTTGACTGCCTATAACTTGAGAACGCCTCGACCGATCAGATTGAATCCAACAGTTTTTTCCTCTTTTTGATGTCCTCTTTCACCCCACACCATCGGAAGTTCCGTAGGTGCAATATTTTCGGAGATAGACCTCTTCTGTGGTCGATTTTTATTCACTTTTAGAATCGCGTTTTTTGACCATTTTTAAAAAACCTCTTTAGGTGTTAAATTCATTTGAATTGGGTTTGTTACGTTTTTAGGGTATTGCAAGCGTGCTTTCCGATCAAACACAGCAAGAATTTTTTTTCGAAAATGTCCAATGGGGGGGGGGGATATTACGACTTTTTTCTCAATTCTTAAATTTGACTTTCTGTAACCTGACTGAGAACGCGTCGACCTATCGGAGTGAATCCAACTGTTTTTTCCGCTTCTTGATGCCCTCTTTCACCTCCCACCATCGGAAGTGCCATAGGTGCAATATTTTCGGAAATAGACCCCCTCGGAGGTCCATTTTTATGCACTTTTAGAATCGCGTTTTTTGGCCATTTTTAAAAAACCTCTTTAGAGGTTAAATTCATTCGTATTGATTTTGTTACCTTCTTAGGGGATTCCAAGCACGCCATTCCGATCGCAAACAGCATACAAAAATTCCGAAAATGTCCAAAGGGAGGGGGGGGGGGGTATTACGACTTTTTTCTCAATTCTCAAGTTTGACTTTCTGTAACCTGAGAACGCCTCGACCTATCGGAGTGAATCCAACTGTTTTTTTCCTCTTGTTGATGTCCTCTTTAAAATACCACCATCGGAAGTCCCGTAGGTGCAATATTTTCGGAGATAGACCCCTTCGGGGGTCCATTTTTAAGCACTTTTAGAATCGCGTTTTTTGACCATTTTTAAAAAACCTCTTTAGAGGTTAAATTAATTCGTATTTATTTTGTTACGTTCTTGGGGGATTGCAAGCGTGCCATTCCGATCACAAAGAGCAAAAAAAAAATTCCGAAATCTTTTTGAAAATGTCGATGGTGTCATCCTTTTTCCTCAATTCTCAACTTTGACCGCCTGTAACTTGAGAACCCTTCGACCGATCGGAGTGAATCCAACTATTTTTTCCTCTTCTTGATATTCTCTTTCCCCTCCAACTATCGCAAGTTCCGTAGGTGCAATATTTTTGGAGATAGACCTCTATGGACTTTGATTTCAAAAATCGTCAAAATGAAAGTTTTGAGTTGTAAATTTTAGTCAAACAAAAATCTCAAAAAAATTTAAAAGGAGTCGAAAAAAGGAAGGGGCGATCGCCCCCTCCCCCCTCCTAGAATTACAGAGAATATACAGGGCGGCCTAAAAAAGCGTGGAATTATAAATATGTTTAAATAATTTCAATTATTTTTACATAATTTCAAGGTTTCCCAACTTTGAGGGGTTGTATGATCCAAACGGATTAAGAAAGAATAAAACGCTTTGCACTTTCGTATCTCAGTTTTTGAAGGTTTATCAAATGGCGATAATTTTATATATTATTAAAATACAATTAGGAAATTTTGAATTTTTAAATGTTTTAAAATTATTGCCACTTGATAAACCTTGAAAAACGAAAATACGAAAGTGGTTTTAAGCTTTGGACATGCAACCCTTCAAATTTCAAGAATGTTGAAGTTTTGACGATGTTTAATAAGTATAGGAAAAGCTTTACAAAATTTGTTGAAAATATGTAAGAAGATTTTTGTGATTTTCTTTAAAAATAAAAATTATATCTTCCACATTCTTATACGCCGCCTTGTATATTTCTTTGCAATTTTAAATTGTGCTTTAAACCGTATCCTGCAACTTACATATATAAATTCAACTTTTCGTATAAATAATGACAATGACTGGCCAAGAAAATTTTGGACACCCTTTATGTTAATATAGTAAAAATACAGGGTTTCCAGAAATAACGTTCAAATATTTTAGGAAAGCCATTTCTGAAGCGAAAATAAAAAAAAAATATTTCCATGAATGTTTCTAAATATATTTATTTATTTTATATCTTGAATACTAATTGTTCAAGTTAACATTGTACAGTACATATTAAATAATAGCTTCCGGGTACAATATCCATGTAGCATGAATAAATAATGTCGGAGATAGTTACAAAAAGCCATTTATGGGACAGCACCGTCAAAAAGCTTTAGAATAAATATCTACTTAATATTCGTTTTGTTAGTTGCGGTATAGAACATAAAGGTCTTCTAAGCGTCCGTTAATCTAAATTAAGCCGACGTTTCGACATATTTTCGACGTCTTTTTCGCTTTTTCAAGGCTACCATGAAGGAAAAGTTACATAAAATAACAGCCATCTGGCAAAAAAGTAATGGTGACCTAAAATTAGTACAAAAAATGCTTACAACAATTGATTTATTCGTATTAAGTCTTTGAATAAAATAAGGATTCGATTTCAAGGTATTCGATTCTTAAAACACGTCGAATATCCCATTACTATTTTTTTTTAACTTACTCCACGTTTACCTACTTACTAAGAAGCAATTTTTCGAGTATACAGGGTGGCCTATAGAAATAGATTCACCCAGTTTTTTCTTCCAACTGTTTTCAAGGGAAATAATTAAATTTTTTCTCAATTTCAACCCATTAACCTGACAGGAGAGTTAAAATAATTTCAAAGCAAATCAAATTGCTCTTAAATTTTCATTTCCTCCAAACTTTAACCGGCCGTCATTTGGGATTGGTTTGACCAAATGACATAAAATTTGGCAAAAGAACAAACCTTGCTGAGACCTTCAAAAAGAGATGTCACTCAACTCCTTTTTCCATTTAAAATTCCAAGGTCCATGCTTACCCCCTGCCCCCCTTGGGATTTAGGTTGGGTGGTTGAGGTTAGAGGGTGACGTAAAGAGACATTGAAATATTAAGTTAGGCTATTTCATGCCGTCCTTGATCTGTAGACATCAGATGCCACTGACCAGTGAGTCGGTGGTGAGTAGGTTTTAAAAGAAGTGTTACATGTAACAGGTAGTAAACCCCTCTAGAATAGAGGAAGAAGGATGATGTAGAATAACAGAGATATATGGGACAGTTGTTTGTAGTAGACCGGTGTCTTGGAGCTTAATGAAAGATGAAACTTGTACAATTATAAAGCGATAATGTTGACCATCTGGTGGAAGAGAACGTCTTTGTCGTCCGAGTAAAAAATCCTCTATGGTCAATCGCGGCGGCCTCCTATAGCCAATATTTTAGTTAAAAAAATGTTTTAATTAAACAAATGGAAATAACTATAGCCGATTGCTGGTTGTTCAAATAACCTCATGGATCGGTCTCAAAGCGGATCGATAATATGATCGTTGCACACCCTGTACAATTCACCACCCATAGTCAACCGCCAGAGTACGACCCATGCAGACAGCAGACTGAAATAAATCCCAAGGTCAGCGGAGCACCAACCACGTCTTCACGCGGGTTGTTAGCAGACGGCCGTTCATGTTGCGAAATGGCCCGCAGGAGACGGGGTGACCTCGACGAGGGTGACTCAAAAAACTACCTGGTTCAGCTTGCCTGAGACGAACGAGTTTTAAATATGCTGGAATCTCTGCTGCAACGAACGGCCCTTTGTTTGGGCTTCTCGGAATTATCTTCCAGAAAAATGTCCGTCGATGATGACGGGGCGAGGACCATAAAATCGTCGTTTAGAGTGGCGAAATGGTATAGAAATTCCAGAAGTGAAATGTAATAAAAAAAATCTAATTTTAAAGTACATAAACCAATTTAAAGGATAAATAATGGAAGCTGACCGCAACATTGGGCTGCCCCATTGTTATTAATTTTTCTGTGTCAGGAAAGTTTTACCATAAAGCTGCATGGCACCTGTGCGTCGAAGCGTTAAATCGTATCAGTCACAACTTTAAACACGACATAATTTCTCGCAAATAACGACAAATTAAATAATCTATCGGAACCCGTTCACCTTTTGGTACCTCTAAATTGTGAAACGCAAACGCTGCACTTGACTTAACGTAACCCCATGTATAACATAAGCTATTTGGTGTGGGGTCGATGGCCGAAGGATGCACTTTATCATCCAAACATCTTAGAGAGGAACCGCCTGCGTGAAAGTTTTGAAGAAAAATTTGTCATTCTTCTAGCCTCCCACTAGTAAGCAGCTCCAGCTATCGACGATCCCACCATTTTTTCGATAATAAGCCATGCAGCAGGAATTTTTTTCGATAACATTGCCTGCCGGTGCCTTAACGGAGGGGTGTTAATTCGAGCCATTAACAAAAGAGGGCCTTCAAACTTTACACTTAATCTGAACAATAAACAACGCTGGTTACATAACAGTCAGAATTCTTTCTCATGCATGGCTCCAAGGCCCATAAACCTCGCAGCTGCGTGAACTATTTTGGTACCAGAGGCCGGTACTAACTGCGGACCGATGGGGGACAAGCCTGCAGTTTAGCAGGCAATGGGCGGTACACCACCAGCGTTCAATGAACTCGCAGTGGAGGATAAGCTAAAAGTGGACTTGACTTGCCCGTTAACTCTTCCTGTGTCACAGATAAAAATACGGAAAAAACACAAAAATAGAGTTGCGCGTTTTTTGCCCTCTTTTTTTTCGAGGGATGAGACCAGTAATTGAAGTTTTGAAACTGATTTGTAGTTTTAAATTATAGGTCACAATTAAAATGGATATCAAAGTGTCTTCAAATCTTCAAAACTTCAAAACTGAACTTCCCATGATATCCAGAGTTTCCTGCAACGGGAAGTCGCCATTTGAAGCCACGATACGCTTCCCAAGAAACACACATGTCTAGCTTATCAACTTAACAGTCTGTGGTTGAACAATAACCAAAATATTTAAATAGTCACTATGATTATTTATTGCAACATCGTACCAAACTTTGCGTCCTTCTATGATGAAGTATCAGTAATTAGCAAGTGTATGCGATATAACACCATGAGGAAATCGCCATTGTCGTTGATTTTTATGTTTGGTTTTGACCCTGCATGTGACATTTATGAAGCTTATTTCGTTCTCACCATGCCATTTATAAAATAAAGATCTGATGAAACACTCAATGCAGATCGAAACGTTGTCCATTTTGACATAGTAGTATCTTTTTTGTACCTCACGTTACTGGAAAAAAAAATCAGATCAGTCATGGAAAATTCTGCTTTGATTTGAAAGTATCGTCGAAACCGAAATGAATGAGGAAATATTGATTGATGACAGTATGATTGTGCAATTTATTTCAATGTTGGAGACGGTCTATTACAATGATAACGATTTCTTTGCCTCTCTTGTATGGTACGTACGGTGAATAATCTCTTTAAATCATAGAAACCGTCAATAGTACCCTAAACCAGACGTTCTCTACCATATTTCTCCGTTTCCTTATGGGAGACATACATGTAAATGCCTGATGATAGCGCACAGCGGATGAACTATTGAAACGTAATATCGCGTCCTATAGCCAATCCCGTAAGGTAGCTACATACCAATTTTTTTTGACTATGGATTTCCAAAGAATCACAAAAAAAGAGACCATCGTAGTCGTAGAGTTTTTTTTCCTACAATGTCAGGCATCCTTGAATTGACCATGACAACCCAGCATGTGAACATTCGGCCCTTAAACAGGCAGACAGTGCGAACGTCAGTCTTACCAATTAAACGATTTAAGTGTTTGAATAGGTAAGACTCAAACTAGATCTGCGGTGACTCGAACCGCCTTACCCAGTGGGTAAGGCGGTAGAATCTGTTGGGCTTTATACTTACCATGTCTGCTTCAGTACCTGGCAGAGCAAAATATTCGGTCCAGTGGATACCATTATAAAGTCAGTTTCCCCTGAGTTAAAAATCCAACTTGCCAACAATTGGTCAATGGATGATTTGGCAGTTTGTGTGAATGTGGGACTTACGAATTAAAAGATTTAGGTGTTTCATTAGGTAAGACTCAAACTGACGATCTACATCTGTGGTGACTGGATCCGCCATACCCAGTGACCATCATAAAATGGTTTGGCGACAGTAGAAACTGTTGGGCTTCATACTTACCATCTCTGCTTCAGCACCTGGCAGAGCCAAATTTTCGGTCCAGTGGATACCATGATAACGTAAGGTTCCCCTGAGTTGATGATAAAAATACAACTTGCCAATAATTGCTCACTGAATTATTTGGCAGTTTGTGTGAATGTGAGTCTTACTAATTAAACGATTGAGGTGTTTGAATAGGTAAGATTCAAACTGCCAATCTAGATCTGCGGTGACTCGAACCGCCATACCCACTGATCATTATAAAATGGTTTGGCGATAAGAAGCTGGTGGACTTCATACTTACTATCACTGCTTCAGCACCTGACCTAGCCAAATTTTCGGTCCAGTGGATACCATGATAACGTCAGGTTCTCCTGAGTTGCTGATAAAAATCCAATTTGCCAACAATTAGTGACTCGATGATTTGGCAGTTTGTGTGAATGTGAGTCTTACCAATTAAACGATTTATTTGTTTGAATAGGTAAGACTCAAACGGACGGTCTATATCTGCGGTGACTCGAACGGCCATACCCAGTGATCACCATACAATGGTTTTGCGACAGTAGAAGCTATTGGGCTTCATACTTACCATCTCTGCTTCAGCACCTGGCAGAGCCAAATTTTCGGTCCAGTGGATACCATGATAACGTCAGGTTCTCCTGAGTTGATGATAAAAATCCAACTTGGCAACAATTGGTCACTGGATGGTTTGGCGGTTTGTGACAATGTGATTCTTACCAATTAAAAGATTTAGGTGTTTGAATAGGTAAGACTCAAACTGACGGTCTAGATCTGCGGTGACTCGAACTGCCATACCAAGTGATCATCATAAAATAGTTTGGCTACAGCTTTTGGGCGTCATACTTACCATCTGCTTCAGCACCTGTCAGAGACCAATTTTTCGTTCCAGTGGATACCATGATAACGTCAAGTTCTCCTGAGTTGATGATGAAAATCCAACTTTCCAACAATTGGTCACCGGATGGTTTGGCGGTTTGTGAGAATGTGATTCTTACCAATTAAAGGATTTAGGTGTTTGAATAGGTAAGACTCAAACTGACGGTCTAGATTTGTCGTGACTCGAACCGCCATACCCAGTCATCATCATAAAATGGTTTGGCGACAGCAGTAGAAGCTGTTGGGCTTCTTACTTACCATCTTTGCTTCAGCACCTGGCAGAGCCAAATTTTCGGTCCATTTGATACCATGATAACGTCAGGTTCTCCTGTGTTGATGATAAAAATCCATCTTGCCAACAATTGGTCACTCGGTGATTTGGCAGTTTGTGTGAATGTGAGTCTTACCAATTAAAGGCTTTAAGTGTTTAAATAGTTCATAATTGTTAATAATTTGGTTTTAATCTTCCTTTTTGTCGATAACAACGCATGTAAAACAAATATCCATAGCCTGTGGTTGTTAAGGCAAAAACTAAGTTTATGATATGACAAAGAATGTGAATAAACACAGCCTAGCATTATTAAATAGGTATTTTATTTATAGTTTTTCGTGCTTTTTTATTTGAAGTACAATATTTGTGATAAATCTTGGCTGCTATTATGCATTATATTGTACAGATAAATTATGTATCTTATTATATAATTGTACAGATATGGACAGTTGAAGGGCAGGTGGAGAATTCTCCAATATATTAATTTTATTCAGCAAAACAAGCCCCTGATATTACTCGTATAAGAGCTTGTTGTGTTTTATACAACTCTTGTTTGATTAACAATGAAATATTTCAATGTGATAGAGATTTCAATATTGAACTCAAACTCATGTAAGACTCAAACTTACGGTCTACATCTGTGGTAACTGGAACCGCCATACCCAGTGACCATCATAAAATGGTTTGGCCTCAGTAGAAGGTGTTGGGCTTTATACTTACCATCTCTGCTTCAGCCCCTGGCAGAGCCAAATTTTCGGTCCAGTGGATACCTTACCAATTAAAGGATTTAGGTGTTTGAATAGGTAAGACTCCAACTGACGTTCTAGATCTGTGGTGACTCGACCCGCTATACCCAGTGAACATCATAAAATTGTTTTGCTACCGTAGTAGCTGTTGGACTTCATATATTTACCACCTGCTTCAGCACCTGACAGAGCCAAATTTTCAGTCCAGTGAATACCATGATAACGTCAGGTTTCCCTGAGTTGATGATAAAAATCCAACTTGGCAACAATTGGTCATCGATGGTTTGGCGGTTTGTGAGAATGTGAGTCTTACCAATTAAAAGATTTAGGTGTTTGAATACGTAAGACTCAAACTGATGGTCTAGATCTGCGGTGACTCGAACCGCCATACCAAGTGAGCATCATAAAATAGTTTGGCGACAGCTTTTGGGCATCATACTTACCATCTGCTTCAGCACCTGTCAGAGACCAATTTTTCGTTCCAGTGAATACCATGATGGTTTGTGAGAATGTGATTCTTACCAATTAAATGATTTAGGTGTTTGAATAGGTAAGACTCAAACTAGATTCGATCTGGATTTGTCGTGACTCGAACCGCCATACCCAGTCATCATCATAAAATGGTTTGGCGACAGCAGTAGAAGCTGTTGGGCTTCATACTTACCATCTTTGCTTCAGCACCTGGCAGAGCCAAATTTTCGGTCCAGTGGATACCATGATAACGTCAGGTTCCCCTGTGTTGATGATAAAAATCCATCTTGCCAACAATTGGTCACTCGGTGATTTGGCAGTTTGTGTGAATGTGAGTCTTACCAATTAAAGGATTTAGGTGTTTAAATAGGTAAGCCTCAAACTGGCAATTTATGGTAACACAAACCAGCATACGCAACGATCATCAAAAAATGGTTTGGGACTGTAGAAGCTACAGGGCTTTTTGGACAGTAAGTGAAAATCTGGCAACCTTCACCAAACAATACCTAGAAACTTGGCACTACATCTCAATCAATATGAAAGTGCTTGAACCGTCCAGAAGGTGGTGATGACAAACCCACAAAAGGGATGCTTCTCGATACTTTTTAGAAAGTTGACTAGCTACAGGCCATTGAGACCACTTTCTGCAATGCAACTCAAATTATATAAACAGTCGATTACTGTCTTCAGAATCTGTTGTCTGCGGTTTGGCTAAGTCCTCAAAATTGACACTTTTTATCTGCACTTAATGCATTTTTATCTGCACTTATCCTCAATATCACTATTGGTGAAAGAAATATGACATCTAATTGTGGAAATTTATTTATCAGTTAAAAAAAAAGAAGAAGAGAAATTTAATTATGTATATGTTCAGTTTCTTCTTCGTAGATATGATTGAAAGTCTTCAACTTTTTCAGATAGAAGTCAAGCACCTGCACTTAACACTAAACATCCAAGTAACTGTACTTTAAGCTGCCCAAAGTCACACTTTTTCAGAAGATTTAAAAAGATTTTGATTTTTTATCCAATTTTTTAGAAAAAAAAAACAGTTTTGGTGGTTTTTATAATATTCACAATTTGCTCGTCTTTTTTTTCAATTTCATTTACAGTCACATTGGTTTCTGGTAATTTATCCTCCTTCTCAACAATTTCAGTTTTTTCTCCTTTTTAATTTTTCTTTTTCTGTGATGACTGGTTTTTTCATAATCTTGTCCTTGGAATATCTTCCTCTAGAACTGTGATCTCCTGTACTTCTTCTGATAGCTCTTCAGGTATATAAGTTGGACTTTCTTCTACAGTAAACGTGGTTTTAGGTTTTATGCCTTCTTCCTCTACAATCACAATTTCGGTGTCTTCTCTCTTTCCCACTTCTTTATTTTATAATTACTCTTTTCCTCGCAACCTGCTTTTTAACATATTTCATGTTAAAAAAACCGGTTCTTTTTTAACATTCTCTGGCAGATTGTAAAGGCTTTCTCGGCCGATCAAAATCAACGTCGAGAAGCACGGGAGATCACTTCGCCTATTGCCTCGTCGCCTTTGATAATGTCTGCCGCAGCTGTAGACGAAACGTCAGAAAGAAATTCCATTGAATCACGGCTTCAAAGCCCGGAAAACACTTTAGATTTTATTGTCGGGTAGTTCTTGAATTTGATATTTCGATTTCTCAGGTTTTTCTTCTGCAATAACTGTATTTAGTGATTCTTTTCCAGCTCCTTTTTTCTCCTTTCCAGATCGCTTTTCTATTTCTTTATTAACCATTTTTTTAACATATTCTCTCTTAAGGTACGCATTTTTCTGTTACAATTATTGTCTCTTCTATTTGCTACAACAGTTCTCCAACAAAAAATTCCCACGATTTAGGTATTCCTTCCTCTCTAACAAGGTAACCAACAAAATTTACCGTTATTTAAGGTTGTTTTCCTCTTCTACCATAAACTATTCCCTCTTTTCTTCTTTGTCGCCTTTTTTTCTATTTTTAAGTTTGTTACTTTTTGTTTTGCGGTTTTTTTTATCAATTTAAACTAGACTTTTCATATGTTTTCATTTTTTTTAGGTATGTAATTTTGACCCAGAGTTGAACTTTTCGAATTAACTATTAATCATTCTTGATTTTTTAGGTTTTTTGTGCCTACAGTTTCAGCTTGAAATAAAACTTTTAAAACACTAATCGAAACTTGTTCGTTATTTATGTAATAATTTTTGTAATTAATTATAAATATAAAAGAATTTCGGTTTGAAAAAGAACCTTTTTTGCAAATTTGTACACGATTTTAGTTTTAAATATAAAATATTCATAATTTTTCCATGATTTCTTCATATTCCAGATTTTTTCTTTCAGGGCTTTTCAACATTTTTCAATTAAAATATTTGTTTTATAATCTTTTCTTGCCCATAATCTTCATATATTATGAACAATATCGTTCAGTTCATAATACTGTATTCTTATTCTTTGTCACATCTGGAGTTTTTTTTGTTATTCATAACATTTTTTTTCTTTGATCTAAAATGGACATTTCATTGGGTTCCTTTCTACTAAGGCTTTATAATTTTGAGTCTAAATTGAACTCGTCCAAAGAATAAATTTTAATTATTGTAGTGTGAATTGATTTGCATTGAGACAATTTTGGCCCAAAACGTTGTTTCTTTTAAGTTAATGATTCCAGATTTTTTAAGTTTTTGATACAGTTTTGGCCCTAAGCAAAACTAATAAAACAAAAAAAAATCAAAAATAAATTTTTATTGACAAATTTCATTTAAAAAAAAACTGTTACAGACGATTTTGAAATTATTACTGTAAACTATATATATACCCATAATTAAGAATATTTTACATTTTTGCCTCCACCTCTTTTATAATTTTCAGATTTTTTGCTTTCCTTGACTATTTTGTTTCTTTTTTCTTTCCTTTGTTTTTTTATTCTTCATATTTTTCTACTCTTATTATTTGTCATTTTCAGTTTCAGTCATTTATTGACAGTTTCGTTTTTGCTCTTTTATCTTTTCTTTTCTATCGAAATTCTATTTTGCGTTGTTTTTATTCTGCCTTTTACAAAAAGTGACCACTTGTAATTGATTTCTATTAGACCATTTTGGCCAAAAACTTTTTTTTTTCTTATTGATGATTCCTAATTTTTTATTTGTTAATGCAGTACCTTGTATACTATACGTACAAATATATATAGGGTATCCCAAAAAAATTTTGATTTAGAGTTTAGTTAGATTTAGGGCAAAAAGCTAAATGCGAAAGTTGTACAATATGTCCAAAACCGATTATAATAAAACGGACCGTTTTGCAATTTCGTATCTTAATTTTTGCAGCTCTATCAAATGGCAATAATTTAAGATTTTTAAAAAATATATTTTTTCACAAAATTCTAAATTTTAGAATAATTAAAAATTAGTGCAATTTAAGAGATCTTCGAAAAGCAAGATTTTATTTTTTATATTTTATTATTCTTATCATTTGTCAAGTTTCATTGAATTTTGTGTTTTTTTGTTTTTTCATTTTTTTATAGATCTGTATTAGACTTTTCATTGTGTTTTCATTCTTCCAAGCTTTTTTTTGCCTTTGAGTAAATTGAACTTTTTTAACAAGTAAACAATTATAATGTAAATGATTTCCATTGAGACAATTTTGGCTCAAAGCTGTGTTTTTTAACGACTAATGATTCCTGATTCATCAAGTTTTTTATACGGTTTCCGAAGTAGAAGTTCTTCAACGTGGCAAACATCAATGTTTAATGAGAAAAGGAAAAAATTTTGCTAAAATTTGAAATATTTTATATTTCTGCCCTTAACCATCTGCAACCTTGCCCATATTTTGTTGTATAATTTTCCGGCTAATCCATATTTTTTTATTTTTGATTCTTTTCGTCGTTTTTTATTAAAACTATTTATTTTTTATTGTTTTTTTTACTGTTTTTTTATTGTTATTCAAATTTTTTATACCTTACACGACTCAAAATAGTTAATAACACAAACCTACTAAATAGTATTTACTATTAACTTTTTTTTTAAATATTAATATAATTTTTATAATATTTTCCTATTAACTTTAGTATTACTATTTTTTAACCTTGGCGGATGACAATGAATTAGCAAACATTTTTAACTTTTTACGATACTTATACTCAGATTAAAATAATCTTTCACTGGGCTGCTTTTTTTTGATAAACCTGGCAACAAAGTTGATGTGAGTTTCGGAAAATCGAAACGTCGGATTTCAAATTTAACATGACCATGTCATAGGAGAGAAAAAGTGGCTACGACAACGTGACAGCCATTTTTCAATTATCTCTTCATATAAGTTCAGAAAAAAATATTCTTATGACGTCGAAAATGACGTGCCATGATGGGAAATGTATTCCCAGAAAAGAGTTTTGTTATTTTGGGAAACACCACTGTGGTGTGGACACTTGCACTCGTCAGTAAGGGGTGGTAGAACCCTGCCTGGGGTGAGGGTTCTATATAGTTGGAACTTGTATTTTGAAGACAAATTCGGCGCAGTAAAGGCGGTGTGATGTTATGAAGGATTTCAACTAATGCTGCCACCTGTAAGTCGGTGGGTGAAGTTTCGGCGCTGCCATCTGTGAGTCGGTGGATGAAGTTCCGCCACAATACTCCCCTCCCAGTGACAACGAGAACGGAGGATCTTTTTGCGAACTGAGGGGAGTAAGTTGTGTTGCTGTTGCTTGAACGAGGTGAGTGACGGAGGATGTGCAAGTGTTGCCGGGAATGGTACTAGGGAGTGATGTGTGTGAGATAATTCCACGGTGCAATGAGTGAAGAGAGAGTTTGCTGAATGATGCGTGCGGTGGGTGTGAGAAAGATGCTGCTCTGGTTGTCTCATGGCGTTGAAGCGATCCTTGTTGCGGGCTTTTGCTCGGAAGAACGGAAAATTACGTATTGCTTTTGTCGATGGTCACCAATTATGGTGTTCAAGTGATGAGCCATTAACGGAAAATGTATTCCCAGAAAAGATTTTTGTTATTCTGGGAAACATCACTGGGACGATCTGAGATCGTTATAGTCTATGTATGTGTCTTGGACTCGTCAGTAAGGCGTGATAGACCTCTGTCCTATACGCCGGGGTGAGAGTTCATAGTTGGAACTTGTATTTTGGAGACAAATTCGGCGCAGGAAAGGCGGTGTGATGTTATGAAGGATTTCGACTAATGCTGCCACCTGTGAGTCGGTGGATGAAGTTCCGCCACGTTTTTTCAAAAACTCGTATTTTTCAGGTATTTAAAAAAATAATCGAAAATTTGTAATTCTTCACACGGCATCTTACAAAACGCTCAGCTTTGCGCTACATTCGTATCTTTTCAAATAACTAAATTGCCCTCGAAATACGGACACCTTGTATATGCTTATTTTGTTATTTAAATAAAACTATAAACTAGTTCGGATGGCAGTGGTTCACAGGTATAGAACAACACAAAACTCTTTCCTAGTGAGAAAATTGCCGACGTTTCGATTGTAATTTTTGAATTACAATTTTTTCTAAGCAAAAAGACCTGAGGATGATTGAACAGATACAATCGAAACGTCGGTCATTTTCTAACTAACAACGACGAGTTTTAACTTGTGATGTACCCGTGAACTACTATCGTCCGATTCAGCCATGAATTTCTATTACAGCTGCTATAATAATACCATTAGCGCAACATAATTAGCAGTATCAATTATTATTCAAGGGGCGTCAAAAGTATCACATTCCGGCTTCCAGCAACGTGAAACCAAGCCACCCCCGGAGGTGACAGACAACGACAAATCGACAACACCCTCTTTAAGAAAACAAACGCCAAAATGGTTGTAGCCATATTTCAAAACCGACCCGGGGGTGGGATGGCGCCCTTGTTATTCGAACCCATCTGGCACACAACCGCATCTTTCTCACTATTCGCTCGAGAGGTTGATGCCCTTTTTATCAGTACGATTAATAATGGGAACCTCCTGGTTTGTTTTGTACGTAAGTACTCACATATTTTAGCTTTTTTTCGTTTAAGGTCCTTCAACCCTTACCAAGAACACACACAGAAAGATAAATTCACCTGTGTCTTGAAAATCGAAAGCGATGGGGTTAGGTACGCATCAGACAGGTTCTTGACCTGCCACATGGGGCGAATGAGAAACCAGTTATGTAGGGTTGCTTATGGGGCCTGTTAGTGCGGTCTCAAATGAGTTTTTAGATGTTTTATCCCCCGTGTTTATTAGAAAAAAATATCTAGGGGGCTATGATTTTTTGCGGAATGTGTATATCAATGAACGTTTTTTCTTTTGATGTTTCACAGCCAACTAGATGACGTTTTCAAATATACACCCCCTACAGTCTAAATAATACATGCTCTTTTCTTATTTTAGCCCTTTTATTGCAAACGTTCTAAATTGCAGCTAATACGCAATAAAACACTGCAAAGGGCTTTCGAACATCATCGGGTCCCGGACTATCTTATTACCCACAAGGGTTTAAATTCCTCCCGGGTGAATGACAAATGACTTATTTTAGAACCTTCTTTGTTCTGTTTTTTTTTTCTTAAGACGAAAGGGAACTGTTATTGAGTTGCGTTGGGGATTAAGGGCGAGTTGTGACGGGAACCGATTGACGTGTCAATAACGAACTTTAGTGTTGCAAAAGGTATCATGCGTTCATTTAAAAAAAACCTCAAGTAGACCATGAAATTAGAATAGTAGGTCTGAAATAACTTATAAAGTCGAAAATGTCTTAAATTGTTCTGATTGTCGTTTTTTTATGAACATATCTAAAGACAAGAGTTTTAATTCGATGGCTTGCTACGAGGTTTTTTTTATTAACACCCTCTATTTAGTCAAAAAATAAACAAAAAAGAAAAAATGCCTAGTCCACCACATTCGAACCAAAATGCGGCCAAAGTAATCTCGGTTCACTATGCAACAGGCACCGAGGGGGCGATGACCGAGCATCATTACGACACACGGGGTTATTAAACAAGTGAATAACGTTACTATCAGCCCTTCTCCTTCTACCACCGGTAGGAACCCGCGGGGCGCGACAGAGATGGACGATCGTCGAGTAGGAAGAATGCGACGATGTCGACGTGTTCCAAGTTACTCAGCCAACTATGACAACGGGTTGGTTTCTTTTCTAGTTCTGATTCGTAGTTTTATAAGGTCCTATGAGAAAGTTCTCTTCGGCCGGCGTTTTTGTTGATGGACATTGCGGTCATGCCTCGGATTTCTTTGTTCTTTTAAGGGTGCGACGACTTGGAAACGGGAAAACGAGCCAACCGAACGCGCCGAGAAGGTTTAATTAAAGTCACAGGCTTTTTAGATTACACTTGACTTTTTATTCTCGAATAAATTTCAGAGAACAGGTTCTTTTTTGGCACCTACACTTTTAATATCACTTCTAGGTGCCTTTTTTATCATCCTTTTAAATCCGCCAATCCCTACGGAATTTCTAATTATCGTGTGAAAAGCTCATTTTTTCAAGCTTTTAAATGCCTGTCTCATGTGACTTTGTATTTTAATCTCTCTATGTGATTTCATTAATCTATAAATTCCAATTTTAAGCAACTTTAAGGTCCTTAGCGCAATGTGTTTATTTTTAGGCACCGATGATGGCCTTTGCGCCGAAACCGATCCGCTAATTAAGGGTTTTTACAAAAAAATACATCTATTTCTACAGTTGGATACTAAATATATGCTTTTAAATATTTAAGTTACCCCTAGCAGCATTATAGTGGCGATACAACAATTTAAATGGCCACGTCCAATCAGTGGCTTTCACGTACAGGGTGAAAAAATGCAAAAGCTGCGCGTTTTCTGGTTTTGTAGATGCCGTTTGAAGAATTACAAATTTCCGATTACTTTGCCTACGCGTCAGAGCTTTTTGCTTAGAAAAAATTGTATTTGAAAAACCATATACCCCGTATATGGTTTTTCAAATACAATTTTCCGTGTGTTCAGCTCAACCATCAAGGGATTTGAGGAGATACGAGGTCGGTTACATTGGGGCAAATTTGCACATTTTCTGGTTTTGTAGATGGCGTTTGAAGAATTAAAAAATCCGATTACTTTGGAAATACTGGAAAACTATGAATTTTCGAAAAAACTGGGAAACAGGCTCTACAAAAGTAAACTTTTTGCTAATTTAACCGTCTTCGTAACTACAGCCGTTTAGGAGATAGTAACGTTACACGCACTTAAAAAAGACACCCTGTATAAAAATATTTTTTTGATTTTTTTTAAAAGTATGCAAATTATAACTGCCACGCTTTTTTACGCCACCTTGTATATTTCTCGGCAATTGTAAATGTGTGCGGTAAACCGTATCCTACAATTTTACTATTTATCTTCTTGCTCTAAATCAAACTTTTCGTATAAATCATGGCGAATGGCTTGTCGAGAAAATTAGGGACACCCTGTATATGTATTAATATGTACTTTCTACGTTACAAAATAAAAAAAAAATTAAATCGTTAAGAAAAGAATCGTGAAAAAACCTAGTTTTGGGCGGAAAGTTAAGTTTGACTTAATGGAAATCAGCTTACATTGCAAGTGTTCATTCTTGGGTCAAAATTGCGTTGAAAGAGTGAAAACAAAGTGCAATTTTATCAACGAAAAAAATACGAAAGAACAAAAAATTATCAAAAATGACAAATAATCAGAAAAGAGAAACGTGAAAAATAAATAAGGAATAAGTAAAAAATAAAAACCGAAATAGTTAAAGAAATTAAAAATCTGAAACTTAAAAAAAGTATGATTCCAAAAGAAATATATAGAAATAGGAAATAGGAAAATTTGAAATATTTCTGATTTTGGGCCAAAATCGCCAAAGACTTTTTTATTATTTGTCATTTCCTCAATAAAAATTGATTTTTAACTTGGAAAAGTTTTATTTCGAGGCAAAACCACATAAAAACAAAATAAATAAAAAATGGAAAATTGTTAAAAAAAGTCGTAAAAAACCCAGTTTTGGGCGGAAAGAGTTTTAATGGAAATCAGCTTACATTGCAACTGTTCACGCTGTGGAAGAATCCAATCTTGGGCCGAATATAGGTACGTTAGAAGATTAAAAACAAAGTGCAATTTTGATCAACGAAAAACAATACGAAAGAACAAGAAATTAACAAAAAATGACAAAAATCAGAAAAGAGAAACGTGAGGAAAAAACAAATTAGTTAAGGAAATTAGTAAATCTGAAAATGAAAAAAAAAAAATGATTCCAAAAGAAATAGGTAGAAATAGCAAATAGGAAAAAATTTAAATATTTCTAATTTTGGGCCAAACTCGCCTAACACTTTTTTTTAAAGAAGTTTTTTTTTTAATTGACATTCTCTCAATAAAAATTGATTTTTAACTTGGAAAAGTTTTATTCGGGCCAAAACCATATAAAAAACAAAATAAATAAAAAATGGAAAATTGTTAAGAAAAGAATCGTAAAAAACCCAATTTTTGACGGAAAATGTTTTAATGAAAATCAGCTTACATTGCAACTGTTCATTCCTTGGAAGAATCCAATCTTGGGCCAAAATTACGTTGAATGACTGAAAAAGTGCAATTTCGATCAACAAAAAAAATACGAAAGAACAATAAGGAAAAAATAAAAATCAAAGTAGTTAAGGAAATTAATAAATTTAAAAATTAAAAAAAATTATTCCAAAAGAAATAGGTAGAAATAGCAAATGGGAAAAAATGTAAATATTTCTAGTTTTGGGCCAAACTCTTTTTTTTTTAAAGAAGTTTTTTTTTAATTGACATTCTCCCAATAAAAATTGATTTTTAACTTGGAAAAAATTTATTTCGGGCCAAAACCATACAAGAAACAAAATAAATAAAAAATAAAAAATTGTGAAGAAAAGAATCGTAAAAAGACCCAGTTTTGTGCGGAAAGTGTCTTAGTTGAAATCAGCTTACATTGCAACTGTTCACTTCTTAGAAGGATTCAATCTTGAGCCAAAATTACGTTGAAAGAATGAAAACAAAGTGCAATTTCTATCATGAACAAAATACGACATAACAAAAAAATTATCAGAACATGACAAATAAGCAAAAAAGAGAAACGTGAAAAGTAAAGAAACTATAAGAAAAAAAAACAAAATACTTAAGGAAACTAATAAATCTGAAAATAAAAAAAAAAAAAATATTTGAACATAAATAGGTAGAAATAAGAAAAAATTAAAATATTTCTAATTTTGGGCCAAAATCGTCTAACATTTTTTTTAAAAAAGTTTTTTTTTACATTCTCCTAATAAAAATTAATTTTCACTACACTACTCAGAAAATGATCATTCTCCAGGCTAGTTAACTGTACAGAAAATACGCATTTGGCGTAAGGGAAAGGAAAAACCGTTTTCCGTGCGATGTTTATTTGCCATTCCCAGTTGTATATCACTATACTTATTTTAAAATAAGACGGCCACCAGTTGCAAAACTCTGTCAGGCTTATATCACCCTAATGTCACATACAACTTTTCATGTTTGTAAATTACGTAATTTTAATAATATATATTATATAATTTAATTAGTGTAATGAAAACTATCGTTCATTACACGTCCGAAATGCCTTTTCCCGTGCTTACATGACTTTCCGTGCTCGGCTTCGCCTCACACGGAAATTTGTCACGCGCGCACGGAAAAGGCTATTTTCGGTACTCCTGATGAAATATACTATTTTAACTTAGAAACATTTTATTTCGGGCCAAAACCATATAAAAAACAAAATAAATAAAATATGGAAAATTTTGGGCCAAAATGGTCTAACACTTTTTTTTAAAGAAATGTTTTTTTTATTGACATTTTCTCAACAAAAAATTGATTTTTTTCATTCTTTGCGGGCCAAAACCATATAAAAAACTTTAAAGAATCCGAACTATTAATTTATAGTACAATTATAATACATCCTTTAGAGAAGTTCAAAATTTGAGCCCAAATGACCTTGAAAGAAAGAAACCCCAAAAAGAAGTTTAGTTCATATCAATGAAAGAAAATAGACTTACTTGAAAAAACAATGATTTGTAGCAAACGTGACAAAGAATAAGAAGAGAGAACTAAAGAATAAAAAACAAACATTTTAAATGAAATGACGATTAAAAGTACTGAAATAAAAATTCTGAAATAGGAAAAATTAAGGAAAAAATATGTTTAAAAAAGTTTAGTAGATAGAAGCATAACTTTAAAATATTATTATTTTTTACACGAGTGTAATGTATCTACTAAATCTTTTGGAAATATTTTTTTTTATAATTTTTGTCTATTCCAGATTTTCATTCCAGTGCTTTCTGTCGTTTTTAATTTTTAATTTTTGTTTTTCATTCTTTTACTGCCCATAGTTTTGTATTCTTATTCTTTGCCACGTTTTCTGCAATTCGTGGTTTTATATATTTTTTTGTGACTTTGACTCTCGTTGATTTAAACTGGACTTCTTATTGAGTTTTCATTATTTCAAGGTCATTTTGACCCAAAGTTGAACTTTTCCAAATAACACATTATAATTGTAATGTAAACTATTAGTTCTCATTTTTTTCAAGTTTTTTATATGGCTCGAAATAAAACATTTTCAAGTCAAAACTCAATTTTTGTTGAGACAATGTCAATTTGAAAAGAAACATTTTTGAAAGAAACAAAAAAGTTTTAGACGATTTTGGTCCAACATTAGAAATATTCTTAATTTTTGTTCTTTAACTATTCTTTTTGGCATCATTTTTAATAATTTTCAGATATATTACTTTCCTTAACTCTTTTGTTTTTTTTCTTATTGTTCTTTTATTCTTCATGTTCCTCTAATCTGTCTATTTGTCATGTTTCGTTAAATTTTGTTTTTTTTTTTTATTTTTTTTTCACCGATCGAAATTACACTTTGCTCTGTTTTCATTCTTGCAACGTAATTTTGACCAAATTGGATTCTTCCATGGAGTGAATCCTTACAATGTAAATTGACTTCCATTTTTGAGATCTTTTTAGCTTAAGATTGTGTTTTTTATGATTATTTTATTAATAGTTTTTTATTATTTAGATATTTTGTAAAAATTTGACTTTGATCATTAGTTATACAAAAAAGTGTTTAGACGAATTTGCCCAAAATTAGAAATATTTTTAATTTATGCCTTCAACTATTCCTTTTGGAATTATTTTAAAATAATTTTCAGATTTATTCTTTCCTTAATTCTTTTGGTATTTTTCTTATTGTTCTTTTATTCTTCATGTTTCTCTAATCTGACTATTTGTCATGTTTCGTTAAATTTTTTGATTTTTTTTTCACCGATCGAACTTGCACTCTGCTTTTTTTTTCATTCTTTCAACGTAATTTTGACCAAATTGGATTCTTCCAAGGAGTGAGCACTTACAATGTAAATTGATTTTCATTTTTGAGATACTTTTGGCCCAAGACTGTGTTTCTTACGATTATTTTATTAATATTTTTTTATTATTTAGTTATTTTGTAAAGGTACGTTATAAATCAATTAAAAATACATATAAATATATATACAGGGTGACCCAATTTTTTTTTACCTTCCGGTCACCATTATTTATACGAAGAGCTTGATTTAAAACAAGAAGCTCAATACAAACATTGTAAGATACGGTTTACCGCACATTTTACAGTTGCAGAGAAGTATACAAGGTGGCGTAAAAAAGAGTGGCAGATATAATTTACACAGCGTGATATGTGTAATTTTGAAAACAAATAAAAAAAAAAGTTTTGTGGTTAATTCTAAAGAATTTTTGTAAAGCATTTTGTCTATTAGAGGAAGGAAACAGAAAATACGGAGTTAAAGTTTTAATAATGAGATTGAAAAAGCAAAAAAAAATAAAAACAAAAACTGAACAAGAAATTACACTTAGTCCTATCCCAAAAATCGAGAGAAACTATGGGTTTGAATATACAGCAACAATAATTACAAAAGAAATTAATGACAATCATATAAAACAACAAAAAAAAAATTAATAATAATCGAAAAAGCTAAAAATATTAAGTTGCAAACTGGTGTTAATGGTTTAAACTTCGAGACAGTCTTTCCTTTAACATGGACAAATATGCTAGAGTTAGGCTTAGAGGAAAGAAACAGACAACACGGAGTTAAAACTTAAATTATGAGATTAAAAAAAAAGAAATAAATACAAACAATAACTGAACTAAAAACACTTACTTCTATCACAAAAATTGGAAAAAAAGTGGGTTTGAATAAGCAGCAAATGTATGATGAAGAAACGAACATTAAAAGACAATAAAAAAAGTTAAGTAATCAACAAAATCGCTCTGAAAGAGTAAAAACTCTAAAATTAATTCAGTCCAGGGAGGTATATTCAGCCCAGAATAATATGATCAAGTTGTAAGTATATATAGGGTATATTATAACTTTTGCATTGGAACAGCGTGAATAATAATCATTATTCACGTTGCGTCTTCTGCTCTTTTCATTATACACTCCATAGGAATTGCAGACACCGCCATGTTGGAAATTACAAACAAAACAAATGAAGCTTCGAACTATTTGGGCCGCTCTGATGCGGCCGCCATAATGGTTTTAACGTCACTTTAGCGTTGACAATCAAAATAAAATGCGTGTTGACGACGAAGTTATCTAATTGATTATTATGTAAAAATTGGAAATTAAGCCATAGACAAAGTATAGTATCCAATTTGCATATAATAGGCATCATTACCTCAGATGAATGAGCCCTCAAGAACACTTAGGAACCTCAGGAACACCTCAGGACACCTTCAGTAATCATGGCCTACATTATATACTTGTTGGAAAATACACTATTCTATACCTATCCTCATTTGTTTTCCTATTAAACAGCGTCAAAACTTCAACATTTTCCTAATTTGAGGAGTTCTGTGTCCAAAACAGTTTGCACTTTCGATCTTAGTTTTTGAAGGTTTAACAAATGGCAATCATTTTAGATTTTTATTTTTTTTTTTAACAAAATTTTGAATTTTTGAATGATTTAAATTTATGAATGTTGTAATAAGTTATGAAAGAAAAATTTTGAAAAGTGGTTATAGAAAATAAAATAGACAATGAAGCTAATTTACACACTTTCTTTTTTTTTAGTTTTTATACTCTTTAGTGCGATCTCAGCTAGATGGAAGCAGCGTATAGATGAGATAGATGGATTAAAACTGTGATGATGCAGCTTTTATTGTTCAATTTCCCTTTTTCGCTACATAATGTTACAGTTTTCCTGAAAAACTTTGCGCTTTACCAGAAGACCCCCTCTATCCCTTTGATAGCCCGAGCTTCAGCTAACCATCGGTCGATAGTCGGGCGATTGAAATCCCCCATTAAAAAAAAAACGATTGAAAATCGATGTTTTAGAGAGATGACTGGTAACTTCTCTTGCACCTACCAACTAGAGATGGGGTGGTATCGATGCCGCTAATCTACTACTTTGTCCCCAGTCATTGCTCGATGGTTTCAGCCCTAGTTTCCGGGTGAAAAAGCGTAAAATGGCTTTGATACAGTGGAAGCGGTACGCGCTACGTCACGGTACGATCTATCTAGGAGTGCGTTCACCCCACGATGGTCGTAACAATTTGTACTCAATAATGGGACCTTTTTTTATCTATTAATTTGCTCCCGCGGAGCCTGAATTTTTCTGTTGTACACGGGCATGACCGAATTGCAAAAAAATAAAAATCGTAATGAATTCACAGTATTTCAAACATGCTTCTACAATGGCCTCATTGTGCAATTAGCGCAATCGTTCAATGTCAGAGTGCGGTGAGTAATAAACAGTCGAAAGTGTGTGGTAATCTACAGGGTTTCACATCGATCCAACCCTCATGTGCTGCTGATAAAGGCGGGGGAGCCCTGTTTACAATAAGGGTGATAATGATAACGTACTATTTTTTGTTAGATATACATACATGTGATCAGGAACAGTTTTGCGTCTTATGTCTATATTTACCCCGAGTAATTTTAGACTGTTCTAATTTAAGATTCTCCACAGTCATTGCAAATCGCTTTTCCCTTCGATAGGACGACGTATTGACGTCCTCAACCTGTTGGTGGTACATCTGTACAAACCCCTCAGTCGGAGCGCTATTTCATCTTAAAAAAGGCGGGAGGGTCAAGAACCTTTGGATTACTTTTGTATTATTAGTCTTTCTAAGACAGCTGACACATGTTGCCTCGTTGCAACCATCATATTGGACGTTGATAAGGCGGAAGCGATCAAGTTTCAAAAGTAAAAATTGGGGAGTGAAAGAACTATTGGGGAAAAAATTACATTTTAGCTTTGAAACGTCACTCATGCCCTTATTACAATATTTGGCGATACGAATGTTATTTTTTGACGTATAGTCTTCATTATTTTCTCCATTTTTCTTGTTTGGGTAGAGCGTTAATACTGGGTAAAAAAAGATCCACTCTGTATGTACTACAGAGTGGATCACATCATCATTACTTTGAATTTTTCCCACCTAATGCCTCTTGATAAGTGGACCAAAAACATGATAATCGCTTGGGACGAGGTCAGGAGAATAAGGAGGATGTGGTAGACACTCAGATTTCAAATCTTTGATAGTGGCAGATGTACGCCATTGCCGAGTATACAAATAAAAAGAATTAATGTTCATATGTTTAATGACGTTTCTTTAGAGGCACATTTTAAAATTGTTCAAAACTCTATTGGGTGTCTAAAAAAAATGTTTTTTTTTTTAAATGAAACATGCTGTATATATTTTAATTTTTGTTAAAAAAAACGGTTAATTGTAGATAATACCGCTACAATTAATCGTTTTCGGAAAAATGGCGGCTGAACACTAGGACTTTTAACATCTAAAACTCCGTAAAATCTACATTGTTGAAGTTAAAATAAATGTATTTCACATTCCTGTATTAGTTTTTTATAAGCTGTTTAAAGAGGCAAGTTTAGATACAAAAAAATATTCAATTTTCAATCGCCATTTTATTCAAAAACTGTATAATATGACAAAATTTACTTACGATCGAAGGCCAAACCCAAAAATCGAAAAATATACAGGCTGTTTCATTAAAGCAAACACAACTTTAGTATTTTTCTAAACAGTTTTAAATTGTGCCCCTACAGAAACGACTCAAGCATATGAAATAAGAAATCTTTTTCACTCTTTCTCATTCTTGTTGTCTGTATATGTTCCAAAGCAGACAAGACTAAAGAAGGATCCCTTTTTAGTAACTGTAGGGAATGAAGGATCCCACGTAGCACTGTATGACCAAATAGCATTAATGGCCAAAAGTTAGTCATAAAGTAGTAAAAATAGCCGGGACTTAGTTGGCACAAGAGCGCATCTATGGCCAAGAGTTGATCACAAAGTAGCATTTTTCGTGATGGCAATAACTTAGCCAAAATTTTGGTAAACATTACATTTTCTTGCCTGGCTAACACTTCCGAATATTTACTAGACAAAAGATCTATTTTATTTCAGTGAATTTGTGGCTTTTCTGACCAGAAGTATAGCCAAAACCTGTGTTAGCCTAAATGACTACAAAATTAGCAAATAATAGCTAATTTATAAGGCCACAGAATATTGACATAAGATAGCCATAAAGTAGCCAATTTAACTTTTTTTTACTTCGTTGAGTGCCACTAGGGGGCGTAAAATAAACGACGGCCGAAATTGCTATTTTTTCGCCACTAATTGGTTTTTATGGCGGAACGGCTGCATTAAGGCCGTTTTACAGTTCGCAATTTTTCTTGCAATTGGCAATTCTCTTGCCATGCGCATGCGCAGCAACGGACCAGCTGGTCAAATTCTTTACTTCTTTTGCAACTGCCAAGGCTTGCCAATTATCGTTCTTGACCGCTTTTTATTGCAGTTTACTTGCAACTCTGGTGTAAAATTTGGTAACTTTTGAATTGCCACCATTGCAAACAAAAGTTACTGTCACAAATTATTTGAGGTTAAGTCTGCATCACATGCATTTTGTTTTGTTTATGTATGGTTTTTATTACTTTTATATGTTTTTGTGGCCTTGTTTAATTGAAAAGCGAGAACACAAAGTTTTAGTCAGTCTGGAAAGTTAAATGAATGTCAATATAGGCAGCATTGTTGAATATTTCCAGAAATGGCAAGAAATTGCAAACTGTAAAACCAACTTGTCAAATATCTGGTTGCAATATATTGAAGCTGCAATGCATTGCTGCCATAAATTGCATGAAGAATTGAAAACTGTAAAACGGGCTTTAGCCTTTTCACGATCGTTGTAGCCTCGATGAATATCTGGAACAATCCAGCGGCCATGATTTTTAGACTGTTAAATTTCCTAATTTAGCAGCTATTTGTAGTGTAATAAACTATAGATATGCGACTATTGAATATTTCAGACTTTTATCGTTAATTTAAAGCATTTTATTACATTGAGCCGTCAAAGGGAGTATTTTCGGGAAAGTTTAAACAAAATCAGAAAAATTCAGTTCAAGGTCAATTATTTTGTCTTATTAATGTAAAATATAAGTTGCAAAATAATGAACATTATCTTGGCCCTTTGAAATATATTAAGTGTCTCCTCTAAATTCACAGTAAATTTGCCTTGGCACTAAGATTTTAGTCCATTATTTGAGGCAATTCGATGTAATCTGCAACCAAACTATTCAGGATATAATATACCTATCCACACAAGACAATCAGTCCGTTCATGTCGGCATTTTTAATCTCCATGTACAGTTGGTTTGATGAAAGGAACGCAATGCAAACCTGGAAATTAGCTCTAAATATTAAAATCTAGCAACATTTTTAGTCATAGCTAAAGCTATTTTTTAGCACCCAAATTTTAGCGATTATATCTAAAAAATCTAGCATTTATTGCTAAAATATGGCCAAAATACTGGCCTAAATATAATGGTCAAAAAAGCGAAATAGTGACGAAATAAAAGTTCCCATTTTCGCCAAGGTGCCGTAATAATTTCGTAATAGATTAGCTTTTTTGGCAGCTTTTTTAACCAAATGGCCACCGATTTTAGCAAGGCTTACGAAACAATCGCCAAATTATGGCTTAGAATGCTACTTGGGGTTATAGGTTTTTTTATCCCATACAAGAAATACAATGATGAGATTCAAGGGAATGTTATGTTTATCCATGAATCAAGTTTGTGAGAGCGTATGTAACCCAGATATTCAGCCAATTGATAAAACCTATGTTAAAAGACTTATTAAATATGCTGGAGTGTGATTGGCAAAACCTTTAAATGATTTAGATAATTCTAAAGACAAAAATGTAGGATATAACACTTTTTTTTTACATAAAGAACACATTTTAGTTCATTGATCATTAAGACATTTCAATCCAAAAATAATTAGTGTTGCCAACTATTTAGATTTCAGATAAAGGCAGAAATTCATAGATTTTTTTTATATAAACATTTAAATGTTTATTTGTCAAAATTCATTACGCAAACAAAATTTTGGACGGCTTTTTAAAGAATTTTGCAATACCTACATTACTCATATTAGTTTTGTCGTTTTTTTTTCTTCCTTTTTCACCACAACCCTCAAGAAAAATTATCTCACTTTTCAATTATTACATTATCAAAATAAGCGTCTAAAAAAGAAAGAAAGAAAAAAAATAAATAAAAACAAACACACAGGATTTTTAAAAAATCTTGCACCCTTAACCGGTGGTCAAACAAGGATGGCAGGAACTCACAGCTGTACCTCACATACTATAAATTATAGAATTTGAAAGTAAAAATCGCATTATAAAATATGTCCAAGATAGACGCTTTGAAAATAATTCCATGCTGCAGCGTTATCAGTTCTTCTGGACCATCCTTACATCTGATCTAATAATTTGGATTCAGCCTTCCTACGTGAGCAATTTTTGTTACTTTGTCCCTCAAAAACCCACAGAAAGTCGTAAAAATATAAAATTTTTTGGCAATTCAAAAACCTATAAAACTGAAACCATTTTATCTACATCGTAATAACTTGCACTTTTTATTAACAGTTTTCTGATTCTGAGATCTATTCAGTAGTGATATATGTGGCGGAACTTCACCCACCGACCCACAGGTGGCAGCATCAGTCGAAATACTTCATAACATCACAACGCCTTTCCGGCGCCGAATTTGTTTCCAAATACCAGTGTTTTCAAACTGCAATAAATTGGCCGTGTAGATTAGGACGTGTTTTTAGTTTCAGTTTTTTTAACTTTGTTGGGCGCCCCCTTACGGCTCAATGTAAAGCTATGTTGCCACGTTTTTAAAATGTTTTTAAGTAAACTCTCAAGAACAAAAAAAATATGTATATAAATAAAAAAACAGTAATCTTAATTATGTTCTCTCTCGAACTCTTGTATTTATTTATTGCCAATTACGTAGTAGAGCATTGACAGATATGATTTACTTAACGTATTTAGAATATACAGGGTGTCCGACGGTTGATGATACGTTAGACGTTTACGGAAAATTACAAGATCTTTCTGAATAATGTTAAATATTTTCAAGATGACGGTGACATTTTTGGTTATAGACTAGGAAGGAAATGGATTTCAACTTGCGTATTTGAACACCCTGTATATTTTTTAATTTTTGGATTTGTCTCAAAATTTTAAGGATAATTTGTGTAACACATCGTATTCGAATTTTAACTGTTTTCGAAATATTGACGTTTGAAATACGCCATTTTTTGAACTTTCGGGTGCTGTAACTTTCAAATGGTTTGAGTTACAGCGAAACGGTTATTATATTACCACCTGAACTTTTAAACGCGAAGGTAAATATTGATTTTGACACATGACGCAAAGAAATGTCAAAAATATTGACATATGACGCAACGAAATGTCAAAAATAAACATGAAATATTCTTAGAGATTCGAGACGAATGAAAACCGGGAAAAATATACAAGGTGTTAGATTTAAAATGCTTAGTTAGAATTTACTTTGAATATAACCGAAGGACCCGCCATCTTGAAAATATTTTATGTCGATAGAGCAAGACCAGTTACCTATAGAAGGTAATCGTTTTTCGAGTTTAACCAAGGGGATCTCGCTTATTTGAAGAAATACGAAGAACGTTCAATTAGAATAAAGTTGCGCAATTCGAATAATGCAATTTTTTCAAATTTTCACTTTTAAAAATTTTCGACTGGTTGCGGAAATAATCGCAAAAAATTAAAATTTTGGTTTTTATTTTTTTGCCTTTATTTAAAGAGTTAATTAAAAACAAGTGACACTTTTTTGCTCTCTTCCACGTGGTATTTTCAAATTTAAAATCAGACGTTTCGTTTTTATGCAACCATCATCAATTTCCTATTTTTTACATATTGTCGGTTTTACATATATCGGATTCGGAACTTCACTTCAATTCTATTCTGCCTCCTGTGATAAACGTCTTTATTAATTCTTGGGTTGCATTTTGCTGATTTTGTGATGTCATCGTTAAAATTGGTTGATAAAGTCGGGTCACGATCTTTTTATCTGTCACCAGACTGCATGCTTTTTCAACGGCCGCTAGTCTAGTCAGATTGGGCTGAATTTTTGCAGAAAACAAAGAGTAAACTGTTTGATTGGTGATGATTACGCAGACTGTTCAACGGTGTTAAAAAAAAAAGAACTTGATGATGGTTGCACGAAAACGAAACGTCGGATTTTATATTAGAAAATACGGGTATAAGTGGGCATAAAAGAATGTCAGTTGTTTTAAATTATTTCTTTACATTAAAACTAGAAAAAATAAAACAAAATCAAAATTTCAATTTTTCGTGAATATTTTTCAAACCTATCAGAATTTTCGAAATTTGAAAATGGTGTTTTTATAAACTTCTAGTCTTGTGCAACTTTGTTTTAATTTAATCTTCTTAGCATCTCTACACAAATAACCGAGATCTCCATGGTTAAAGTCGAAAAATGGTCACCCTGTATGTGTAAATGTTGCGGTGGTACCAGGTGCAGGTTTAGTTGCATGAATTCATTATTACCACTTTCTAAAAGAATAAAATTAAGAATTAAGTACCTAAGCCTAAGTACCGAAATAATTTCAAGGGCCATGCAAATTTGTACGATATACGAAGAAGATACAGGGTGTCATATAACTCTAACTGTAGGAACACAGATTGGGTAAAAATTAAAAAAAAAGGCATTGGGCACCGACTTGCTTGTAGCAAATATTGCTAGTTAATAAAATACAGGGTGCGCTATAAAACGTTTCTTTTTCGAAAATCTAAAATAATTTGAAGACTTTTTCAAATTATTTTAAATTTTTGAACCCAAAATTTGAAACACAAATTTTATGTTCTTTAGTACTTTTATGATCTACACAAAATGTAATTGCCGGTTTTGAATGTAGAGTCAAGGAGGCGCCACCTTTAATATAGACAGTGGCGGATCTAGCCTTTTGTGAAAGGGGGGGGGGAGAAAAAATTACTCAAACATTTTTTGAGGTGCCACGCCCACTTATTCTCTCATGAGTAAATTTTCCAATAAGAAGAGTATAATTTTCGAATTGAGTTTGTTACGTTCTTAGGGGCAAGCGTACCATTCCTATCAAAAACAGGCAAAACATTTTTCTAAATTTTTTTCCAAAATTTCCAAGGGGGGGGGGGATGCATTACGACTTCTTTCTCTGTTCTTAACTTTGCCCGCCTGTAACTTGAGGACGCCTCTACCGATCGGATTGAATCCAACTGTTTTTTTCTCTACTTGATGTCCTCATTCACCTTCCACCAATCCGCAAAACCTCTTTAGACGTTAAATTCATTCGACTTGAGTTTGTCACGTTCTTAGATGATTAGAAGCGTACCATTCCGATCCAAAAAAACAAACAAATGTTTCCGAAATTTTTTTCGAAAATGTTCATAGGTGGAGGGGGGTATTACGACTGTTTCTCAATTCTTAACTTTGACTACCGTAAGCAGTGTTGGCAAGGTTAATTAACCAACACTTTTTAACCGGTTAATAACCGGTTATTAACGTTAAGAAAAAAACGCTTTAATGATTTTTAACCTGGAAGAAACCTCAAATGTCAATGTCGTTTGTCATTTGTCTACGGTAGACGTATATTTGAATGATTCCTTGTTTATTAGTTAATTAGTTTGTTGTATTTTTTATACTTGTCAGGCTCGTTTGTCATTTGTCTACGGTAGACGTATATTTGAATGATTCCTTGTTTATTAGTTAATTAGTTTGTTGTATTTTTTATACTTAATAATCAAATAATTTAGTTTATTAAGTTTAATATTGATGGGATAAAATGGGGCGCCGAGAAACCAATATTTGGAAACACTTCAGAAAAATTCAAAAAGCTGGTTGTAAATATGTTAAAGGCCAATGTAAATATTGCTCATGTGAAAAATCATCTCGAATATACATATTTTTGGATAAAGACCGCTTGCAATGCAGAACTCGGCTTACACACTTTTAATTGCAAAAAACATATTAGAGGTTATTAACCGGATAATTAAACGGTTTTTAACAGGTTAGTTATATATAGTAATAGTTATATAGTGCAAGTTATATAGTAATAAATATATTTTTAACCGGTTAATTGCCAACACTGACCGTAAGTCCAGAACTCCTCTACCGATCGGAGTGAATCCAACTGCTTTTTCCTCTTCTTGATGTCTTCTTTCACCTCCCACCAGTTCCGTAAGTGCAATATTTTCGGAGATAGCCCCTTTCGGAGGTCGATTTTTAAGCTTTTTTGGAATCGCGTTTTTAAATAAAAACCTCTTTAGAGGCTAAATTCATTTGAATTGAGCTTGTTACGTTCTTAGGGGATTGCAAACGTACCATTCCGATCAAAGAAAACAAAAAAATGTTTCCAAAATTTTTTCGAACTTTTTTCTCAATTTTTAATTTTGATCGCCTGTAACTTGAGAACGCCTCGACCGATCGGAGAGAATTCAACTCTTTTTCCTCTATTTAATGTCCTCTTTCACCTCCCACCATTGGAAGTTCTTTAGGTACAATATTTTTGGAGATAAACCCGTTCGCAGGTCGATTGTTAAGCACTTTTAGAATCGCGTTTTTTTGACCATTTTTTAAAAAACCTGTTCAGAGATTAAATTAATTCGAATCGAGTTTGTTACGTTCTTAGGGGATTGCAAGCGTACCATTCCGCTCAAAAACAGTAAAAAAAAAATTTTCCGATTTTTTTTTTGAAAATATTCGTTGGGGGGCGTATTACGACTTTTTTCTCAATTTTTAATTTTGACCGCCTGTAACTTGAGAACGCTTCGACCGATCGGAGAGAATCCAACTCTTTTTCCTCTATTTAATGTCCTCTTTCACCTCCCACCATTGGAAGTTTTTTAGGTACAATATTTTTGGAGATAAACCCGTTCGCAGGGCGATTGTTAAGCACTTTTAGAATCGCGTTTTTTTGACCATTTTTTAAAAAACCTGTTCAGAGATTAAATTAATTCGAATCGAGTTTGTTACGTTCTTAGGGGATTGCAAGCGTACCATTCCGCTCAAAAACAGTAAAAGAAAATATTCCGAAATTTTTTTGAAAATATCCGTTGGGGGTGTATTACGACTTGTTTCTCAATTTTTAATTTTGACCGCCTGTAACTTAAGAACGCTTCGACCGATCGGAGAGAATCCAACTCTTTTTCCTCTATTTAATGTCCTCTTTCACCTCCCACCATTGGAAGTTCTTTAGGTACAATATTTTTGGAGATAAACCCGTTCGCAGGGCGATTGTTAAGCACTTTTAGAATCGCGTTTTTTTGACCATTTTTTAAAAAACCTGTTCAGAGATTAAATTAATTCGAATCGAGTTTGTTACGTTCTTAGGGGATTGCAAGCACGCCATTCCGATCGCAAACAGCATACAAAAATTCGGAAAATGTCCAAAGGGGGGGGGGGGGATTACGACTTTTTTCTCAATTTTCAAATTTGACTTTCTGTAACCTGAGAACGCCTCGACCTATGGAAGTGAATCCAACTGTTTTTTTCCTCTTCTTGATGTCCTTTTTAGAATACCACCATCGGAAGTCCCGTAGCTGCAATATTTTCGGACATAGCCCCCTTCGGAGGTCGATTTTTAAGCTTTTTTGGAATCGCGTATTTTGACCATTTTTAAATAAAAACCTCTGTAGAGGTTAGTCATTTGAATTGAGTGTGTTACGGTTTTGGGGATTGCAAGTGTACCATTCCAATCAAAAGCTGCAAAAAAATGTTTTCGAAAATGTCCAAAGGGGGGGAGAGGTATTACGACTCTTTTCTCAATTCTTAACTTTGACCGCCTGTAACTTGAGAAAGCCTCGACCGAGCGGAGTGAATGCAACTGCGGTTTACTCTATCTGATGTCCTTTTTCAGCTCCCACCATTGGAAGTTTTGTAGGTGCAATATTTTTGGAGATAGACCCCCTCGGAGGTAGATTTTTAAGCGTTTTTAGAATCGCGATTTGTGACCATTTTTAAAAAAACCTCTTTGGAGGTTAAATTAATTCGATTCGCGTTTGTTACGGTCTTAGGGGATTGCTAGCGTACCATTCCGCTCAAAAACAGTAAAAAAACATTTTCCGATTTTTTTTTTTAAATATCCGTTGGGGGGTATTACGACTTTTTTCTCAATTCTCAACTTTGACCGCCTGTAACTTTAGAACGCCTCTACCGATCGGAGTGGATCCAACTGCTGTTTCCAATTCTTGATGTCCTCTTTCACTTCCAACCACCGCCATTTTTAAAAAACCTCTTTAGAGGTTAAATTCATTCGTATTGATTTTGTTACGTTCTTAGGGGATTGCAAACGTACCATTCCGATCAAAGAAAACAAAAAAATGTTTCCAAAATTTTTTCGAAAATGTCCCAAGGGGGGGGTTATTACGACTTTTTTCTCAATTTTTTATTTTGACCGCCTGTAACTTGAGAACGCTTCGACCGATCGGAGAGAATCCAACTCTTTTTCCTCTATTTAATGTCCTCTTTCACCTCCCACCATTGGAAGTTCTTTAGGTACAATATTTTTGGAGATAAACCCGTTCGCAGGGCGATTGTTAAGCACTTTTAGAATCGCGTTTTTTTGACCATTTTTTAAAAAACCTGTTCAGAGATTAAATTAATTCGAATCGAGTTTGTTACGTTCTTAGGGGATTGCAAGCGTACCATTCCGCTCAAAAACAGTAAAAAAAAAATTTCCGAAATTTTTTTGAAAATATCCGTTGGGGGGGGGGTATTACGACTTTTTTCTCAATTTTTTATTTTGACCGCCTGTAACTTGAGAACGCTTCGACCGATCGGAGAGAATCCAACTCTTTTTCCTCTATTTAATGTCCTCTTTCACCTCCCACCATTGGAAGTTCTTTAGGTACAATATTTTTGGAGATAAACCCGTTCGCAGGGCGATTGTTAAGCACTTTTAGAATCTCGTTTTTTTGACCATTTTTTAAAAAACCTCTTCAGAGATTAAATTAATTCGAATCGAGTTTGTTACGTTTTTAGGGGATTGCAAGCGTACCATTTCGCTCAAAAACAGTAAAAAAACATTTTCCTATTTTTTTTTTGAAAATATCCGTTGGGGTGTCTTACGACTTTTTTATCAATTCTCAACTTTGACCGCCTGTAACTTGAGAAAGCCTCGACCGATCGGAGTGAATGCAACTGCAGTTTACTGCGGTCCTTTTTCAGCTCCCACCATTGGAAGTTTTGTAGGTGCAATATTTTTGGAGATAGACCCCCTCGGAGGTAGATTTTTAAGCGTTTTTAGAATCGCGATTTGTGACCATTTTTAAAAAAACCTCTTTGGAGATTAAATTAATTCGATTCGCGTTTGTTACGGTCTTAGGGGATTGTAAGCGTACCATTCCGATCAAAAACAGCAAAATAACTTTTCCCAAATTTTTTTCGAAAATGTCCAAAGGGCGTGGGGGAGGGTATAACAACTTTTTTTTCAATTCTTAAATTTGACCGCCTATAACTTGAGAAGGCCTCGACCGATCGGAGCGAATTCAATTGTTTTTTTCCTCTACTTGATGTTCTCTTTTACTTCCCACCATTGGAAGCTCTGTAGGTGCAATATTTTTGGAGATATACCCCTTCAGAGGTCGCACTTTTCGAATCGCGTTTTTCGACCATTTTTAAAAAACCTCTTTAGAGGTTAAATTCATGCGAATTGAGTTTGTTTCGTTCTTAGGGGATTGAAAGGGTGCCATTCCGATCAAAAAGAACAAAAAAATTTTTCCGAAAATGTCCAAAGTAGGGGTAGTACCACTCTTCTCAATTTTCAAATTTGCCTGCCTGTAACTTAAGAACGCCTCTACTGATCGGAATGAATCCACGTGTTTTTTCCTCTTCTTGATCCTCTTTCACCTCCCACCATCGCAAATTCCGTAGGAGCAATATTTTTGCAAAAAGCAAAAATCCCAAAGAAATCTAAAAATAGTCGAAAAAAAAGAGGGGGCGACCGTCCCCCCGCCCCTTTCCTGGATCCGCCACTGAGTCTAGATATTTTACATAAGATAGATGTACTTCGGTATTAAATTTTAGTGAAAAACTTTATGACCAAATATTGGCAATAGATGAGCTTTTATGGCTAATTTCTTTGACTATTTAGAACCAACCCTTCCCAAAAGTGAATGCCCTTGTTAAGCGGGGGTGCGCTCCGGGTGGGCACCACACCGAGAAGAATCAACATATCACCCACAAAAAGGAGCCTCGAAGATCATGTTATGTCGGTACGGAGAGCTATAATACACCCTCGAGCGGCATGTCAACAGTGAGGCAACGAGGAGAGAATACGGGCGCACCGAAAAGTGTTACGAGAAGTCAAAAAGTCGTCCTCTTTTCAGGGGGGTCACCAACCCCACCGAATAGCGTGCACGTGTATCCCCATTTCCATGCGCGGACCAAACGGGCACTGGTCGCGACCCACCAGCGCACGCCCACGGCCACTTTTCTGGTCCGCTGTTTAAGCCCTCTACGTAGCGCCAAATCGCAATCGCCCAGCCACGTCGTGAATGCGCGCGAACGCCCGCGATACCCCGTAACTCGTCGGGACCGCTGTACATCCACGATTTCCAAGGTTAACTCGGGCTGCGTGGTGGTGGCGGCATTCTCAGCACGGGTTGCGCCGGGGCACGAGCGAGTTCTATTTAGTTACTCGGAGGGTGTGCACCACTGCGGACCCCAAATTACGTCTCGTTTCATCCCTTACGACCCCAATTTGCGAATTTGCCTGCCACTCGGCCCGCACGAGTGATGATGGACCCTCATCAGCAAGATGTGCCGACTGTGTTTTTGTTTGGTTTAAAGTGCGCCGCCGTCTGATTTTATACAATTTGTAGATGTGCACAGTGGGATTATTGGCGATTACAAGGACAAATTAGTATTGCGTAAGTAGTTGTGGCTTTTTAGATTTTGCGCGCACACCCTTGCCCGCCCGTCCGCCTGCCTGCCTGATCATCATCATCCTCTATGGCGCGCGCACATGACATCACCGCCGATTTTACAACGCGAAATTCGTTTTTTCGGTGGGATTTTTTTTTTGCCCGAGTCCAAGGGCACCTCGAGGGTAACTTAGGCCAAACAAAATGGTACCTAACCTTAGACGTCATCAGTTTTGCTTGTTCGACTCAAATCCGCCCGTCAATGAGACGAGCGCAACGTGGGCGCCGCGATTGAAGGAAAATCAAGTTTGACTAGTGTGACTTATATATCCCACTTGCGATAAGTCTCCATCAAATGATTTCACCTTTGACCTGATGAGGACGAAATTAAAAGTAAAATTTTGCGTTTTGCCAGTTGCAGCAGACGACCTACCTCCTATCTAAGGCAAGGCAGCAGGATTGCACTGCTTGCAGAGAAGGATTTAGGTAGTTTTTGCAAATACAGCCTGCTTAGATACAGTTGCGGTTTGTAGCAGTAATTATTGCTACCTCGCGCTGCTTCCTGCAGGCTTTTAAATAATGAACAAGCTGAGAGAGTGATAAGTCTAAAATTCTGGGCGGTCAATGTCTTTAAAATACGAAGGCGTAGAAGGGCCAACAAGATTTTTTTTTCTGAAATTCCGAGTTTAAAGTCGGAATTTAGTTAAATTTCGAGTTTAAAGTCGGAATTTAGTTAAATTCCGAGTTCAAGGTCGGAATTTAGTTAAATTCCGAGTTTAAAGTCGGAATTTAGTTAAATTCCGAGTTCAAAGTCGGAATTTAGTTAAATTCCGAGTTCAAAGTCGGAATTTAGTTAAATTCCGAGTTCAAAGTCGGAAGTTAGTTAAATTCCGAGTTTAAAGTCGGAATTTAGTTAAATATGATTCATAAATTAGTGGCGTAGAGTGGCGAAGATTAATAAAACGTTTGTGTTCCGTGTTGTACAAGGACGGCAAAAAAAAAATTAAAAGACTGATCAATATTTTGTTAACTACGACATCATGGTGGGTGTCCTAACTTTAAGACTCCTCTAGTGATTACATTTAAGAGCTGCGATCGATATCTCGGGACGTTTTTTGCAGTTTTTTTTTCTTTTGTCGACACGAAAAGTTACGGGACGTTTACAAAAAGTTTTGCACTTTTCTATAAGTTACAGTGTTTTGCGGGAATACCCGCGTCAATAAAACTAATAGACTTTAAAAGTTCATTGATTTGAATATCATTGGCGTATATTGACAGTTAATAATTACAAACAAATAAAATTGTAGAGATAATAAAATAAAAAAGTAAACTGCTAACGAAAAAGATCCATACGACCTAATTTTTGGTAATTTTCAAGGCGTTTTATCTCAGAAATCATTTATGATAAATTCATAGTTTAAAAAGGCTCTGAAAGAACTTTTCTTCTAGAAGTAACTACCTGAACCAATCTTTAACTAAACCAGTTTTATCATTGTAATACGGGGCAAAAATGTAAAATTTGAACTCACTGCATTATTTGATATCTACGGTAAATCTTAACTTTTCAACTTTGTCGTGTCATTTTATAGGCTTGGTAGATATCTCGGGACATGTTCAGCGGTTTTTGTTTTTATCCTCGAGAAAAAGTTACAGGGTATTTTCAGAAAGTTTTGAGTATTTTTATTTTTTGCTCTGTATAGCAGTGTAGGTCACCTGATTTTAATGATATAAACGAAATTTAAACGCTCATTAAGTATAAAATCAGTGACGTAGAACTCTAGTTCATAAAGATTGCTTCGGATGTTTTCGCAAAACTTTAATATTACTTCTGTGACATCATCACTGTTAATGATTTCCCAGCTCCTTGGCTGTAACTTCAAAAATGTACTACCGGGTGTCCATCAGAACTCTGGACATAGGAGATTAACATGGGAAATCGGTTTTTATTTTTTTGCGCCTGTACGGTTGATTTGATTGAAAAACTTTTAAGAGTAAAGTTGTAGAGCTTATGGTCAGCTATCATCCTGTAATTTTTTCAATACTTAAGTTTTGGCTGTTTTTTGAAGAAACGCCTCGAAAAGTGCAAGATTTGCCATGCATGTGCAGTGTCGCCAACATAATAATTTCTTATGTCAGAGTCCGAGCCGATTTTCCTTTCTTATTTACTTTGAGGGACTATCATGTAGTAATTAACGTGATTATGCAGTGAAAATATGTTGGCGAAACTGCACATGCATGGTGGGGGTGACGCGCCAAATTCAAATTTTTGCACTTTTCGAGGCGTTTTTCCAAAAAACGGCCAAAACTGGGGTACTGAAAAATTACAGGATGATAGCTGACCATACGCTCTACAACTTTACTCTTAAAAGTTTTTCAATCAATTCAACTGTACAGACGCAAAAAAATAAAACCCGATTTAGGGAGGAATGGCTTCCCATTCCTCCCTAAGTGCCACTGCCAATTCGTCCAAGTTTTGAAATTCTTGCTCTCTTTCTTTCAGTTTTAGTTTCATTCTGCTCCACACTGTATAACATTCATATAGGGCGACCTAGCAGGCCATTTCATGCCCTCGATGCCATTCTCTCTCAGAACTTCATTAACAATTTGAGCCCGGTGTGGACATGCATTATCGTCAACTAAGATAAAACCATCTCCAAAGTTCTGAGCGAAGGGAATAACAATTTCATTCATACACAAATATCGATATCTAACTGCTTTCAGGTTAGTTCCGGTTAAAATTAAAACCAATCAAAACCACTAAGTCAGTCTTTCCATTTCCCATTACGCCTCCCCATACGCTGACACTTTCACCCCCAAATGGCACTCTGGGTTCTATATTTTCTTGCAGGTTTCGTTCATTCCGGCCTCTCAACACTAAAATACGTCCATCTGATGCATACAACAAAAATCTATATTCATTTGTAAAAATGCAATTATTGTTCCACTCTGCCATTCCCCAATGCAAATGTTCTTCTGCCCAACGCCAATCAAATGGAGTGAGTTCAATTTTAAAGTTTTACACCGTATCACATTGATAAAACTGCTTTACTTAAAGATTGTCCAAGGTAGTTAGTTCTAGAAGAAACGTTCTTTCAGAGCTTTTTTAAACTATGAATTTATCATAAGTGGTTTCTGAGATGAAACGCTTTCAAAATTACGAAAAATTATGTGGTATCGACTTTTATGGTAGCAGTTTTCTTTTTTATTTTATTATCTCTACAATTTGATTTTTTTTTCATTATTAACTATCAATATACGCCAACGATTTTAAAATCATTGAACTTTTAAAGCCTATTTGTTTGATTAGCGCGGGTATTCCCGGAAAAAACGTCCCGAGATATCGATCATAACTATTAAAAGTAATCACAATAGGAGTCTTAAAGAGGACGTCGTAGTTAACAAAATATTGATCCATTTCACAAAGAATATTGTTACGATCGCAGCAACGCCGCATGGGAGGCGGGGCAACGCATGGGAGCGTGTTGGTTGGTGGAGCTTCGCGACCTATCCGCGCTGCGTCATGGCTGACACGAGTGATTTATTGCTCGTCTGGCTTAATCTAGAAGGCAGTTGTTTACAACCGTTTTTTTTTTATATGAGATTATTCAAGAATTCTTATAAAGAACTTTCTAGGTTTTTCTGTAATTTTAGGATTGTATATAAAAGGCGCATAGAGCGCCCGAGTAGAGTAGTCGTATTTTAATCGAGCTATAAGTAAGCTAAAGTTACGAAGCGATAATAGAAGGCTATAAAGTGTTAAGTAGTGAGTTATTTAGTAGTCGTGTGTATTTGTGGAGTTAATAAATAGTGTTTTCGTATTAAATCGTTACACTGGAATTATTGAACCCCGAGTTCGCAACAATTGGTGTCAGAAGTGCGATTCCAGTGGGAATTTGAGGACCAATATTACTGAACTGTAAGTGAGTGCTTCATTGCCGGACATTACCTGTTTATGCCAGTGACTAGAAGCCAGCATCAAGCGATGGAGGATCAACTTGCCGCCCTGCTGTCCCTTATGCAACAACAGAGGGAAGAACAGGAAAAACGTGATCAAGTACAGGAGCGACGTTATCTAGAACAGGAGAAACGTTATAACGAACAAAAAGAGGAACAAGAAAGACGTGATCAAGTACAGGAGCGACGTTATCAACAACAGAAGGAAGAGCAAGAAAAACGTGATCAAGTACAGGAGCGACGTCATCAACAATTTAAAGAAGAATTAATGAACCATCTCGCAGCTAGGGAGCAACAATTGGAAGAAAGAATAATGCAATCCGTCAACGAATCCGTTAACGGCGTTCACGAATCCATTAACGGCGTTAACGAAGGACTCGAAGCTGTCAACCAGAGGGTTCTCGAGCTAGAAAAGAAATTCCGGGAACAACTTGAGGACGACAACGTGTCTACAGAGAGTTTTAGCACAGCCAACGCTAAAATTAAGCCTCCCGATTATGACGGTACTACTGCATGGGAAATTTATAAAACTCAGTTTGAGGCAGCTGCAAAAGCTAATGGTTGGTCCGAGCCCCAGAAAGCTACATCGTTAGTGGTGGCACTTCGTGGAAAAGCGGCTGAGTTACTCCAATCTCTGTCTGCAGCGGATCAAAGTAAATATGCGGTTTTAGTACACACTCTGCAACTACGATTTGGAAATGAACACAAAGAAACCGTGTTCCAGGCCCAGCTGAGGATGAGACAGCAAAAGTCAGGTGAATCCTTACAAGAATTTGAGGCGGACATAGACAGACTCATTCACCTGGCATATCCATCGGCTCCTGAATCTTTTCAAATGCAATTTGCCGCCGAAAGGTTCATCGAGGGAGTTAGAGATAGTGACATGAGATACCACTTACGTCTAGTAAGGCCCAAGGATATCAGCGAGGCGCTAGTTCGGGCCCTGGAATTCGAGGCGTCACGAGTGTCATCTAGTTCATCTCCACGTGTACGAATGGCAACTTGCGGTGAAGAGGAGAATACGTCTATGGCTGAATCCATGGCCAGTTTACATAAAGCGATGAAAGATATGGCAGTCAGTATGCAAGCCCTGTTAGAAAGAACTCCTCGATCAACAGACAATCGGGGCATAAAATGTTTTAACTGCGGCAGACTGGGTCACATCAAGAGTAACTGCCGTAATAGGGCAAGAAGTCCGTCGCCGTCGTTTAGAAGACCAAGCGGCGACCAAGACCGCCCTAGGTCCCAGGAAAACTAATTCCGGTCAATGCAAGGGGGCAATTGACCGGGCCCGTTAAGACCCCCAGGATCTTTAAAGTCAATAATTTGGGTGGAAAAAGTCTCACAGTGGCCGGACGCATTAAAGGACAGAAGATCCAGATTACCATCGATACAGGAGCAGATGTGACCATTGTAAGGCCAGATAAACTTTTCGGATATACCATACAACCATTGCCCAACCCTATTATGTTAAAATCAGTCACTGGAGAATCTTGCCCTATAGACGGAGAAGCCGATGTCACCATCATTATTGGAGAAAGACTTGAAGTTCGGCATAAAGTGTTGGTTGCCAGGATCAAAGACGAGTTTATTTTGGGAATGGATCTCATCAGGAAACATGGATTCTCCTATGATCACAAACAGAATATTCTCACGTTTGGAGATGAGGAGTTTGCATTAACCAATGGAAATGTGGAAACTAGTGTCCGTCTACTGGTGGTGGAAGATGTGAAAATTCCTCCAAATTCAGAACAAATTATCACAGTGACTTCTGAAAATGATCCTGGGTGGTCCATAGGACTTATAGAACCTAACCTGGATTTGACGACTGAAATCATGGTAGCCCGAACTTTGACCGACACGAAGAAGACTATGCCAGTACGAGTTGCCAATATTGGAGAAAGGACCATCAAGCTAAAAGAAGGAACAGTTCTTGCCAATTATGAGCCTGTACAATGGGTATGCAATTGTGTCGAAGCAGAGACATCCAAAATTATATCTTCTAACCAAGCTTCCCCAGAAGTTATTGATGCTTTTAAGCGACAGTGGAGTCACCTGTCAAAGGAACAACTTCAGTCTGCTATAAAATTTGCCATGGATGAATCTGATATGTTTAACTTCAAGAGCAACGACAGTCAAACCGATTTAGTTGTCCATAAGATCAACACAGGAGATGCCCAGCCAATACGACAACATCCACGAAGGGTCCCTCTGGCTAAACAACAGGAAGTTAACAGTTTGCTGAATGAAATGTTAAAGGAGGGCGTCATAGAAGAATCATCTAGTCCATGGTCGTCGCCTGTGGTTCTTGTTAAGAAGAAAGATGGTTCAACGCGGTTCTGTGTTGACTACAGGAAACTTAATGATGTAACCAAGAAAGACAGCTACCCATTGCCACGTATAGACGATACCTTAGCAACTTTATCGGGATCAAAGTGGTTTTCCACTCTAGATTTAAAAAGTGGGTACTGGCAAGTAAAGATTGCTCCCGAAGACAAAGAAAAGACTGCATTTTCTACTGGTTCTGGACTATACCAATTCACTGTTATGCCTTTTGGATTGTGCAATGCTCCATCAACTTTCGAGCGACTAATGGAACTTGTCTTGAGGGGGCTGACTTGGAAAACTTGCCTGGTATACTTAGATGACATAATTGTCATGGGACGTGATTTCGACGAGCACTTGAAGAATTTAAGAGAAATCTTCAACAAGTTACGGAATGCTCACCTGAAGTTAAACTACAAGAAATGCAGCCTGTTCCAGAAGCAAGTCGAGTACTTGGGGCATACTATCTCAGAACAAGGCATTAAAACTAGCCATAGTAAAATATCTGCCATTAAAGATTGGCCAGTTCCCCGAGACAAACACGAAGTAAGGAGCTTTTTGGGACTATGTACTTACTACAGGAGATTTGTAGAGGGATTTGCCGACATCGCAAAACCGCTGCACAAATTAACGGAAAAGAAAACACCGTTCTTGTGGAACCACGAATGCAGTCAGGCGTTTGCAAGGCTTAAAGCTGCCCTCTGTTCTAGTCCGATCTTGGCTTACCCTATAAAGGACGGACTCTTTATTTTGGACACGGATGCAAGTAACTGTGGTCTAGGTGCAGTACTCTCTCAAAGACAAAACGGGCAAGAGAAGGTCATTGAATACTACAGTAAGACTTTAAATAAGCCAGAAAGAAACTATTGCGTCACTAGAAAGGAGCTGTTGGCCATCGTTAAAGCAGTCGAACATTACCATCGCTACTTATATGGAAAAAGGTTCCTGATTAGGACTGACCATGGAGCCTTGAAATGGTTATTACAGATGAAGAACTCTGAAGGTCAAATAGCCAGATGGATAGAGCGCCTGCAGCAGTACGATTTCCAAATTGAACATCGACCAGGAAGGTCTCACGGAAATGCCGATGCATTGTCTAGACGGCCTTGTAAAGAAGATTGTCGGCATTGTCAAAGAACTGAGCAGCGTGAGGGACTTCCTTTGGTAAGGAGAACGTCGGTAGAAATAAACGATGGCTGGACCACACAGACCCTTCGAGAAGAACAAATGAATGATCCAGATATTGGACTCATCCTCTCTGCAAAGACTGACGACAAGAGACCAGAATGGCAAGAAATTGCTGGTAAAAGTCCAAACCTGAAGGCGCTATGGGCCCAGTGGCACTCTCTTAAAATAGAAAATGGATTACTGAAGAGAGCGTGGGAGAGTCCGGATGGCAAGACCGTAGTCAGTCAGTTGGTTGTTCCTGGAAGCAGAAAATCGGACGTACTACAGGAAATGCACGACGGAACCAGTGGAGGTCATTTTGGGGTCAATAAAACCTTGGCCAAAATTAAAGAGCGGTTCTACTGGGTGAATTATCATGAAGACGTCGAATCTTGGTGCCGCAAGTGCGAAGTTTGTTGTGCCACAAAAGGACCTCGAACAAGATCACGCGGCCGAATGGTGCAGTACACTGTAGGTGCTCCATTCGAGAGGGTGGCAATTGATGTCGCGGGACCGTTTCCTCAGACTGAGTCGGGCAATAAATACATCTTGGTCGCCATGGATTACTTCACTAAATGGCCTGAAGCATACGCCCTGCCTAATCAAGAAGCAACGACTGTGGCAACGGTGCTAGTAAATGAAATGTTCTGCAGATTTGGAGTCCCTCTCGAACTTCATTCTGATCAGGGCCGAAATTTTGAATCGGCTGTTTTCCAGAAGGTCATGGAACTTCTCGGAATTCGCAAGACCAGGACAACTCCTTTGCATCCACAGTCGGATGGGATGGTAGAGAGATTTAATCGGACCATGGAACATTACCTGTCTAAAATGGTGGCAGATCATCAGCGTGATTGGGACCAACATCTACCTCTCATGTTGATGGCATATCGAGGCTCTACGCATGAAGCCACTGGTTATACTCCGGCGAAAGTGATCTTCGGGAGGGAAATGAGGCTTCCTGCGGATTTGATGTATGGAACACCAGAAAAAGAGTCGCTCAGCTCTGAGAATTTTGTGGAGGAGCTTAAGGAGAGGCTGAACAATGTGCACGAGCAAGTCAGGAATAAACTGCGGATATCCAGTGATCGAGCCAAAGCAAGATATGACTTACTAGCTAACTCCCGCGGCTTCCAGGATGGTGATTTGGTGTGGCTATACAATCCGAGGCGAAAGGTGGGGAAGTCGCCCAAACTTAGCCAAAATTGGGAAGGACCTTATACAATTATAAAGAAGATTAATGATGTGGTGTATAGGATCCAGCGGACCCCTAGGTCAAAGATGAAGGTCGTTTATTTGGATCGATTAGCACGATACCATGGAACTCTATCTGTTCGGGACGAACAGACTTAGGAGGAGGGCAATGTTACGATCGCAGCAACGCCGCATGGGAGGCGGGGCAACGCATGGGAGCGTGTTGGTTGGTGGAGCTTCGCGACCTATCCGCGCTGCGTCATGGCTGACACGAGTGATTTATTGCTCGTCTGGCTTAATCTAGAAGGCAGTTGTTTACAACCGTTTTTTTTTTATATGAGATTATTCAAGAATTCTTATAAAGAACTTTCTAGGTTTTTCTGTAATTTTAGGATTGTATATAAAAGGCGCATAGAGCGCCCGAGTAGAGTAGTCGTATTTTAATCGAGCTATAAGTAAGCTAAAGTTACGAAGCGATAATAGAAGGCTATAAAGTGTTAAGTAGTGAGTTATTTAGTAGTCGTGTGTATTTGTGGAGTTAATAAATAGTGTTTTCGTATTAAATCGTTACACTGGAATTATTGAACCCCGAGTTCGCAACAATATTGTGCCGTTCTTGTACAACATGGAAAAGAAATGTTTTATTAACCTTGCGTCTACGCCACTGATTTGTCAATCATATACTCGGAGTTTGACTAAATTCCGACTTTAAACTCGGAATTTAACTAAATTCGGACTTTAAACTCGGAATTTAAGAAAAAAAATCTTGTTGACCCTTCTACGCCTTCGTATTAAAAGAGCTGTTATTAGTAGCAATTAGGTAGAAAAATCTTCAAATCGAAGAATTCCTAGAAAATCGTATTTAACCATTGTTACCATTTCTTAACCATTTCTGTGTTTTTACGTTTCTTAAAACGGATAATTACAATCTCTTTTCCGGTTCATTTTTTGATGGCTCTGAAGCTGTTGCACGGTCCGCTCATTTTAACTCATCGGTCGTGTTTTCTCAAAGAAATCTACAATCGTCCTGCATTCTGGATATTTTCTCTCTTTATCTGGTGTAGGTGTTTTCTCAGTAAACCGCCTCCTGCGATCAAATTCACGGCTCCCTTTCCAGATTCAAGAGTTCGTTTGCCCCCTCTCTAATTCTATCTCTCAGGAACAATCGGATTTGCGTCATGGCAGGAAGTCCATACCCCAGTATTAGTCGTGTTGTTTATTTCCTCTTCTCCTTTTCCTCCTACTTATCCCATGGCTTTTTGTTGTGCTGTTACAATCATGGAAAAGCGACGTTTCTAAAATCCAGGGTGATCACTTTCGTTAAAGGAGCTTTTGATAATTTTAAAAACAATTAGATAGAAAAGTGTACAAAAATCGACCACAGAAGGATTCCTAGAAAATCTTATTGAACCATTGGGACTGTAGTTTGTGGAAGACGAGGTGGAAAGCCACTCAAGGGGACACTGGAGTCAATGGACAACTACACCAAACGCAAGAAAGAAACTGTACTCGAAGCCTTTTTGTGCCTGAGGTTTCTTATTACAAGCTCTTAGTTATTGCTAATTGTAATGAGATCAAAATGAGATTGAATGAATTCTTAATGTATCCGGGAGGATAGCCCTATTAGCTGTCACTATGTTTAACCGGAATTACGAATACGACATAAGTTAAAGTAAGACCATTGCTGATCATGAGATATCAATGATAAGATCGAATAAGTAATCATTCAGATTGTATTGACATAATTCCTAACCAAAATAAATCTCACTCAGGGTACTCATACAAAAGTTATTGTTCTTATTGAGAACAATAACTGGATATACATTTTTTTAAAACTTGTATAATAGGTCTCTTGAGGTTCTTATTAACAAATAAAAACACTTTTAAATTGGAAATCAAAGATTCAGCCTGAGCAACCAAAGAGCTGAGGAGTAAGGGATCTCCAAGTTGTTAAAAAAGAATGCAAAAAATTCTTATGATTGTCATAGAAAAGTGCTGGCCAACAGTGAAACTCTTTTTTGGGATGAGAAAGAGGACGTCACGAATTTTTCCATTCCTTCTAAAGTTATGACAAAGTTGGAAATTGAGAAAAAAATACGTAATTCATCCACCTTCATCAATAAAATCAAAATTTACTTATTTTGATTGGAATGGGACAAACGCTGTATGTGGATAAAAGGAGGTAATGTCCCATTTTGACCAATTACAAAAAAAGATGGAAACTTTTTATGCTGTTTGTGATCGAAAAGTTACAATCCCCTAAGAACCAAACAAACTTAATTCGAACTAAAATTTTAAGAATGGCCCCAAAATAGATTTTAAAAGTGCTTAAAAATCAACCATCAAAATTGTTGCACCCACTGGAAGGTTTGTTTGTGGTAGCAGAAAGAGGACGTCAAGAAGAGAAAAAGCAGTTAGTTTTTAGTTTTTTTTGGTGGTCCATTCGTTTTCAAGTTATAGGCGGTCATAAATACAATCAGGAAAAAAATTTTTTTTTTTTATGATCAAAATGCAGAAATTTAAATTTTTTATTTTTAAAGAATCGCAAAAAAAGTTGGTTCTAAAAGTGCCTAAAAATCAACCACCAAGGGAGGTTGATAAAGCGAAGACATAGATCACATTGTTGATCGACAAAGGATCTAGGTATCTCTTTGGTGTCATTAAACGCATGGCACTTTCTGTTTATGAAAAAAGATAGAACCATTTTCGTTCGATAGTTATACGCGGACAAATTTTGCAATTTAATAAAAATTAAAACTTTTACTCGGAATGGGACCATTTTAATTTTTAAAGAATGGCAAAAAAGTCGGCTTTTAAGCGCCTGAAAAAACACAAACGAAGGGTTTTATCCTTGGTTTTATCTCCGAAATTTATGAACCAATCATACTTTCGTGAAGGAAGATGAAAAATATCAAGAAGAGAACAAACCTCGGAAAAATGTTAGATTCACTATAATCGGTCCATTTGTTATAGCTGGTCAAATTTGGAAATTAAGAAAAAAAGGCGAAATTACATCCAGAAGATTATGCTACTTTTGATCGCAATAGGACAAATGAAATCTCCTGAGAATAAACCAAACTAAAGTCAAATGGAATTAGCCCTATTAGTGAGTAATCTCAGAATAGCAAAAAAGTCGATTCTAGAAATGCTTAAAAACTGACCACCGAAAGGATCTATCTCGTAACTTTTGGACTAATAGAACTTTCATTTGTGCGAGGAGAAAGAGTACATCAAGAAAAGAAAATCCCTGTTAGAATCACTCTGATCGACCTATTAGTTCTACACTTACTAGGTTTAAAGTTGAAAATTGAGGAAAAAAAAGACCTAACACCCCTTTTTTTGGAATCTTTTCAAAACGCACAACAGTTTTTGTGTTTTTAACACCCCATTTCACAATTTTTTTTTGTGAAACGGGGTGCGCAAACATTTTTTTTTAATTGGTGTAATAATTAAGATATTTTGGCACGGATTGTGTTTTTGGATACTCAATGCATCTTTTTTTTTTCGGTCTTAAATCGAAATACCTAATTTTTACTAGGTTACGAATTTCAAATAAAAAAAAATCAATTTAGTTTTTTAGTTCAGGTTAGTTCAGGTTAGAGAGAGAGAGGGTAGAGATTTTTAAATTTTATTTTACAGGGTGAAGCAAGAAATTGCGCTTTTTGCTGTTTTTGTTTGCTTTAAACATGATAAAACCATCGATCGCAACATTTTTATCAAATATTTTATCGTTCTGAGAAGATCCTGATCGATGTTAGTATATAAAATTTGAATCTTTTTAAAGACGCAAATATATTTAGTTTTGGTTCTTTTTTAGACATTTGTGACTGATTTTGAGTTGATTGAACAAAAGGTCATTTTTTTATCAGTTTTTACCTCGATTTTTACCCACAAATTTGCCAACTTGCGGAACAAAAATTACATTTTTAAAAAACATACAAAATTATGTTTTTATCGTTTTCAAATAAATGCATCAATTTTATTAAAGCAAATAAAGGTTTTTAAAGGATTTTTTTCTAAAAAAACGCATTTTAGATTAATGGTTAATTCAAAATTAATAAGTTTGATTCAAAATATGAATTTTTGAGAAAGCAGTTATTTGTTTTTTTATTGGCTCAATAATGGGTTTTTTTTAGAGCACTCTGCTCGGTCTATTCGTTCTTGATGATCGTCCTTGATGATCTAAAAAGACATAATACCCCCTTTTTGGATGTTTACACTCCCAATTTCACAAAATAATGTTTGCTGTTCGATTTTGGTCCAATAATTAAGATACTAAAGCACGGGTTGATGATTAATTCAACATTAATTTATATGCTCAAGAATGGATTTTTTTAACAACGCGAAAAGTCAAATTTTATGACTTTTTGAAAGCCCTGTTGGATTCGCTCTGATCGGTCCATTCGTTCTTCAGTTACAAGGTATAAAGTTGGAAATAGAAAAAAAAGACGTAATACCCCCCTTTTTGGATTTTTTTTTCAAAACGATTTTTTTTTCAAGTTTTACACACTCAATTTCACAAAATATCTTTTTTTTTTTTATTTTGGTCCAATAATTAAGACATTAAAGCACGGGTTAATAGAATTCAAACTCGAATTCAAAATTAATTTATTTGCTTAAGAACGGGTTTTTTTGACAAAGAGAAAAAAAAATTATGATTTCAAAACTTTTTGAAAACCCTGTTGGAATCACTCTGCTCGGTCCATTCGTTCTTGAGTTAGGTAGGTACAGGGTATAAAGTTGGAAATAGAGGAAAGAGACATAATACACCATTTTTTTAATTTTTTTTCCAAATCGCATTTTTTTTTGTTTTACAGACCAAATTTCATAAAATATTTTTTTTGTTCGATTTTGGTCCAATAATTAAGATATTGAAGCACGGGTTGATAATTAATTCAAAATTAATTTATTTGCTCCAGAATGGGTTTTTTTTAAGAACGCAATTTTTGTGACTTCAAAACTTTTTGAAAACCCTGTTAGACTCACTCTCCTCGGTCCATTCTTTCTTCAGTTACAGGGTATAAAGTTGGAAATAGAGGAAAAAGACGTAATGTACAGCCTTTTTTAATTGTTTTTTTTTCAATACGCTTTTTTTTATACACACGCTATTTCACAAAATAATCTTTTTTGTTCGATTTTTGTCCAATAAGTAAGATATTAAAGCACAGGTTGATGATTAATTCAAAATTAATTTATTTGCTCAAGAAAGAGTTTTTCGCTCTGCTCGGTATATTCGTTCCTCAGTTACAGGATATTAAGTTGGAATAGAGGAAATAGACGTAATACCCCCTTTTTGGATTTTTTTTTCAAACCGCATTTTTTTTTATGTTTTACACCCAATTTCACAAAACCATTTTTTTTTGTTTGATTTTGGCCCAATAATTAAGACATTAAAGCACGGGTTGATGATTAATTTAAAATTAATGTATTTGCTCAAGAATCGGTTTTTTAACAACGCGAAAAAAAAATTCATATGACTTTACAACTTTTTGAAACGCCTGTTGGAAGCACTCTGCTCGGTCCATTTGTTATTCAGTTACAGGATATAAAGTTGAAAATAGAGGAAAAAAACGTAATAATCTCTTTTTGGATTTTTTTTCACAACGCATTTTTTTATGGTTTACACACCCAATTTCTCAAAATAATTTTTTTTGTTCGATTTTGGTCAAATAATTAAGACATTAAAGCACGGGTTGTGTTTTTGGATGGTACTCAAAACATGTATCTTTTTCTTTTCGTTTTAATTCGAAACAATTTTTACTTTACATAAACAAATCTCGATTCAGAACTTTAGTTCTGTGAAGATTATAAAAGATTTTACTTTACAACGTGCAGTTTGAATATAGCGTTGTTGAAACTCTGATTGACTTTTCTCTTAAAAACTCATTTTACATTAATGATGAGTTTAAAATAAATAAGATAGGAAATTAAGTCAATCAATAAATGTTTGAAAAAGCAAAAATTGTTTTTTTTTAATTTTTTTTTTCTTGATTGCACAAAGAGCGGTTCTTTAACAATACGAAAATAATTAAACTTTTATGACTATCACAGTTTTCTTTATTTATAGAAACGCTAAATATTTTTTATTTATTTTTTTAAATTCACCTCTCTATATCTTATATCAATCGCAGCGTTTCTCTCCGAAACTAACGAGAGAGGCCATTGAGATCTTTAAACCATTTCAACCGGAAGGAGGAAATTACGTTTCTAAATGCAGACTTGAAGCGAGTTTTACGACATACATCAAGTGCGCCACTAGAACCCCCACCCCAGTCCCTCCACTGCAGCGCGACGGCAGGGGAATAAATACCACGGAGCTCACCGACACTCGAATCAGTCAACGTCGGGAAGCATGGGAGATCACTTTGCCCATTGCTTCATTGCCTTTGATAATGTCTGCCGCAGCTGTAGACGAAAAAAGTCAGGAAGAAATTCCATTGAACCGCTGCTTCAAAGCCCCGAAAACACTTTAGGTTGTGTTTTGACTGGCGGTGAAAGCCTTCACAGTCTTATTTCGGAAACCTTTCAGAATTTGGCAACAAAGTAGAAGTTTTCTAAAAAAGATTAACAAAAGGCCACTTTTTGCAAAGCCGTTTTGGATATTGCAATGCAACGACTTTATAAAAGGACTTCCTGTATACGACATAAAGTATGTCCAAATTGGCTGTTTAGTTGGATTGACCCTTGAGGATTTGAACATCAGATCGGTGTGGTTGAGTCAGTTTTTTCGCTCGTTAACCATGTGTGGAAAACGGAGCTGGAAATTTTATATCCAGGTCCGTATTCCACACGTTAAATACTTGAATTTAACATTAGTAACTCTGATGATAAGTGTCACGCGAAGCTAATCGATATGCCTTATTGAAGAGATTAGAGTCTAATGGAACTTTCTAATTTAAACTTTTTTTTGTATCACAGTCAGTTTTTGAAATAGAAAATTTTTGACAAATTTTAAATTTCTAAACTCTAGATAGTGGTTTTATGGTGCACGCTCTAAAAAAAGACACGCTGTATACTGTATACGACATACAGTGTGTCCTAAATTGGCCATTCTGAGATCTCGGAAACTACAGGACCTATGAAGTTGCTTAAATGTTCTAGACAGTTCTGGCTAACAAAAACCGTTGTTGCTCTAAACATTCAGCTGGCATTGGCACTTTCATTCACCCTGTATAAATAAGTACATTTTTATGGAAAGCAGCTTTCTTAACGATCACTTTTTTGTCTGAATCTCTTTTTCCTAGCCTGTACAGAGTTGTGATATGTAGCGTCTAAATAGAGTTGTAATATCATCACTTGATATACAGGGTGCTGCATTATTTTGTGAAATTGTGAAAACATAAAAAATGTTCTGCGTTTTGAGAAAAACTGCCAAAGAGATGTTACGTCTTTTTCCTCAGTTTTCAATTTTGAACCCTTAAACTGTAGAAGAAAGGGACCGATATCTGATTGATTCCAACGGATTCTTTCTCTTCCTGATGTACCTACCCTTTCCCTTAATAAGTTCCAAGAAAGACTTTTTTGATATTTTGAAACAACTCACTATTCAACTTAAGTTCGTTTTGTTTTCAGGGGCCTTGGGAAAGTGGAAGTATTCCAATTTTTTTTTAATATCTAATTTTGACCTGTCTATCTATCTGATCTAACTGTCTTTTCTGTTCTTTTCTTGATATTCTCCGTTCCCTCCGGAACGAAAGACTCATCGGGTTACTAATTTCGGAAATAGAGCCCTTCGGTTATGTCTTTTTAGGCACTGTTAAAGCCGATTTTTTTGCTATCTTTAAAAAAATCAATTAGCGGACTAATTTCACTCTAATTAAGTTTGTTAAGTTCTTTGGGGATTGAAATCGTCGCATTTTGTTCCAAAACAGAATAAAGGAATATTTTTCCGATCGTCTTTCCGTTCTTTATTCAAAAACGACATACAAAACTTTTAATTTTTTTTCTGGTTGCCTTTATCGACGCCTATAACTTGAGAACGTGATTGAAATCGTCAAAAAAACAGAATAAAATAATTTTTTTCTGATCGTCTTTTCGTTCTTTGTTCAAAGAGATATACAAAACTTTTAATTTTTTTTCTGATTTCTGGTTCATTTATTAGGTCATTATAGGATTGCAACCATTCGATCACAAACAGCATAAAAAGCTTTTTCTTTATAATTATTTAAAAGGAGACTTACGTGTTAATTCTCAATTTCCAACTTTGACTGCCTATAATTTTAGAACGAATGGACCATTCCGAATAAATCCAACAATTTTTGTCCTTTTCTGATGACCTCTGTTCTTCTTCCAAAAAAGAGTTTTATTATTCAATAATGTTGAAGATACCCCTTCTGTTGACTTTTTTGCCATTCTTCAAAATTATACTTATGGGGGGGGAGCTCAAGCTTTGATAGTTTTCTTCAAAAAATAACCGTTTTGACTAAAAAGAATCTTCAAAAGTAACGGAAGAAAATATATAGAGGGCACTGTGAATATTTGAATTGGAAAAGCTATTAAAAAGTTATGTTTATGTTAAACTGACAGTTCTCATTCACCCCGTATAAATAAGTAAATCTTCATTCAAAGCAGCTTTCATCACTTTTTTTCTCTGAAACTCTTTTCCTAACATGTGCAAGGGCGTAGATATGTAGCGTCTAAATAGAGTTGGATCACCTTGTATATCACTTGATATACAGGGTGTCTGCAGCGAAACGGTTCTGCGCGGAGCCCTAAGAGTTTGTTTGTCATCCGATTGAAAGAAAAAATTGGGCATATGTATGAGGCTATTACGGTACATTTTAAAAGTAACGAGATTTATACAGGGTGTCCCAAAAGAATGCGGCGCAATAAAGTAATTTTTTTTTATTTGGCATTCCCGAGGGCAAACCCTTTATATTTTTGCTTATTTGCAAGAAGCTTGTCTTTCTCATTTAAAAATTACAGTATTTTATACCATGAGGTTCAAAAAGTATGGTAATTTTGTGTAAAAATATGCTTGCTTAGCTTAACTCGTTAAAGCTGTTAAGTGCGAAAAGATATTTGAGTCTGAGGAATACGGTATGTGCCAAGTTCATAAAATTTGTTAAAAAAAGTTATTTATTTTTTTAAATAAAATATTATATACAGGGTTAAATTACTATTCAATATATATAATAAAGTTTTAAATTACCATTTAAAAAATGTTTGCAATGTTTTAAATGCGTCACCCTGTATATTATTTAAATTTCAAATTTGTGAGTTCTTGCCGATTATAAAAATATACGTCTATCTTAATATTTTATACCGAGTAGCTCAAAAAATCTTTTTAACTTAGTAAATTGTTCAATTACTGTTAAACAAACGTTGACTTATCCAAATTGAAAAACCTATATTATTCCCATGGCCTACTTTAAAAATTATATTTTTGTCTCATTTTAAAAAATTAGAAAAAAATTTGGTAGAATTTTTAAACATGATTAAAAGGCATTTTTTTGACAGTGAAATGTGGCCGCCTTAAGAAAAATTGATTATGATGGTTCTACAAAATCGAAACGTTATAGTCAAATTTCATCTTTACAGCTATATTCCACCTAAAAATTAGCTACAGAAATGTTTTCAAAAATTTTTACTTAATTTTTAACTTCTTTTTTTTTTATATATATGGAGCATTTTTTCAGATTTTCTCAAAATTTTGATTTTTGAAATTTTTCAAAATACTGAATGTTTAGAATAACCCCGTTTTTGGTATTAGATACTTTACTAACAGATTAAATCTGTTAGACAGTCTGTCAGACACAGTGTGTCTAGAACTCTCCTCATTTAACCAACTTCATAGCTCCTATAGTTTCCGAGATCCTAATACATGGAAGACTAATTTGGGACGCACTGAATATGTCTTTTTAAATCACTTGTGAGGTTAATCTACATATATAGTAGAATACTTAATATTCTTGAAAGGGGGGGGGGGCCTTGCTGATATTAGGTACTAGTGATTAACAAACATTTTTCTGATAGTGATTAAAATGTCAATATCTATAACAAATGTTACGAGATCGGTGGCTGATTAATTTTTTTGAAAATCAGAATAAAGTAGTAAAAATAGGGGAATTTAAACCCCTGCGTGCGTCATGAGATAATTTGACCTTAAATCGGTGGTAATTTGTTTAAAAAAAAAGTACCCACGCTATTATTATAGTAAAGTACCCAACCGACGTGCCCATCGTCCGGCCGTGCGGCATTGGAACGAAACAAACGACAAACCGGGGGGGATAGTGGAGTGCGCTAATTGCTCCAAAAGCGCTCGAAAGAACCCCGTCCGAGCACCGAACAACCCCGATAAGTGCCGAGCCGACCACCCGACTGGCAGGGACGGAGCGCGAGAGTGGCTGCTGACATGGCGTCGTAGCAGTGCAGTGGTGTTTTTAGTGCTTCCTGCTGAACATTCCAACCCTTTTGTTGTTCTTTTTCGTTCGGCCGGTTTGTTGTTCTTGTAGTTCCTCAGTGCCAAACTCCCTAATCGCAGGCGATCAGGTAACTCGGATTCTGTGTCTAAGAGTGAGCGCATTTGCAAAACGTGCCAAAGATCAATATATTTGTAATAATCAATATTACAGCCCCCATGCTCTCCCGGTCCGGTGCACCCGCAGGACGATTTTCCTGTTAACAATTTATCTCGTCACGTGGCCTATTTAAATAAATTGGATGTAATGTATATAAGCGGCGGGGTTGCGCAAACTGCTCGCCGTGCCAGGCAAGTAGCAGTAGGCGGGTTGTGTTTTGTTTCAATGCTACCTCGTTTTTGTTTTTTTTTTTATTAAACAATTGCGATAACGTCATTGGTGGCGCTTCCCTCGCAACATTCAATGGTTTTTTTTTCTCCACCGCACTCGTAAAACAATAACACCAAAAGTCACTGGAGTATGTATGTGATACGTACTATATACATACATTCACCTAAAGGTAGTAATTAAGAATAAGACGATAATAGCGAAATAACGTAATCTTTCAGAAATGTGTTAAACAATATTCAGACTTTACTAGTATTTCGTACGATTAGCAACTTTATGTGGGTATATTATTTCGTCGACTATAAACAATTGATGTAGGATGATGTTCGAATGTTCGGTGTTGGTGTGAGGTGAGGATACTACTTTTAAAAAAACTGACATGCGCTCTATGGCTAAGCGCAATGTGAACGCGCATCCCGACCTATCATGGGGAACCTTGATCCGCAATTATTTTAGAATTCTAGTGGGGGACCGGGGGGGCTTAGCTGTACCGGCTAGAATAATAATAATAATTGTTCCCTTTTAAACAATTTTTCGCCGTCAACAATTTATTTTAGGGCGAACGAGCGTACAGGAATTACGTGTAGCAGTACGAGTTCCTGTTAGATTTATTTAGGTCACGTTTGGGTGCTATTTACTGCAAGGAGGGGTACTGCCTAACTACCTATAGAACTTCCAACATTGCTTTACTATTGTATCTAATTTAGAATCAAATTTGCTTGGTCATGGCAAAGAATACCTTTTATTTTTTTCCCTCTCAGAACTGGGCATACATGGGTAGATACTACGGCTATTTGCTTCAAGACGAATTAAAGGCAAGAAGTTATAGGTAATAAAATAATAGTAAGAATAGCCAAAATTTGGTTAATATTTGGCAATTTCTGTAAGATAAATTTTGGCTAACGTAAAAGCTAACTTATTGCCAAAATTTGGTCATAAAGCAACATTTTTCGTGATGGCAATAATTTGGCCTTGGAAGGGTTTTTCTTTGGTTTTAAATATTTTCGCCAAAGTTTTCTTGCCTGCCTTCTTTATTGCAGTCAATTTATGGCTCTCCGGACCAGAAGTATAGCTAAAAATTGTGTTAGGGAAGATGACTATAAAATTCGAGAAAAAATTACCATCTAATACATGCATATTTTATTTAAAGAGTATTTATATAAATTAGCGATAAAGTAGCAAATTTATTATTTTTTTCAATATTACATTTTACTTATCATAGTCAATCCAGTAATCTTATCAACATGGCAAGTAAGAAAAATAGTAAGAGACAGACATAAACAGTAAGAGATACAAATTCGGTTGAACTAGGGCATTTATGTGCAGATCTTAATGATATTTTAAAGTTTCGACTACTTCCGAAGGTTTTCGAAAAAAACTGAAATTTACGAAAATTGTTTTTGTTTTTTCCTGAACTTACTTGAAGCCAAGGGGTGTGGCACAAGAAAGGAAACAGGGACACCTCTTGATACTACCAAAATTATTAAAAATAATTTTCAGTAATTTTAATAATTTTTGAGTAAAAATTGTAATTTTTAAATAATTATAATAATTTTTCAATTCACTTTTAAATTTTATATTAATTTTTTTAATTTTGGAATAAGTTGAAATTTTTCAAAAATTTTTAGTTTGCATTTGTAGACGCTTTAACTCACTATTTGGCTATTTGACTCTATTAGCACGTAACTCGAGCTTTTGAAATAATTTAAAATTTTTATTTTTACCCACTTCGAGTCAATTTTAACGATTTTTTAAGCTGATTTCCTCAAACACGCATACATTTTTATTTTGGGACATCTTTAGTAAATTTTCACTTATTATGGTCCCAAAATTAATTTTAACAAAAACAAAAGATTAAAAGATTTAAATAAATTTTGCATGATTTTGTCTTAAAATAGAAAACATGAAAACATTTAATTATTAGACAATATTTGTTAACGTTAGATCTAATTAAATATAACCCATTTTTTAGCAATTTGGTTCCATTAGTACGTTTTCAAAAAACTTTAAATTTTATTTTTACACGTTTTGACTTAATTTTAACGATTTTTTTGAACTGGCTTTCTCGAAAAACCGAAAATTTTCAGTTTCGGACATCTTTAGTAAAATTTCACTTATTTTCGTCCAAAATTTAATTTTACCACCAACAACAAATTTGTAGATTTAAACTAATTTTACCTGATTTACCTGCATTTTAAATTAGAATTTCTGTAAATACATCAAATAGTGCATTTTTACACGATGTGGGTAAGTTTGTTTAGACCTAGATCCACCCTGAATCTTTTAAAAAATTTGTAGTTTGCATTTTTAGACGCTTTAACTCACTGTTTGGCTATTTGACTCTATTGGTACGTAACTCGAGCTTTTGAAATAACTTAAAACTTTTATTTTTACACACTTCGAGTCAATTTTAACGATTTTTTTGAGCTGACTTCCTCGAAAAAATTTTTTTAATTTTTGGACGTCGTTAGTAAAGTTTTATTTATTTTGGTCCAGAAATTAATTTTACCGCCAACAACAAATTTGAATATTTAAATTAATTTTGCCTAATTTTGTCCTAAAATAGAATTTCTCCAAAAACATAAAAATTTCCATTCTTAGACGATGTTGATAATTTTAATTAATTTTAGATCTAATTATATTTTTTCAAAAACTTTCAATGGTTTCAATTGCATTTTTAGACGGTTTGGCTCTATTAGTAGTAGGTGCGTACCCTCAGTTTTTTAAAAAACTTGATATTTTATTTTTACACCATTTGAATCAATTTTAATGACAAAACATGGTTGTAAATTTGAAAAACCAAATTTTTTACGTGTCCTGTAAGTCAGTTTCTTAATATTTAAGAGAATGTGATCTTTTTGGATCAATATAATTCAATCAAATTAAGAATAGGTTTTTGGAACAAAACCGCACTATAAGTTTAAGTGAATCTGAGTTCGACAATAAACTGAATTTTTAAAATAAAATCACAGTTTCAAGGACAGGATTGTTGAAAAAAAGCTTAAGCATTGTTTTAGCTACAATCAAAATGGATTAGGTCGTTGTATGAAAAACATTCGCCTGATCCGGTGGCTCAAAGAAAAAAAATAAACAAACAAGTCGTTTCAAAACTCTTGAAAAAGGCTTATTATTCGTGTTTTTTAAATCTCAACTTTCCGACTAAAATCGATACAAAAAAACTTCATTTTCGGGTCAACACCGTATTATGACTTTTTTCTCAATTCTCAATTTTGACCGCCTGTAACTTGAGAACGCCTGGACCGATTGGAGTAAATCCGATTGTTTTGTCGTCTTCTTGATGTCCTTTTTCACCTTCCACAATCCAGCACTCCAGTTCTGTAAGCGCAATATTTTCGGAGATAGACCCCTTCAGAGGTCGATTTTCAGGCACTTTTAGAATCTCGCTTTTAGACCATTTTTAAAAAAACTTCTTTAGACGTTAATTTCATTCGAATTGAGTTTGTTACGTTCTTAGAGGATTGCAAACGTGCCATTCCAAAAAAGCAAAAAAAAAACGAAATTTTTTTGAAAATGTCCTAAAAAATCACTTTTTTCTCAATTTTCAACTTTGACTGCCTGTAACTTGAAAACGCTTCGACCGATTGGAGTGAATCTAATTCTTTTGTCCTCCTTCTTGATGTTCTCTTTCACCTCTCACCATCGGAAGTTCCGTAGGTGCAATATTTTCGGAGGTAGACACCTTCGGAGGTCGATTTTTAGGCACTTTTAAAATCGCGTTTTTGGCCCATTTTTAAAAAAACCTTTTTAGAGGTTAATTTCATTCGAATCGAGTTTGTTACGTTTTTAGGGAATTGCAAACGTGCCATTCCGATAAAAAATAACAAAAAAAAAATTCCCGAAATGTTTCAAAAAAGATCCAAATGGTGGGGCGGGTTTTACGACTTTTTTCTCAATTCTCAACTTTGACCCCCCGTAACTTGAAAACGCCTCTACCGATCGGTGAATCCAACTGTTTTGTCCTCTTTTTGATGTTCTCTTTCACTTCCCACCAACAAAAGTCCCGTAGATGCAATATGTTCGGAAATAAACATTTTAGCAAATTTCGATTATTTTTTAAATATTTCCGGAAGTGGTTGCTCTTTTTTATTTAATTTATTTTATATTATATATTATATATTAAATTTATTTAAAAACAAAAAGTCTTGTTGACTATTAAAATGGGACATATTTGTCCCAAGACAATTTGAATAACCCTGAGAGCCGCATACCTGCTTATATTCTGCGTAAAAGTAAATAAATCATTGAAAATTTGTAACGAACTGGACTTCCAATTTTTGACATTCGAATTTAAGAGTCATATTTCAAAAACTAAAGTTGATGATGTCCCAGAAAAGTCGAGACGTCGAACCACAAACGGACTAATACCGCCTTGTAGAGCAGAAAAAGTACCCATAAGAATGCGCAATTTGTTTTCAAAATAACGCTTCAAATCAATTCAGGAAAAACCAAAAACGATTTTCGTAACTTTCAGTTTTTGTTTCGAATATAATTACAAGCGTTGAAAATTTTGAAAAAAAAATCGATCTGCAACCAAATTTTAAACTTTGCCCTAATTTAACCGAATCTGTAGTTCTTCAAGATTTACGAGATCACACTGATTAGCAGCGAGTTCGAATAATTCTGTATACAGAGTGGCCCAGATTTTATGAGCAGGGTTTTAGGAGTAGATAAAAGAGCCTATTATACAACATTTTTTTTTTCATATAAGCAAAGTCCTAATTTTTTGTTTCTGAGATACAGGAACAAAAAATCGGGTTTGATTTTTTTTCTATTTGCGAAACGTCAAAGCGACTCAAGCAAAATTTCATATACAGATACTCTAATTGGTTGTGATAAGGTTGCATTTTCAATAGCTAGTAGATCCAGAATTTAATACGACTAATATTGATATCTCCGCCACTGGTGGATCTTGCAAACAGGGTTGAAATGATTTAAATCATTTAATTTAAATCACGGTTTAAATCGCGATTTAAATAAGATTTTTTTTTTTAATTGAAATCATTAAATACACCATTATAATATCGGTTAAGTATAGTAGCTATTTTTATAATAAAAATTAAAAAATAAAAGAAATAATAAATACAGTGTAAATAGCAAATCCAATGTTTAATTGATGATGAAAAACATTTATTTTCGACGACAACAAAAGAAACGAATTTAGTTTTTCAAAATTTTTAAATATATCAGTTAGACGTTTCGATGCTGTTTGGCTTCTTCCGAGGCTTCTTCTTCAGTAAAATGCTAAAACATATTAGGGCTAAGGAATCAGATCTGTAAAATCAGACACAAGAAAATAAGGTGTTTTAAATAATAACAGACGGGAGATTACTTCGCCCATTGCCTCGTCGCCTTTGATAATGTCTGCCGTAGTTGGCGGATCCGTAAGAAATTCCTTTGAACCACGGCTTCAAAGCCCGAAAAACACTTTAGACTGTATTTTGACCGGCCTTGAAAGCCTTCACAGTCTTATAATACTGACATGGTTATTAATTTGTAAGTCAGGATTGAAAACTAGTAGGTAAATAAACCTACCTAAGAAATGGAATAAAAAGACGTTTCCAGCACTAATTAATGGTTACAGAACAGAATACTACAAAATTGAGGAACTTGAACTTACCACAAAACACTCTTATGTGGGTGATATCAAAATTTTATTTTAGTGTAGGAAGTGGATTAACTAGTCCATGCAACTAATCCCACTCTTCGATGTTTTCGACAATGCTGTCACAGTTTGTTAATAACAAAATTAATATCCTAAAAAATTCTGACCACCCTGTATGATTTTTATGAGACTCCTAAATGTCATTTTCGTTGATTACTTCAAGACTTTAATATTAGACAATTTTGTTACCAAAATGCATCTTGATTTTACAGTAAATTCCACACTTTTTTTGAATCCACTGTATCTTTGTTCTTGGTTGATTAAAGACATACATTCTCTCGCTATCTCTCTCTGTCCTCCCCTCTCTCCCTCTCACCCTCTCTCTGTTTTGATTAATTATTTCGAAATTCTTTACAATTAAATACACAACACGTGCCACGTGTACAAGGCACAATCATGTCCGCCTCAGTACTAGCATTCTAAGTTTTTTTTTATACTAATTTAAATTCCTCGACTTTAAGATTTACAGGGTGTTTCAGAATGGAGCTGACAAATTTTGGACGGTTATAGAAGACGTTAAATCATCCATCTTTTGCTTAGAAATCTCCTCGGAAATCTCTATATGCGAACTCACCGTTTTTGAGATACAGGGTGTCAGAGAAATATTTTTGACATTAAATTGTTATAAACGTTTTCAATCAAAACGTCAGTACAAGTCATGCAGGTAAAAAATTCATTTTAAACGGTAGAAGTGTTAAGAAATGCCTATGCGATAATTAATAAAAATTTTAAGAAATATTTTTTGCTGTTTTACCCATGTTTTTCTTTATAAAATACCATTTAATTTTAAAAAGGCGCACAATGGCGCTTTTTACTAAAAAGTACCTTTTTCTTGTAGAAAATATTTGCCTTTCACAGTACTTATGCTTCCAAATTGCATTTTTTTCCAGTAGCGTAGACGTTAGAGACAAAACAATTCGAGGCGACTTCAAAATCTACGCCACTGGCACACGCTTTTTAACACTGATAAAGTACTTCCAAGCAGTGGTAAAACGTGTACAAAACTTCAATTATCTTTGTAAATTTGTTCCTGATATATAATCTAAAAATTCATTAAAAAATATTTTTATGAGCCCCTGTATCTGAAAAACGGTGCATTTGCGGCTTGGGGTTTATAAGCAAAAGTTGGATGATTTGGCATCTTCTATAGCCCCCTAAAGTTTGCCAGCATCTTTTTGAAACACTCTGTATAAGTGACAAAACTGCCCTACCCATAGTTCTGGAAGAACAAGCTAGCAAACGGTACATAACTAAACAGTATGTACCACTGCATGTACCAGTAGTTTTCTGTTAAAAAAGGAGGCAGACTTTGGAGACAAACATAGAGACTGTAGAAAAAAAACTCTAACAGAGGAAAAAAAGGCAAAGAATTAAAGTGAAAATAAGAGATATAAGGTCGAAATATAGAACGAAAATAGCCGAAATATAAAAAAACTGTTTTGAAGGCTCAAAAATATAGAAAAAATTTCTAACTAGTGGAAGCAACACAAAAATAGGATACAAAGGGGTTCGCAGTGAAACAATTGCATTTCTACAAAAAAAAATCCGTGCAGGACAACAAATTCGTTGGAGAGTAGCAGGGAGTAAACAGGAAATAAAAATTTGTAGTAAAAATAACAATGTAGTCGATGGAAGAGACCAATAGCTGATGAATCAAGAAGTATATAAAACAACTGTTTAAAAAAATTAAAATAAATACTTTCTAGAGATAAAAAAAAAGGTAAAAAAATACGAAATTGATTGACGCAAGATGGTAGATCAACCCGGAGTACAATGAGAAAATATTTTAGCAACGATGTAAATATTTGGTGCTGCAACAAAAAATGTAAAGCCTACTAAAAAAACCAACTTTAATTGAATTTCAAAATCGATTACCTACGTTTTCTTTTTTGTTTTCCTGCTTTTCATTGCATTTTGCGTTCTTGGCAACTTGTGTCATATTGTGGATTTTATGTCTGCATGTGCACTAATTCGTGTTTCTAACAGTTGACATTGTGTTACATTTTATTTCATTTTTGAGTTGTGCTTTTCTTTTAGAGTTTCTGGTTACCAATAGTTCTTCTCTCTTAGTGTTATGAGTCATTATGAGGTGAAATCGACAAAAAGTTTTGGTAACACCCTGTATATAGTTATCACTGTCAATACAAGCGAACGAGTTGTTTATTAAATGTTTTTTAACTAATAGAAAATATTTATTGTGATTAATACGAAATTATTAAAAAATCTTTGTGCTACTACATAGTGGCAACTAGATCTAGCAGCATGGCCAATCGCTACTCTATACTCGTCCTAAGAACTGCAGCTATTTTAGGTCGAAATTGTTTTATAATAGACCTGTCGTAAAGTCTGCTTTTAGACTACCAGGTGTTCAAATTGGTTGGAAAATGGCTTAGTTTTTTGAAGGCTTAAGAAGTGCTTATGTAACGCGAATGTTTGGGTTGCTCCGCGAAGAGGACCATGTGTATATGCATATTATAAACGATTTACTACTTACTGGAAGCTAATATTTCCTTAATGTAGAGTAACTATAATAAGTCGAACTAAAAAAATTAAAAAACAATACTTCAAAAGCCCTAATTAAATATTTTGAGATTTTTGAAAAAATTTTCTTTATGATATGTTTGATATCATAGAGAAATTTTTTTTTTTAAATTTAAACAATAAAATTTTAAATTTGATGGAATAAAGAAAGACAGAAGGTTGTTTGAACTTAATAAAATTGTTTAAAATGTCTGCAACCGAATCTCAAAACTTTCTTGGACATCTCATTGATCTGTGCTGCACTAAGAGGCTGTATCCAACTGCTCTTTTCTTATTGGTGATTGGTGAATGGCCATCCACCTCTTTCCCTTTCGTTCAGCAAAACTCAGGACCTTTATCGTTTTCCATTTTCTACATTTCTTGAGGTAACAATCTGAAATTTTTATTTCCACGGCCATTAGAAACTATTTCTTCGGTAGCTGAGTAGGTTTCTTCTTAAATCAATAAAATTTGTTACTTCTTCTGAAGGCTAATAATCTAATAAATGATGTTGGGGTGTGGCCAAGCACTGTAGCAAAATTGTAATTCAGCAACTTTTAATCATAAAACAGCTTGGTTCAGTCAAATAAAGCAGTGTAAAAAACTGCTATAGTTTCCATATTTTTAAACGTTGACGCTGTGATTAAAGCAAGTCCCTGATCAATTTTGCATGGAGTTTAGGTACTGCCATAAGTAATCACCTCACTGCGAAAAAGCTGCCCTTAAGAACATAAATAGTTAAATTCTAGTAACCCATCAAATCATCCCAGTTTGTTACGTCAAAAATCTCTGGCACCCCAAGATCTAAAGTACCAGGAATCGTTTGCTTGTTTACTCTCAGATAACGTGTTGAACTGCAAATTACATAACATCGAGCTCTCAGTAAAAGCAGTTTAAAAGGATAACGAATGTGTCTGTTTGTTTCGTTGCCAATACCTATAAACCAATAAAAACCCCGACGATTCTTGATATTTTGGAGTTCATCTATTGTTAATTCAGTTTATGTGGCTTTGCAGTGCAGCCGCAACTGCGATAGTCACTGCAATAGAACGCATTCGAACGCAGGCAAAAAGCCTAATCCGAAAGCGATTTAAGGATGTGGGTAATTGAATGTTAGTACCATTAAATAGGTCATGATGCCGGTTATTAACCGAACATCATACTTATGCGGATTTTATGGCCACTACGAGGGATATCCTGAAAGTTAATGGTTTTCGTATTGACGATAGTACTGTGGGAGTGTCGGTCGAACCCCATCAGGCTTTCACCTGCAGCAAGTCCTCCTCGTGAAAAGCGCACTCTTAACAAATGGGGGTCAACATCGACAAGTACGTTTTTAAACAAATGAAATAGAATGGTGGTTAGGCATGTGCAGTGGTGGGTAAACGCAAGACCCTTTGAATAAGAACCTACTGTGAGACGAACCGTGGCGGTACCAGCTCGATTGGAACTGCAGCAGGTTTTTATCGATCGGAGATTTATCTTTCAGATTGGATTGTTGAAGCGTTAGAGTGTTCTTTTTGAATCTTTGACCTCAAAAACCTCATAAAACACACTGCTAAACTAAACCAGAGAGCACATTTGGGCTCGATCGAAGAAAATTGCATTCCTTCTACTTTAAACTGATCTTACTTCGTTGCATAACAATTGACATTCAAAACGCAACCTTGTTCAGCACCAAGTACTAACTTTGACAATGAAACAGTGGCCGTAAATTCCGTAGGTCCCACGTCTGACCTATACGAACGAAATGTAAGCTTCAGCCATATTTTTTCAGCACATAGTTCTGCGTATAATTGTGCCGGGTACTACTAGTATCTGGGCGGGTTTCTATTGTGTTTAATTTGGCCGGTCTGGTAACGTAACCTTGGAGCCAAGTTTGCATATGTGGTCGCAAACGAAAAGCCATCTTATTAAGTTAAACAACATTCCCCGATGGTGGTACCGATCATCACCCGAGCAGACGCAAATAGAATGATGTGTTATGTAAATTTGCGACGTTACCACCACACTCTCAATACTAGTTATCATTTTATACGTACTTGGTGTAGATTTCAAATTTTGTACCCTTAAAGCAAGTGGTACTCTATGCTATGCGGCTTATCAGTAACTGAATAAACAGCTTGGAATTGTTATTGCGCGCCAGACTTTTAAATGGTACCATTGTTAAAAAATAGCTTGATAAAGGGTATTAATCACTCTAAGCCAAGAGTACTGGGTGTGCGAACTTTGATTCCACTTGAAATCTTATTTAGAATTTTTTATTTTTTTTTTAGGGGGTGCCCTACAAACAATCAAAATTGCTCCAGATCCGCCCATGTCCAATCTGCCCTATCAGATTCCATTACAGTTAATTCAACCAGTGCCGGCGGCTACCGCCCCTCCCAACATGGTCACCCAACGTTTCTGCCTCCGATGGAACAATCATCAGTCAAATCTGCTCTCAGTCTTCGATCAACTCCTGCACGACGAAAGTTTCGTCGACGTCACCTTGGCGGTTGAGGGTCAGCTACTCCGAGCGCACAAGATGATCTTGTCGGCCTGCAGCCCCTATTTTCAAACCCTTTTCGTCAACCACCCCGACAAACACCCCATCGTTATCCTTAAGGATGTACCCTACAGCGACATGAAGAGCTTGCTGGACTTTATGTACCGTGGAGAAGTTAGCGTGGACCAGGACAGGTTGACGCACTTCTTGAGGGTGGCCGAAAGCTTGAGGATTAAGGGGTTGACTGAGGTAAGTTGGAGTGGAGAAGGAATTAGGTTCGGTTTAACTTTTTCATCTTCTCTAGGTAGATAGAAAAATCAAGTTTAATTTGGGTGTGTCCCTCTTAATAAAGATACGTCAGATAGTTGGTCTAAAATTTAAAAAAATAATGGTGGTTTGAGTTTCTGTACCCTTTAAAGTGTACACCTTGAAATTTTGGATGTTGAAGCGGACGCTTCCAAATTAGACTTGAGTGATATGCAACTTGCTTTATTACAGAATATCCCTTATTTTGTGGTGTATTATAAGTGGTGTATCTGCTGTCTTAAACATCGTCATCAAATTAATGTTTTCCTGATCATGAAGAAAAGTTGTGTAACAGGAGAGCAGAATGCATTAGTTAAAATTCGAACATTGGACTGTCCTCCTGATGAAAATTGAATTTCTTTGCTGAACTCTTGTTTTGAACATGCCAGGGGCTGTTCATCATTTTGTGACCAAATTAATGTCTAACTTGAACAAGAATGAAACATCTGTAACAGGAGAGGAGACTGCGTCAGTAGGTATCCGACAACCATCTGCGTCTTTATACTAAATCAGTATCTTTCACAAAACAAGATTAACTTTAACTACATTTTTTTTTTAGTAAGATATCAGAAATTTTGCTAAGTATGTTTACATACTTAACTGCGAGTGCTTCAGCATATATTGAAAACTTGCTTCAATAAAAAAACTTCTTAGTTCCTAGGTTGTTCTTCTGTACTAGCGTAAACTAAAGGGAAAATTCTTTAACAGAAGAGCACAATGTGTTCGCAAAGCTCCGTTTTGATACTGAATTAATGTCCTACGCAAATCTAACCTGAACAAAAATAAGACTCCTATAACAGGAGAGTAGGATTCGCCAGTACTTCTTCAATATCTTGCTTCATTTTTAGGACAGTAGTGCATTTTTGTCAGAAAACTTTTAGAGAATCAACCTGACCTGAAGAAAAATAAGATTCCTGTAGCAGGAGAGCAGGATTCGCCAGTACTTCTTCGATATATGGCTTCATTTTTAGGACAATTGAATATTTTTGTCAGAAAATTCCTAGACAATCGACAGTTTTGATACTGAGTTAATGTCTTTTTCATAACTAAAATGAAAACAAACTGAACGTACGTAAAAGGAGATGACAGAATGGGTCAGATGCAGATATGGAAGAGGAAAACCAGAACATGGTTAAGTCCCACTTGTACAAATTCAGTTTAAAGTTAATTTGAAGATAAACGAAAGATTTTGACAGAAAATTTGTAGTTTAAACTTCAGGTAGGGTTTAAATTTGACTTGTAAAAGTGGCACTAAATGCTGGATTAAATGTCTCTTTGAGGATTATTCTCCTTGTCCTTGAAATTAAATAGATGTTTTTTTCCAAAATTGAGCCTTTCTTGAATTTTCTGAACATGATAAAATGTAAACGTCTGTAGCAGTTTAGCAGAGTACGTTAGTACTATCCTGAACATACCTGGACAACTGTCTTCATTTTGACACCACATGAATGTGTTCCTCCTGAAATGTGTACCCGTTTTTTCAGTAAATGAGAGCCTTCCTCAGGCTTATCCTAAATAACTTTAGGAACTAAAGGGTTGACTCTTTGACGGGAGAATATAATTTGTTATAGAATATTTGAAACCAGCTCCATTTCCTCACTGGCTCAGTATCTTCCTTAGGTTGAAACTATAATGAAACTTCTATAACAGGAAAGGAAGATGCAAGTATATATCCAACAACTTGTTTTGTTTCAACAGTCCAAGCCACTAAATTAATTTTTTCTCAAAAAAACCTGAAATATATGTCTGCAGCAGGAGAGCAGAATATATCAGAAACAGGTATTCGTGAACTGTCTCCATTTCCACACCAAATGCACTCCTTCTTCCTAAAATGTGGCCCCGTTTTAACCACAAAGAGTGCCTTCCTCAGGCTTAGCCTGAACAAAAATTATAGCTTTGGGACAAGTTGACAGAAGGACAGACTACGTCAGCAGATATTGGAAACCTCAGTCTCTTTGGACACTAAATTAATGTCGTCTTCAGGACTAATGTGAAAGCTTTTTTAATAAGTGAGCAGATAAGAAACAAATGGCTTGGTTTCGACATCACATTATAGTCTTCAGGACTAACCTGACTTGAAGTAACTAACTTGAACAAAAATTAAACATCTGCAGCAGAAGAGCAGAATATGTCAGAGGCTGAAATGTGACATGGTTTGACAATAAATCAGATTCTTCCTCAGACTTAACTTGAACACAAAATGATAGTTCTAAGACTGATTGAATTAAAATAAATGTAAAGTAACAGAAGGGCAGACTGTGTCAACAGATATTGGAAACCTGACTCTCCTCTTGGACTCTAAACAACTCTGACTTGGACACTAAATTACTACCTCAGGACTAATCTGAACAATGATAAAACTTCTTTAACAGGGTAGCAGATAAGAGACAATTGGCTTGGTTTCGACATCACATCAATGTCTTCCTCAGGACTAACCTGACTTGAAGTAACTAACCTGAACAAAAATGAAACATCTGCAGCAGGAGAGCAGAATATATCAGAGGCAGAAGTGTCTCTGTTTTCTCCTGAAATGTGGCATGATTTGGACAATAAATCAGTGTCTTCCTTAGACTTAAGCTAAACACAAAATGATAGTTCTGAGACAGATTGAACTAAAATAAATGTAAGGTAACAGGAAGGCAGACTGTGTCAGCAGCTATTGGAAACCTGATTCTCTTTGGACACTAAATTATTGGCTTCCTCAGGACTAATTTGAACAAAGATAAAACTTCTTTAACAGCTACCCTGAACAAAAATGACAGGTTGATCAATGAACAATGACAAAACTGTCTTAACAGTAGAGCAGATAAGCGACAGTTGACTTGGTTTCAACATCGCATTAATACCTTCCTCAGGACTGATCTGACATGAAGTAACTAACCTGAGCATTAATTAACCTGAACTTTCCCAGAACTTGGACTAGCGCCAGCACTGAACAAAAAAAAAGCAGAATGCGATAACTTTTAGAAAACAGGTACAGTTTTGACACTAAATTAAAAGTAATCCTCAGCACTAACCGAAACAAATATTAAATATATTTAACAGGAGATGAAAAAGTAGTGACTGAAAATATAGTGACTGTGGTTTGCGTCCTTAATCTTGACTACAGTTGTAATAGTTAATGGACTTAAACAAAATAACAGTTGCAAATCAAAAAACGGCCAACTTTTCGAAGTCTAATTCACGTCTTCTTAAATTTAAAACGAATTACATTAAGTATCATATTTGTTTGTTTCTGTTTGTTTAAGTAATGTGTCCTACATATGGAGTAGCCCTGAAAGAAACGTGAATTAAACGTCGAAACGTTGGCAATTTTTTGATTTACAAGGGAATTTTGTTTGGTTCTAAACCTAGCTGCTAGCTATCAAAACCTAAGCATTAACAAATCTGAACTTTTCCAGACTAACTTTGTAGATCAAAAAAGGCCAACGTTTTGATGTTTAATTCAGGACATCTCCAGGAAACCTACTTAAAGATATATAAGAATACGCTACTTAAAAATACAGATCTGTATTTTGCGAGTTTAAAACCAATTACAAAAAGTATCATAATTGTTCGTTTTTATTTCATGAATTACTGTGTTCTACGTATGGATTAGTCCTAAAGAAGACGTAAAATACACGTTAAAACTTTGGCCTTTTTCGAATTGCAATAGTGCTTCATGGGTATAAACCTGGTAACCATCAAAACTGTGAGAGCAGGATATGTCAGAGGCAGATATTTCGAGATCTGCCTCAATTCCGACACCAAATAATGCTTTCTCCTATAGAAACTGTCCTTGTTTAGACATTAAATTAGGGCTTTCCTCAGTTTCAACACCAAATTAGTGTTTTTTTCTAGATTTTCAAGAATTTTTTGACACACATTTTCAAGAACAAAACAAAAATTGGTCTAAGAGGCAATAGAAATGGGTCAATATTACAATAAGACGAACAAACCCTTTACCACAACCTACTTTTCTATAAAACTCTAGCGTTTGTTTTTTCCAAAATCCCATAGGTAAACGAAGAGAAATGCGACACCATCGCCAACTCCTTAACCCAGCAACAAAACTCGTCGAACATCCCCAGCCTGCAACGCATCCAACAGCAGCACCACCAAAACAAACGTTTCGCTCCCGCCTCGTCGCCGCCTTCAGGGTCGTTCAACATGCTGGGCAACTACCTGATGCAGCAGCCGAAGAGGAAACGAGGTAGGCCGCGAAGGTTGTCGGGCAATTCGAACGGCGACGAATCCGAAGCCAAGGATTCGCTAGTCCAGGGTAGTCCCGAAATGTTGGAGGTTAAAATGGGTATGGATGGTTTTGCAGGAAACAATTCGGACGGCAGCAGCAGTAAAGAAGAGGAGGACGTGGGTAAAATTAAGGAGGAGGGCGATGAGCCGGTCGCCGGGACGTCGCAGGAGGGGAGGTTTGAGGAGAGGCGGAACTCTGATGACATGCCCGTGGGTGAGTCTATTATGTTAATTTTTATTGACATTCTTCTTTTTGCTACTTTAATTAAACCGGGTTTCGTTTCGTAATTTGTGATAAATTCAAGTGTTAGTGAAGGGAAAAGCTATAAGTAACGATAGTGTTATTGAGTTTGTGGTGAGTCAGTGCTTCTAGTTAGCATCTTTCAGAGGTGAGTGACCAATTACTTTTCATAATAAATAAATGGTAAGGGAAGAGTTTAAGGAATGAGCCGGCATTAGCCCACGTTTTGACACATATCTTTGTCTAGCACACTTAGAGCATTATGTGAAACAGCACAGCGGCCATTCCCTATAGCTTTTCCCTTAACTAATGTCACTTTCGACAGCCGTTCATTTTGTTAACCACGTAATACTTCTTGCAGCCTCCAAGCATGGGCAAAACAACAACATTCAATGCATCAACTTCAACTCTTCTTTACGACGAGAGTTTGGCCTGCCCAAAGCTACAGACTTGTCTATTCCCGGCGAGCAAACCAAACCACTGGAACTGAGGGTAGAGAAGGGCCAAAGAGAGGACTCCACATCCTCGGACTTAGAGTTGGACGTGGAGACTCCTGATGGAAATAGTGGCCATTTAGTTAATGGAGATTTGTCCAGGAAGATGGGAGCGGACACCAAGATGGTGGACATTGACGAATTTATGAACTATGAGGTCATAGTGGACGATCCGCAATACGACGGGCCGGTGTGCCGATACATCAACTATTCCAAGAAAATTTCGGACCCGGACAAGTCGGCCCGGGATTTCTGCATCAGGGAAAAGGACAATTTGTACAGGTGCACGGTGTGCGATCGGGTTTACACGCACATAAGCAATTTTTGCCGACACTACATGACGTCGCACAAGATGGATGTGAAGATGTACACTTGCCCGGTATGTTGCAAGGATTTCACGAGGAAGGACAACATGCTGGCGCATTTGAAGATTATCCACAAGCAAAACGCTACTTAAGTGCCTTTATGTCTGAGACTTATTAAGGGGTGTTCACGTTGGTGAACACCTTTTTTAGTTGTTATCCTAAGAGAGTCCAAATAATATTTTTATATATAGATGTTTTTATTGGAAAAAGGGTTGTGGTTCTTCAAGGAGACATATTTACTCCAGAACCAAAAACCGACCTTTGTAGTGTGATTCGTATTTTAATATCCAATGTATAGATGTCTATTTTACTTATACAACCATGTTACTTATGTCCCTCGTCGGGGATAGATTTTATATTACAAAGTGTATTTTATGGTCTATTACGCCTAAGTTTTTGTACTTCAATGAGTCGAACATAATATGTTTACGTAAGACCTAGCCCGTGCAGCACTCAAGGTGAGATATACCCTCTCTGTTACCTGCCAAAAAAATTATTTAAACAGCATCGGGAAATTTGGCCCATGTTTGCGCAATAACTGTTAAATTTGAGACTGTTATATACTTTATATATACGTAGACGTAATCTCCGTGCAAACAAATTGAGCAAACAGACTTTAAACACCCCTTATTCGAGCTTTCACACAACAACGAAAGCACTGTAATACTTACGTGTAAAATTTACTTTCTTTGCTCGATGCCATTCATTGGGGTATTCACGATTACGTGAAGACGATTAGTCTGGGGTTAATTAGCCCGGGTTTACATTAGGCCTACCTGTTTGTTTAATTGGTTTCTGGGCACGGTTTAAACGATGTTTAATTAGTTTTAGCTAAGATTAGGGACTGATGTGCGTTATTATTGCATTATTCTATTGTTCGGGGAGCTTTTGATTTATTGAAAGTGCTTTTAATGTTTGCCTTTAAAGGGGACCAGAAACGATTTTAAATATCATTTAGTGGCATTCTGAAAAGTATTTTTACCAATTTGAGCGGCGAAGAAGTTCCAAAACCCATGCGGGACAATATAGAAGTCAAAGAGCAAAAACCCTGTCTTTCAAGCAATAATGTTACCTTATTCCAGAAGAAGGTTTTTGAGTAATTTACTCTACTAAATTTGCAGGACTGATTACCCAAGAAACTTACCCTTGTCAATTTCTAACCGAGGTAAACACAACATGCTATTTCAGAACCTCAAAATTCATTTCACAAACTATAGTGTTAGATCGTCCCAAAAGGCGAATTTTAATTCTGGTTTTTATTGTTCACTCTGCTGGATTGTATGTTTATAGAGTATTTTTGAAGCATCAGTGGAATTCCTGAAATTTGCTTTTATTACTAACATTGTTACCGTTCGTTTCGATTGTATGCAAGGTGTCTCAAATTAGTTTTTCGTCTAAATACCACCCCGACCAAACTTGCTTTTCATCTGCCTAAATCTAGGATATAAAACTTTCAGGCCCGATTGTAAAACCATGGCTTAAGAGTGTTCTATGAAATCCAATCTATCATAATCCTTATATCTGATATGACTCTACAGTCAGATGGAGGTTCTAATGTGTGTTGAAATTCTATTAAATTTGTTTTACTAATTCTTTTACGATTATTCTTTATGACTTAATGCATAAAATTTATTAAAAGAGAAATGAATTAAAATGATTAAAGGTGGTCAGTCTCCGGTTTATAACATTTTCTCCTACATGGAGAAGTCATGGAGGTCAGATCTTAACAAATTTTCTCCGATTTCCAGTTATCTACGTTTCGGCCTGCGCCATTTTTCACCATAAATCGTAGCCAACATACTTCACATGTTAAATATAATCAGTTCATGATATAGAGCCACTCACGACTGTTTCCGTCAATTACTAAGAAACAGCAGGTGGCACGAACATTTCCAATTCTCAACCTTGACTTTTGGCATGTCTACTACCAACACCATCGGAATAGGAAAATATTGTTTTCCTATTATACACCACGGTTGTCATTACTCGTGGAATTGTTGATCAATAAGTCAACATTTAAAGACTTATTACACTGGTTACCCCATCTGTAAATACTTGTGAAAAGACATTATCCTTTAGAGTGGTAAAAAGAGGCTCAATCATAATGTTGAATTTTTATCACGTCCATCACCAGCCCCATCTGAATCTCCAGATATGGTCTATTTCAAATACATAATCATCTAGAAGGCTGTGAATTGACAGATTCGTCCTATTCAATCCATGTAACTGTACCATTTTTATGTCAGTTTCCCAACTTAATAGATGAATACCTGTTATTCTATTGACTTTGGATACAATTGGTGGAAGGGTTGAACAATAAGTCAATATCTCAAGGCTTTTTGCACTGGGTACCTCGCTTGTAAATATTTATCAAAAGACATTACCATTTAGGGTAGGAAAAGAGGACTCAATTAAAATATTGCCCTCTAGAGTTTCCTAATGATTTAGTTAGTTCAGGCTTTGATGAGCTGTCTATAATCAAATTGTGTTTTTTGTTTATAAGTTGCACTTCAAACCATTCCCCACAAGGGCCGATAGAAGGAGCCGATAACCACACCTACAAAACTGCACAGTGATTGAGTAGCGAGTGACATTGAGTGAATGGCGAGTATTTTTTGAGTTTATAGAACAAATAGAAGACCATAAGTGTAAATTCTACTAAGAAACCGACACCTATACCTATAAAATTAAACGGTGAGTGAGTGGTGAGTAATTTTGAGTTTATGGAACAAGAAGAAGAGTTTAAGAGTAAACTCTACTAAGGAATCTAGACCTACAAATACAAAATTGAATAGTGATAATGTGGCCAGCAATTTTGAGTTTTTTTTGGAACAAATACAAGACTATAAAAGTGAATTCTACTTAAAAACTGGTACTTGCACCTACAAAATTTTCATATTACCAAATTACCATAAAAGTGAGTTCTACTGAGGAACCTACACCTATAACTACAGAATTGAACAATGACTGAGTGTCTAGTAGTATTGGAACAAATAGAAGACCATAAGTGTAAATTCTACTTGGAAACCGAGATCTGAACCTACAAAATTAAACAGTGAGTGAGTGGCGAGTATTTTGAGTTGATGGAACAAATGGAAGATCATAGGAGTAAACTCTACTAAGCTACTACACCGTGGGTTTACCCACAAGATTAAATAGTATGTGTGTGCCAAGTAATTTTTGAGTTCTTTTGGAACAAAATGAAGACCATAAGGGTGACTTTTACCCTTAGAAACCGGTACTTGCACCTACGATATTTAACAAAGATGTGTGACGAGTATTTTTGAGTTTATGTAACAAATAGTAGACCATAAGAGTGAGTTTTACTGAGGAATCTACATCTATATCTACAGACTGGGACAATGAGTGAGTGACGAGTATTTTTTGAGTTTATGGAAGAAATAGAAGCCCATAAGAGTAAGTTTACTAAGGAACTTATACCCATAACTTTACTAAGGAACCTAACTCTACACCTACAAAAATGATTAGTGAGTGTGTGGCGAGTAATTTTGAGTTTTGAACATACATCCACTCTCACAGTATTTTTGACTTTATGGAACAAATAGTAAGAGTGAGTCTTTCTGAGGAACCTACGTCTATTCCAACAATGAGTGAGTGGCGAGTATCTTTTGATTTTATGGAACAAATAGAAGACCATAGAAATAAACTCTACTAAGAAACCTAACTCTACACCTACAAAATTAAATAGTGAGTGTGTGGCGAGTAATTTTGAGTTTTGAGCGTACATCCACACTCACAGCATCGAACAGTGAGTGAATGGCGTGAAATTTTGAGTTTATTTAATTAATTAGATTAAACACCATAGGAGTCAAATCTACTAAGGAATATATACATCTACTCCCACATCTACAAAACTGAACTGATGCAATATCTTCAGTTCGCGTTTGATTGCTTTCTTCCATCCTACTTCATCTTTACTATCTTGCGCTATTGCATTTTTAATGTCAAATACATCTCCCATTGACACTGCCGTCTCTGGATTCCAATTAACAAGCTCATAGTTTTCAAGACTTTAGGTCGAGAATTATTGTCCTCTTGGTCCTTTACTCAGTTTGCGTTTCTGTTTCTGCCTGTGGTTATTCAACATCAGTCTCATTTGTTGGTTGTCCCATACCAAAAAATTTTGTTCTACTAAAGAACCGCTTGAGGCGGTTGACACTCCAATTGGTTCTGAAATCAATGTATAGCAGAATAAATATACAAATCTGATGATTTGTATATTTATTCTGCTTGAGGCTCCATACGACAGTGTGTTATATTGAAAAAAAACCCTTCTTCATGAGACACCTTGTATACTCCATTCGGCGCATTAATAACGATGTTCCAATTTACTAAATATACAAAATGAGAAAAAGTGTTGATTACTCACCCCTTACGAGTTAGTTAAGAACAAAGCATTTGTCACAATTTAAGTTCCTCCATGCACACGTGTTCCTGAACGGTGATGTTATTACGGAACGTTCATAGTCTTCTGAATATATCAGAATATGAAGCGAAAGCAAATGAAATTAATTATCCCTTCACATATCACATATAAAAGTGTAAAGAAATATTGGAAAAAGAGATCAAACAAATCGAATTGAGGAATAAAAGAGAAAACCAAAAAATACCAAATATTAAGATTTGAAAAATGAAAATACCACTTAATAACGTCACATTTAGGAACACACTTTTATATATAAAAAAAGAAACGATTTTATACTTATTTAAGCAATCATATTAACCTTTTTCTTGCCCTTTAAATGCCTACACTGAGGACTGAGTTTTAATAAGGTAATTCTTGTCTATACCCAATTATACTATATTTTCATTATTTTATTTGCCTAGTTATAATTTGTTTCTTTATCCTGACTGGTTACCTTTAGTTTCTAGATCCATTAGTCGCATGTCTTTATTCATAATTTCGTATTTAAGATCAAAACAATAAAGTTGATTTTATTATTATTTTATTTTTTTTTTCATTATCTCTTCACTTTTTTTGTCATTTTTATTTTAGCTTTATGAAAATGCGTACTAAAAAGCATGTTTTTTGCAGATATACAAAACATGACACAGCAGCAGCTGCTGACTCCCAAAGTCGAGGTTACCGAAACCTTCGACGGCAAGTACGAGCCCGGTGGTACCAGCAGCAACAACGCCACTCCCGATTCCAGTAGGATAAGTACCCCCGAAAGTGTCCTGAATAACAACAACAACATGAGCACGCCCTCGACCAGTACCAATTCCATGAGCGCGCCGTCGCAGAAACCCGTGAAACAGCGACGGATGCGACGCCGGGCGACGTCTCAGAGCCAAGACCCCGCGGAACAGCTGACAGAAATGTCCGTTAGAGGGCTGAATCTGTTCCGTTATGCCTCAATAAACGAGGGCATTTATCAGTGCACAGAATGCGCGAAAATGGACATCACCAAGACTTTCAAGAACAAGTACAGCTTCCAGAGGCACGCGTTCTTGTACCACGAGGGGCAGCAGCGGAAGGTGTTTCCTTGTCCCGTGTGTGCGAAGGAGTTTTCGCGGCCGGATAAGATGAAGAACCACATGAAGACCGTCCACGATTGCTTCATGCCCAAGGACGTGGTCAGTGACGTCATGTTTCCGCCGAGTCCCATGGGATACTTCCCGGCTATATGAGAGAGGAGGGAAGCGAATCTCTTTTTGTTGGTTTAAAGAAAGTTGGTGCTATGGATTGTTTTTTTTTGAGCTTTTTGTCTGATAGGTCCAAAGAATTCCTGTGACAAACCTCCCATCTCTAGTATGGTAGTGATGGGCAAACTCGTTGCTTTTTAGTAACAATTTTTGTCAATTGTTATTTTTAAAGTGTCACAAAATATGGTGATTGCGAGCTTGTAGACCGTCATGTTGATATTAGGAGAAAACTTTTGAGATGAATGGGAAACAATATCGCCCCATTATTTTCAGTACTACTGATCATGACTGCGACCCACTCAAAACACTCATTGAATTAGAAAAACGCGTTATTTTGTGCAGTAACAAGTAGCTCTCGTGCTATTGGGTTTCGATAATTTTTACAAGAACAAGAAGTTTCTGGAAATATTCACGGTGCCAGTCTCATATATGCCCAACTCTACTATTTCGGTCAGCTTTAGTGAAGGGAAAACCCGTTATTTCATGGAACTGTTACTGTCAAAGCTTCCAAAATTGGTGGAAACAAAGTATCCCAAAGTGGCTTATTTTTGGAAAACACGTTATTTTCAACTAACAGTTATCCCTTAGACTATCGGGTTTTCTTTAGAAAATTCAGGAATATTCAGGTGCAAGGTTTGCGTATTTACCCATCTCTAGTAGTTTCGTTAGTACCTAGTGATGGGCAAACTTGTTACATTTGAGTAATTATTTTAATACGATGAAATATTATTTCATGGGACTATTCAGTGAATGAGGATATTTCGCTTCAAGTACCTCTCTTGGCTATTGGGTTTTAGAATATTTCTATAACAAGAAGCAAATCGAGATTTTGCAGCAAGTTTCAGAAAATATTAACGTTGAAAATATATGTCCAACTCTTCTCAATTTTCTGGAAATTTTCAAATTTTGGATACTTTTCCTTAACTGTCTTTAGACATTTTTTTGACCACTCTGTATTAAAGTGACACCTTTGGCGGGATAGGATTAAAAGTGCCCAAGGATATGGCCTTTTCCCTGGTAGCATCGTTATTGGGCCAGTCGTCTAACTAAGGGGGTCCAGAAGGCCCAGAAGTTGATCATTACAATTTTTTTTTTAAAAAACCGTCTCAACTTTGCGAATTTTTGTACGTTTTCCCATTGAACTTATGGGAATTAGACTTCAAAATTTGTCGTCTACGCATATGAGGAAATCAACCCACGGAGCTCTATATCCCACGTATCCCTGGATTTACGGTAAAGACCCTAGACTTTTGGGTTTTGAAAAAAACGCATTTTTGAATTTGGTACGCCAGTGGTCAGCCCCTTAGGTTCAACTCTTAGTGAAAAAAATTCCAAAATTGGTCGCAACCACAAAGTGTCCTACAGTATCTTATTTTTAAGTGTATTAGAAAACACGTTATTTTGAACTAAGCTATCCGTTTTTCTTTAAAAAAACTCAGAAATATTCAGAAGTTTTCCGTATTTGTTCATCTCTAGTAATTTCATTCGTACCTAGTGATGGGCAAACTCGTTACATTTGAGTAACAGTTTTAATGCGATGAAATCTTATTTCAAGGGAGTATTCAGTGAATGAGGACATTTTGCTTCAAGTACTTATCATACTACTGGGTTTTAGAATATTTTTACAAGAACAAGAAGCAAATCGAGATTTTATAGCAAGTTTCAGGAAATATTAACGGTGAAAATATATGCCCAACTCTATTATTTTCAGTTATATCTAGTTATGGAAAAACCCTTTATTTCATGGGACTGTTACTCATGTCAAAGATTCCAAAATTGGTGCCCAAATCCCTCAGACTATCGGTTTTTCTTTAAAAAATTTAGGAATATTCAAGTGATAAGTTTGGGACTATTGAGTAAATAGGGCATTTTACTTCAAGTACTTCTTGACCTATTGGATTTCAGAATATTTCTAGAAAAACAAGAAGCAAATCGAGATTTTACATCAAGTTTTAGGAATATTCTCTATATGCCCAACTATATTATTTCCGGTCAGATCTAGTGATGGAAAAACCCGTTATTTCATGGAACTGTTAGTGTCGAAGATTCCAACATTCGTAGAAGCAAAGTGTCTCAGACTGCCTCATTTTTGAAAACACGTAATTTTCAACTAACAATTATCCCTCATACTATCGATATTTCTCAGGAATACCCTGATGAGAAATTTTCCGTACTTGCCCAACTCTAGTAATTTCATTTATACTAGTGATGGGCATACTCGTTATATTTGAGTAACGATTTTATTCCTATGAAATATTATTTTGTTCGATTAGTGATACTCAGTGAATTAGGGCATTTTGCTTTAAGAACTTCTCGCAGTATTGGGTTATATTAGAACAAGAAGTAAATCGAGATTTTATATCAAGTTTTAGGAAATATTTTCGGTGAAAATATATGTCCAACTCTATTATTTCCAATAAGATCTAGTTATGGAAAAACCCGTTATTTCATGGAACTTGTAAAAAAGTCCAAAATTGGTGGCAACCACAAAGTGTCCTACAGTGGCTCATTTTTAAGTGTAGTAGAAAACACGTTATTTTGAACTAACAGTTATTTTTCAGACTATCGGTTTTTTTTTTAAATTCAGGAACATTCAAGTTATAAGTTTTCCGTATTTGCCCATCCCTAGTAATTTCATTCGTACCTAGTGATGGGCAAACTCGTTAAATTTGAGTAACAATTGTAATTCGATGAAATATTATTTTATGGGACTATTCAGTGAATGAGGGCATTCTGCTTCTAGTATTTCTCATACTAATGCGTTGTAGAATATTTCTATAAGAACAAGAAGCAAATCGCTTTCACAGCAAGTTGTGAAACTTGGTGTGAATGAACTGTTTAAATCGAAAATTCCAAAATATATGAAAACAAAGTGCCTCAGAGTGCCTCATTGTCGGAAACACATTGTTTTCAACTAACAATTATCCTTCATATTATCGTTTTTTTTTTAAATCTCGGGAATATTCCGGTTAGAAATTTTCCATATTTGCCCAATTTTATTGGTACCTAGTGTTGGGCAAACTCGTTATATTTAAGTAACTATTCTATTACTATGAAGTATTATTTCAAGGGACTGTTGAATGAGGGCATTTTGTTTCAAGTATTTACTTCTCGTACTATTGGGTTTTAGAATATTTCTACAAGAACAAGAAGCAAATCCAGATTTCACATCGGTACTGTCGACTTGTTGTTGCTAATTGTTTATGTTTATATCTCTAGGCTAGTTTAACATCTTTGGTTAAGAAAAGAATAGGCAAAATTTTGCATGAAACTAAAGCCGTTTCTTTCCCTAGCCATAAGTTAAGTCACCGTTTTCCCACTCTGGGGGCTATGGGTTTTTTTCTATTTATATGGTGCCTCAGCACCAAAACCCGTGATATTGTATTTATTTATGCATGCAAAATCTTATATAGTGGTTTCATTTTCTGAGAAGTGCCCCCACAACTGCTTCCATCGTTGGAAAAATTGATCGTACAAATATCGATTCTTGAAAGCAATAAAATTCACCAAAAAGCTCAAAAATATCGCATGAACGTTGGAAGAAAGACCTAACAACAAATCGGCTTGTTTTTTAGGGTACGATTTCTAAAAAGTACAACACTAGGACTAGTTTTTATAGGTAATGTGATTAACCACGCTTCTCGGCTGGTTAAAAAATGTTTTACTAACAATTTTTGATGTAGATTTAAGCAATATATATAGTATTTTCTATATTAGATCTTTATTACTGTTTCTTTAATAATATTGTAGCCAGTCAGTTTCGCGTAATGTTTAATTATTAAGCAAAAGAGGACTGCATTGACGGGAGACAATAATTTTTTAAGCACAAATTTCTACTTATTGAATATTATTAACTTCTAAGTTAAACGCATAATAGTTTATAGGTGTTGGGACAAGAACTCTGTTTCATTTTCTTAGAGCCTTTTGTAAGTAGGTAGCCCGTATAACAAATGTTATTTATTTTTATTTTTTTGCTCTTGGCTTTTGTTTTTGCTGTTGATTATTTTCTATTAATACTTAAACAGAACAGTTAAGTTTTAAGATTAATTTTCCATTTAATTTTGTAAATACATTTATAGGTAGGCATAGAACCACGGGGATATAAAATATCCCATTTATTCTTCCTTATTCTTGGCAATAGCTAACGGAATCACTGTGTGATATTTTTCTTTTCTTTATTTTTAGTTTAACGTTTTTGTTAAGGCTTTGGCCAGTTTTCTATCAAAGTTCTTCCAAAAACAAAGCGGCAGCCTTCCAGCCTCCAGGCAGGCTTAGGCGCGCTTTTCTATTCTTAGAGTTAACAACTTATATAAGTGCAATTAAAATATACCTAGGTAGAGCTCTGTTTGTTTATAGTTTATAGAATTTAAAATTTTTGGTATAGATTTTTATTGTTATTGATTGTTGCTATAAAACGAAAATCGCCACTAAAACTATTTTTTTACACCAATAAGCGCACATTGTTAGATTATGTAATAATTTCGTGCCTTAATCTGTCTTAAAGTATAATATGAATTAAATTCATTACGATACTACTTGGTGCAAATATATATGAATTTGTATTATATATAGATGAAAATAACAATAAAAATAGAGTATAACCCGACGTTTTTATAGGTTATATTGAATAAATTATACAATAATAATTATATTAATGCAGTTATAAGAGAAATGACTATGGCTATTAATAAATTTGTTTGTTTATTTAGTTATATGTATTTTCCTCTATTAATAAATAATCTACCTCTAATTAGTTACATTTGTTTATTTTTATTATGCAGATTTTAAGAAATTTACTTTATTTCTTGAAAATACATCGGAAATGGAAGTCTCTTACAAGCAGTTAGGGTTAATAGATTTAGTTGTTTGAAAAGATGTTATTTTCTTCGAAATTCCGGTGAATGTAATTTAGCACAAAACCAATCCTTGGTTCACAGAAGTAGTTTTTTGCATTGTTTTTTTCTGTTTAAAAGAGCTCAGGAGCAAAGTTTGGTGAATTCGATCGCCAGTCTTTAAACCAAAAGCATACACCTGAACTAACCTAGAAACAGTATCCGTAGAAAAAAAGGCGGAAAGACAGACTTAGGCCCTCTTCAATGGTTTTTATAAATTTTCTCTACTTTATTGCTCATTTCTCTACCATTTGTTTAGTTATCATAATTATTTTTCATGTCAATCTACATCAGAATTTAGCCATGGAATATTATCAGCAAGATATTAATGGATTTCCTCGTTGGGCTAAGGTTGTCGTGTATTCTATAAAACAACCCTAGAAGCATGGCGATTTAAAAAGTCTTGATACGGCTTGACAGCACGGTTACTAGGGTGACCATCTCCGTGACCAATTAGAGTGCGCTTCTCGCTGCAAAGTCTAATAATAAATTGCAGGCTTACCTCTTAATGTCTTCCTCCAGTTTAATAAAGACGTCACTGGTATTACTGTTAATTGGCGATTAGTTTTAATAATGATTGCAAAAAAATTAAAGAAACGTCAGTGGTTTTTTTCTTACTTTTCTTTATTATCATCTAGGGAAATGTTTTCGGCTGCAGCAAATAAAACCAGACGCCATAGTAATCGCCAACGCACACTGAGGATGAGACACAAGAAGAAAAAGAAGATTACTTTTCTATATGTTTGCTTTTGCATCTATCATTGCAAATAAATGGCCTGTAATGATGGGCTTATAAGAATGGCACTACATGCATTTGCCCACATAAATAGCTCTTCTCATACCGGGCCACTAGTATCTGGCGACTGTTCGCTTTGATATCATGTAGATCATTTGTCGGTATCATTCGGCGGTTTCGGAGTCATGGTATTCCTTGAGAATCTTTAGTTATTCCTAGCTCAGAAAAACTTGCGTGATTCAATTCTGGGACGTAATGATATAGAATGCCGTTGGCCATAATTTAGCCTGGCTCTGGCCAGGTTTTAAGATCAACGTCTAATTCCAAAGACTTTAAACCTACGATCAACTTTTGGTAATATGGATTGGTATGTGTGTTCGATTCCTTGGTGTTCGGTGAACACCAAGAACATGTGCTTTGGAGGCATTTTGGAAAACTCCTCTTGTTGGACTAATTTCACTCTTTTTGTATGGTTACTTTCATAGTTGGTTGAAATCGTCTCATCCCGATCAAAAAACAGTAAAAATGTTTTTTTTTAATTTGACCAAATGGGGGGTCAAATATGTCTCAATTTCCAACTCTAACAGCCTGTAATTTGAGAACGAGTGGACTAATTGAAATGAATCCAACGGTTTCTTGTTCTCTTTGATGTTCCCTTTTTACTCCCACCTCTCAAGAGTCTCAAAGATTTAATAGGTTGGGAGATAGAAAAACACCGACTTTTGTATCTTCCTCAGCATCGAGTTTTTCTCAAAGGATTTATTTAGAGCGTCCGGTAGAAAAATATCCGAGTGTTCACTTTTATTGGTTATGGAATGTGAATCTGAGGTCTTGTAAGTTGTATCTCGTACTGCAGGACGACTTCATAACTACCAGTCCAAGCAAATTTTCAAGCTTGTCAGACAGATGGTTGAACTCGCATGTTGACTTCATTGGTGGAGGGTTGACGGTAACATTGACTTCCAACAAAATTCTGTTTGAAAATCGATTTTAGTCAGCATCAACGTTTTCTCCAGAAGCTCTCCAGATTTCTTTAGAACATTTATTTACTGAAAAATATATCAGCGTTAACTTTTAGTGATTATAGTTGACCTGGCGTTTGAATCTAGACAAGTCCAGGTAAATTTAAAAGGTTGTCAGACAGATGGTCATTGTCTTAATTGATTGGAGAGGCCATAAACGTCGATTTCCACCAAATTCTGTCCTGCAATCGATTTCTAGACAGAAATAAAACGTAACAGGCGTAAATGAAAAAGAATAGATGAAAGCCTGCTGCAGAATTTGACCTTGAGATTGGCTGAAGAAGTAGAAACAAGTGGAATTTTGGAGTCTAAGTGTGTCCCAAAAAAAAGGCGTAGATAAACGTTTTAAGATAAACATCTGTGCCTCGTTCTTGGAGAGACTTTCCCTATCCAGTTTCAAGAAACTGGCCCCAGGTAACAGTAATAATCATATCAACGAACACTTTTAGGATGACAAGCAACTACAAAGTAGGAATCGTTGATCCAACAACAACGTTATACCGCGTCTGTTATGCAACATTACTCTTTCTGCTTAATAGAAAAATGTCAGTCTTGGGTCAACGATATTTCAACAAACTTTATGAATCACATGGGGCACGTGAAGATCCTTCCCACTATGTACAGGAAGAAAGAAAATACTGAGATTACCAGTATGTATCGGGTTGGATGGAATATCAATGGCTGTCTTGCACTGAGGTCCACGATTGTAGTCATCGAAATGGTAGTGAACAAGATAATGATGGTATTATTGCCCAATGACCTTGTTTTTAATATGCAGGCACGAAACAGTTTCAACTCTTACATTTGAGAACTGCTGACTTGGAGTTGAGTATCTTTGACTCTGAGTACCTACTGGAAAAAGGGCATGAGTCACGTCACTCAGCTAAATTAAAAATAACAATAAAAAGGATAATTATTGGGTTCCCAGCAGTTCCATAAAGTCATAGTCGCAACAAAACACCACATATTATTTGAAAATTGAGGAAGTTTCGTTCTCTTACTGTCACTCTAATCTAGTCTCTCTCTCTACTATCGTGAACTCTTCCTGATGTCATTCTTCTAAAAAATTTTCCAATACAATAAATTGGGAAATGCACTAGCGTGAGTTAAGTCAATCATATTTAAGTAAGTCACTAGGATTTCTGCTATTGTGCATATATTTGATCAAATTGAACTGAAAAATGGCGTACGTGACTTCACTTAGTTCTGCAGAAAATAACAATGAATGGTTGTTTCTGGTCCCAGCATAAAGCCATATTTGCAATACAACAGATGCTGAACATTACGTATTATTTAAGAATAGAGGAAGATTCGTTCTCTTATAGTCAGACTAATCTCTCTTTCTATCTCGCCCCTCTTTCTCTGCTTTGGAGGCATTTAGAAAAAAATTCACTTATTGCTTCTCTGTTTACGATTTTATTTTATCGAAAACTCTTCTGAATGATTTGGTGAACGCAAATTAACATCTCTCACGCTTAAGTTGCATTATACGAAATAACTGCATAGATTCTGCTAAATATGATAAGTTTTATTTGCGAGAAACTGTCTAAAAAACTGCACAATTAAGTCTCCTCTTATATCAGTACCTTCCACTTTTCAGACGAATACAACATAGACTACTCCCAAGAGAACAACCAAAACCACACAAATCTGCCAACCACTCTCACTGTCATTCCCCAAAAGCAACAAGAGACTGTCATCATATCAACGGAGGAAGCCCGCAACATGTTGAATCTGGAGCAAATAAAAAGTAAGTCTCTTCCTCTTCCCAAGAGGATACTGACTCTCAATCCCTATAGTGGAGCCAATCGACCCTTTGGACTCCTGTGACTGCCCACCCTCACTTGCCAGTAAACCTGACGTGTCTTTGCTACCGCTACGTGCGGATCACGAGGTTGGGGCCGGGATGCACTTCCTCACTGATGACGAGTCAAAAAGTGAGGAGAACTACGAGAAGAAAAAGTGGGATTTTTTGGAGTATATGCCACAGGTTGATGGTACGTATTACTCATTCAGTCATTTTTGCCATCTCGTCTTTGAAATCTTTATTTTTTTGTATCTGTCTCATTTGAGAACATATTAAGAACGATAAAAATATCAAAGTCAGTTAGTTATTTAGGTTTCTTCGCGTTTTACCAACATGTTTTAATCTTCAGGAAGTGTGGTCTGTAAGCGTTGCGGCGAAGTTCTGGCCTCGAGAACCCACTGGTACCGCCACAAATACAAAGTTCACGTAGCTACTTTTGCCAACCCATCGCCTCTGTTCAAGTGCGAACATTGTAACGTCTTCTTCAAGAGCAGGAAAGGCTATATGGGCCATTATTCCACCCGTCATGGGGGTGAGGCGGAACTCATTCCAGAACCTGAGGTTTCCGAAGGTGGTGACGCAAGGGCTTCGTCGCCACCCAGCACGAACAGGAGACGGTTTTCTGACAGGGGTCTGGAGTGGGAGGAGCAGAGAACCAAAGAAGAAAAACTGGTTGCAGATATAATTAATAGGGTTAAAAGAGAGTGTGAGGCTCAAGGAGCCGTAGAGTCTCGAAGAGGCTACAGCCGAAGAACTACTTCCCTAATGAACTGTTGAAAAGTCTTCCTACGAGAGTTTCAATGTGCCAAATTTTTGTAAATACACATGGTTCCTCTATAATTCTATAAGAATTGACGGTTATATAGTGTAGAGGTATGTTTATACTGTAGTTTTGACGACTATTAGTTTGTAAGTTGTGAAACTTCTGGTGCCAATAATTTGCCAAAATTTACGTGTAACCTGAAATAGTGTGTTTTATTTACGTATCTATATATATATATATTTCTAAGTGGTCCTATATATTATATAAAAAGCTCATTATGTACTTCCATATTTCACTATTTATCTAGTTATAATTTGTGTTGCTCATACTTATATCTATTATAAATTAAATTATTTGCTCAAACTGCAAAATATTTTTGAGTTGTGCCCTCGGTTTACTATAAAGAAAGTTTAATTAAAAAAATATCTTTAACTGTATACCTTTTTACAACCCTTAGCTGTGGGCATTGTGACTTTTATTGATGTCTTTATCGCTAATATTTACTATTTTCAGTTGACTAATGTCCTGACGCAAGTAACTAGGCTTGATTGAGGCGTACATTTAAAGTCGAAACGTAGGTATTTTTACAATAGAAATGTTTATTCGTTTATTAACTTAATTTGTTATTAGTCCTGTTCAATCCCTTTATTGTCATTTAAAACGTTTTCAACAATTTCGCTGTGCAATAAATACTCAAATCTAAGTTTGCGTGTATTATACTTGGATGTGAACAAGTAAGTGATATTAGGCTAGTATTAATAAATATGTATATTTTTGTTTATTTCGATTTAGGGTAGTGTTAGTCGCTTTCATATATAAAAGCCATTATATTTGGAAAAAGTTAATTAATATTTATTTACACACCACCATTGAATAATAATTTTTGCATTTGGAAAATACTTCTATAAATTATTGTGCCATATTATTACGTATAACAGGTTGTGACCTGGGTTTTAAACATTTTTTAAATAGATATTAAGTATTGCATAACTATACCATTCAGAGTTTTATTTTTGAAGATATGCATCGGTCAGATTGAATCCAACTCTTTCTTCCTCTCCTTGGTGTCCCCGTCTACCATGAACGAATGTCTCTATGAAGACTTTCCCGACCGGTCAAAATACAATATAAAGTGTTTTCCGGGGTTTAAAGCCGTGCTGCATTCCTTGATTCTTTCTCCAGGAGAAATTCTCGTTAGCTTCGATGTTGTTTCGCTCTCCACGATGGTACCCATTAAGGAATCCATGGTGTTCCATGGCTATTAACCAGGAATTTCCATAAGATAGTGCCAAGTTGTTCCAACATTGCCTAACTACTATATATTTTCAATGGAAGAAAGATTTATGGAAATTTTCGAGACCAAGGCGTGGACAACGACAAAAAAGAGGCCAAAGTAGTTGTTCCGATACGTGGATGACATCTTTGTTATTTGAAGCCATGGCGAGGGCGAACTTCAAGACTTCCTCATACACTTTAACTCTATCAACCAAAAAATACAATTCACTATGGAGATAGAAAAGGAAGGACGCCTACCGTTTTTGGACGTTTTGGTATCAAAGAGACTGAATGGGAAGCTTGCGCACACCGTTTATAGAAAACCAACACACACTGACCGATACCTCAATAACATTCATGATCAATTCATAATCCCAAGAGGAGTCATAAAGACTCTGTGAGAGCCAAGAGAATTTGTGGGCAATTGGGCTAAATTCAACTGAATTCAGTTTGTTACGTTCTTAGCGGATTGAAATCGATCCATTTTGATCAAAAAGAGCATAACAAAATTTATAAAAAATTTTCAAAATTGACCAAAGGGAGTATTATGTCTCTTTTATCAATTTCCAAACTTGACTGCCTGTAACTTTAGAACGAATGAATCCATCAGAGTAAATCCAACTGTTTTTTACTCTTCTTGATGCCCTCTCCGGAAACAAACTAAAGAAAGCCGACTAAGCGACGCAACAAAAAAAAAATTGAGAATGAGGGCCACGCTTTTGGAGACAAGAGTAGTAAGGGGCTTCAAAAAGCTAGATGTAATTTTATTTTGTTGGCAACACAGACCTATTTACAAGCTACTCAAAATTAAGGTAAAATTTGAGTGGAAAGGTAATTTTTTAGTCAAACTGAAAAGTGATTTTTATTGTTATTTGCCACCTTTGGTTCCAAAATGTTATTACATTTAACGACAAATACAGAGATAAACTGGAAAAATTCCTTAAGCAACTGCAAAAGTATGTGCAACTCCTCCTGTTTTCTCTAGTAAAGTGGCATTGCTCTTCAAACTTTTTTGTGATTTTGGAATTGATCCTCAACCATACAAAGGTGGGCTGGAAACACTCGCTAAGCGACTGCAAAAGTATGTGCAATTCAGCCTGTTTTCTCTAGTAAAGTGGCATTGCTCTTCAAACTTTTTGGTGATTTTGGAATTGATCTTCAACCATACAAAGGTAGGCTGGAAACACTCGCTAAGCGACTGCAAAAGTATGTACAATTCAGCCTGTTTTTTTCTAGTAAAGTGGCATTGATCGTTAAAGTTTTTGGTGATTTTGGCATTGATCCTAAATATACAGATATGGGCTGGAAAAATTCGCTAAACGACTGCCAAAGTATGTGCAACTCCTCCTGTTTTTTCTAGTAAAGTGGCATTGATCCTCAACCATACACAGGTGGGCTGGAAAAATTCGCTAAGCGACTGCAAAAGTATGTGCAACTCCTCCTGTTTTCTCTAGTAAAGTGGCATTGATCTTCAAAATGTTACAGCACTTTTATAAGTATGATTTGCACTTTTTCATAATTCATTGTGCATTGTTATCTTTGAATTCAAGCAAAATTTTGAAGCACCATAGAGAATTAGCCCGCGCACAAAGAGGAGATCAGGAAAAACAAAAATAGAAAGTCCCAAAATAAGTCAGTAAATAGAGTTATTTTAGAAAACTTAAAACTGCTGCAATCTCCGAATTACAAACTTTCGCATGTAAAGCATGTCTGAGGTATTCGTAGAAAATGCCGAATTAAGGAGGGTATTTTTCTTGCAAAAGACCAAGAAAAAGTCAAATGGTGTTTAAATCGGTTTCCTTTAGAAGTTAGGAGATTTTTGTCGATCCAGGATCTAATGTGGGGTTTGAGATTTCATACCAACAAAGCTAAGGAAAGAGATGGGAAGGGTAGTCTTGACGGACTAGTTAGAAGGAGAGAAGATTTCTTAGAATATTGGTAAAGAAGGTCTGAACTTTAATTCAAACTAAGTCAATTTACTTTAATTATGTCATTCCTTTCTCTCAAAAATTCGTAACCTTCTAGATGACGTTTTCTAATGAACGTACGTTCGCCATAAAGTTCATCTAAAAAATGTGTACATATAAAATGCATTTCTAGCAAAAACTGGCAAGTGACAGATCAAGAAAGCTGCTTTTTGCTGATACAAGAAAAGGTTTAAAGTCTATCTTAGGTCGACTTTATGGAAAAGATGTGCAAACTGCCCCTTTAAAATCCGGACACCCTGTATATGTGTGATATCGTGTATAAACATAAAAAATAATATGGTTTGAAATTTCTATCACTGAAATAGGCCAATATGTTACGGTTCCGCCAAAAATTGCTGGAACTGTGTGGAACAAAAATAGTGGAACCGAAGTAATATCGATTGGTTAAGACCCATCGACGTCGACATCGATTGGTTAAAACCAATGTAGAAACTGAGAAATCTGAATTCCTGGAGGAGGAGCCTGAAGAAAGGAAAACAAACAGCCTGAAGAAAGGAAAGCAAAGCCTGAAGAGGCCCTGGAAGACAAGAAACCCATGCGTAAAGAAACTCAGAAAAACTGAAAATGAAGAGAAACCGGAAGTTATTCGTAAATACAAACTGAAACCGAAACCCCAAAAGGCGCAGGAAAAGTCGTAGCAAAGAACTGTCTAAAAAGCTGAAGAAGAAGAAGAAGAAATCTCCAAACCTGAACTTACTAAACCCAGAGACACCATTACTTATTGAGAATATAAATCAGAAGATGAAATGTACCAGGTACAAAAAAAAACCTGATGCTTTGGGTTTGCTGCTTAATAGCAGCTTGGTCCATGATAAGCCCCTGCCGTTAAGCGAAGCTAATCAAGTATGTAGGAAGTAGCGATAGGCAACCACACATGCTTTCATGTATGTCGGGTTGAAATGAACCTCGTTGTTGTTATTTACGCTCAGTTAATATATATTAATTAATACCCAAATTAACTAATATAACATGGCGCAGTCGATTTAATTCAGCACGAAGAAATGTTCTAAATACTGTGGAACAGAAACACATAATTATTCTGGCGATTTTACCACGATGGGTGAAAATCGTGGAATTGTGCCATTGTCCTTGAGGGGCAATGTGCCGGAAAATTGGAAATTATGGCACGCACGTTATGAGAAACTTAATAGCCGCAGAATTCAACAAAAAAGACGAAAAGACGCAGGGTGCCCAGCTGCTACACTATATTGGAGATGAGGGATTTTAAATTTATACAACCTTTAAGTTTGAGGACAATGAAAAGGACAAATTAGCACCTTTGCTACAGAAATATGAGGAGCACTTTGAGGAGGAGAGAATGTAGCCTTCGAAAAGTATAAATTCTTTACTTACAGACAAATCGATGGACAGTCATAACCTGTGGTAATAGGAATGAAGCTGTACGAGAGAAGCTCCTTCTAGATGACAGCTTATAGCGATGACAGCTTATAGCTGTAACTGCTGTAAGGAGTCAAGCCATGGCCATCAATCAGAGCCAATCCACAGTTGATGTCGACTTGGTTGTTAAAAAACCTCCTGTGACACCCAAGCAAACCAGTATCAACTGCAACAAATGTGGTAAGAAACAACATTTATTAAATAGGTGCCCAGCATTTGGGAAAGTGTGTAACTTCTGTAATTTGCCGAATCATTTTGCTTCTGTTTGTTTTAAAAAGAGAAGGGACAAGTTGAATGATAATAAACAAATTAATGTTATTGATAGCTCAGATACAGTAAATTCAGTAGTAGGTAATAGTGGAGATAGCAGCTATTTTTTTGTTGGTAGTATAAATAATGATAACTCAAATGGTAATAACAGTACAGTTACAAATAAAGGCTCTCAGTGGAGAACCAACATTACTATCAATGGCAGAGAGGTTAGTTTTAAGATAGATACTGGAGCAATGGCTAACATTTTGCCATACAATGTATTGCAGTTTCTGGGGTTCTCCAGAAATATTCTTGGTAAGTCTAGTATGGTTTCAAATTCATATACAGGAGATCAACTGAAAACTATTGGTTGTTGTAACATTGCATGCAAGAAAAATGATAAAACACTAGAGTTGATATTGCATGTAGTAAATTCAAATACAGAAGCCATTCTGAGACTGGATGCAAGTGATGCGTTGAATTTAGTTATGAGAATTGACAGTGTGGATCCATTTTCTAATGAGTATACACAATTACTTAATAGATATAAAGACTTGTTTACAGGCATAGGCTGTATAAATAAACCTTACCACATTCAAATTAAAGACAATGTCAAACCTGTAGTGCATCCGACTAGGAAAGTGGCTTTACCACTGATGGGCTCTTTCAAAACAAATTTAGAAGAGTTGGTAAAACTTAAAATTATTGATTAAGTTGAGGGCCCATCAGACTGGGTGAACGCCCTTGTCCTGGTAAAGAAACCTAATAATTCATTAAGAATTTGTTTAGACCCACGGAATCTTAATGAGGCAATTAAAAGAGAGTATTGTAAAATACTTACCTTAGACTAAATAACCAGCAAACTATCTGGTGCAAAATTCTTCAGTACACTGGATGCCACACAGGGTTTCTATTAGATTTCTCTGGATGAATCCAGTTCAAAATTATGTACATTTGGAACTCCATTTGAGAGATATACATTTCTGAGACTCCCTTATGGAATCAAGTCAGCACGAGAAGTTTTTCAAACAAGATTTAAAGAAATTTTTGATATAGAGGGTGTAGATACATATATCGATGATCTGCTGGTTTGGGGTTGCACGAGGGAGGAGCATGATGCGAGACTATTAAAAGTACTAAACATAGCAAAAGCTAACAATGTCAAATTTAATCTTAAAAATGTAGGTTTGGTCAGACCCAAATCAATTACATGGGACATACTATTTCTTCTCAGGGTATTAGTCCTGATTGATCTAAAATCAAGGCAATAACTGAAATGCCACGGCCGACTTCTAAACAAGATGTTCAGAGGCTTCTGGGTGTATTAACATATGTAAGCAAAATTGTTAAGAATTTTTCAGAAAAGGCCTTACATTTGCGGGATTTCCTTAAGAAAGAAACTAAATTCGAGTGGTCAGAAGTGCATCAAGCAGCTTTTGAAAAAATTAAAGAGACCTTGACAAAAGAACCAGTTTTACAATTTTATGATGCCAATAAAGAGACGCTTGTGTCTGTGGACGCTTTTAAATCTGGTTGTGGTGCAGTCTTGCTTCAGGATAGCCTTCCTTGTGCATTCTCATCCACAGCATTCAACGAAACACAGTGCAGGTATGCTCAAATTAAAAAGGAGCTTCTGGCAATTTTGATTGGGCTTGACAAATTTCATCAATTTGTCTTTGGGAAAAAAGTAATAGTGGAAACTGACCACTTACCACTTATAAGTATTTTTAAAAAACCACTTAATAAGTGCCCTGCAAGGTTGCAAAGAATGTTTCTGCAGTTACAGAAGTATGACTTTACAGTAAAATTTAAGAGCGGTAGGGACTTGATAATTGCAGATGCTCTCTCTAGAGCTTACTTACGAAATGCAGAGCAAAATTCTAGTTTTGACACTGAGGTTTCGGAGTATGTGTGTTCAATCATATCAGAAATTAACATCACTCCTAATAAGGTAAAGGAATTTGTGCAACACACTAGTAATGATCAGGAATTGCAACTATTGAAAACTTTAATATTGGATGGCTGGCCTAAGGACAATAAAAAAGTACCTAATGTCTTGAGAAAATATGCACAATATAAAGGTGACTTGACTATCATTGATGGAATAATTTTCAAGGGATAGGCCATTGTTGTTCCTAAAACTCTTAAAAAAGAAATGTTAGAGAGAATCCATTACAATCATATGGGTATAAACAAATGTCTGTCTCTAGTCAAAGAATCGCTATTTTGGATTGGCATGACCAATGACATTAAACAAAAGATTCAGAATTGTGAAAGTTGCAATAAGTTCTCAAACTCACAACAATCTGAACCTTTGGTATGTCATGACATTCCTAAATTACCTTGGGCAAAGCTAGGATGGGATTTGTTTGAACTGAAAGGTAAAAAATACTTATTGGTCATAGACTATTATTCCAAATATATAGAGGTGGTACACTTGGGAACAGATACAACTAGCGACCATGTAATATACTGTTTAAAAAATATATTTTCCAGGTACGGAATTCCTTTAATATTGGTTACAGACGGGGGCCCTCAATTTTCCTCAAAAAGCTTCAGAGATTTTTCGAAAGCATGGGAATTTGATCACACTGTAACTTCTCCAACTTACGCACAGTCTAACGGTATGGCTGAAAGAAATGTGCAGACAGCTAAGAACATTTTTAGGAAAACCTTAGAGGACAGCAAAGATATGTTTTTAGGGTTACTTTTATATAAAAATATGAAAGTTGATGGAAATTACTCCCCAGATGAACTGTTAATGTCTCGAAAATTAAGGTCAACTATACCGTCAAGGAATTGTAATTTTCAGCCACAACAAATTGATCTTGACAAGTATAATCAATCACTAACGGTGAAACAAAAAAGAGAAGAAAAATATTACAATAAAAATGTAAACCAGTTACAACCACTGAAAGTTGGCTCTCAGGTCCATGTCCAATTCATACCATAGGGTTTATGGTCTCAGGGTGTTGTCTTGGATAGGGTTAGAGATAGATCATATAAGGTACAAATGACCAACGGGAAAATTTTTATACGTAATAGAAAATTTATTAAAGCTACAAAAAACTAAAATCTACCAGACCGTTCACCATTGGTATTTTATCTCCTGCAGAAATGGAGAAAGTGCATAGTAACACACATTATCTGGACTGGGATGTTAATACTGGTAACGGAGATCAGGAACCAAGCGTTAATTCTGAGAGCTCGGTTTTTCAGTGAGGAGGATATGAGTGCGCGTTTTGACTCAAGTGATCGCAGTGTTGTGGAAATCGATGTGGAAACGCAGTTTGTATCAAGAGAGAAGATTACATCTTTTGGTACAGTGGTTAGACCATCTCGTAGGCTTAGTCTTTAAGGCAGGGGGATGTAGGGAGTAGTGATAGGCAACAACACATGCTTTCATGCATGTCGGGTTGCATAGGGAACATAAGCAGGCTGGCAGTGGAAGGAGGTAAAAAATAAACCAGTGTTGAAATGAACCTCGTTGTTATTATTTACGCTCAGTTAATATATATTAATTAATACCCAAATTAACTAATATAACAAAGTACATCTTGTGAGTACTTTAGAAGCGATTTTCAAGGCCAATGAAGAAGAAGAAGAAAAAAGTGCCTAAGATTGAAGAAGTTTTATGAAGAATATTAAATCTAAGAAGGGTCTGTCAATAATGAGAAAGCGTCGTAAAAAAGAACAAATAAGGCTAAACTAGCAATTTTTCCAACAACAGTTGGGGAAGTTAAGCCTCAAAAGGCCAAGATGATTGATCTCATTCCCAAATTAGTCAAACCGGCACAAATTAAATTTAATAATACTCCGAGGAGGCCAGAACTGCCAAAAAGCTACCGGACTGAAATCCAATTTTTTCCCAATAATTAAAGAAATATCACAGTGTTTTCAAGTGATCTTAATTGAAGCTCTCAGGAAAAATGGCTTAAAATTAGAAATACAAAAGAAGCTGAAAAATAAATAAAGAAGAGGCCGACGAAAGAGAAAGGAAAAAAATTCCGGAGGACGTCGATAAGCTGTTCAGTGTCAGTCTAAGATTCAGCTCTAATTGCTAAACCTATTACAACTAAGATTACCAAGACAAAACAATAAGCGAAGAAGCTGAGGTTGATAAGGTCCTTTTGAAGAAACGTACAGAAAAGAGAGAGGATGAATTTATGCAAGAAACCAAAACACTAAACTTACCCTGGGAGGAAATAGATACTTCAGAAAAGGAACCGAAAGCTGGTATTAATGGTCAAGATTTCGAACTATTTGAGTTTCCCCATGGAGACGGGAATGCATTACTGTCGCAAATATATCGAAAATGTTATTAGATTGGAAATAAGACTGTGAAGGTTTTCAGGGCCGGTCAAAATACAATATAAAGTATTTTCCGGGCTTTCAAGCCGTGGAAATGGAATTTCTTCCTGACGTTTCGTTTACAGTTGCGTCAGGAATTATCAAAGGCGATGAGGCAATGGGCGAAGTGATCTCCCCTTGTTTCCGACGTTGACTGATTCGACTGTGGTGAGTTTCGTGGTATGAGGGACTGAGGTGGGGATATTGGTGGCAGTTGTTGCACAGGGTTTCGGCCTCCTTGAGGCATGTCGTAGAACTCGCTTCCAGTCTGCATTTAGAAACCTAATTTCCTCCCCTGTTGAAATTGTTGTCGTTTTGAAAGATCTCAATAGTCTCTCTTGTTATGTCGTGACCTTCGGAGAGAGCGTGCTCTGCTACTGCTGACTCGAGTGTTTATCCCAGCCTGTAACTCCTCCTGGATTCCATCATCCTAGTGCTAACACTGCGTTTTGTGGTGCTAATGTATAGCGCGCCACAGCTGCATAGAACTCGGTAAACTCCTGGTGCCGATAAGGGATCTCTGAGAGTGGGTTTAAAGACAGTTTTAACACTGTGCTTTTCCAGTAGCCTGCCGATCCTGTTCGTCACTTTGTGGATGTATGGTAGACTAGTCCATCCGCGCTTTTCTTCATCTTTTCCCTTATTTCCTTCCTGGCCCTCTACAATCTTTGGACAGAGGACCCTATCGAAGTCGTTCTTGCTGCATCCATTCAAACCAAAGGCTCGTTCCAGATGCTTTATTTCCTATTCCAAATCAGCCGGCTCTCACGGTCAAAGTCTTTATGACTCCCATTTTCTGTCTGGGACGATGATTAATCCGTTATTGAGATATTGGTCAGTGTGGGTTGGTTTTCTATAAACGGTGAGCGCAAGCTTCCCATTCGTCGTCGTTGATACTAAGACATCCAGAAACCGTAGGCGTCCTTCCTTTTCTATCTCCATAGTGAATTGAATTTTTAGGTTGATACAGTTGAGGTGTAAGAAGAAGTTTGAAGTTCGCCCACGCCATGGCTCCAAATAACAAAGGAGTCGTGAGAACCAGCACTTTGTCTTCTTATTTGCGGTTGCCAGCGCCTTGGTCTCGAAAATGTCCATAAAATAGTTGGCTACTACTGGACTAATGGAGCTACCCATAGCTACACAATCAGTTTGTTCGTAGAAATCATCTTTCCATTAAAAATATCTAGGGGTTAGGCAGTGTTGGAACAACTTGGCAATATCTTGTGGAAATTCCTGGTAAACATGTTCCATGGCTTCCTTCTTTGGTACTATCGTGAAGAGTGACACAACATCGAAGCTAATGAGAGTTTCTCCTGGAGAAAGACTCAAAAGATGCAGTTTTTCGACGAAATGAGCGGTGTCTTTTATAAAGCTGTCAGAATTTCCTACTTTTGTCAACACGAGAATTACGGAACACAAGAGGAGTTGCAGGCTTATCAATTTATATCAATCGCAGCGTTTCTATCCGAGAAGAACGAGAGAGGCGACTGAGATCTTTGAATACGACAACAATTTCAACAGGAATGAGGAAATTACATTTCTAAAAGCAGACTGGAAGCGAGTTCTACTACATACATTCAAGTGCGCCAAAACCCCGCGGCACCACTACCCCCTCCCCAGTCCCTCACTGCAGCAAGAAGCAGACGGCACCGGCGGGGGAATAAATGCCACAGAGCTTGCCACAGTCGAATCAGTTAGCGTCGGGAAGCAGAGGAGATCACTTCGCCCATTGCCTCAAAGCCTTTGGTACTGTCTGCCGCAGCTGTAGACGAAACATCAGCAATTAATTCCATTGGACAACGTCTTCAAAGCCCCGAAAACACTTTAGACTGTCGATTGGAAATATTTAAATAAACTTTTAAATTTTCGATTAATTCTGTATTTGAAGTTGTTTGGTGTTCCCTAGATACAAATCTTGGCACGTTTTCTCCCATTAAATGCAAAATTTTGATTATCACTTTCGCAAGTCAAACTCACTTACCTATGTTAATTTGTTCATAATGATACTGCGTGTTCGCTAATAAAAATCATCAAGTGGGCCCTAAATTAGGCTTATGGTAACCTCTACTATTATCACATCATCTTTTGGCCATTGCTTTCGTCTTGGTTTTTTTTCACTTTCTCAGTTTCTTTCATACATCTAGATATGATTATTCCTTTGTCTTTACCTGGACCGATATGGATGCTCTTAAGAGTCAGCAACTCCTCCCCAATTGGAGGATAGCTCTACCCAGTTCATTCCGCTCTTAAGACGCGGCTTCGGAACCATCATGTGCATTGGTGCCAGAAGATTGATCTGAGGAGTAAAGTCGATTACTTTTTTATAATAAGTGTTCGATGATAGTATCTAGCGCTTTCAGGTGTTTCTTCGAACCCTTTCTTAAACTTTTCAATTTCTTAATTCTTGGAATCTCCTCAATAGGCGCTCTTTTGCTAGGTTTTCCCTTCTTCAGTTTTATTTATATTTCTGCTAACTAAAATGGTTTATGTTTTTCAATTATAATCCGGTTAATTAGACCTTTTTTCAGTTTCCCAATAATAGGCGCAATTTTTGTTTTAGTCTCAATCAGTTTCTGCGTCTTTTCAACTACTTCCTTCATGGACTTTTTTTTTTACTTTTCTTCAGAAACATTAGCCAATGGCACTTCTGGAAGCTCTTTGATAGTTTCAGGGACTTCTGCCTCAATTTGAGCTTGTTCTATTTATAGTTCTTCATCAACCGCCACTCGACTCTTCTCTTTTAATTCATTTTTATCATTTATCCTCTGGTGTAACTTTCATTTCAATCAATTTACCTTTGTAGTTGGCAGTTATTGTACTACGTTCTATAATTGTTTCAGCGCTAATATTAAACACTTCCTCTTCTTATTCTGATCATTAATGTTTTAGTTTTCCTTTTTCACTTTCCTCGGAAGGCTTTGGAGTTTGTTTTTTCTGTCTGACACCTCTACTCCTTCCTAAGGCATAGGAACACCGGTTCTAGTTTCTGTTCTGAAGCCCATTGTTGTTCCAGTTCTTTGGTGCTTCTGAAATATTCAAAGTCAACTGGTATTAAGCGCCTTGTCTGAAAAATGTTACATTGTAGATCTACATTCAGATATCCCCTCGTATTGAAGAAAAAATAGAAATGGCATTGACGAAAATGGCATTTTTACGTATTTTTTTAGGCAACTTATAAAGAGTGGACCTTCATCTCCTTGTAGAAAACGTTATTAATCAAACAAATAGGGCGTTTTATTATAATTTATTTAACATTTTATTAGTCTAACTATTTACAGGCCATTCGTCCAGTAATTACAAAGACGGAAGGTAAAAATTCACGTGATTTCAATACGAAAAATGTTTTTGTCACACCGCTTGGTCTGTCTTTTTCGTAAACGAAAATTGCTTTTTTTATTAATTGTTTAGCTACCCATTCACTCCTCAATTAATTTCTATTTTAACATTACAAATATATTTACAAATTATCTACAAAATTCGCGCCCCGTTGTTTTTCCAAGTAAATTGAACACAATTTACTCAAATAAAACGTTTACCTTCTAATTAAAGTTATTATCCAATTTCAGCGACCGTTTATTGAAGGGCGATAATTTGTTTGTGTATATACGGGGACAGTTTGCAAAGAGTGCATTTTTCGATCACAACGCTTCAGTGTAGCACAACTAATGGTGTCAGTTGCTAATTAAAAAAGGTACAAAATTCCGTTTAAAACACAAACACACTTTACGCTACGCGACTCAGCTTGAGCAACGACAGTCGTGTCATCGGCGCAGATCACAAATACACATCCTCTTGTCACACGCGGAGTTCTTCCATCGTACTAGTCTGTTTCGCGTTCAGCTGGGTGTTCTTTTTGGTCAGAGTACCCGTGTTGATCAATTGTATGCTGTGCGTGGTCAATCCGGGTGGATTGTCCTGACGCATGCTCACCTTCTGATGCCTCGGCAACGTGGCGTTGTTCTGATGAGGCAGGTCAGCAAATTCGGGAGGAGGCAGTTGATGGTGCGAGTGATGGTGACCCAAGATGGTGGCCGGATCCGCTTTAACACCGATGATGCTGGACTCCAGATCGCCGCAGATGTTGTTGGGCATTTGACCGTTTTCGTTCCGCTTCTTCGGCTGGTGACCGCCGTTTTCGTTCATACGCGATTTGTCCCTTTGGTAGTACACTCCGGCGAAAATGAGGACGTTCAGTATGAGGAGCGAACATCCGATGGCTATGGTGACGCTGAGGGCGGTCGAGTAGGCGGCAAAGCCGTCCTCAATGGGGTGCTGGGTGGTACTGATGGCACCTATAAAAAAATTGTATAGATATCAGTTAATATGAACAAATAGCTGTAAAGGCAAAATCATGGAAGCATTTTTTTAATTTTTCCAACGTTTCTTCAAAGAAACTACGAGACAGATCCAGAAAGTAAAGTCTCTTATCTGGAGACACAAGAGGAAAATTGTAGAAATAATGTTGGCACCACTGTGCGCTAGAGATTTTCCTAGCAAAGATAACGAGAATGCGTTTACGTCAATACGTGCAAAATGGTGACCTTCGTACCACGGTATGAACCATGGTATGAAGAACAAAGATGTGGACTCATTTAGACTAACGAGGCTAAAAATCTCTGAACTTTCTCAGAGTATGACTCAGCAAGTGGTTGGTTTTGCAGCGTTTTCGAGACAAAGGTGACAACTTTCTTGCATCTATTTGGACGAGGAGGGGGGGAGGTGAAAGTTGGGTGCCACACTATACTCCAGAAAGTTCAGTCGCAGCACACTGGGTCGCACTGGCGCCCTATCAGCAATAGTTTTCAGCTCAATGAAAAAATGTATAGTTACGGATTTTTCGGGATGTGAAGGAGATCCTCATAGAAGATTTTTCGGCAGTGTTTTACAAAAACTTTTCTGGGGTTTATCTTCCTCATGACAATGCCACAATGAGAGTCCAACTTCTGAAAGGCTTTGTTTGGGATACGTTGACGCATCTAGCGCACATTCCAGATTTGGCGTCATCTGACTATCATTTTTTTACCAAATTGAAGGAAGCTTTAAGAGTGAAATGTCACGAAAACAACAGAAACGTAAAGTTCTGGAAGAATGGAAAATTATCTGGATGTGTTTTTGAGAGTATTAAACAAATTGCTTTCAAAAATTGTTATGGCCTTAACATAATAGTCAATTTAATCCAATAAAGCAAGAATAAATATTTTTTTTTAAATCCAACAAACTACCTCTTTTTAAAAACCCTCTAACCATTTACCAAATCTCCTTCTGCTAAAAAGCCACTATCGTTTAATCTAAAGAGAGACTTAGATGGTTTGATTTACATAATCTTTCTTGGTATGATTCTCACTTCTTTATTGACCCTAATAAAATCAACTATTAATACCCATATTGAAGACCCAGTGAGGTATATTTCCGTTACCGTAATATCAAAATAATCGAAATCATAGTTATTATCCATGATATTCAAGAGGTGCTGCGCATAAACTTAATTTCATTGACAAATGTAATTTCGTTTCAATTTATATAAATTTCCTAAAGTAGTCACTTCCTTAATAACCCTCTAGACCCCAATTATAGATATTAATCTAGTCAGGCTATAGCAGAGTATGCAGGAAGAAATAACGAAATCATTTGCTTTATCCTTAGAATTTTGAAAGCGTAGCGCTCTAAAAAATTGTAATTTAAGTTGTTATTGACAAGTGGCAGTTAGCCTCAACTTACATAACCCTCGTAGGTATGAGACTCACTTCCTTATTAATTTTCGGCCACCTTAATTACGCTTTTTCATACAACTACCGCCTTCACCTCTTCTACTAGTAACGACTTTATTATATAATAGCGACAATTACTTGCCACAACAGATTTTTGGTACCGATAATGGCTTGAAGGTCCATTACCCTCCCTACTCAGTGGGGCTAAAGTAAACATTTTAACTCCCAAATCATTTTTTTTCTTTTATCAATAATTTGCTTTACTATTATTAAAATCAATCTTTAGCTCTCCCACAACTTATAAATGCAACAAAAATCAATACATGTCAATGAATATTTACCTAGTTCTTCTACTCGCTCAGTAGAATCAGCTACGGTAGCTAGCATTGCGGATCCATTTCCGAAATTTGTCTTAAACTCAATCGGGGTCTCAGTGGTGGGAAGTTTTCTTGGATTCAAGGACGGAAGTTTGGGCAAAGGCTCGTCATCATCAGTAAGCTCGTGGTGCGAAGCCGGGACGTCATCACCTCCCGGCTTATGCAAATCCGGGACCAAATTCAGCCAGAACGAGAGCCTGTGCGCCCGGTAGTGGTTCTTGAGCTTCGGCTTTTGATCTGTGGAAGCCAAAAACAACATTTTAAGATTTTCGAAAGCCAAAGACAACATTTTAAGCACAAACAGGTATCAAACCGGATTGAAGGAGTGGGGTTTTAAGGGAGGCACTCCCAGCAAACGCTCGTCCGGAATTTTAACGGAGTCTCGTTAAAATTCCGGGCACGGAATCCGGGACACATACCTGTTTCCTGGCGGTTAAGTTTTTTCCAGGCTTTCTACCAAATTGAATTTTACGTATAAATATAAACTGTTTAAGGCTAATTAAGCGCCTGATTGGATATAAATCCTAAAGAGCCTCGGGAAGAGCGCAGCGGCGGGCATTCGTCTCAGTGATTTAATATAAATCGGTGAGTAGTGGTCGTTCGATAAATCTCCAATTGCCTTAGTATTCCACCCTCGCGTCCTAATGGGGCAGGTTTTACATTCAGCGGGGCTAAAGCAGGATAAATTAGTTTAAGCGCAAATTGGTTCTGACAACAGCGCAGCAGTGAGTGAATTTTCTGCAATCCTATTCCGGGTCCGCAGTATCTATAACCTGCTAAATGTAACTACACTTTGAGGTTTTTATGCGAGAAGGCAGCAGGAAACGTAGGGAATATTATGAATTGTGCATCGATTTTTGTGGTGACGATGGAATTTAAGTATCCCAGGTACTCATTTGTTCTGACAACAGAGCAGCATTGATGAATTTGCTGGAATCTAATTTCACGTACGCAGCATCTATAATCTGCTAAATAAAACTACAATTTTAACTGTTTATGCAAGAAGGCAGCAGGAAAGGAAGGGAATATTTCGTATTGTGCATCACGTATGTGTTAAGGTGTCAAGCCAACTTCGACGCCAGACTGACTGTGGCAGCAATAGATAACTCAACTGTTTCATAACCAAAGAACGGAGACTTGACATAACTATATCAGAGAGCGCTCCAGAAATAACGAAGGGAGAAATAGAGTTTGCCATAAAAACCTCAAAATCCGGTAAAGCAGTAGGGCCAGATGAGGTGCATTGTGAGGTCTTGAAACTGTTGGATAAGCGTTCAATCAATGTCATAGTGGATCTATTCAATAACATTTATACATCAGAATTAATTCCCAGGGAATGGCTGCTCTCCACCTTTGTTCCTATCTCTAAAAATCTCGAGAGTCAAAGTGTGATGATTACAGACTAATAAGTTTGATGAGTCAGGTTTTGAAGATCTTTATAAAAATTATACATACGAGAATATACCAAAAAATGTGAGGCTGAAACATCAGACATACAATTTGGATGGATCAAGATGGATACGATTTGGACATTTATGAAACTGAGAAAACTGCTGACAGCCCGAGATCTAAGTTTGACTTTGAGAGTGAGAATGGTGCGGTGTTACGTCCTTCCAGTATTACTGTATGGTCTAGAAGGATGGATACTGAACAAGGAAACATCGAAGAGACAGGAATCGTTTGTGTGGTGGGTGTACCGCCGAATATTAATGATCTCCTGGATAGACCGCATTACGAACGAACAAGTTCTGGAAAGACTGGAAAAGGAAATGGAAATTCTTTTCACAATTAAGAGAAGAAAACTAGAGTTTCTTGGATATTTTCTGCGCAATCATCATACAGGGGAAGATCGTGGGACGCAGAAGCGACGGTCGATGTAGAATTTCCTGGTTAGGTAATCTGCGAGACAGGTTTGATCTCATCTGTCCAACTATTTCGGACAACTGTCTCTAAAGTTAGAATAGCCATGATGATCAGCAACCTCCGAAGGAGAAGCTGAGATCAAGAAGAAGAATTATGTGTTAAGGATAGAATTTAGGTGGCCCATGTACTCTTTGGTTCTGAAGAAGAGCCCAGCATTGAGTGATTTTTTGCAGCCATTTCCGACTACGCAGTATCTATAACCTGCTCAATGTAACCATAGTTTGAGCTTTCTATGGGAGAAGGCAGCAGGAAAGAAAATAATATTACGAAATGTGCATTGCTAATGTGGTAAAGTTGGAATTTAAGTACTCCAGGTACTCATTGATTCAAACAGCGCAGCACTGAAAGAATTTCTTGCAATGCAGTTCCGCGTCCGCAGTATCCATGACCTGATAAATATAACTACAGTTGTGAGAAGGAAGCAGGAATTGGAGAGAGTATTACGAATTGTACAACATGCATGTGTTAAAGAGGAAATTTAGGTTTCCCAGATACTGACTGGTTACGACAAGAGCGCAGCACTGAGTGAATTTTTTGCAGTCCAATTCCGGGTTGGCCGTGTCTATAACCTGCTAAATGTAACAACAGTTTGAGATTTTTATGAGAGAAGGGAGCAGGAAAAGAAGAGAGAATTCCGAATTATGCCTTATGAATGCGGTAAATGTGGAATTTAAGTACCTCAAGTACTCATTGGTCCTGACAACCGCGCAGCACTGAGCGAATTTCTTGCAATGCAGTTCCGGGTCCGCAGTATCCATAACCTGATAAATGTGTCTACAGTTGTAGGTTTCTATGTGAAAAGGAAGCAGGAAATGAAGAGATTATTACTAATTGTGCATCACGTATGTGTTAAAGAGGGAACTTAAGTTTCCCAGATACTGATTGGTTCCGACAAGAGCGCAGCACTGAGTGAATTTTTTGCAACCCAATTCCGGGATCACAGTATCTATAGCCTTCTAAATGTAACAACAGTTTGAGATTTTTATGAGAGAAGGGAGCAGGAAAAGAAGAGAGAATTCCGAATTATGCCTTATGAATGCGGTAAATGTGGAATTTAAGTACCTCAAGTACTCATTGGTTCTGACAACAGCGCAGCACTGAGCGAATTTCTTGCAATGCAGTTCCGGATCCGCAGTATCCATAACCTGATAAATGTAACTACAGTTGGAGGTTTCTATGTGATAAGGAAGCAGGAAATGAAGAGATTATTACTAATTGTACATCACGTATGTGTTAAAGAGGGAATTTAAGTTTCCCAGATACTGATTGGTTCTGACAAGAGCGCAGCACTGAGTGAATTTTTTTGCAATCCAATTCCGGGTTCGCAGTTTCTATAACCTGCTAAATGTAATCACAGTTTGAGATGTTTATGAGAGAAGGGAGCAGGAAAAAAGAGAGTATTATGAATTGTGCGTTGTGCATACGGTAAATGTCGAATTTAAGTACCGCAGGTACTCATTGGGTCTGACAACAGCGCCACACTGAGCGAAATTCTTGCAATGCAGTTCCGGAACCGCAGTGTCCATAACCTGATAAATGAAACTGCAGTTGGAGGTTTCTGTGTGAGAAGGAAGCAGGAAAGGAAGAGATTATTACGAATACAAATTATATATACATCATGAATGGGGTGTTCATTACAAAACATCTAGTTGGCTGTGAAATATCAAAAGAAAAGGATGGAGAAACAAAAGTCCATTTATTTTGATTATGTCATCCTTTTCTGTAAAAATTTCATAGCATGCTAGATGAAGTTTCATAATAAACACCGCGTATGTGTTAAAGATTTAATTTAAGTATCCCAGATTCTCATTGGTTCCGGTAACACCGCAGCACTGAGTGCATTTTCTGCAATACATTTCCGGGTCCGCAGTACCTATCACCTGCTAAATGTAACAACAATTTAAGCTTTTTATGTGAGATGGCAGCAGGGCAGGAAGGGAATAGTTCCAATTGTGCATCGTGCAAGATGGAATTTAAATATCTCAGGTACTCATTGGTTCTGACAAAAACCCAACACTGAGTGAGTTTTCGGTAATCCAATTCGGGCCGCAGTATCTATAATTTGCAAAATGCAACTAACTTGTGAGGTTTCTGTGTGAAGAGGCAGCAGGAACGGACAAGATTATGGATTGTGCATTGTGTATGTAGTGGGAATGGAATTTAAGTATTACCTCATGGGTTTTGACACCAGCGCAGCACTGAGTGAATTTTTTGCAAACCAATTCCAGGATCACAGTATCTATAACCTTCTAAATGTAACAACAGTTTGAGATTTTTATGAGAGAAGGGAGCAGGAAAAGAAGAGAGAATTCCGAATTATGCCTTATGAATGCGGTAAATGTGGAATTTAAGTACCCCAGGTACTCATTGGTTCTCACAACCGCGCAGTACTGAGCGAATTTCTTGCAATGCAGTTCCAGGTCTGCAGTATCCATAACCTCAAAATTGTAACTACATTTGGAGGTTTCTATGTCGAGAAGAAGAAGGAAACGAAGAGATTATTACGAATTGTACACAATGTATGTGTTAAAGATTGAATTTAAGTATCCCAGATACTGATTGGTTCCGACAAAAGCGCAGCACTGAGTGAATTTTTTGCAACCCAATTGCGGGATCACAGTATCTATAACCTTCTAAATGTATAATATCTAAATCTCTAAATGTATAATAAATGTTCCGGGTCCGCAGTATCCATAACCTAATAAATGTAACAACAGTTGGAGGTTTCCATGTGAGAAAGAAGCAGGAAAGAAGAGACTATTACGAATTATATATACGTCATGTATGTGCTAAAGTTGGAATTTAAGTATCCCAGAGAGTCGTTGGTTCCGACAACATCGCAGCACTGAGTGAATTTTCTGCAATCCAACTTTGGGTCCGCAGTAACCTGCTAAATGTGACCATAGTTTGAGACTTTTCTGAAAGTAGCGAGCAGGAAAAGAAGAGATTATTACGAATTGTGCATTGTGAATGCGATAAATGTGGAATTTAGGTACTCCAGGTCCTCATTGGTTCTGACAACAGAGCAGCATTCACGAATTTCTTACAATGTAGTTCCGGGTCCGCGGTATCCATAATCTGATAAACGTAACCACAATTGGAGGTTTCTGTGTGAGAAGGATGCAGGAAAGGAAGAGATTATTACGAATTATATATACCGGGTGTCCAGCAGAACCCTGGACATAGGAGATTAACATGGGAAATCGGTTTTTTTTTTTGCGCCTGTACGGTTGAATTGATTGAAAAACTTTTAAGAGTAAAGTTGTAGAGCTTATGGTTAGCTATCATCCTGTAATTTTTTCAATACCTCAGTTTTGGCTGTTTTTTGGAAAAACGCCTCGAAAAGTGCAAGAATTTGAATTTGGCGCGTCACCCCCACCATGCATGTGCAGTGTCGCCAACATAATAATTTCATATGTCAGAGTCAGAGCCGATTTTCGTTTCTTATTTATTTTGAGGGACTATCGTGTAGTATTTAACGTAATTATGCAGTGAAAATTAAGCGAAAACCTGAGATAATGTTCTTAAATCATACGGTAAGTAAAAGTTACGTTTATAATTATCATAATTAGTAAAAGAAAAATCATTCCAATTTGTGTATGGCTGGTTGTCTAATTCGTTTTAGTTTAGGAATACAACCACAGTGACATGACAATTTGTCTCTTGTCACCAATTATGGGTGTTCGTTGTTGTTGTTGTTGTTGTTGTTATTGAGGTGAATTCATCTATCTCCAAATGTTTTACTTCAAAAGTGTCTAATTTGCAGTGCTGTGTGACGCGAGGCGCCATCCTGCATGTAAAAAACCCTTGCTAAGTGCTGGATTCTTCTATGACAGACAAAATCTCGCCCCAAAATGCCAATCCACACATTAACAACTTCTCGACGTTGGTCTCGGTTATCCTGCACTGTATGTGGATTTTAGAGAGTCCAAACTCATTTATTTTGTTGATTTGAGGGACCATTAATCCAAATTAACATTCATTGGTGGAACAAATGTTTATAGCAAACAAGCAAGACCCGTAAGCAGATAGCGATGGATGTTTCATCTGCTAAAACCAGTTTCTTTCATGTTTTATCTATGTATCTGGAGATTATGGTGCCAATAGCACCAAGAACAATCAATCTTAATAAAGGTGATAGTGTTTTTATAGTAATAATTGTTGTTATTTGTGTTATTACCTAAATTTATGTTACATTTCTTTTTCATGTCCACTTGTTAATTTCTTCTGTTACGAAATTTATGTATAGAAATTTATTTATGGATAGATTATGTATAGATTGATTATGGAAATATACTTATTTTGGTACTTGTTGCATCCACTTTTGCACGCACAATTTCCCCGAAATAAAAATGTAATGTATACAGAAAGCTTGTATTTATTGATATTAAAGGTTTGATTTTCATTTGTTCACTTTGACAGCAAAAAAAATTGATCATCGAAATTAGGAACCACTTTGTTGATACAGTGTCAAATTTTATTTTTCTTATTTCTCATTTAAATGTTTCATTAGTTATGAATTTTGAGGAGAGAAAACTTGTTTTAAAACAATACTGGGCTGGTAATTCCTTTGCTCAAATTCGAGACAACATTGCTGCACGTTTCCTGAACGACCAATACCAGCACGCAGTTCACTTCAGGCGGTGGTTGCTCGTTTTGAGGAAACTGGGAGTATTAACGCGATATGTTCCTGTGAGCGCAAGCGACGACTTCAAGCTGGTGCAGCTTCAGAGGATGAAAATGTGGCAAAACTTGTTTTTCTTGCTACAGGAAACGATGATCCTTCCAAGAGTATTCGACAGATTGGCCAAGAAACTGGACTTAGCAGATCGACCGACCATCCATAATTATCTGCAGAAATAAGGTTTTAAAAGCTACAAAAAGGAGAACCATCAAAAATTCTTACCCACCGACCTTTTCCCCCCAATGGAGTTTTGTGAAATCCTGACTGAAAAAAATTATTGCAGCCCCAAGATTTGTTAGAAACATTTGTTTCACGGATGAATGCTCGTTTGGATTGACCGGCTCTTCAAATCAACAAAATGATCAGATTTGGGCACTCCAAAACCCACATATAGTGCATGACAATCGGGACCATCATCGATCAACTGTAAACGTGTGGATCGGTTTTTTGGGTCGCCATGTTATAGGTCCATTTTTCATTGATGGCAGTTTGAATGCCAACAAATATGGCAATATGCTTCGCAATGACATTTTGCCTGCTGTAGAAGCCATCCAGCTATTAGAACGGGTTTTTTATATGCAGGATGGCGCGTTGTGTCACTGCACTGCAAAATAGACGTTTTTTAAATGATATATTTGGTGATAGGTGGATCGGAAAGTTTGAACCAATTAATTGGACACCTCGCTCTCCGGATTTGAATCCCTGTGATTTTTTTGTTTGGGGATTCATTCAAGATCGTCTCTACCAGAGAAATAAACAATATGCAAATGTTCAAGAGCTGAAACTTGCCATTCAAGAAATTTGTGGTCAAGTCACGGTTGTGATGTTGGACAATACATGTCGCAATTTTGAGAATAGGCTTGCATATTGTACCTCTGCAGAAGGTGGTCATTTTGAACAATTTCTCTGATGTGCCACGTCTAGTCTTGTATTTTATTTATTTGTTTATTGTTCTTGTTTACCTCTATGTTTGATGTTAAACACATGGGTGGTTGTTCACTTTCTTTGTAGTATGTAATTAAATGGCTCTTTTAAGAGCCGCCAATCCGTATTTTCTTTTCGCCAATTCCACGATAACTCAGTTGTTGAGTACAATCACATTTCAAGCTTGGTTCTTGGTTTGCTCAACAAATGTATCCACCCATCTCGCCGTCCTTAATAATTCTTAACATTAACCTAGCTTTTAGCTTTACCAATGACAAAGGCAAGAGACATATCGTCGATCCGTTGTCTGTTGCTAATCTAAAATGAATTAGACAACCAGCCATACACAAATTGGATGATTTTCCTTTTACTAATTATGATAATAATAAACGTAACTTTTACTTACCGTATGATTTCAGAACATTATCGTCATGTTTTCGGTTAATTTTCACTGCATAATCACGTTAATTACTACATGATAGCCCTTCAAAATAAATAAGAAAGGAAAATGATCCCTTCTCAAGCGGCTCTGACTCTGACATAAGAAATTATTATGTTGGCGACACTGCACATGCAGGGCGGGGATGACGCGCCAAATTCACATTCTTGCACTTTTCGAGGCGTTTTTCCAAAAAACAGCCAAAACTGAGGTATTGAAAAAATTACAGGATGATAGCTAACCATAAGCTCTACAACTTTACTCTTAAAAGTTTTTCAATCAAATCAACCGTACAGGCGCAAAAAAATAAAAACCGATTTCCCATGTTAATCTCCTATGTCCAGGGTTCTGCTGGACACCCGGTATACATCATGTATGTGTTAAAGATGTAATTTAAGTATCTCAGATACTCATTGGTTTCGATAACACCGCAGCACCGAGTGCATTTTCTGCAATACATGCTAAATGTAACCACAATTTAAGCTTTTTATGTGAGATGGCAGCAGGGCAGGAAGGGAATAGTTCGAATTGTGCATCGTGCAAGATGGAATTTAAATATCTCAGGTACTCTTTGGTTCTTACAACAACCCAGCACTGAGTGAGTTTTTGGTAATCCAATTCCGGGCCGCAGTATCTATAATTTGCAAAATGCAACTAACTTTTGAAGTTTCTGTGTGAAGAGGCAGTAGGAAAGGACAAGATTATGGATTGTGCATTGTGTATGTAGTAGGAATGGAATTTAAGTATTACCTCATGGGTTTTGACACCAGCGCAGCACTGAGTGAATCTCGTACACAAAAATTCCGGAACCGCAGTACCTATGCTTCCTTGTGATAACTGCGGTTTAAATATAGATAGTGGTACGTTTAGGGGTATAAAACCAGCTCCAGTTTAAAGTGGTAGGGATTCAATATAAGTATTCCAGGTACTCCGGGTATATTAACCATTACAATTCCGCTGGATTATAAACGATAAGCCAAGATAAATCCGTAAAGGTTCTCGGTCGAATTTATAGCCCTAAAACATTGCCAGCGACGCACATTCGTCTTTTTGTTTCGAAATAAATTAGAGAGTAAGTGCAGGCCATTACATAAATCTCGATTTGCCTTAGTATTCCAATCCAGACTCTGGGAAACGTGTCCGGCGCAAACGGGCAAAATGATTAGGTTAGGGCCATAAATTCGCCGGCACTCACCTAAATTCAAGTACTTCTTGTGAACGGCTTCATACGCGGTCCATTCCACGTTCTTAAATCTGGCCTTATCTTGTCTGGCGTGGTCAATTTCCTGCTGCTCGTTCGGATTCCTGCAAAACGTTTAAATTTGCTAAATTGGCTTCAGTCTTCAGTCGCTCAGCGATTACCCTGAAACTGTAACGGTTAAGTTGCAGGGCAAATGGCTAGGACAAAGAGGCAAAGAGGACATCGTCGGCTAATAGTCGTATTTATGAGGCAGTTCTAAAGTAAATATTACGGCTTACAACCCGAGTATCTCGGTAAACACTCCCAACCTCGGTTTACAAACACCACTTTGCGTTCTTGTTACTGGATTAACTAAACATTAGTGTTTGAGGTGGTCTTATGTCGGCGAGTGTGTGTTGTCGGAACGTTGTGGGCTTGCCTGAATGGCTTTGATCCATATTTAATAAGCTTCGTGTAGCGCGGCGGCATCCATATTTAAGGTACTTTAATTGATTAATGCGGTGTAGTAAGAAAGGGAATGTTTTGTCCTTATTGTGAAAATAATAGAGGATAAACAGTTTTACTTTTAATGAGAAATTGAATTGAAATGGTGTCTTTACGTTTAGCAAATCGCAGTGAAATGTACAAATCATGTGCTTTGTAAATTATTAAGATATCTTTTACAACCCTCCTGTGCCCTTAATGCAAGAAAAATCTCTATTTCAGGTTATAAACTACCTTCAACTCAGTAACATGAAACTAAAACAAATGATACTGAATAGAAAGGTTTTCTAATTAAATCCAAACCCTAGGAACAATATCAGCCCGAGTTCTGCTTCATCAGGAGACCTTACCTCTAAACAAGAGGCGGAAACAACCTTCAAAGTTAAAACCTAATTCCAGCACTATAATAGGAAACTTCCCACTCACCCCGGTCCGAGCAAGGCTTCAAAATCGATAGGATATTTTGAAAACTTTGCCAACGAAATAGAACGGATCCGGTTTTTATGATTCCGGGTCAAATAGATGGGTGTTCGGAAAGCGGGACGTTACGGTTGAGGAATAAAGTTGTAAAATAAATGCCTCCATGTCATAAATTTATAAAATAATAGTATGGTCCCACGATTCGACGTGAGTGGCTATTGGCTCGGTTTTGTGGCGCTCTAAATAATGCCAAAGATCGGAATTAGGTTTCAAAGAGGGGATTTCTTCATGTAAAACAATCTGGTCGACTAATAGTCCCCGATTTATATAAATCCCCTTTGGCAAGAGGCAAAAACTACTTTGGAGGAAACCGAGCTTGGAGGATAAATGATTTTCAATTATTTACATCCCCTCGGTTTCCCAGTGATAAATCACCCCCCCCCCTTATTCCCACCTATCGCAGGAAGTTCATATTCAAAAGGTTCCTCGTTAGCCAGGTAAATTAATTATTTTCAGTTTAGTTTTAGGTATGTCGAACACTTACCCGGTCCTCGCGAAATTGCTCCAGTAGATCATCGTAATCTCGGAGAGAATTACTTCTGATTTAGTGTAGTTCCGGCCGAAATGCATGAAACCCCCGACGAGGGGCGCTCCGAACAAGTAGGGTAGTTCTTCTCCGTGGATACACCCCTGTCTCTGTAATTAATTAAGGAAACTAATGAAGGATCTTGTTCGGGATAAAGTCCTTAATGTACGGGGCAAATTAAATTTCGCTTTAGGTAGCGAGGGTAGTGTGTCTTAAGACTCTCGAGATATTGATAAACGCGATTATTCCTCTGATTAATCTAATTAAAGAAGGTCCCCTCCGATTTTTATGTCTAGACCTTTATCTAAAAAAAGAAATTAAAAGATTTAATTATTAGAGCGAATTGCAAAGAAATTTCAATCTAAAATTTTCCGAGCTTTGAAGCCGTAGTCCAATGGATCCTGACGTTTCGTCTACAGCTGCGCCAGACATTATCAAAGGCGATGAGGCAATGGGCGAAGTGATCTCCCATGCTTCCCGACATTGACTAATTCGACTGTGGTGAGCTTCTTTGACGCACTTAAAGTATGTCGTGGAACTCGCTTCCAGTCTGCATTTAGAAATGTAATTTTCTTCTTCCTGTTGAAATTGTTGGTGTGTTTATAGATCTCAATGGCCTCTCTCGTTAGTTTCGGACAGAAAAGCTGCGGTTGATATAAGATATCCACTTCGTTGATAAGGATGTCGTGACCTTCGGAGAGAGGGTGCTCTGCAGACTTCTGTGGTTGTCCCATCCTGCGACTCTTCTTGTGTTACGTAATCCTCGTGTTGACACTGCGTTTTGTGGTGCCAATGTACAGCTGCATAGAATTCGGGGTACCGATAGAGGATCTCTGCGGTCTTTGGCCGATCTCAAACTCTGTTGTATGGTACGAGTGGGTTTAAAGACAGTTTTAACATGGGGCTTTTTCAGTAGCTTGCCGATCCTGCCCGTTACTTTGTGGATATATGGTAGACTAATCCAGCCGAGCTTTCAACTTCTCCCGTTGTTTCTTCTTGGCGCTCTACATTTCTTGGACGAACGGCCCTATAGAACTCGTGCTTGCTGTGTCCATTCCACGCGGCTCTTTCGAGATGCTTCATTTCTCGTTCCAAATCAGCAGGCTCACAAATTCTTTTGGCTCTCACAGACAGAATTTTTATGATTCCATTTTCTGTCTGGAGAGATGATTTGATCCGTTATTGAGGTATCGTGGAATCACAATACGCAGTGTCAACACGAGTATTACGGAACACAAAAGGACTTGCGGGCTGGGACAAACAAAAAAGTCAGCAGTAGTAGAGCACGCACTCTCCGAAGGTCACGACATCCTTTTCAATGAGGTGGATATTTTATATCAATCGCAGCGTTTCTATCCGAGACTACCCAGAGAGGTCATTGGGATCTTTAAACACGACTACAATTCCAACAGGAAGGAGGAAATCACGTTTCTAAATGCAGACTGGAAGCGAGTTCTACCAAATACTTCAAGCACGCCGAAAAGCCGCGCCACCACTACCCCCACCCCCGTCTCTCCACAGCAGCGCGACCGCGCGGCGGGGTAATAAATACCACGGAGCTCACCACCCATTAAATGGAGAAACGCTAAACAGTGTTATAACATATTCGAAAACGGTACTTTCCCATAAGGCATAGAAAGTACAAGTTCATTAACGAAATTGATGCGGGTTGGGAGTTTTATAAAAATTGACTCTTTTATTGTGGGTGTACAAAACTGAATTGAAAACCGGTCAGTAACAAATAATTTATGGCGTTTCAGAGGCTTTTTTTACATTCCATCTCAATTAAATGGGGAAACGGTAAACAATGTTATAACATATCCGAAAACGGTATTTTCCCATAGGGCATAGAAAATACACCTTTATTAACTAAATTGATGCGGGTTGGGAGTTGTTTAACAATCAATTATTTTATTGTGTGTGTACTAAACTTAATTGAATACCGGTCAGAAATAAATAATTTGTTGCCTTTCAGACGCTTATTTTACCTTCAATTTCCATCAAATGGAGAAACGGTAAACAGTGTAATAACATCCGAAAACGTTACTTTCCCATAAGGCATAGAAAATACAGCCTTAATAACTAAATTGATGCGGGCTGAGAATTTTATAACAGTTGACTCTTATTGTGGGTGCACTAAACTGAATTGAAAACCAGTCAGTATCATCAATAATTTCTGGCGTTTCAGACGGTTGTTTTACTTTCAATTTCTATTAGATGGAGAAACGGTAAACAATGTTATAACATATCCGAAAACGGTACTTTCTCATAAAGCCTAGAAAATACAGCTTTAGTAACGAAATTGATGCGGGTTGGGAGTTTTATAACAATTGACTCTTTTATTGTGGCTGTACTAAACTGCATTGAAAACCGGTCAGCAATAAATAATTTTTGGCGTTTCAGACGATTGTTTTACTTTCAATTTCTATTAAATGGAGAAACGGTTAACAATGTTATAACATATCCGAAAACGGTACTTTCTCATAAAACCTAGAAAATACAGCTTTAGTAACTAAATTGATGCAGGTTGGGAGTTTTATAACAATTGACTCTTTTATTGTGGCTGTACTAAACTGCATTGAAAACCGTTCAGCGATAAATAATTTGTGGCGTTTCAGACGATTGTTTTACCTTAAATTTCCATTAAATGGAGAAACGGTAAACAGTGTTATAACATATCCGAAAACGGTACTTTTCCATAAAGCATAGAAAATTCAGCTTTATTAACTAAATTGATGAGGGTTGAGAGATTTATAACAAATGAATCGAGAACTCAAAATTTCTCGAAAATTTTACAAATCAAAATGTTATATTGTGCCTGTAGTAAACTGAGCTAAAACCTGTTAGAAATTAATAACTCCTCACAACTGCTGGCTATTCAGTTGCTTGTTTTATTCCTATTTTCCATAAAATGGAGACATTATAAGGGCTACAACATAACTCATTAGTTTTTTATTTTTCGTTTTTTTTTTACTACTTTTCATGTTTCGTTCAAGGTTTTATTTTTTTATTGATTTATTCAACTTTAGTTTGAGTTGGTATTCTTTGAAGACAATTTTAATCCAAAATTAAATACATTGATACCGAATTTTATTTTTTTACAGGATTTTTATCTAAAATATAGCTTTCACAGCACGATTCAAAAGTAGATTGCCTCATCGCTTTTGGTAATGTCTGTAGACGAAACGTCAGGAAGAAATTTCATTGGACCACGGCTTCAAAGGCCGGAAAATACTTTAGAGAGCGGCCGTAAAAGCCTTCACAGTCTTGCAAGAAATTGCTAATTAAAGTAGAAATCGTTATTTTTGATACTTAAGGCAAATACTAGAAATGATACTTCTTATAGTTGAATCGTGATTTTCCCTGTTTTCCCTGTAATTGTAATATCCCAACATAACGTAAATGCTCCTGTTTGCTGTCTACTATTATTTTCTCCGTTTTCATATTTATTTGCTTAGGTTAAATTAAATTGGCTCAAAAGTAACTTTCACGGTTACTTAATATTAAACTAAAGCACTGAAAATGGAAAAAAATAAATTCAACTATTAACTTCTGTGCGTCACAATAAAGTGATAATCTTTCCAAAACTTTTTGGTTGAACTTATTTGCTAATATTGTGAGTTTTGATTGCAAAAATACTTAAAGTTTTTAGATGGGGCAGGCACCACAGTGTGCATGAGATAAAGTGACCAGAACTTGGTCGATTTATCAAAAAATTCCCTTTTTTGTTAACGATTCTGAGAGTACTTTAAAAAGTAACTTAAAAATGTGTAAAAAAATCAATAATACAAAGATGTAATTTCATTACTTAACACAACAATTCCTGAACATTTATATATTTATCTGATTAACAAAAAGAATATCATTGTCATTCAAAGGACAATGAGAAATAATTAATTTAAATGAAAAGTGACGAAAGAAACAGAAAGTTCTAAAATAAAGGAAAGAAATATGTCCAAAAGGGGCAGAGGCACAAATTTAAAATATTTCTCTTTGTGGACCAAAATCATCTAAATACTTTGAAACTTTTGCTAAAAAGATATCCCTTATCGGACCATAATTCTCTCAATAAACATCGTTTTTTGTCTCGTTTTAGAACTTTCGAGATAAAAATTGTATAAAAAAAACTTGAAAATCAAGAGTCATTAATTGTTACAAAATTCAGTTCAATGCTAAATGATTTTCATTTCAAGTGTTTAGTTACTGGAAAAGCTCAATTTTAGGTTAAAATAACTTCGCAAAAAATAAAAATCCTATTTAGATCGATGAAAGAAAATACATAAAAACAAAAACTTGAATGAAATATGTCAAAAAATAACAATAGAATAATGTGAACAATACGAAAAGCATTGGAATTTAAAAATATGAAATAGTTATGAACTAATGGAAAAGAAAATGTCCAAAAGAGGCATAAATTCAAAATATATATAATTTTAAACAAAATCGTTTAAAAGCTTTCAAGAATTTGCTAAAATAGTTCTCTTTTCGAATCGATTTTCGACTGTTGGGAAAGTTCTTAATTTAGACAAATACCGTATGTATAAAAAACGTTGACAAATCATAAATGATTAATGTAAAATAAGTTTTTTTTAAAAAATGTCCCAATGGAAACCAATTTACAAGTGTGCACTCGTTAAAAAAAAGTCCAACGTTGGATGAAAATTACTTCGAAAGAATGAAAACAATGCTAATTGCAATTTTGATTGATGGAAAATATATTAAATAAGTAACAAAAAGTTAATAAAACATGACAATATAATAAGAGTAAAGAAATATGAAAGAACGATAAGAAAGAAAAAACCTCAAAAGCACAATTTAAAAACTAGGAATGTTAAAAAAAGTGAAACAAATAAAAAAAAAATCGAGAGAAAATAAGTAGAAAAACCAATTTAAAATAATAATATATTAGAAATAAAAGAAAAAGCATTTCTAAAAGAAGGTCTTTTTTGAACCAAAGTCTCTTAATCAAAATTTACTTTTGACGTTGGAGAAGTTTCAATTCGCGACAAAAACCTTATGAAAAACTTAAAAAATCTTGAGTTTAGGTAAATTTTTTGAAACTATATCAATTTATATTAAAATTATGCAGTAGTGGTGGTTAGCAAGCCTAAAAACGTCTCAAAATGAAAATTTCAAATCATGTAAATAGAAAAAATTGTTATTTTTGGAAACTCAGGTTATGAGCGTGTATAATTGCAAATTTAAAATTTTAAAAAAATTTCAAATTAGGAATAATTGAGGAGACGAAAATTTTGAGGTTTTTAGAAAAACACAGTTTTAGTACCAATTTGTCTAATTTGCTGGTTTTGGTAAAACAAAATTTTTGATAAAAATAACTGAAATTTGGCTCAAAGCTCATCAAAATGCAAATTTGGTTTTTGCGAGAAAGTCGGATTAGGATTAAGCCCAAACAGAAAAAAAAAAGAGTCAGTGCTAGCCAATATAAAAATTTTGAGTATTTTGAGGATTTGAGGTTAGAATTAGCGCCAAAATCGGTTAAAAATAACTTGAAGCCTTTGAAATGAAAATATGAAAATTTTTTGAAAAATCCAAATTAGTATTAGGGCCAAAATTAGTTAAAGGGTTAAATATAAAGGGTCTAGAATTGCAAATTTGAATTTTTTGGAAAAATGCAGATACTGCATAAGTCTAAAATCGATTATAAATGACCCACATTGTTTAAAAATGCAATTTTTGATGCTTTAAGAGAACCTTCTGCTTCGTTGTTTGTGTAAAGATATATTTTTGAATAAAAATAAATTAAATTTAGCTTAGGCTTAGAATTAACACCAAAATAGGTAAAAAATTACTCAAAGCGTGTAAAAACAAAAATTTGGAGTGTTTTGAGGATTTCAGGTTAGGATTAAGCTCAAAATCGGTTAAATCTAACTTGATGCTTTGAAAAATGGAAATTTGTAATTCTTTAAAATATGGTAGCTAGGAATAGCTCAAAAAATCGATTAAAAATGACCCACAAGCTTTATAAATGCAAATTTTGAGGTTTTTAGAAGAACACAATTTTAGTACAAAATTGTCTAATTTGTTGGTTTTGGTAAAACTACATTTTTGATTAAAATAACTGAAATTTGGCTCAAAGCCATGAAAATGCAAATTTGGTATTTTGCGAGAAAGTCAGCTTAGGATTAAGACCAAAACAGGCAAAAGATTAGTCAAAGCGAGCCAATAAAATAATTTTGAGTGTTTTGAGAATTTCAGGTTAGAATATGAAAATTTTTAGTTAAAGATTAACATAAAGGGTCTAGAATTGCATATTTGAAATTTTTGGAAAAATACAGACATTAAAAATGCAATTTGTGATGCTTTAAGAGAAACTCGATTATACTATAGAACCTTTTGTTTGGTTGTTTGTGTAAAACTATATTTTTGAATTAAAATAAATAAAATTTGGCTCAAAATACATCAAAATGCAAATGTGGTATTTTGCAAAAAGTCAGTTTAGGATTAAAACCAAAATAGGTAAAAAAAATGACTTAAAGCGTGTCAAAACAAAAAAGTGTTTTGAGAATTTTACGTTCGGATTAAAATCAAAATCGGTTAAATATAACTTGATGCCTTTAAAAATGGAAATTAGGAATTTTTTCAAAAATGCAAGTTAGGAATAGGTCAAAAATCGATTAAAAATTACCCACATCGTTTATAAACTGCAAGTTTTGAGGTTTTTAGAAAAACACAATTTTAGTACAAAATTGTCTAATTTGTTGGTTTTGGTAAAACTACATTTTTTTATTAAAATAACTGAAATTTGGCTCAAAGCCCAACCAGATCCGACCAGAAATTTGGTATTTTGCGAGAAAGTCAGCTTAGGATTAAGACCAAAACAGGCAAAAAATTAGTCAGAGCGAGCCAATATAAAAATTTTGAGTGTTTTGAGGATTTCAGGTTAGGGCCAAAATCGGTTAAAAATAACTTGAAACCTTTAAAATGAATATTTCAAAATTTTGGGAAAAAATCCAGATTATCATTAGGGCCAAAACTAGTTAAAGGATAACATAAAGGGTCTAGAAATGCAAATTTTAATTTTTTTGAATAATGCAGATACAGCATAAGTCTAAAATCGATTAAAAATAACCCATAGGATTTAAAAATGCAATTTTTGATGCTGTGAGAGAAACTCGATTTTACTATATAACCTTTTGTTTTGTTGTTTGTGTAAAACTCTATTTTTGAATTAAAATAAATCAAATTTGGCTCAAAATACATCAAAATTCAAAGGTGGTATGTTGCAAAAAGTCAGCTTAGGATTAAAACCAAAATAGGTAAAAAATGCCTCAAAGCATGTAAAAACAAAAATTTTTATTGTTTTGAGAATTTCAGGTTAGAATTAAATTCAAAGTCGGTTAAATTAATAACTTGACGCATTAAAAAATGGAAATTTAAAAAAAAATAAGTTAGGGATAGGTCTAAAATCGATTAAAAATGATCCACATCCTTTAAAAAAAATGCAAATTTGGTATTTTGCGAGAAAGTCAGAAACAACATTTTTCATTAAAATAACTGAAGTTTGGCTCTAAGCCAATCAAAAAGTTTGGTATTTTGCGAGAAAATCGGCTTTAGTTTTAAGTTTCAGTAAAGATTAGTAAAATTTTTAGTGTTTCGAGGATTGCAGGTTAGAATTAGTGCTAAAATCGGTTAAGAATAACTAGAAGCCTTTAAAATGGCAATTTGAAAATAAAAATTTTTGGAAAAGTCCAGATTAGTATTAGGGCCAAAATTAGTTAAAGAATAAACATAAAGGGTCTAGAATTGTAAATTTGAAATTTTTGGAAAAATGCAGATTAGGCATAAATCTAAAATCGATTAAAAATTACCCACATGGTTTAAAAAAGTAATTTTTTATGCTTCAAAAGAAACTGGATTTTACTATAGAACTTTTTGTTTTGTTTGTGTAAAACTATATTTTTGAATTAAAATAAATAAAATTTGGCTCAAAATACATCAAAATGCAAATGAGGTATTTTGCGAAAGTCAGCTTGAGATTAAAACCAAAATAGGTTAAAACAATTACTCAAAGCGTGTCAAAAAAATAGTGTTTTAAAAATTCCAGGTTAGGACTAAGGTCAAAATAGGTTAAATATAACCTGATGTTTTAAAAAATAGAAATTTGGAATTGTTGGAAGTTAGAATTAGGACCAAAATCGGTTAAAAAATACTTAAATGATCTAATAATGCAAATGTAAAATTTTTGGAAAAGTGCAGATTAGGATGAGGGTCAAAATCGGTTAAAAATATCTCTCCCCATAAAAAAATGCAAATTTTGATATTTTTAGAGAAATTCGATTTTAGAAACAAATCATAAAAAAAACTGAATCAAGCAAGTAAAATTACGTTTTTGGATCAAAATACATAAAATTTGACTCAAAAAGCCGCAAAATGCAAATTTTGTGTATTTTACCTAAATCATATACAAGGTGTCTAAAAATCCCAATTTAAAACTTTTTGATAAATTAAGATAAGCGTTAGAGCTAAAATGGGTTAAAAATTAGTCACGTTTACTAAATATGCAAGCTTTGCCGTTTTTTGCAGAAGTTCAATTTTTGGTAAAATTGGTTTAATCTTCTAATTGTTCTTTTTGACAAAAGCTAATTTTTGAACCAAACTGTGATATGTGAAATTTGACTAAAAATGCCTCAAAATTAAAAACTTGAGAAAGCTAGGTTAAATTATGGCCAAAAATCGCTAAAGATGACCCAAAACGTGTAAAAATACAATTTTTGAGTTTTTGCAAAAACGCAGGTTAAAATTAGGACTGAAATGGATTAAAAAATGACCAACGGCGTCCTAAAATGCAAACTTTGATGTTTCTAGAGAAACTCAAATTAAGGGGGATTGGGGAAAATTTACTAAAATCTTTTTCTTAATTTGTTGTTTCTATCACCAAAGGAAGTATTTGAGGACATTCTCTAAAAATGTAAATGTGAGGTCGTGGAAGAAACGCAGGTTAGGATTAAGGCCAAAATTTGTTAAAAAACGACTGAAAGCACTTCGATACTGTTCAAACTATCGATGAGCAAACGTTCTGTGACTCATAATAGTACCTTCCGAGCACACGTAACTATACCTCCTTTGACAATGCAACATGCACTTTCTCATAACTACAGAGGCTCCTTATGCAGAGGCGCTGATTACAATAAGCACCAGAGGCAAGACGTGACAAAGTGGGGTCTAGACTATCTAACAGACTCCATTCCGTATTCCGCCTTAATCAATTTGGTTGCCAGAGCTGGAACGGAGCGCGTTCCATCATTCTAATTAGAAAAATTTATCAGCCTTCCTTGAGAAAAAAAGAGCTACTCTTCACTTCGTGGAGAGAAGTTCCATTTCCGGGAGGATTTGTTTTATTAGCCTGGGCGAGACATGAAGTTAACAGCTCCGTTAATATTTCATTACGGCATTAAATGGAGTTGAGCAAGTTATTAAAGTTACTTTCCAAGGAGTGAGAAAATTTTCGGTTAACTAATGCCGCGTTTAAGCGATGGCTATAAAATCTAAGCACCGGAGTGGGCTAATTCCTTTTTAAAATTCGCTTTAGCTCCTTAGTATGCCGCATTTTAATGCACACGCTTATTCCTCCTCCTCCTCCTCGGAGGTGCTGATTTTAAATAAACTCCCGGAACACCCGGGGAAATCCATCAAAATCTAGGTTGCGAGAAAATTATTTCCATCCAATTACGAGTGGGTTCTCTATTTTCCAAATTTAGAGCGCTCTATTTTGTTGTCGCCGGAAACGTTCGAAACACAATGGGAAAATAAAAGAAGTAGCGACTGCACGATTCGTCGGCGTGCGATTTACGTGCCGTTTTATCAGATATTCAGGTTGCTTAGCACTGTGTTTGCTATCGCTAGGGTAAAGTTTCGGGGCTAGAATCTGATTGCAGATAGAGGAAAATAATGCCTGATTATTCCCTAATCCTGACACAGTTCAGTAATATAACTAATTAGAGTAGTCGACGCCATAGAGGAGTATTTGTTATTATTTTTTTTTTGGTTCCGAAGCTCCGAAGAAGAATATATTTTGCATTCTGATTAAATTATTTGAACACTGATTAACCTGAAACAGGTATCAAATACCAACATACGTTGATTAATTTTAATTGGCACCCGCTAAATATTTAACCGTCAGTTGCTAATGTCATTGTATGACATTTGGTTATCTGATATTATTGTTTTCGTTGGTTCCAGGAACAGAACTTTTTCTATGTGGGCGATGCAAAAAACGGGACTCAGCGACTTGCATTCGGCAATAAAAAACCAACAACTAATTTATAAAATCAAGAATGGCAACATCAAATTAGTGGTGAAGTTATCTGATTAGCTAATCGAACACCCAAAAACGTATGAAAATACTTAATCGGACGGTAACATTTGACCGATGATTACTTGATCAAGTTCGTGATCGGGATTCAAAATACCGGCCCTTCAACTATTAACTTGACATGATTTAGCAGTATTGTGAGTAAGTACAAAAATAAACGGGGTTTTCAAAATGTGGTCGGTTTGGTGGCATGTGAGGGGGGGGGGGGCTGAGCAGTGTACCTAAATTTATAATGGTTTTACCGTAGATCCGGGGCTTAGTCCTCTCCATGGGTAAATTCCCCCATATATGTAGATGATAAATTTTGAAGTCTAATTGCGATAAATTAAATAGGAAAATTAAATAAAAAAGAAGTTAAGACGGTTTTTTTTAATTTTTTTGTAATGGTCAACTTCCTGGTCTTCAGCCCCCTTAGTTACAAGCCTAAGACCCCATGAGCGATGTACCAGGGGAAAGGGGGCATATCCTTGGGCACTTTTAATCCTATCCCGTCAAAGATGGCACTTTAATATAGTCTGAATAAAAACTTTCCAGAAACAGTTAAGAAAACTTGTCAAAATACTATAGTTTTTTGAGTTTTTTTACGAATACTATAGCGGAGCCCAGTTTCGATTGTAAACGTATAACTAGAAGACCTGGAGAGAAAAAAAATCACTTGTTAGTTTTTGTCTAGCTCTTATACCGGGCGAGCTACAAAAGTTCTTCTGTGCCACATTTTTTGCCAATTTGGGTGTAATTTTCTCACATTTCACGCTATAGATTCCACACTTTAGCAGAAAAAAAATCAAATAAATGTGAAAATCAAAACATCAGGATTTTGACAAACGTCTAAAATAGGAAGATAAGAAAAAGAAGAAACCCTGTTATAAAGAGATCAGTTAGTAACATGGCTTTATTGCTAGAATTTTTTAGACACAATCACGGTCTCATAAAAATGTCGTCTATATGTATCACTTTTCAAGTGATTTTTAAAATCAGAAGAGCAGAGTTGTAAAGAATATTCGACAAAACGAAGTAAAGATAAGAAATAAACCGGGCCAAAAGGAAAAGATTAATATGGTTTCATTGGTCTAATTGTTCAGATATTAAGACATCACTACCTTATCTTTTGCCATTTTTGCACTGTGTAGCTAATTTCAAGAAAATGTTAGAACCAGGACAGCAGAATTTGGAGAAACGTCTGAAATAAAAAGATAAGAAAAAGAGGAAATCCGGTTATCAAAAGATCAGTTAGTATTTTGGCCCTATTAATCAAATTTTTTGATATTATTGCCTCGTCTCTGCTAATTATTACACTGTGTCACTTTTCAAGCGAACGTAAGCTTTAAGGCAGCAGAATTTTGAGAAACGTCTGTAATAAGAAAATAAGACCCCCGGCTGACAGGAAGAAAGTAATATGGTTTCATTGCTCTAATTTTTAGGACAACATTACCATGTCTCTTTTAATATTTTCACTGTGTATCACTTTCAAATTAATTTGAAAATTAGCAGAGCAAGATTTTGAGAAACATCTGAAATAAGAAGATAAGAAAAAGAAGAAATACGATTATCGAGAGGTGGTACGGTTTCGTTGCTTGAAGTTTTAGAGCACAATTATCGTCTCATATTTCTGCCTCTTTGGCGACTTCTTGTGCTACATCGCATTATGATTTACATTTCAAGTAATTTTGAAAATATGAAAAACAGAGTTGGAAGAAACGTCTTGAAAATAAGAAAAAATATAAAGAATAAACCAGGTTAAATAGAAAAGATTAATATGGTTTCATTGCTCTAATTTTTAGGACATCAATATCCTGTCCCTTGTCATCTTTGCTCTATGTACAGCTTTTCATACGAATGTGAGAATCAAAACAGCAGGATTTTGAGAAACGTGTAAAACAAGAAGATAAGGAAAAGAAGAAACTCAGTTATAAAGAAGATCAGTTAGTAGTATAGCTTTATTTCAGGACTTTTTTAGGCACAATTACGGTCACATAACTTCTTGTCGCCTATATGTATCACTTTTCAAGTGATTTTGAAAATCAAAAGAGCAAAGTTGTAACAAATGTCTGAAAAAGAATAGTAAAGTAAAAAAATAAACCGGGCTAAAAGGAAAAGAGTAATATGGGTTCATGCTCTAATTTTTAAGACATCACTACCTTATCTCTTGTCATTTTTGCACTATGTAGCGATTTTCAAGTAAATGTCAGAAACAGGACAACAGGATTTTGAGAAACGTCTGACATAAGAAGATAAGAAAATGAGGAAATCCGGTTATCAAGAGATCAGTTAGTAGTGTGGCCCTATTATTCAAATTTTTTGATAGAATTGCCACGTCTCTGGTAATTTTTCTACTGTTTGTCACAATTTTAAAAATATGAGGAACAGAGTCATCAGAAACGTCTGAAAGAAAAAAGAAAAGATAAATAATAAACCCGGTTAAAACGAAAAGAGTAATATGGTTGTATTGCTCCAATTTCTTGGATATTGTTGCCACGTCTCTGGCCAATTTTGCACTGCGTTGCGCTTCAAGCGAATGTAAGATTTAAGGCAGCAGAATTTTGAGAAACGTCTGTAATAAGAAAATAAAAAAAATGAGAAACGGCTGTCAGGAAGAAAGAAATATGGTTCCATTGCCCTAATTTTTAGGACATCATTACCCTGTCTCTTGTGATATTTTCTCTATGTATCACTTTCAAGTACATTTGAGAATCAGCACAGCAAGATTTTGAGAAACATCTGAAATAAGAAGATAAGAAAAAGAAGAAATACGATTATCGAGAGATCAGTTAGTGGTATGGCTTCGTTGCTTGAAGTTTTAGAACACAATTATCGCCTCATATTTCTGTCTCTTGGCGACTTCTTGTGTTACATCGCCTTATGATTTACATTTCAAGTAATTTTGGTAATATGAAAACTAGAGTTTTAAGAAGCGTCTCAAAATATGAGAAAATATAAAGAATAAACCAAATTTAAATGGAAAAGACTATTATGGTCTCATTGCTCTAATTTTTATGACATCAATACCCTCTTCCCTGTCATCTTTGCTCTATGTATCGCTTTTTAAATAAATGTGAGAATCAAAACAGCAGGATTTTGAGAAACGTCTAAAATAGGAAGATAAGAAAAATAAGAAACCCGGTTATAAAGAAATGTTAGTCGTATGGCTTTATTGCTAGAATTTTTTCGACACAATTACGATCACATAACTTTGTCTCTTGTCGCCTATATGTATCACTTTTCAAGTGATTTTGAAAATCAAATAAGCAAAGCTGTAAAAAATGTCTGAAAAAAAAAGAAGTAAAGATAAAAAATAAACCCGGTTAAAAGGAAAATAGTAATATGGTTTCATTGCTCTAATTTTTAAGACATCACTATTTTATCTCTTGCCATTTTTGCACTATGTAGCAATTTTAAAAAAAAATCTGAAAACCAGGACAGCAGGATTTTGAGAAACGACTGAAATAAGAAGATAAGAAATAGAGGAAATCCGGTTATTACAAAAGATCAGTTAGTAGGGTGGCTCTAATATTAAAATTTTTTGATATTATTGCCACGTCTCTAGTTATTTTGAAATTTTGCAATTTTGAAAATATGGTGAACAGAGTTATAAGAAACGCCTGAAAAAAAGAAGAAAAGATAAATAATAAACCCGGTTAAAACGAAAAGAGTAATATGGTTGTATTGCTCCAATTTCTTGGATATTATTGCCACGTCTCTGGTCATTTTTGCACTGTGTCGCTTTTCAAGCGAATGTAAAATTTAAGAGAGCAGAATTTTGAGAAACGTCTGTAATAAGAAAATAACATAAATAAGACACCCGGCTGTCAGGAAGAAAGAAATATGGTTTCATTGCTCTAATTTTTAGGACATCATTACCCTCTCTCATTTAATATTTTCTCTGTGTATCACTTTCAAGTGAATTTGAGAATCAACCGAGCAGGATTTTGAGAAACATCTGAAATAGGAAGATAAGAAAAAGAAGAAATACGATTATCGAGAGACCAGTTAGTGGTATGGCTTCGTTGCTTGAAGTTTTAGAACACAATTAACCCTTCATATTTCTGTCTCTTGGCAACTTCTTGTGTTACATCGCTTTATGATTTACATTTCAAGTAATTTTGAAAGTATTAAAAACAGAGTTGTAAGAAACGTCTGAAAATAACAGAAAATATAAAAAATAAACCGGGTTAAATGGAAAAGATTAATATGGTTTCATTGCTCTAATTTTTAGGACATCTATACCCTGTCCCTTGGCAACTTTGCTCTATGTACCGCTCTTCAAGTAATTTTGAGCATCAAAACAGCCGGATTTTGAGAAACGTCTAAAATACGAAAATAAGAAAAAGAAAAATCCTGGTTATAAAGAGATCAGTTAGTAGTATGGTTTTATTGCTAGAATTTTTTAGACACAATTAGGGTCACACAAACATGTCTCTTGTCGTCTTATGTATCATTTTTCAAGTGATTTTGAAAATCAGAAGAGCAGAGTTTTAAGAAATGTCCGAAAAAAAGAAGTAAAATAAAAAATAAACCGGGCTAAAAGGAAAAGAGTAATATGGTTGTATTGTTTTAATTTTTAAGACATCACTACTTTATCTCTTGCCATTTTTGCACTATGTAGCGATTTTCAAGAAAATGTGAGTACTAGTAGTGTCTCATTACCCTGTCTCTTTTAATATTTTCTCTATGTATCACTTTCAAGTGAATTTGAGAATCAGCACAGCAAGATATTGAGAAACATCTGAAATAAGAAGATGAGAAAAAGAATAAATATGATTATTGAAAGATGAGTTAGTGGTATGGCTTCTTTACTTGAAATTTTAGAACACAATTATCGCATCATATTTCTTTCTCTTGGCAACTTCTTGTGTTACATCGCCTTATGATTTACATTTCAAGTAATTTTGAAAATATGAGAAACAGAGTTGTAAGAAACGTCTGAAAATAAGAAGAAAATATAAAGAATAAACCCGGTTAAATGGAAAAGATTTATATGATTTCATTGCTCTAATTTTTAGGACATCTTCAGGTCTTTGCTCTATGTACCGCTTTTCAAATAAATGTGAGAATCAAAACAGCAGGATTTTGAGAAACGTCTAAAATAGGAAGATAAGAAAAAGAAGAAACCGGGTTATAAAGAGATCAGTTAGTAGTATGGCTTTATTGCTAGAATTTTTTAGACATAATTACGGTCACACAAGCATGTCTCTTGTCGCCTTATGTATCACTTTTCAATTGATTTTGGAAATCAAAAGAGCAAAGTTGTAACAAATGTCTGAAAAAAAAAGAAGTAAAGATAAAAAATAAACCGGGCTAAAAGAAAAGAGTAATATGGTTTCATTGCTCTAATTTTTGAGACCTCACTACTTTATCTCTTGCCATTTTTGCACTATGTGGCGATTTTCAAGAAAATGTGAGAACCAGGGCAACAGGATTTTGAGAAGCGTCTGAAATAAGATGATAAGAAAAAGAAGAAATCCGATTATCATGAGATCAGTTAGTAGTGTGGCCCTATTATTCAAATTTTTTGATATTATTTGCACGTCTCTGGTCAGTTTTTGCACTGTGTCGTTTTTCAGGCAAATGTAAAATTTAAGGCAGCAGACTTTTGAGAAACGTCAGTAATAAGAAAATAAGAAAAAATGAGAAACCCGGCTGCCAGGAAGAAAGTAATATGGGTTCATTGCTCTAATTTTTAGGACAGCATTACCCTGTCTCTTTTAATATTTTCTCTGTGTATCACTTTCAAGTGAATTTGAGAATCAGCACAGAAAGATTTTGAGAAAAATCTAAAGTAAAAGGATAAGAAAAAGAAGAAATACGATTATCGAGAAATCAGTTAGTGGTATGGCTTCGTTGCTCGAAGTTTTGAACACAATTATCGCCTCATATTGCTGTCTTTTGGCGACTTGTTGTGTTACATCGCCTTGTGATTTACATTTCAAGTTATTTTGAAAATATGAAAAACAGAGTTGTAAGAAACGTCTGAAAATAAAAAAAAATATAAAGAATAAACCAGGTTAAATAGAAAAGATTAATATGGTTTCATTGCTCTAATTTTTAGGACATCAATACCCTGTCCCCTGTCATCTTTGCTCTATGTACCTCTTTTTAAATAAATGTGAGAATCAAAACAGCAGGATTTTGAGAAACGTCTAAAATAGGAAAATAAGGAAAAGAAGAAACCCTGTTATAAAGAGATCAGTTAGTAGTATGGCTTTATTGCTAGAATATTTTAGGTCACATGACCTTGTCTCTTATCACCTATATGTATCACTTTTCAAGTGATTTTGAAAATCAGAAGAGCAAAGTTGCAAAAAATGTTTGAAAAAAAAGAAGTAAAGATAAAAAGTAAACCGTGCTAAAAGAAAAAAGGTAATATGGTTTCATTTCTCTAAGTTTTAAGACATCACTAGCTTATCTATTGCCATTTTTTGCACCATGTATTATTTTTTCAAGAAAATCTGAGAACCAGGACAGCAGGATTTTGGGAAACGTCTGAAATAAAAAGTTAAGAAAAAAGAGGAAATCCGGTTACGAAAAGATCGGTTAGTATTGTGGCACTATTAAAAAAAATTTTTGATATTATTGCCACGTCTCTGGTTATTCTTGCACTGTGTGTGGCAATTTTGAAAAAATGAGGAAGATAGTTATCAGAAATGTCTGAAAAAAAGAAGAAAATATATATAATAAACCCGGTTAAAACGAGAAGAATAATATGGTTGTATTGCTCCAATTTCTTGGATATTATTGCCACGTCTCTGGTCATTTTTGCACTGTGTCGCTTTTCAAGCGAATGTAAGATTTAAGGCAGCAAAATTTTGAAAAATGTCTGTAATAAGAAAATAAGAAAAATAAGAAACCCAGCTGTCAGGAAGAAAGTAATATTGTTTCATTGCTCTAATTATTAGGACATCTTTACTATGTCTCCTTTAATATTTTCTCTGTGTATCACTTTCAAGTGAATTTGAGAATCAGCAAAGCAAGATTTTGAGAAACATCTGAGATAAGAAGATAAGAAAAAGAAGAAATACGATTATCGAGAGGTGGTACGGTTTCGTTGCTTGAAGTTTTAGAGCACAATTATCGCTTCATATTTCTGTCTCTTGACGACTTCTTGTGTTACATCGCATTATGATTTACATTTCAAGTAATTTTGAAAATATAAAAAACAGAGTTGTAAGAAACGTCTGAAAATAAGAGAAAATATTAAGAATAAACCAGGTTAAATGGAAAAGATTCATATTATTTCATTGGTCTAATTTTTAGGACATCAATATCCTCTCCCTTTTCATCTTTGCTCTATGTACCGGTTTTGAAATAAATGTGAGAATCAAAACAGCAGGATTTTGAGAAACCTCTTAATCAAGAAGATAAAAAAAAAGAGACCCAGTTATAAAGAGATCAGTTAGTAGTATGGCTTTATTGCTAGAAATTTGTAGACACAATTACGGCGACATAACCTTGTCTCCTGTCGCCTATACGTATCACTTTTCAAGTCATTTTTAAAATCAGAAGAGCAAAGTTGTAAGAAATGTCTGAAAAAAAAGAAGTAAAGATAAAAAGTAAACCCGGTCAAAAGGAAAAGAGCAATATGGTTTCATTTGCTCTAATTTTTAAGGCATTATTACACCTTATCTCTTGCCATTTTTGCACTATGTAACGTTTTTCGAGAAAATCTGAGAACCAGGACAGCAGGATTTTGAGAAATTTTTGAAATAAAAAGATAAGGAAAAAGAGGAAATCCGGTTATCAAGAGATCAGTTAGTAGTGTGGCCCTATTACTCAAATATTTTGATATTATTGCCACGTCTCTGGTCATTTTTGCACTGTGTCGCAATATTGAAAAAATGAGGAACACAGTTATCAGAAACGTCTGAAAAAAAGAAGAAAAGGTAAATAATAAACCCGGTTAAAACGAAAATAGTAATATGGTTGTATTGTTCCAACTTCTTGGAAATTATTGCCACCTCTCTTGGCAGGTATCTCTCAGGCAGTAGACTTTTGAGAAACGTCTGTAATAAGAAAGAAAGAAAAATAAGAAACCCGGCTGTCAGGAAGAGAGTAATATGGTTCCAATGCTCTAATTTCCAAGAGAAAAGTAGCGGGAGAAGGACCCAAAATAAAACTTCTACGCTTCCGCAGAAATTGCCGACGTTTCGACGTTTATTTTACGTCGTTTTCAAGGCTATTCCACTCAAACTGAAGAAGTTTTTCGTCATATAGTAAAGATGTTTATTGTCTATTAGAACAGCCACGGGGAGTGAAGTACATTGGAATGAAAAACGGACAAAGCGTGGACAAACATAAGGGAACCGTGGCTTAGCAGTGTGTAGTAGGTACTCAACGCATGCCCGGTCCTCGAGGACTTTTTCTTCAAGACTGGTCGATTTGAAAATTTCGTGTCGGGATTCATCATGGCTGATGACGTCCAGGTCTGACCACGCCAAGACAGTGGCGGTTACAAATTCGGGCAAAAATGTATTTTTTTTTTATTTTTTGGCAGATATGGGCGGAGTTAATATTTTATTTTAGCATTTTCTCGGTTTTTTCCTAAGAAATCCATTATGCAATGCTTTTTAAATGGAACAATATTTATTTCGTCATCAATAAAAGATGGAGACATTGTGATTAAAAAATGGTGATATCTCTGAAACGGATAAAGCTAGAGAGCTGAAATTTGGCACCATGGTTCCTTAAGAAATAAACTGCAATTTGCGATGGGTCAAAACCTTCCTTAAGGTACCATACCGGCGGGTACCATTAGAGAAATTTTGCAAATACATTTTCAGGCTTTTATCCGTGTGTTTCTCATAAGAAAAACGTTGGTCAATGCATATTATATGGGAGGAATGTAGATTACGACATATTTAAGGTACTGTTGAAGGTACATGGTTGAAATTTGGATGGTAGGTACCTACGAGGGTACTATACGATAATAGTTTTGGTCTAGTTCTTATATCGGTAAATAAGCGGATACATGCATTAAAATTTGCATTTTCGACTTATGGCTAGCTTCTCAATACTCCTCTGTGGTGACGGGTGGCGACAAACTTTCCTACCCCTTTCATCTTCAGCGTCTTGCCTACCAAAACTCCCTGCCCAAGGCAGTAGTTTTAACCAACGTATACAGTTTGGACGCAATAAGTAGGTGAGCTTTTTCTACATCTGCCTGCTTTTGTACCTACAACCTTCATCAGTCGACATCAACTTGCAATTTAGACGGTATGCGATCCTCGTATATCGTCTGAAGCCACTACACCAGAAATTTGTTTCACTGTCGAACTGTTTCTATTCTTTAAACTGTAGTCCTGAAGTAAACCAAAAGTACTTCCTTAATCATCGAGATTATCAAGAAATCCTTGCTTAAAAAAACCAGATAAAAGTAAAAAGTTTTGGTAGCGTTGTTCACTATTTCCATTATTTGTGTCTTTGTCCTATTTCAATTCAAAATTCTATTTATAACTAGTAGGTATTCATAGCATTTTTTTCATATACCATCTCTCCTATTATTAAGCAGCATGACTCGCTAATAGTCAAATACCGTGCGCGGTTCATAGTGTGCCTCGAACAAAGCTCCCTTGTCCATAATACAGTTTTGGCAAACCCTTAATTTCCTTCCATTAAAGTTGACAAAGCCTAATGCAGCGACAGTCCAGCTTCAGTAAACCCTCCCACATTGTGTCGAATCAAATACGCGACGGGTAAAAATACCGTTGAACGTTGAATGTGGAATGCAAACCAAAAACCCGTTTTAATCTCGATAATGGTGTTTATCTTTTTTGTGTTTTTTGCGAATGCTTTCACTCACCTGTTTGGCGTATCGCAAACCGTAAACGGTGGTTAAATTGCCCCCACAAAACTCGATTGCCAATATTTAGCTAAATAAAGATTTTGTTTAAATAAAAAATAGTAAACAATTTGCTTGTTGTCTGAAAAATTAGTTTTTGCGATGAGATGTTGGAAAAAAATCAAACTAAATTACAATATTTAATTATTACAAAAATAAGTGAAATTTCATTTAAAATGCCTCAACATGCAAGTTTGGAATTTTTCAAGAATTTCAATTAAAGCTAAAGTCAATAAAAAATAAGAATCCGACTTCATCGATAAAAAACTTCTTGAAATTGATGAAAAATAGATGATCTAAGCTTATAAAAATACAAATATGAAGTCCTGGCAATATTGCCAATTTTAATAAGGTTACTATTAACATCAGTAAAAAATAACTAAAAGTGACTAATAATGCAATGTAAAAGTTCCGGGAAAAATTTGCATTAGGATTAGGGCCATAACCACTTAAAAATGACTTTGATTTTGATGCTTGAAATAACAAAGCACCTTTTGTGTTTTAAGTCATAAAATGTGGTGCTTTTCAAACAGCTTAAACTAGGGTTAAAAATTGTTGAAGATAAAAAAATTAATATTTGGGATTTTTAGAAAAAGAAACAGGATATACTTAGGACTAAAATAGATTAGAGTAATCCATGTCGTCGAAAAATACAAATTTTGATGTTTTTAGATTTTTATTTATTACAATAATGTATATAATACAATTTTAGAATAAAATCAGGCAAATGTGCCTGAAATTTGCAAAAATTTGCCTCAAAACGCATCAAAATGCAGATTTGGTATTTTGCGAGTGAATAAGATTAAAATAGAGAACACAGTGTTTAAAAATGTGTAAAGATATTTATTTATATTTTGTGAATTGAGGTTAAAAATAGAGTCAAAATCGGTTAAAAATATCTTGAAGCCATTAAAAATAGATAAATGATTTAAGAATGCAAATTTGAAATTTTTAGAGAAGTGCAGATTAGAATTGACGATAAATATATTATATAAAAAAATGACACAAAGCGAATAAAAATGAATAAACATTTTAGAGATTGTGAAGAAATTCAGGCTAGAATTAGAACAAAAAAGCGATTAAAATTAACCCACCTCGTCTAAAAATACAAATTTTGATGATTTTAGAGAAGCTCGAACAATTTTAGAAAAAAAGTCAGACAAAATTGAATCAAACAGATTGTAAATTGCATCACTTAGAACACCAATCTAAGTAATAAAATTTGGTGTTTTTTGAGAGTCAGGTTAGACTAAGGGTAAAAATTATTGAAAATGACTCAAAGGGTGTAGAGCAAATTTTGTATTTTTAGAAAAGTGACTCAAAACTTGACAAAAAAACAATTTTAAAGTATTTTGAGAAGTGCATGTAAGGTTCAGGGCCACAATCGGTAAAAAATAATTTGAAGCACTTAAAAATGGAAACTTGAAATTTTTTGAAATATGTTGGTTAGGATTAAGGCCAGAATCTGTTAATAATAACTTAAATAACCCAAGAATGCAAATCGGAATGTTTTGGAAAAGTGCAGATTACGATTAGGGCTAAGAATTGTTAAAAAATGACACAGAGCAAATAGAAATGCAAACTTTGGAGTCTTAGGAGAAATTCGGGTTAGAATTACAGCAAAAAAGCGATTAAAATAAAAATTTTTATGATTTTAGAGAAACTGTAACAATATTAGAAAAACAAATTAAACAAAACTGAATGAAATGAATTGTAAAATTACGTTCTTGGACCAAAATAACATTAGTGGCTCGAAAGGCCTCAAAATACAAATTTGGGTTGTTTTCAAGAAAGTCATATTAGGATTAATGCCCAAATTGATAAAATCGATGAAAATAAATGAAGAAAGCGTGTAAAAATACAAATGTAAAGAGCTGGCGAAATTTAAACTTTGGCCAAAATCAGTAAAAAATGACTGATAGTGACTAATAAAACAATCTAAAAATTTCTGGAAAAATTCACGTTTTGGATTAGGGCCATTACCGCTTAAAAAAATGATTTAAAGCGCCTTAAAATGTTTTAAGTCATTGTTAAGCGAACTTAGTGGTTAAATCATTCCATGTTGCGTTCTCTGACACTCTGAATCAACAGGATTTTCCCATTGACATTTGATTACCCCCCTTAGAAACGTAAGTTCTTTCCCTAAGCGAGTCTTCAAACCTGCAGAATACTCTATGAACTTCCGAGTTCAGTGAGTTCACTAGAAGGACAAGTGGGACTTGGAAGGAGATTGGGTAGGGCTCTGGAATAAAGTTTCCAAACAAGAATACGGTTAATTAGGATCGTTATTCGATGATCGTGATATTAGATGAGGGGGACTTCCCTACAAAATCTTTTGTGTCAAATTTTTCAAGACATTTTTCTCAACAACCTCGCCTCCAGTACAGGTTTTTTTTTCCCAACAACCTTGCCACCAGTACAGGTTTTTTTGTAACATTCCAGCAACACAACAGCCCCGGGCCGAGACGAGATTCCACCAAAGAAAAGGAAAAACCTTTATTTACAACTATATATGTAATGCTATCATTACAAACGTCATAGGAGGGTGGGAAATTAGCTATTAACTACCTCTAAATTTGGCGAAGGTAATGGGTATTCATTACCACCCAAGGGCGGTAATGGCTTATTACCTACCACTCTTTCAACCCTCATTTTCCATGCTTATTTCTCGGCCCCTAAAATTTAGTATCGTTATAGAATTAAAAAGGTGTCCCTAGTAGCATCAAACTAGATGAGATAGTTAACTGGTAGCTTTTAAAAAAGATACTTTCATATACGATAAATTCATATTATGTAGGTTGTAAATAAAATAGTATACACACCTCGGTAGGAAGTTTCCTTACCATCTCGAGATTTTATAGCTGCGCGTCTCGATAAACTATCAAATCTCTCGACAGTAATGAACGACTTCCCACCCCGGTATGTAATATACTATTACTTGGGGAATATAGCTAAAGGAATTGATAATATTTCTCGAAATGGGTTTCTTGCTTTTTTCAAACTCTGAATCTCAATTATATTAAGCTGGGTGTTTAATTGACGCCGAAAACGACATTTTTCTTTATCAGACAGAGTAGATCTAGGAAATTTTAAGAGTGTAATGATATGGCTTTCACGTGGTGCTTCAAGGTTACTCCAAGAGTTGTCATCTTAAGAGATTTGTACGAAGAGCCTTCTTCCTCTGCAGAAATTGCTTCAGACTTGCGCCTGACCTCGTCCTCTAGCCCTAATATGTCTTTTATATCCAGAACCATCCATTGTGGGCTTTCCGGTCTCTCATCCTCATTATCACTTTGATTGAAAGTAGTGTAATCATCTTCGTCTGAAGATGGTTCGGGATTTATGTTTTTATTTCTTCCAGGACGAATATCATTTACATGGACTATATTTTGTCGCCCTTCATATTACACCTCGTAATTCAGTTCTCCTTCTCTAAGAATTACTTCCCCTACGAACCATTGTGGAGCAAATGTTCCAGGGTGATGGTTTTTCACCATTATTCTATCACCCACGTTAAATTGAATTGGCGACGGAGTGTTCTTTTTGTGGTATGTACTCCTGTTGAACTCTTAAAGTTCTTTTAAAAGCTGCTTTCATTACTTCCTTCCTTTCCGGATGTTTGTTCCCTTCCTGACGAGACAGCTTCGTTCCCCACTGGCGAGGACATGGTAGATCACAGCCTAGGATTAACTTTCCTGGAGTCTCTCCGGTTGTACGACTAGTTTGGGATATTAGGACTTGGAGGGCCTGTCCCAATGATTTTCTGGCTTGTCTTACAAGAGAATACGTATAACGAAAATACGTATTACTTCCTGGACTTGTCGCTCGACCGGATTGGCCCTTTGATGGTAGATACTACTATATTTGATTGTGATGTCAGGTGACAAACAGAAGTTCTTATACATTTACTACTGAAAATACTACCATTATCCGAAATGATAAATTTAGGGACACCGTATCGTGTAAATATTTCGTCTTGGAGACACTTCACTAAGTGAGGAGCTCGAACTCTAGATAAGGAGAATGCCTCTATCCATTTTGAGAAAACGTCTTGAAGGACCAAGATATAGGCCTTGCGGGAAACTCCTGAAATCGGAAGAGGGCGAATGACATCAAGCGATAGGCTTTCAAATGGTTGTGAAGGGCTACGAGCGTGAAAGGGGGATTGACATTGAACTTGCTTGGTTTTAGCCTCACCACAAATAAGGCACTTAGTCACATAAGCACAAATTTCCTTATACATATGACCCCAGAAGTAAGTAGCATTGATTTGAATTACGGGGTTCAGAAACTGTTTTTCGTAAATCCAAACCTGGGTCTTTTGTATTATGAGTATCTGAAAAGTTCGCAAAAGGGAGTGTTAAGACGCTGTCCCCAGGCTCGTCGAACAGGCTCGAAATGGATTTGTTCCCATATAAACATTAGGAAGGTTGGGCCAGCCAGGCCAACTACAAAAAATGTGCCAATTTTGGAATTGATGTCCACAAACAGATATCGGCCGATGTTGTGGTTCATCAACTTCCTGAAGAGCCGAATTTAGTGGTTAGTGGTCCTCTGCCGCGCGTTTTGGAAACCGAGAGGCTCTTGAGCCAATTCCAACGGCGCCAGGGATGCCATGTTGCGTTCTCTGACACCTTCAAGTCTTTGTCGGTAGCCAAATGGTTTACCGTGCTGGACCTTAAGAGTGGATATTGGCAAATTCCCAAGACGCCAGATAGTAAACACCTTACCGCCTTTTCTACTACTGATCGTGCCATTTATCAATTTAATGCGATGCCATTTGGGCTTAAGGATGCACCCAGCAACTTTCAAAGAGTAATGGTGATGAAAGTGAACGACTAAGACTGCACAACTTTAAAGCCTCCGCTGAAAAAATGTCACTTATTAACTTCCCAGATCGACTATCTCGGTTTTCGATTGGTGGATGGTGGCGTGACTTCTCAAACAAAGCACCTAGAACAAATCGAGGTTTTTAAACACAATCTTTTCTAGGTACCGTAAACTGGTGAGCATGTGCCCATTATTTCTAAACTCACATCCCCTTTAACTGAACTTCTAAAATCTCCAAAGTTTTAGTGGACCACCTAAGCCCAGCAAGCTTTCTTAGATACGAAAAATGTCTCTCCCTAAGACTCCCAAACCCTGTTCTTCCACTTATTCTGCAAACGGAAGCCAGCTCAGTTGGTATTGTAGCAATTTTATATCAGGAAGAAGGAACAAGAAAGTACATAATTTCTTATTCATGTGGCAAGTTCAAACCAGCTGTGAAAAACAGGAATGTTTTTCACGAGAGGGATTAGTCTGGTCGATTAACAAATACAAACAATATCTAGAGTCCGCTCAGTTTGTGGTGAGAACAGACAGATCAGTCGGACCCTTACATGTTTAAGTGTAAAGACACCAGAGGTAAATTACCCAGGTGGTCTCTGCTACTTCAAGAGTTTAATTTTGAACATATGGCCGGCTCTAGCAATCAATTACCTGATAATTTGAGTAGACACCCTGATCCTGAAGAGGATTATGACCCTGAACCCCATGACGACAGGTTGCTGCCTCCTACTTGTCTAACCACTGATGACGGTTCAAGTAAACGCCTTTAACATTGGCACTCTTGATGAAGTCGTACCAGAAGCTCAGTACAAAGTAGGTCATATAAGACATACAATAGATAAATTGAAATTTCTAGAAGGAGGAACCGAACTCAGTCCAGCCCCAGTTAAATTAAAGAGACGATTTGTCACTTATGACGGTTTACTTTGAAAACGACAGCAGTGGGGAGATTTGCTGGTGGTACCAAGTAAATATACTCAAAGGGTCATTTACTATTACCATGATACCCCCGAAAGGGCCCATCCTGGTATTACAAAAACTTTTCGACAAATCAAAGCTACTTCTGGGGCATATGTATAAGGAAATTTGTGCTTATGTGACTAAGTGCCTTATTATTATATACTAAAAGTAAGCAAGTTCAATGTCAAGCCCCCTTTCATGCTCGTAGCCCTTCACAACCATTTGAAACCCTATAGCTTGATGTCATTGCCCCCCTTCCGAGTTCAGAAGTTTCCCGAGAGGCCTATATCTTGGTCATTGAAGACGTTTTTTTCAAAATGGATAGAGGCAATCTTCTTTTCTAGAGTTCGAGCTCCTCAGTTAGTGAAGCGTCGTGAAACCACCTTTGGTGTGTTAAGCCATAAAATTTGGCGATTTTCGAGAAAGTCGAGTTAGATTAAGGCTAAAAATGGTTGAAAATGACTCAATGCGTGCAAAAATGCAAATTTAGAATGTTTATAAAAAAGCAGGTTTGCCGTCAAAATCGATTAAAATAGGACGACCTCATGAAAAAATTTAAATTTTGATGTTTAGAGTAACTCAATTTCAGAACGAAATAAGGCAAAACTGCCTCAAATTTTCCATTTTGTTGTCTTAGTAAAATTACATTTGTGGATTAAAATAAATGAAGTTTAGCTCAAAACGCATCAAAATGCAAATTTGGTGCTTTGCGAGAAAGTACGAGAACGGACGAACAAGGTAGGATTAAGACCTGATTAGGTAAAAATTACTTAAAACTTGTTTTGAGAATTTCATGTTAGCATTAGGGCCAAATTTGATTAAAAATAACTTGAAGTCTCTAAAAAAAAAAAATGCAATTTTTGCAAAATTTTTGATTAGGATTAGTGATAAAAAAATGACACAAAGCTATAAAAATGCCAATTTTAGAGCCTTTGGAGAAATTCAGGTTATAGTTAGAGCTAAAAGCGATTAAAAATACTTTTTATTAAATACTTTTTAATTAAAATTAAGACGTCAAACAAAACAGAATCAAACGAATTATAAAATTACGCTTTTGAACCACAATGAATGAAATCTTTTGTTAAAACCCCTCAAAATGCGAATTTCGTGTATTTCAAGTGTGGCGGAACTTCATCCACCGACTCCCATGTGGCAGCGCCGAAACTTCAGCCACCGATTCACAGGTGGCAGCATTAGTCGAAACCTTTCATAACATCACACCGCCTTTCCTGCTCCGAATTCGTCTTCAAGTACAAGTTCCAACCATGAACTCTCACCTTGGCGTATAATGCCATAATTGATAAAAAAAGATAAGCGAATTTCGTCGATAAAATCGATAAAACTCAATGGTATTGATAAAAAATTTATGCATAGAGCGTGTAAAAATACAAATATGAATTGTTTGGAGAAAGTGAGGCTAAAGTTGTGGTCAGTCAAAATCAGTCAAAAATTAATCAAATTGACCAAAAATGCAATCTAAAGGTTTCTGGAAGAATTTAGGTTACGATTAGGGCCAAAATTACTTAAAGCACCTAAACTCGATTGATGTTATTTAGTTAAATAAAGATTTTATGTAAATCTTTTGTCTGTTTGGCTAAAAAATTAGTTGCTACGACGAGTTCATCAGCGCCTCATGGGGGCCATCTCCTTGGAGGGGGGGGGGGGAATTAATTAAGCACTTTAATGAAAAGTCGCAGGCAGCCCTTTGAAGACGACCTTGCGAAGGAAGAGAATACTTCTAGAGATCAAATGCCTGGCCAGTACGGTGGCGTAGCGCTGAGAATCCTTTGACTCATGTCTTTGTTTCCCCCTGGTTAATCCAATTAAATTTTTCAAATAATAAAGCTTTTCGCTATACAGACAACTTTGCGTATTGTCTTGTACCAAGTAGAATTACGAAGCTCGGAATGTCTAATGAAATATGTAGGAATTTAATCCCAGAACGAGTATTTTGATGTAATATTGCTGATCTAAAATTCAGAGTCACTAAAAGCTACCCTAGAGGTGTCCAGATGGATTGTTATTTACTTAACGCTTAATTGCGTTTCAGGTAAAGAAAAATAGTACATTGTCCAACAAGCATACAATATAAGAGTGATTCCCAAAGGCGTCGTCTGAGCCATTTATCTGAGGCGCTATTTACCTGAGGATATGATATTTATTATATGCAAGTTGTGTACTACACTTTGCCCACAGCTCAATTTTTACATAACTTTATATTATAATTTTTACATAATACCAGTTCAACATGGCTGTATCTGCATGAAATTCTTATGGACTGTAGACGCAGTGTGAATAATGCAAAATGCAAATTTGAAGATTCATTCTGTGGCACCTGTTTTAATTCAAATTGCGCAGCCATGGACAAATCTATTTATTAATCAGAAGTAGGAAAGTGGGACATACTTTTTTGTTTTCTAACCTTATAATCTGCATTTTTCCTAAAACTTTCACTTTCTTCTTCTTCCAACACTCCAAAATAGTATTTCTACAAGTTTTAAGCTATTTTTAACAGATTTTGGCCTTAATCAAAATTAGATTCATTTGTTTCAGTACAAAAATATATCTTTACCAAAAACAACAATGTAGAAGATTTGAGTCAGTTGTGTCTGATGAAAAGTTGACTTTATCTAAAAAAAATCAAAATTTGCAATTTTAAACGATGTTGAAATTTTTTTATTCTTTTTCGGCTCTAATTCTGACCTGTGCTTTTCCAAATAAATCATATGTTGTATTTTTACAGGCTTTGAGTAATTTTCAACGATCTTTGTCCGCAATCTAACCTGACTTTCTTGAAAAATAAAATGAAAGTTTCAATTTTAAGGCGTTTTTTGGTAAAACTTCACTTATTTTGATCCAAATATTAATTTTAACAAAAAAAAACAAGTTAGAAAATTTTGATCAATTTAGCTTTATTTTTGTCCGAAAATTGAACTTCTCCAGTAACACCAAATAATGCATTTTTTAAAATATATCTAATTTTTAAACGATTTTAGCTCTAGTTTTAACTAGAAATTTTCAAAGCTCAAAATTTGAATTTTTAGACCCTTTGAGTTATCTGTAAGAGATTTTGGTTCTAAATCTGAACTGCATTATTTCAGAAACTTATAGTTTGCATTTTTAAGAGCATTGAATCTTTTTTTCACCTACTTTGGCAACTCTAGCATGAAATCCTCCAGACACAAAAAATTTGCATTTTTACTTAGATTCAGTCATCTTTCACCAATTTTTGGCCTTGATCCTAATCTGATTTTGTCGCAAAATACCAGATTTGCAATATGTTGCCTTCTGAGCCGAATTTCGTTTATTTTAGTCTAAAAATGTGTTTTTAACCGATTTTGGCCATAATCCAAATTGAAATTCTTAAAAAAGTTAAAAAAATGTATTTCTACATGATTTGAGTCTTAATCCTAACATGACTTTCTCACCAAACCCATTGAGAACCAAAATTTTACTTAATTTAGTACTAAAATATATTTGTAAAAAACCACAAACAATTAAGTTTGAGTCAGTTTTGTCCGAATTTATCCTAAAATTGAGTTTCTCTAAACACATCAAAATTGTCATTTCTAAGCTATTTTACTCCTAATTCTGTCATACTTTCTCTCCAAAATCTCAAAATTTGTATTTTTAAGAGCTTTGAGTCATTTTCAACAATTCTTTTGCCCTAATCCAAAGTCACTTTATCGAAAAAGAAAAGATTTTAGTTTCAGTGGTTTTCAGTAATATTTCAGGTATTTTGGTATAAAAATGAATTTTACCAAAAACAATAAATTTGAAGATTTGATCCACATTTGCCTGATTATGTCTTAAAATTGAATTTTTCCAAAAACACCAAAATTTGCTTTTTCAAAGCGATGTTGAACATTTTATATTCTATTTCAGCCCTAATTCTAACCTGTGTTTTCCCAAATAAATCATATGTAGTATTTTTACAGGCTTTGCAATCTAACCTGACTTTCTTGAAAAATACCAAGTTTTAATTTTAAGGGGTTGTTTGTTAAAATTTCATTTATTTTGATCCAAATATTAATTTTAACAAAAACAAGAAATTGGAAAATTTTAAACAATTTTGCCTAATTTTTGTCCTAAAATGAACTTCTCCAGTAACACCAAATAATGCATTTTTTAAAATATATGTAATTTTTAACCGATCTTAGCTAGAATTTTTCAAGGCTCAAAATTTGGATTTTTAGACCCTTTGAGTTATCTGTAAGAGATTTTGGTCCTAAATGTGACCTGCATTATTTCGGAAACTTATAGCTTGCATTTTTAAGAGCAGTAATTCATTTTTTTACCTACTTTGGCCATAATTCTCTCACGAAAACCTCCAGGCACCAAAAATTTGCATTTTTACTTAAACTGAGTCATTTTCGGCCTTAGTTCTTTTCTAACTTTCTCGCAAAATACCAAATTTGCATTCTGTTGCCTTCTGAGCCAAATTTCATTTATTTTAGTCCAAACATGTGTTTTTAACCGATTTTAAATTCTTCCAAAAATACAAAAAAAGTATTTCTACATGGTTTGAGCCTTAGTCATTTCTCACAAAGTATCAGATTTGCATTCTGATATTCTGAACCAAAATTTTACTTATTTTAGTCCTAAAATGTATTTGTGAAAAACATTTGTTAAAAAAAAATATTTGTTAACCACAAAAAATTAAGTTTGAGTCAGTTTTGCTTGACTTTATCCTAAAATTGAGTTTCTCTAAACACATTAAAATTGTAATTTTTAAACTATTTCATCCCTAATTCTGACATACTTTCTTTCAAAAAACACAAAATTTATATTTTTAAGAGCTTTGAGTAATTTTAAACCTTTTTTCTCTATTCCAAAGTGACTATCGAAAAACAAACAAAAATATTTAAATTTGAGGCGTTTTTGGTCATATATTTCACTTATTTTAATAAAAATTAATTTTACCAAAAACAACAAATTTGAAGATTTGATTGACATTTGCCTGATTATGCCCTAAAATTGAATTTTTCCAAAAATACCAAAATTTGTTTTTTTTAAACGTGGGTCATTCTATCCATAATCTCAAAATTTGGCTGTTTAGGGTTTTATTCATTTTTTAAACGACTTGTGCCCTGATCTTAAACTGAAAATTTCCAGAAATTTTTAAATTGCATGTTTAGTCATACTGAGTAATTTTTTACTAATTTTATTCACAATCTTAACCTCAAACCCTCCAATCACTTCATATTTGTAATTGTACATGGTTTGTTCATCTAATTGTTTATCGATTTTATCAACTTTTTATCGATTCCATCGAGTTCTTATTTTTTATCGATTTTGGTATCATCGATCTTAGCATGACTTTCTTGAAAACACAAATTTGCAGTTGTGTCTGATGTCATAAAATTGACTTCATCTAAAAAAAATTATAATTTGCATTTTTAAACGATGTTGAACATTTTATACTCTATTTCAGTCCTAATTCGAACTTGTGTTTTCCAAAAACTTATAATTTGTATTTCTACAGGCTTTGAGTAATTTTCAACGATTTTTGTTCGCAATCTAACCGAAGTTTATCGAAAAATACCAAGCTTTAATTTTAAGGCGTTTTTTGGACAAATTTCTTTTATTTTGATCCAAATATTAATTTTAACAAAAACAAGAAATTGGAAAATGTTAAACAATTTTGTCTAGTTTTTGTCCTAAAATTTAACTTTTCCAGTAACACCAAATAATGCATTTTTTAAAATATACGTAATTTTTAACCGATTTTAGCTATAATTTTTCAAGGGTCAAAATTTGGATTTTTAGACCCTTTGAGTTATCTGTAAGAGATTTTGGTCCTAAATGTGACCTGCATTATTTCGGAAACTTATAGTTTGCATTTTTATGAGCAGTAAATCTTTTTTTTTACCTACTTTGGCCATAATTCTCTCATGAAATCCTCCAAACACTAAAAATTTGCATTTTTACTTAAATTGAGTCATTTTTCACCAATTTTCGGCCTTAATTCTTTTCTGACTTTCTTGCAAAATACCAAATTTGCATTCTGTTGCCTTCTGAGCCGAATTTTATTTATGTTAGTCCATAAATGTGTTTTTAACCGATTTTGGCCATAATCCTGTTTGAGTCTTTTTGATTCTTTCTCACAAAATATCACATTAGCATTGTGATTTCTGAACCAAAATTTACTTATTTTAGTCCTAAAATGTATTTGTAAAAAAATGACCAACAATTAAGTTTGAGTCAGTTTTGCTTGACTTTAGCCTAAGATTGAGTTTCTCTAAACACATTAAAATTGTCATTTCTAAGCTATTTCACCCCTAATTCTGATATACTTTCTTTTCAAAAACTCAAAATTTATATTTTTAAGAGCTTTGAGTAATTTTTGAACATTTTTGCTCTATTCCAAAGTGACTATCGAAAAACAAACAAAAAGATTTGATTTTGAGGCGTTTTTGGTCATATATTTCACTTATTTTGCTATAAAAATTAATTTTACCAAAAACAACAAATTTGAAGATTTGATTAACATTTGCCTGATTACGCCTTAAAATTGATTTTTTTCAAAAAAACTAAAATTTGATTTTTTTTAAATGTGGGTCATTTTATCCATAATCTCAAAATTTGGCATTTTAAGCTTTTATTCATTTTTTAAACGACTTCCCCAATCCCAAACAAAAAATTTCCAGAAATTTTAAATTGCATTTTTAGCCATGTTGAGTAATTTTTTTACTAATTTTATTCACAATCTTAACCTCAAACCCTCCGAGAACTTCATATTTGTAACCTTACAGGCTTTGTTCATCTAATTTTTATCGATTTTATCAACTTTTTATCGATTCTATCGAGTTATTATTTTTTATCGATTTTGGTATTATCGATCTTAGCATGACTTTCTTGAAAACACAAATTTGCATTGTGAAGCGTTTTGGAACTTATCACAAATAGCATTTCTAGAAGTTTTAAGGTATTTTTCACAGATTTTGGACTTAATCATAGTTTTGAATAGATCTTCAATTGTTTTAGTACAAAAATGTATCTTTACAAAAAACAACAATGTAGTAGATTTGCGTCAGTTGTGTCTGATGATGTCATAAAATTGACTTTATCTAAAAAAATTATAATTTGCATTTTTAAACGATGTTGAAAATTTTATATTCAATTTCAGCCCTAATTCGAACCTGTGTTTTGCAAAAACTTATAATTTGTATTTTTACATGCTTTGAGTAATTTTCAACGATTTTGTTCGCAATCTAAGCGAAGTTTATCGAAAAATACCAAGTTTTATTTTTAAGTCGTTTTTGGGTCAAATTTCATTTATTTTGATTCAAATATTAATTTTAACAAAAAGAAGTAATTGGAAAATTTGAAACAATTTTGCCTAATTTCTGTCCTGAAATTGAACTTCTCCAGTAACACCAAATAAAGCATTTTTTAAAATATACGTAATTTTTAACCGATTTTAGCTAGAATTTTTCAAGGTTCAAAATTTGGATTTTTAGACCCTTTGAGTTATCTGTAAGAGACTTTGCTCTTAAATGTGACCTGCATTATTTCGGAAACTTATAGTTTGCATTTTTAAGAGCAGTGATTCTTTTTTTACCTACTTTGGCCATAATTCTCTCACGAAATCCTCCAAACACCAAAAATTTGCATTTTTACTTAAATCGAGTCATTTTTCACCAATTTTCGGCCTTAATCCTTTTTTGACTTTCTCGTAAAATACCAAATTTGCATTCTGCTGCATTCTGAGCCGAATTTCATTTATTTTAATCCAAACATGTGTTTTTAACCGATTTGGTTCATAATCCTAACCTGAAATTCTCCAAGAACTTAAAAGTTGTATTTCTACATGGTTTGAGTCTTAATTCTTTCTAACAAAATACCAAGTTTGCATTCTGATGAATTCTGAACAAAAATTTTACTTATTTTCCTAAAATGTATTTGTAAAAAAACACAAACAATTAAGTTTGAGTCAGTTTTGTCTGACTTTATCCTAAAATTGAATTTTTCTAATCACATAAAAATTTTCATTTCCAAGCTATTTCACACCTAATTCTGACATACTTTTTTTCCAAAAACACAAAATTTATATCTTTAAAAGCTTTGAGTAATTTTAGACATTTTTGCTCTATTCGAAAGTGACTATCAAAAGACCAAAAACGCCTCAAGTTTAAATAAATTTGAGGCGTTTTTGGTCATATATTTCACTTATTTTGCTATAAAAACTAATTTTACCAAAAACAACAAATTTGAAGATTTGATTGACATTTGCCTGATTATGCCCTAAAATTGAATTTTTCCAAAAATACAAAAATTTGATTATTTTTTAAATGTAGGTCATTTTATCCATAATCTCAAAATTTGGCTTTTTAGGCTTTTATTAATTTTTTAAAAACGACTTGTGCCTCAATCCTAAACTGAAAATTTACAGAAACTTTTAAATTGCATGTTTAGTCATACTGAGTAACTTTTTACTAATTTTATTCACAATCTTAACCTCAAACCCTCCAATCACTTCATATTTGTAATTTTACACGGTTTGTTCATCTAATTTTTTATCGATTTTATCAACTTTTTATCGATTCCATCGAGTTCTTATTTTTTATCGATTTTGGTATCATCGATCTTAGCATGACTTTCTTGAAAACACAAATTTGCATTGTGAAGCGTTTTGGAGCTTATCCAAAATAGTATTTCTAGAAGTTTTGAGGTATTTTTCACAGATTTTGGACTTAGTCATAGTTTTGAATAGATCTTCATTTGTTTTAGTACAAAAATGTATCTTTACGAAAAACAACAATGTAGTAGATTTTCGTCAGTTATGTCTGATGTAATAAAATTGACTTTATCTAAAAAAAAATATCATTTGCATTTTTTAACGATGTTGAACATTTTATACTCTATTTCAGCCCTAATTCGAACCTGTGTTTTCCAATAACTTATAATTTGTATTTTCTACAGGCTTTGAGTAATTTTCAACGATTTTTGTTCGCAATCTAACCGAAGTTTATCGAAAAATACCAAGCTTTAATTTTAAGGCGTTTTTTGGTCAAATTTCATTTATTTTGATCCAAATGTTAATTTTAACAAAAACAAGAAATTGGAAAATTTGAAACAACTTTGCCTAATTTCTGTCCTAAAATTGAACTTCTCCAGTAACACCAAATAAAGCATTTTTTAAAATATATGCAATTTTTAACCGATTTTAGCTAGAATCAAGGCTCAAAATTTGGATTTTTAGACACTTTGAGTTATCTGTAAGAGATTTGGGTCCTAAATGTGACCTGCATTATTTCGGAAACTTATTTTTTTTTAAGAGCAGTGATTCCTTTTTTTTACCTACTTTTGCCATGATTCTCTCACGGAATCCTCCAGACACCAAAAATTTGCATTTTTACTTAAATTGAGTCATTTTCACCAATTTTCGGCCTTAATCCGTTTCTGACTTTCTTGCAAATTCCCAAATTTGCATTCTGTAGCCTTCTGAGCCGAATTTCATTTATTTTAGTCCAAACATGTGTGTTTAACCGATTTTGACCATAATCCTAACTTGATATTCTTCAAAAACTAAAAAATTGTATTTTTACATGGTATGAGTCTTTTTGATCCTTTCTCACAAAAAATATCAGATTGGAATTCTGATTTCTGAACCAAAATTTTACTTATTTTAGTCCTAAAATGTATTTGTAAAAAAAACACACCATTAAGTTGGAGTCAGTTTTGCTTGACTTTAGCCTAAGATTGAGTTTCTCTAAACACATGAAAATTGTCATTTCTAAGCTATTTCACCCCTAATTCTGACATACTTTCTTTTAAAAAACTCAAAATTTATATTTTTAAGAGCTTTGAGTAATTTTAAACATTTTTGCTCTATTCCAAAGTGACTATCGTAAAACAAGAGGATTTAAATTGTGTTTTTAGTCATATATTTCACTAATTTTGTTATAAAAATTAATTTCGCCAAAAACAAAAAATTTGAAGGTTTGATTGACATTTTCCTGATCATGCCCTAAAACTGATTTTTTTTTTAAATGTAGGTCGTTTTATCCATAATCACAAAATTTGGCTTTTTAAGCTTTTATTCATTTTTTGTTCGATTTGTGCCCCAATACCAAACAAAAAATTTCCAGAAATTTTTAATTGCATTTTTAGCCATGTTGAGTTATTTTTTACTAATTTTATGCACAATCTTAACCTCCAAGCACTTCACATTTGTAATTTTACACGCTTTGCTCATCTAATTTTTATCGATTTCTTCAAGTTTTTATCGATTTCATCGAGTTCTTATTTTTTATCAATTTGGGTAATACCGATCTTAGCATGACTTTATTGAAAACCACCAAATTTGCATTTTGAATGGTTTTGAGTAAGATGTCACTTAGTTTAGCCCAAAAATCTAATTTTATAATGTACCTGAATAAGATTTGTTTTTTTTTTCTAAAAACGAAATTCTCTCAAAACAAATTTTGCATTCTTAAGCGAGAAGGGTTATTTTTAATCGATTTTACCCTTATTTCTAGCCTGAATTTCTTCAAAGACTCCAAATTTGCATTTTTATTCGCTTTGTGTCATTTTTAACACGATTTTGGCCCTATTTCTGACAAATTTTATTGCTAAAATTTTAAATTTGCACTCTTAAACCATATAACTAATTTGCAACCGACTTTGGCCATAATCCTAACCTGCAATTTTCCAAAAGTTCAAACATTCTATTTTTAGAAGCTTTAAGTTGTTTTGAACCGATTTCTAACCTGATATTCTCAAAACATTCCGAATTTATATTTTTACACGCTTTGAGTCATTTTTGGTCTTAATCCTAACTTGACTTTCCCACCAATTTGAGTTTTGTTTCGTTCGTTATGAGCTAAGTTTAATTTATTTTAATCCAAAAATGTCAATCCAACACCTTTGAGGCAGTTTTGGGAATAGCATCACTCAAATTGCTGTCTAAGTAGAAAGATAAAATTTTGATTATATGTCAACTGTGAGTTGTGCAGCCATTTGATATATAAATTATCTTTTAACTGTAGTCATACATTTGGGAGGGTTAGCTGATAGTTTTAATCACTTTTAGCGTTTTGGTATTCTAAATATCAACAAATTTTAAAACATTCTAAATTAAAAAAAACTGTTTCTTTTGTCATGAGTTGCTAGGATATACAGAATGCGAGAAAAGTTTTTTTGAAACGTTTATTTAGTTTGCACGATATTTACACAATTACCAATTCTTTGCAAATAAATTGGCTATAAAAACAGGTATCATAGCAACCGATTACTAAGCCATGAATGTGAGAAATGAGGAGTGCTTGTAATCGATTTTAATAAACAATTTTTTTCAAATCAATGTCAAATAGCCACTTCAAAGCTCCTTTAGGAAACATTTTTGGATAAAAAAATGAATTCGTAAAAAAATAATTTTCTACAGAATTACTCGGTTACGTCGGACATACTGTATTTAGTACTGTCTGATTCGTTTTCAATATTACTTAGAAGATTATACAGAGTGTCTCTAAACTATATGGACATAGTAGATGGTGTACATATAAAAATAGAACATTTGGCATCACCCTGCTTCTAGAATATATTGCTAGTGAAGGAAATACAAGGAGAGCAAAAAAAAATTTGGGTGGTTTTACTATTATTTAACACCAACCATAAACTAACTATTGGTTATAGTATAGACGAAAACGTCAAAATTTTGTTTTTTTTTCTCATAAATTCGAAAAAGTTTTAAAATGTCATCTTACTAAGCTTCAAATTGGTAAACTTTCCTACCATGTAACCGTATTCTTACCTCGATATCCTCATACTGGCCTTCCTTGTCTCGGACAAAATGTATGGATCGTTAGAAGTAGATTTGTGGAAAAAAAAATGTGGAAAGCTACCAAGATAACCAAGTGGACTAAGATAACTGTTGAACTCTGGTCGTCCAAAGAAACGGCGCATTTAAAACTGATATTTATGTAACCTACGAGGCGTTTGAGATATAGCGTGAGCCATTTCTGATTAACTATCTCTTAAGTTATTAATTGGTAATAAAAGGGTCAATTATAAAAGATGGGGTTCTGACACCTAAATGATAATCGAGTCTCGAACTTAGTAGCTCTATGACAGCCATTCCACAACTTGAACTTTAACCATTAATCCCTCCCGAATGAAGTTTAGCGACCGGGTGGATCTCGAAACTTATGTTAGCAGCTCACGAACCAATCCGAGGGCCATTCTAAAGGCAAATGTATTTAATTTACCGAAGTGACTGGTCTTGCATTTATCACGGGGGCGACAAAACGCTGCTTTACACAGTCGAGCTGCTGGGAGAGAAATAAAAGAACTTTGCATCCGAGTAATTTCCACTATCGGACTGCATGTCGCGCGGGCCTTTCCTGAGGGACTCCTGCATCTGGTCCGCTTTAAATTATTATTCAAGCAATTTAGTCGCTTTATTCTTATTTCAGTTCGTTTGTGTAGCTGTCGGGACCGCGTTTTTTCCCCGTCGGTCGACGTCTTAAATATCCCCCCTTTTTTTTTTGTTCTTGGCAGAATTAATTAACGGCAGTCGAGGAAAAAGTAAAACAAAACCTGGAGAAGAGCCGCTAGAGCAGATAAGGTGCTCGAGCCACCGGGAATACTGACTGTGTCAACAGATAACTGGGTTTTAAAAGGTTTTTCTTTTACCTCGTGCGGTTTGGCGAACGATTATTCAAAAAGGTTTCTCCCCCTTTTTGCAGTTCGAAACGAGGCTTCCTCGGCAGGAGATGATCAATTAAATCCACCACTAAAATATTCTCACACGCCATTACAACCGATTAATTTAACAAGATTACAGGTACAACCACCTGTCGAAATTAGCCCGGGCAATTACCGCGCTTAACAAGCAAGGAAATGTGTTGCATATTGCTTTGAGGGGTTGCTCGAATTATCGCCTCAAGCTCATGAGGTAGTAATTCCCAAGAAATTTCAAGAAACCCTAATTGCACTTAAAGTGATCTTAAATCATTCTGGCCCAAGAGAGATGTGCTTTGTAGCAAGATGTTTTTCAAATAAATTCAAATCAAATCAAATATTCTTTATTGCCAACAATACCAATCATATCGACAAACAACGTCAACAAAAGACACCTTTACGAAACTAAGAGGAGTCTGCGATAAAACAAATAAAAACTTAAAAAACTTAGAATCAAAAATAAAATTTAAGAATAAATTTAAATTAAGTATTATAGTTAAAACAATACAAACATCTTTGGTGCACCCATTTGTAAACTCTCTTCTTAAAGATTGAAACATTGGTAATACTCCGGGAAGCATTTAAAACGCCCTGACTGCTTTATAGTACATCCACCTCTCAGCAGCAGCTACACTCAGCTGCTCCTGGCCTCTAGTCATCATGGACACATGGTTTTCTTCAAAAACATAATCAAGCCAACGACGTAAAGAGAAGGCAGTGTCAAAATTCTCTGATCAGGGAGAACAGTTACCTACAAGATGTGAGTTGAGAAACCCGCAACATAGACCTCAGAATCCTTTTCTGAACTCTAAAGACATCAGCAGCACCCCGTGAAGAGCCCCAAAATATAAGACCATTAATAATAAGTGGCCTAGTTATGCTTTATTGGATGACCATTCCTAGATTTTCATTAAAATTTTTACCGAACATTTCTAACAGTTCATTCTATTTCTGCTCTATATTAAGCAAAAGCGAAGATAACCAGAGACTAATTTGGCACGCTGCCTCTTTTCACATTAGTGGCAGTGTGGTGAGCAGACGACCAGCATCCGTACGGCATATCAGCAGCTGTCACACCGAAGCTACATCCGAAATCGGTTTAGTTCTTTGTACAGTTTGTTTTTCTTTTATTTTGTTGCAGCCCTGAAGAACAAGTTAAATACACGGTGAAACGTTGGCCGTTTTTCGAGCTATAAGGGTGCTTTGTTTTGTCCTAAATCAACAAAAGGAATTTTTCGAACAAAAACTCTTTCAATAAAAATCGATTATTCACTCGCTTCTATACTACTTTGCTACGCTGCCCCTCCCTACATGAGTGGCAATGTTGTGAGCGGACGATCTAGGCCACACAAACCTAGGCCACATTTGAAATCGGTTTAGTAAATTAGTGCTTTCTTCGTACATGGGTTGCAGCCCTGAAGAAGAAGTTAATTATAGGTCGAAACGTTGGACGCTTTTCAAGTTACATGGGTGCTCTCTACCAACCAAAAATTAAATTTTCAAAAAAAAAACGATGAAAAGTAGAGAAAGAATGCAATCTGGAGAAGGCAGAAATTATAGAAAAAAATATAAAAAAAGGAGTAGTAGAAAAAGCATACAAATATGTATAAAAATAAGGACTTTTTGGAACCAAAATTCTTTCAATAAAAATCAATTATTGACTCGCTTCTGTACTAATTTGCCACGCTGCACCTATCTACATGAGTTGTGAGCAGACGACCAGCATCCGTACGGCATATCAGCATCTGTCAAATCTAGGCCACATTTGAAATCGGTTTAGTTAAGTAGTGTGTTCTACGTACATGTGTTTCAGCCCTGAAGAAGACGTTATTTATAGGTCGAAACGTTGGCTGCTTTTCGAGTTGCATGGGTGCTTTAATTTGTCCTAAATCTGCTAATCACCACTGTGAGTGTTTAAGATCTCTTGGATCAATGAAACAAAAATATAAATAAAAAAAAGCAAAAAACCTCCGAAAACAAGGATAAGAATAAGAAAGTATGAACACTAAAAAAACAATCAAAAATTAAATTTTTAAATAAAAAACGATAAAAAGTACAGAAAGAATACAATTTGGAGAAAGCAGAAATTATAGGAAAATATATAGAAAAAGGAGGTAGGCAGTTAAAATCTCAAATTTAAAATATTCCTTTTTTAAGCCAAAATCTTGTAAAAGCATACAAATATGTACAAAAAAAGGACTGTTTCGAAACAAATTTATTTCAATAAAAATCGATTATTGACCCGCTTCTATACTAATTCGCCACGCTGCCCTTCCCTACATGAGTGGCAGTGTTGTGAGCAGGCGACCAGCATCCGTACGGCATATCAGCAGCTGCCAAACCTAGGCCACATTTGAAATCGGTTTAGTTAAGTAACGTGTTCTTCGTACATGTGTTGCAGCCCTGAAGAGGATGTTAATTGTAGGTCGAAACGTTGGCCGCTTTTCGAGTTACATGGGTGCTTTAATTGTCCTAAATCTGCTAACCACCACTGTCGATAAGATCTTTTAAATCAATGAAACAAAAATATAATTGAAAAAAAAGCAAAAAATTACAGAAAATAAGAATAATAATAAAAGTATGAACACTAAAAGAACAATCAAAAATTAAATTTTCAAACAAAAACGATAACAATTACAGAAAGAGCACAATCTGGAGTAAGCAAAAAAATTACAGAAAACAAGAGTAAGAACATAAGAAAGTATGGACACTAAAAGAACAATCAAAAACTAATTTTCTAAATAAAAAAAAACAATAAATAGTACAGAAAGAATACAATTTGGAGAAAGCAGAAATTATAGGAAAATATATAGAAAAAGGGGGTAGGGAGTTAAAATCTCAAATTTAAAATATTCCTTTTTTAAGCCAAAATCTTGTAAAAGCATACAAGCATGTACCAAAAAGGGACTGTTTCGAACCAAATTTATTTCAATAAAAATCGATTATTGACTCGCTTCTATACTAATTTGCCACGCTGCCCTTCCCTACATGAGTGGAAGTGTTGTGAGCAGACGACCAGCATCCGCACGGCATATCAGCAGCTGCCAAACCTAGGCCACATTTGAAATCGGTTTAGTTAAGTAACGTGTTCTTCGTACATGTGTTGCAGCCCTGAAGAGGATGTTAATTGTAGGTCGAAACGTTGGCCGCTTTTCGAGTTACATGGGTGCTTTAATTGTCCTACATTTGCTAACCACCACTGTGGATAAGATCTTTTAAATCAATGAAACAAAAATATAATTGAAAAAAAAGCAAAAAATTACAGAAAATAAGAATAATAATAAAAGTATGAACACTAAAAAAACAATCAAAAATTAAATTTTCAAACAAAAACGATAAAAATTACAGAAAGAATACAATCTGGAGTAAGCAAAAAAAAGCAAGAAATTACAGAAAACAAGAGTAAGAACATAAGAAAGTATGGACACTAAAAGAACAATAAAATATTAATTTTCTAAATAAAAAAAACGATAAAAAGTACAGAAAGAATACAATCTGGAGAATGCAGAAATTATAGGAAAATATATAGAAAAAAGGAGGTAGGGAGTTAAAATCTCAAATTTAAAATATTCATTTCTTAAGCCAAAATCTTGTAAAAGCATACAAACATATACCAAAAAGGGACTGTTTCGAACCAAATTTATTTCAATAAAAATCGATTATTGACCCGCTTCTATACTAATTTTCCACGCTGCCCTTCCCTACATGAGTGGCAGTGTTTTGAGCAGACGACCAGCATCCGAACGGCATATCAGCAGCTGCCAAACCTAGGCCACATTTGAAATCGGTTTAGTTAAGTAACGTGTTCTTTGTACATGTGTTGCAGCCCTGAAGAGGACGTTAATTATAGGTCGAAACGTTGGCCGCTTTTCGAGTTACATGGGTGCTTTGATTGTCCTAAATCTGCTAACCACCACTGAGGATAAGATCTTTTAAATCAATGAAACAAAAATATAATTGAAAAAAAAAGCAAAAAACTACAGAAAATAAGAATAATAATAAAAGTATGAACACTAAAAGAACAATCAAAAATTAAATTTTCAAACAAAAACGATAAAAATTACAGAAAGAATACAATCTGGAGTAAGCAAAAAAAAGCAAGAAATTACAGAAAACAAGAGTAAGAACATAAGAAAGTATGGACACTAGAAGAACAATCAAAAATTAATTTTCTAAATAAAAAAACGATAAAAAGTACAGAAAAAATACAATTAGGAGAAAGCAGAAATTATAGGAAAATATATAGAAAAAGGAGGTAGGGAGTTAAAATCTCAAATTTAAAATATTCCTTTTTTAAGCCAAAATCTTGTAAAAGCATACAAACATGTACCAAAACGGGTCTGTTTCGAACCAAATTTATTTCAATAAAAATCGATTATTGACTCGCTTCTATACTAATTTGCCACGCTGCCCTTCCCTACATGAGTGGCAGTGTTGTGAGCAGACGACCAGCATCCGTACGGCATATCAGCAGCTGTCAAACCTAGGCCACATTTGAAATCGGTTTAGTTAAGTAATGTGTTGCAGTCCTGAAGAGGACGTTAATTATAGGTCGAAACGTTGGCCGCTTTTCGAGATACATGGGTGCTTTATTTGTCTTAAATCTGCTAACCACTACTGTGGGTAAGATCTCTTAAATCAATGAAACAAAATTATAATTGAAAAAAAAGCAAAAAATTACAGAAAATAAGAATAAGAATGAAAGTATGAACACTAAAAGAACAATCAAAAATTAAATTTTCAAACAAAAACGATAAAAATTACAGAAATAATACAATCTGGAGTAAGCAAAAAAAAGCAAAAAGTTACAGAAAACAAGAGTAAGAACATAAGAAAGTATGGACACTAAAAGAAAAATCAAAAACTAATTTTTTAATAAAAAAAAACGATAAAAATTACGGAAAGAATACAATTTTGAGAAAGCAGAAATTATAGGAAAGTATATAGAAAAAGGAGGTACGAAGTTAAAATATCAAATTTAAAATATTCCTTTTTTAAGCCAAAATCCTGTAAAAGCATACAAATATGTACAAAAAAAAGACTGTTTCGAACCAAATATATTTCAATAAAAATCGATTATTGACTCGCTTCTATACTAATTTGCCACGCTCCCCTTCCCTACATGAGTGGCAGTGTTGTGAGCAGACGACCAGCATCCGTACGGCATATCAGCAGCTGCCAAACCTAGGCCACATTTGAAATCGGTTTAGTTAAGTAACGTGTTCTTCGTGCATGTGTTGCAGTCCTGAAGAGGACGTTAATTATAGGTCGAAACGTTGGCCGCTTTTCGAGTTACATGGGTGCTTTAATTGTCCTAAATCTGCTAACCACCACTCTGGATAAGATCTCTTAAATCAATGAAACAAAAATATAATTGAAAAAAAAGCAAAAAATTACAGAAAATAAGAATAAGAATAAAAGTATGAACACTAAAAGAACAATCAAGAATTAAATTTTCAAATAAAAACGATAAAAATTACAGAAATAATACAATCTGGAGTAAGCAAAAAGAGCAAAAAATTACAGAAAACAAGAGTAAGAACATAAGAAAGTATGGACATTAAAAGAATAATCAAAAATTAATTTTCTAAATAAAAAAACGATAAAAAGTACAGAAAGGATACAATTTGGAGAAAGCAGAAATTATAAGAAAATATATATAAAAGGAGGCAGGGAGTTAAAATCTCAAATTTAAAATATTCCTTTTTTAAGCCAAGATCTTGTAAAAGCATACAAATATGTACAAAAAAAAGACTATTTCGAACCAAATTTATTTCAATAAAAATCGATTATTGACTCGCTTCTATACTAATTTGCCACGCTCCCCTTCCCTACATGAGTGGCAGTGTTGTGAGCAGACGACCAGCATCCGTACGGCATATCAGCAGCTGTCAAACCTAGGGCACATTTGAAATCGGTTTAGTTAAGTAACGTGTTCCTCGTACATGTGTTGCAGCCCTGAAGAGGACGTTAATTATAGGTCGAAACGTTGGCCGCTTTTCGAGATACATGGGTGCTTTATTTGTTCTAAATCTGCTAATCACAACTGTGGGTAAGATCTCTTAAATCAATGAAACAAAAATATAATTGAAAAAAAAAGCAAAAAATTACAGAAAATAAGAATAATAATAAAAGTATGAACACTAAAAGAACAATCAAAAATTACATTTTCAAACAAAAACGATAAAAATTACAGAAAGAATACAATCTGGAGTAAGCAAAAAAAAGCAAGAAATTACAGAAAACAAGAGTAAGAACATAAGAAAGTATGGACGCTAAAAGAACAATCAAAAATTAATTTTCTAAATAAAACAAAAACGATAAAAAGTACAGAAATAATACAATTTGGAGAAAGCAGAAATTATAGGAAAATATATAGAAAAAGGAGGTAGGCAGTTAAAATCTCAAATTTAAAATATTCCTTTTTTAAGAAAAATCTTGTAAAAGCATACAAACGTGTACAAAAAAAAGGACTGTTTCGAAACAAAATTATTTCAATAAAAATCGATTATTGACTCGCTTCTATACTAATTTTCCACGCTGCCCTTCCCTACATGAGTGGCCGTGTTGTGAGCAGACGACCAGCATCCGTAAGGCATATCAGCAGCTGTCAAATCTAGGACACATTTGAAATCGGTTTAGTTAAGTAATGTGTTCCTCGTACATATGTCGCAGCCCTGAAGAGGACGTTAATTATAGGTCGAAACGTTGGCCGCTTTTCGAGTTACATGGTTGCTTTATTTGTCCTAAATCTGCTAACCACCACTGTGGGTAAGATCTCTTAAATCAATGAAACAAAAATGTAATTGAAAAAAAAGGCAAAAAATTACAGAAAATAAGAATAAGAATAAAAGTAAGAACACTAAAAGAACAATCAAAAATAAAATTTTCAAACATAAACGATAAAAATTACAGAAAGAATACAACCTGAAGTAAGCAAAAAAAGCAAAAAGTTACAGAAAACAAGAGTAAGAACATAAGAAAGTATGGACACTAAAGGAACAATCAAAATTAATTTTCTAAATAAAACAAAAACGATAAAAAGTACAGAAATAATACAATTTGGAGAAAGCAGAAATTATAGGAAAATATATAGAAAAAGGAGGTAGGCAGTTAAAATCTCAAATTTAAAATATTCCTTTTTTAAGAAAAATCTTGTAAAAGCATACAAACGTGTACAAAAAAAGGACTGTTTCGAAAAAAATTTATTTCAATAAAAATCGATTATTGACTCGCTTCTATACTAATTTGCCACGCTGCCCTTCCCTACATGAGTAGCAGTGTTGTGAACAGACGACCAGCATCCGTACGGCATATCAGCAGCTGTCAAACCTATGCCACATTTGAAATCGGTTTAGTTAAGTAACGTGTTCTTTGTACATGTGTTGCAGCCCTGAAGAGGACGTTAATTATAGGTCGAAACGTTGGCCGCTTTTCGAGTTACATGGATGCTTTATTTGTCCTAAACCTGCTAACCACCACTGTGGGTAAGATCTCTTAAATCAATGAAACAAAAATATAATTGAAAAAAAGCAAAAAATTACAGAAAATAAGAACAAGAATAAAAGTATGAACACTAAAAAACAATCAAAAATTAAGTTTTCAAACAAAAGCGATAAAAATTACAGAAAGAATACAATCTGGAGTAAGCAAAAAAAAGCAAAAAATTACAGAAAACAAGAGTAAGAACATAAGAAAGTATGGACACTAAAAGAACAATCAAAAATTAATTTTCTAAATAAAAAAACGATAAAAAGTACAGAAAAAATACAATTTGGAGAAAGCAGAAATTATAGGAAAATATATAGAAAAAGGAGGTAGGGAGTTAAAATCTCAAATTTAAAATATTCCTTTTTTAAGCCAAAATCTTGTAAAAGCATACAAACATGTACCAAAAAGGGTCTGTTTCGAACCAAATTTATTTCAATAAAAATCGATTATTGACTCGCTTCTATACTAATTTGCCACGCTGCCCTTCCCTACATGAGTGGCAGTGTTGTGAGCAGACGACCAGCATCCGTACGGCATATCAGCAGCTGCCAAACCTAGGCCACATTTGAAATCGGTTTAGTTAAGTAACGTGTTCTTCGTACATGTGTTGCAGCCCTGAAGAGGATGTTAATTGTAGGTCGAAACGTTGGCCGCTTTTCGAGTTACATAGGTGCTTTAATTGTCCTAAATCTGCTAACCACCACTGTGGATAAGATCTTTTAAATCAATGAAACAAAAATATAATTGAAAAAAAAAGCAAAAAATTACAGAAAATAAGAATAAGAATAAAAGTATGAACACTAAAAGAACAATCAAAAATTAAATTTTCAAATAAAAACGATAAAAACTACAGAAATAATACAATCTGGAGTAAGAAAAAAAAAGCAAAAAATTACAGAAAACAAGAGTAAGAACATAAAAAAGTATGGACACTAAAATAACAATCAAAAATTAATTTTCTAAATAAAAAAACGGTAAAAAGAAAGAATACAATTTGGAGAAAGCAGAAATTATAAGAAAATATATATATAAGGAGGCAGGGAGTTAAAATCTCAAATTTATTTTTTTTTTTAAGCCAAGTTGGTGTAAAATTATACAAACATGTACAAAAAAAGGACTTTTTCGAACCAAAATTCTTTCAATAAAAATCGATTGACTAGTATACTAATAATAAATAAATATTTATTTTTTAAGCTAAAATTGTGTCAAAGCATACAAACATTAACAAAATAAAATACTTTTTTGTACCAAATTTCTTTCTAAAAAAATCGATTATTGACTCGTGTTTTGAAAGTTCTATTTCGGTCCAAAACCATACAAGAAAAATCTGAAATCAAATCCTATAAAAGTTTCTTGAAAAGGCCCCCTCCACTAAAAATGCAAACTTTGAATTATTTAGAAAACTTTAGTTTTAGTATGAATTTTACTCAAAACGTCTCTAATTGGAAGTTTGGTGTTTTTAATAAAGTTTTTAATAAAGTCAGGCTAAGATTAATGCCAAAATGAACAATGACTCAAAGTTTTTAAAAATACATTTATTAAGTGTTTCAAGATTTTTAAGTTAAGGTTATGGTATATCAGTTAAAAATACCTCAAAGCGAAAAAAAAAGAAGAAAAAACATAGGATAGGGGTAGTGCTGATATTGCTAATAAATGACTTGAATCTAAAAGATTTTACAAATTTTTAATTTTTGGAGAAACTCCATTTTACGACAACATCAGGTTTTGGTACAATTACATTTTTTAAATAAAATAAATGAACTACGGCTCAAAACGCATCAAAATGCAAATTTGGAATTTTGCGAAAAGTCAGATTAGGATTAAGCCGTGTAAAAATACAAATTAGGAATTTTTTGAGAACTTCAGGTTAGAATTAGGGCCAAAATTGGTTAAAAATAACTTAAAGCATTTAAAAATAAAAATTTGAAATTTTTAGAAAAATGCAAATGAACGTTAGGGCCAAAATCGATTAAAAATGACTTAAGTTATTTAAGAATGCAATTCTGAATTTTTTTTATTAGCAAAGAGCAAATTAGAGTTGTGAAAATGAATTGCCAAAGCGAATAAAGACGCAATTTTAGAGCCTTTGGAGAAATTCAGGCTAGAATTAGAACTGAACTGAACTAAAAATGCAAAGTTTTGTGTTTTTTGAGATATTTCATTTAAAAAAAAAAGTCGGATAAAACTGACAAACAAAATGCAAAATTACGCTTTTGGATAAAAATAAGTAAAATAAAATCTGGCTGTTTAAAAACACCGCAAATGCAAATTTGGCGTTGGAGGTCACTAAAAACGTATGAAATCGATAAAAACTTAATAAAATCGATCAAAAATGGATGTATAAAGTTTGCAAATATATAGTAGTTAAGATTATGACCAAAATTAGTTAAAAATAATTCAAAGTGAAGAAAGAAAAGACAAAATTTAGGAAAGGAGTCGAGGAAAAATTGCCAATAGATGACTAAAAGAATCTATAAAAAAATCTAATCTAAAAAAAAAATGCCAATTTTAGAATTTTTGGAGAAACTCAATTTTGCAATATCAGGCAAAACAGCTTCAAATCTTTCATTTTGTTGCTTTTAAAGGTAGTGTAAAAATACAAATATAAAGTGTTGTTGGGCGTGTGACAATGCGGAAATTAAAGTTAAGTTTATGACCAAAATCAGTAAAAAGGGACTCAAAGTGACTAAAAATGCAATCTAAAAGTTTTTGGAAAAATTCGGGTTAGGATTTGAGCCAAAATTTCTCAAAGCACATAAAACTGTTAAATTGGAGTTTTTGGAAAAAACGCAGATTAGGATGTAGATCAGGATTAGGATTATGATAAAAATTCTTTAAAAATGACTTAAAGAGTTTAAAAATGCAAATTTGTGGCAGATTAGTGGCAGTGTGGTGAGCAGACGACCAGCATCCGTACGGCATATCAGCGGCTGTCACAACGAAGCTACATCCGAAATCGGTTTAGTTCTTTGTACAGTTTGTTTTTTTTTTATTTTGTTGCAGCCCTGAAGAACAAGTTAAATACACGTTGAAACGTTGGCCGTTTTTCGAGCTATAAGGGTGCTTTATTTTGTCCTAAATCAACAAAAGGAATTTTTCGAACAAAAACTCTTTCAATAAAAATCGATTATTCACTCGCTTCTATACTACTTTGCTACGCTGCCCCTCCCTACATGAGTGGCAGTGTTGTGAGCGGACAATCAGCATCCGCGCGGCATATCAGCAGCTGCCAAACCTAGGCCACATTTGAAATCGGTTTAGTTAATTAGTGCTCTCTTCGTACATGTGTTGCAGCCCTGAAGAAGAAGTTAATTATAGGTCGAAACGTTGGACGCGTTTCAAGTTACATGGGTGCTCTCTAACAACCAAAAATTAAATTTTCAAAAAAAAAAACGATCAAAAGTAGAGAAAGAATGCAATCTGGAGAAGGCAGAAATTATAGAAAAAAAGGAGTTAAAGAGTTAAAATCTCAATGTTAAAATATTTCTTTTTATAAGCCAAAATCGTGAAAAAGCATACAAATATGTATAAAAATAAGGACTTTTTGGAACCAAAATTCTTTCAATAAAAGTCAACTATTGACTCGCTTGTATACTAATTTGCCACGCTGCACCTATGACGTGTTGTGAGCAGACGACCAGCATCCGTACGGCATATCAGCAGCTGCCAAACCTAGGCCACATTTGAAATCGGTTTAGTTAAGTAACGTGTTCTTCGTACATGTGTTGCAGTCCTGAAGAGGACGTTAATTATAGGTCGAAACGTTGGCCGCTTTTCGAGATACATGGGTGCTTTATTTGTCCTAAATCTGCTAATCACAACTGTGGGTAAGATCTCTTAAATCAATGAAACAAAAATATAATTGAAAAAAAAAGCAAAAAATTACAGAAAATAAGAATAATAATAAAAGTATGAACACTAAAAGAACAATCAAAAATTACATTTTCAAACAAAAACGATAAAAATTACAGAAAGAATACAATCTGGAGTAAGCAAAAAAAAGCAAGAAATTACAGAAAACAAGAGTAAGAACATAAGAAAGTATGGACGCTAAAAGAACAATCAAAAATTAATTTTCTAAATAAAACAAAAACGATAAAAAGTACAGAAATAATACAATTTGGAGAAAGCAGAAATTATAGGAAAATATATAGAAAAAGGAGGTAGGCAGTTAAAATCTCAAATTTAAAATATTCCTTTTTTAAGAAAAATCTTGTAAAAGCATACAAACGTGTACAAAAAAAAGGACTGTTTCGAAACAAAATTATTTCAATAAAAATCGATTATTGACTCGCTTCTATACTAATTTTCCACGCTGCCCTTCCCTACATGAGTGGCCGTGTTGTGAGCAGACGACCAGCATCCGTAAGGCATATCAGCAGTTGTCAAATCTAGGCCACATTTGAAATCGGTTTAGTTAAGTAATGTGTTCCTCGTACATATGTCGCAGCCCTGAAGAGGACGTTAATTATAGGTCGAAACGTTGGCCGCTTTTCGAGTTACATGGTTGCTTTATTTGTCCTAAATCTGCTAACCACCACTGTGGGTAAGATCTCTTAAATCAATGAAACAAAAATGTAATTGAAAAAAAAGGCAAAAAATTACAGAAAATAAGAATAAGAATAAAAGTAAGAACACTAAAAGAACAATCAAAAATAAAATTTTCAAACATAAACGATAAAAATTACAGAAAGAATACAACCTGAAGTAAGCAAAAAAAGCAAAAAGTTACAGAAAACAAGAGTAAGAACATAAGAAAGTATGGACACTAAAGGAACAATCAAAATTAATTTTCTAAATAAAACAAAAACGATAAAAAGTACAGAAATAATACAATTTGGAGAAAGCAGAAATTATAGGAAAATATATAGAAACAGGAGGTAGGCAGTTAAAATCTCAAATTTAAAATATTCCTTTTTTAAGAAAAATCTTGTAAAAGCATACAAACGTGTACAAAAAAAGGACTGTTTCGAAAAAAATTTATTTCAATAAAAATCGATTATTGACTCGCTTCTATACTAATTTGCCACGCTGCCCTTCCCTACATGAGTAGCAGTGTTGTGAACAGACGACCCGCATCCGTACGGCATATCAGCAGCTGTCAAACCTATGCCACATTTGAAATCGGTTTAGTTAAGTAACGTGTTCTTTGTACATGTGTTGCAGCCCTGAAGAGGACGTTAATTATAGGTCGAAACGTTGGCCGCTTTTCGAGTTACATGGATGCTTTATTTGTCCTAAACCTGCTAACCACCACTGTGGGTAAGATCTCTTAAATCAATGAAACAAAAATATAATTGAAAAAAAGCAAAAAATTACAGAAAATAAGAACAAGAATAAAAGTATGAACACTAAAAAACAATCAAAAATTAAGTTTTCAAACAAAAGCGATAAAAATTACAGAAAGAATACAATCTGGAGTAAGCAAAAAAAAGCAAAAAATTACAGAAAACAAGAGTAAGAACATAAGAAAGTATGGACACTAAAAGAACAATCAAAAATTAATTTTCTAAATAAAAAAACGATAAAAAGTACAGAAAAAATACAATTTGGAGAAAGCAGAAATTATAGGAAAATATATAGAAAAAGGAGGTAGGGAGTTAAAATCTCAAATTTAAAATATTCCTTTTTTAAGCCAAAATCTTGTAAAAGCATACAAACATGTACCAAAAAGGGTCTGTTTCGAACCAAATTTATTTCAATAAAAATCGATTATTGACTCGCTTCTATACTAATTTGCCACGCTGCCCTTCCCTACATGAGTAGCAGTGTTGTGAGCAGACGACCAGCATCCGTACGGCATATCAGTAGCTGCCAAACCTAGGCCACATTTGAAATCGGTTTAGTTAAGTAACGTGTTCTTCGTACATGTGTTGCAGCCCTGAAGAGGATGTTAATTGTAGGTCGAAACGTTGGCCGCTTTTCGAGTTACATGGGTGCTTTAATTGTCCTAAATCTGCTAACCACCACTGTGGATAAGATCTTTTAAATCAATGAAACAAAAATATAATTGAAAAAAAAAAGCAAAAAATTACAGAAAATAAGAACAATAATAAAAGTATGAACACTAAAAAGAACAATCAAAAATTAAGTTTTCAAACAAAAACGATAAAAATTACAGAAAGAGCACAATCTGGAGTAAGCAAAAAAATTACAGAAAACAAGAGTAAGAACATAAGAAAGTATGGACACTAAAAGAACAATCAAAGATTAATTTTCTAAATAAAAAAAAACAATAAATAGTACAGAAAGAATACAATTTGGAGAAAGCAGAAATTATATGAAAATATATATAAAAGGAGGCAGGGAGTTAAAATCTCAAATTTAATTTTTTTTTAAGCCAAGTTGGTGTAAAATTATACAAACATGTACAAAAAAAGGACTTTTTCGAACCAAAATTCTTTCAATAAAAATCGATTGACTAGTATACTAATAATAAATAAATATTTATTTTTTAAGCTAAAATTGTGTCAAAGCATACAAACATTAACAAAATAAAATACTTTTTTGTACCAAATTTCTTTCTAAAAAAATCGATTATTGACTCGTGTTTTGAAAGTTCTATTTCGGTCCAAAACCATACAAGAAAAATCTGAAATCAAATCCTATAAAAGTTTCTTGAAAAGGCCCCCTCCACTAAAAATGCAAACTTTGAATTATTTAGAAAACTTTAGTTTTAGTATGAATTTTACTCAAAACGTCTCTAATTGGAAGTTTGGTGTTTTTAATAAAGTTTTTAATAAAGTCAGGCTAAGATTAATGCCAAAATGAACAATGACTCAAAGTTTTTAAAAATACATTTATTAAGTGTTTCAAGATTTTTAAGTTAAGGTTATGGTATATCAGTTAAAAATACCTCAAAGCGAAAAAAAAAGAAGAAAAAACATAGGATAGGGGTAGTGCTGATATTGCTAATAAATGACTTGAATCTAAAAGATTTTACAAATTTTTAATTTTTGGAGAAACTCCATTTTACGACAACATCAGGTTTTGGTACAATTACATTTTTTAAATAAAATAAATGAACTACGGCTCAAAACGCATCAAAATGCAAATTTGGAATTTTGCGAAAAGTCAGATTAGGATTAAGCCGTGTAAAAATACAAATTAGGAATTTTTTGAGAACTTCAGGTTAGAATTAGGGCCAAAATTGGTTAAAAATAACTTAAAGCATTTAAAAATAAAAATTTGAAATTTTTAGAAAAATGCAAATGAACGTTAGGGCCAAAATCGATTAAAAATGACTTAAGTTATTTAAGAATGCAATTCTGAATTTTTTTTATTAGCAAAGAGCAAATTAGAGTTGTGAAAATGAATTGCCAAAGCGAATAAAGACGCAATTTTAGAGCCTTTGGAGAAATTCAGGCTAGAATTAGAACTGAACTGAACTAAAAATGCAAAGTTTTGTGTTTTTTGAGATATTTCATTTAAAAAAAAAAGTCGGATAAAACTGACAAACAAAATGCAAAATTACGCTTTTGGATAAAAATAAGTAAAATAAAATCTGGCTGTTTAAAAACACCGCAAATGCAAATTTGGCGTTGGAGGTCACTAAAAACGTATGAAATCGATAAAAACTTAATAAAATCGATCAAAAATGGATGTATAAAGTTTGCAAATATATAGTAGTTAAGATTATGACCAAAATTAGTTAAAAATAATTCAAAGTGAAGAAAGAAAAGACAAAATTTAGGAAAGGAGTCGAGGAAAAATTGCCAATAGATGACTAAAAGAATCTATAAAAAAATCTAATCTAAAAAAAAAATGCCAATTTTAGAATTTTTGGAGAAACTCAATTTTGCAATATCAGGCAAAACAGCTTCAAATCTTTCATTTTGTTGCTTTTAAAGGTAAGGTAAAATTACATTTTTAAATTAAAATAAATGAAAATTTTGGCTCAAAACGCCTCAAAATGTAAATTTGGAATTTTGCTAGAAAGGCATGTTGGGATTAAGACCAAAAGATGTATCAGAGTGGTTAAAAAAACAAATTTGGAGTGTTTTGAGAATTCCAGGTAGAATTATGGCCAAAAAATCGGTTAAAAGTCTTTAAAAACGGAAATTTGCAGTTTTTAGAAAAGTAAAATTAAGATTAGGAGTCGGTTAAAGATGTCTTAAATTATTTAAGAATGCAATATCTAATTTTTGGCAAAGAGAGGATTAGAATTTTGGAGTCACTGTAGGCTAAAAGTAGAACTGAAATCGATTAAAAATAATCCGCCTAAAATTGCAAAGTTTGATGTTTTTAGAGAAATTCGATTTTAGTAGTAGAAAATCAGACAAAACTGAATCTAACGAATTGCAAAATTACGTTTTTTGTCTAAAATAAGTGAAATTTGATTTAAAACGCTTCAAAATGCAAATTTGGTGTTTTTCAAGAGAGTCGTGCTAGATCAATGCCAAAGTCGATAAAAAACATTACAAATTGATAAAATCGATAAACGCTTCATAAAATAGATGAACAAAGCGTGTAAAAACAAAATAATGAAGTGTTTGGGAAAACTGAAGTTAAGATTATGACCAAAATCAGTAAAAATGGACTCAAAGGGACTAAAAATGCAATCTAAAAGTTTTTGGAAAAAATCGGGTTATGATTTGAGCCAAAATTTCTCAAAGCACAAAAAAATCGTTAAAAATCACTTAAAGAGTTTAAAAATGCAAATTTGCAGTTCGCGGAAAAACTCAGGTTAAAATTAGGACAAAATCGTTTAAAAATTACACAAAGCGTTAAAAATCCAAATTTTGAACTTTTGGATAAATTCAGGACAACCTCACCTGAGTATTTCCAACTCATTCAGCGTTACCAACTTGTATCAAGTAAATAGCTTGAACTTATCTGCGTTGAGCTGGAATTAGACGTTAAATAACTTAAAAATAACCGACGTAGTTTAAAAATGCAAAATTTTGTGTTTTTTTAGATATTTGATAATATATTATAGATATTAAAAAAAAATCGGTTAAAACTGAATCAAACGACAAGCAAAAATTACGTTTTTAGATAAAAATAAGTTAAAATCTGGATGATTAAAAATGTCTCAAAATTCAAATTTGGTGTTGGAAAGTCACTAAAGAGGTATGAAATGGATAAAAACTTGATAAAATCGATGAAAATATAAATGAAGAAAGCCTGCGCAAAAATAGAAAATGATGTATGTGGAAAAATTATGGTTAAGATTATGACCAAAATCAGTTAAAAATAACTCAAAATGAAGCAAGAAAAGAAAAAAATTAGAATAGGAGTAGTACCAAAAATGCCAATAAATGACTAAAGGAACCTAAAATATGCGCAAATTTTTTTAATTTTTAGAGAAACTCAATTTTACGACAATATCAGGTAAAACTGCTTCACATATTTCATTTTGTTGCTTTTAAAGATAAAATTACATGTTTATATTAAAATAAATGAAAGTTGGTTAAAGACGCCTCAAAATGCAAATTTGGAATTTTGCGAGAAAACCAGGTTGGGATTAAGACAAAAAAAAAATCTGAGAGTGTGTAAAATACAAATTTGGAGTGTTTTGAGAATTCCAGGTTAGAATTGTGTCCAAAAAATCTGTGAAAAATAACTTGAAGTCTTAGAAAATGCAAATTTCCAATTTTTAGAAAAGTAAGATTAAGATTAAAGTCGGTTAAAGATGACTGAAATTATTTAATAAGAATACAATATCTAATTTTTTGCAAAGTGCACATTAGAATTAGAGTCAAAATCACTTAAAAAATGGCTAAACGAATATAGAAGCAATTTTGGACTCATTGGAGAAATTCAGGATAGAAGTAGATCTGAAATAAATTAAAAAATAATCCACCTAAAAATGCAAGTTATGATGTTTTTAGAGAAATTCGATTTTAGAAAAAATTGACACTGAATCTAACGAATTGCAAAATTACGTTTTGCCTAAAATAAGTGAGATTTGATTCAAAACGCTTAAAAATGCAAATTTGGTGTTTTTCGAAATCGATAAAAACAAATTAAAAATTAATAAAATCGATATACGCTTCATAAAATCGATGAAAATGGATGAACAAAGCGTGTAAAAATACAAATATAAAGTGTTGTTGGGAGTGTGACAATGCGGAAATTAAAGTTAAACTTATGACCAAAATCAGTAAAAAGGGACTCAAAGTGACTAAAAATGCAATCTAAAAGTTTTTGGAAAAATTCCGGTTAGGATTTGAGCCAAAATTTCTCAAAGCACATAAAACTGTTAAATTGGAGTTTTTGAAAAAAAAAACAGATTAGGATGTAGATCAGGATTAGGATTATGATAAAAATTCTTTAAAAATGACTTAAAGAGTTTAAAAATGCAAATTTGGAATTCGTGGAAAAAACTACTGGAATTAGGCGTTAAATAATCGGTGTCGTTTAAAAATGCAAACTTTAATGTTTTAGGAGAAACTCAATTTTAGGACAAAACTGACTCAAAACTAATAATTTTTTTGTTTCTGTAATAATAAATTATTGGACTAAAATAATTTAAATTCGGCTCAAAAGGAATCAGAATGCAAATGTATTATTTCGCGGGAAACTATGTTTAGGCTACGGCCAAAGATCCATAAAAAATGCTCAAAACTCTTAAAACTGCAAACTATAAATTTTTGAAATAAAGCAGGTTTAATTCAGGGAATCAGGGCTAAAATCCTTTAGAATTAACTCAAACAGTTTAAAAATGCTAATTTGGAATATGCAGTCAGGTTAAAATTAGGACAAAATTGTTTAATAATTACACAAGGCGTCCAAAAATCCAAATTTTGAATCTTTGGATAGATTCAGGACAACCTCACCTGAGCATTTGCAACTCATTCAGCGTTACCAACTTGTAGCACGAAAATAGCTTGAACTTATCTGCATTGAGCTGTTCAAACTCGAAAAAATTAGCAAGCACTGTTATGGCAAAATTTAATGTTTATGTCGAACGAAATTTTATGTCCACTGAACAATAAATCTGTATAAATCAAGGTTCACCAAGCTTTGATATTGCCCGAATTATTATTCCTTAATCACGTTTTGCTGTGTGATCAAAAGGGTGGAAAGTCAGCCTATTAACTCCCACGTTACGAAGTCCATTCAATGTCCTTTGAATCTCCACAAAATATTCACGACTGTGGCAAAACACTGGCACTCGAATGCTGATGAATGTGAAAAGAATTTTAATATTTCGTAGTCAGTTCCAAGCATTGCAGATATAAAGAATTCTTGTTTTCAAAAATGAAGGGCTACCTTTGAAACATTTAATAAAGGTTTCTATACAATAAACACTGAAACCTTAGTTAAATTTGATTTGCGTTGAAAAAGGTATTTTTTTAATTTTTATTATGCGTCTTATAAAAAGAACAAATTGCTTGTTCATTTTCAACTTTATTCATAAAATCTCTTTCTCACTTCATAAAATCATGAACTTTTCCTCATAGACATCATTTTTACAATATTACATTGAAGAGGGACAGGAATTGCTTAAGCATGTACTCTGTTTATTAACCTATAACCTCGAGTCAATAAAACTGCAATTTAGGTGAGGCACGAAAGAGCTTGGCAAAATAATGAAAAAGCTTTTTAAAGCTTAGTTTAAAGTTCTTACCTTCACGGTACAATCTACTTTATGGCGAAAGTTACAAAGCAATTTGCCTCGTTTCCGGTAATAATCTTAATAACGTGATTTTTCTTCTTATAATCAGTGCATAAACTAAAATAACGCAATCTTCGATGTCTATACGAATATCTTTGTCTGGTTTGAATGTTTGTTATACCAGAGCGACCAGGGCTAGGAATTCTCTAATCGACCGTTCTCTTAGCCAATTAGAGCGCAAAATTAAAAATTCTTGAGTTGAAAAACTGTTTTTGAATATTAATCAACCCTTAATGAAACCCACCGGCTTGTGCTTAAATTTCCAATTAATAACCCTCAACTAATGAATTTTTTCTCGTTCCTTACCACTAAAACAGTGAATGTATAATTAAAGCACTTACTTGCTGATAGTCCCCAAACTTGGTCTGATAGTCGAAGACGTAGAGATAAGAGTTCCTGTGTTCGTCCGAGTGCAGATCTGCGGTATGTACCACTGGGGCTACAAACTGAGCATCCGATAGAGCCTCCAACGTTTCGTCCCTGATGTTGATGGGGTGCTGCACCGGTCTTTCCCAGTCGGTGTACTCATTAACGATTGTTGCCAGGATTTCGCTTAAATGATAGCTGTAGGTGTTTTTGACGAAAGTCCTCAAAATCTTAGTTCTTCGATCTGCCTCGATCCCGTACTGCAAAAAAAAGGCAAAGAAACTTCATTATAAGCCAGTTAAAAATCATCGGTTTTGGGGGTGGCACATGAAAAGGCCAAGACTGCAATCGATCGATGTCGTCTCACTTCCGGCCGATAACTCAATTACAGAACGAGCGAACAATGGCAGTTGGCAAAGTTTCAAACTACGACCGAATTATGATTTATCCGTTAAGGGCGGCGAGATAGCGGAAATTGCATCGTTCGTTTAATTTCGCTGTCTGGGCTATTACTTTTTATTTAAATAAATAAATTGGCCTTGCGGAGAGACAGATATAAGTTTCCTCACGGGCACAGTCGAATATCTAGACCACATCAACTTTTCTTTCAATCTGAATTTTGCCTGTTTATTGTCTTTCTATTTTTTTAATAATAAACTGAGAAGCAATTGAAATTGTACACCCCAAAGTTTTAAACTGTCTACCTCTAAAGCTAGTCAGCAAATTTTGGTCAGTAATAGCATCTTGCAAAGGTCCATGTATAGACCGCTTCAAGAGGTTGTGTACTGGGTTATATGTTTTGCAGGTTTCCTAATACAGGGTTCAACAAAACTTGATGTATTTTTTTTTAAATGTTTTGGTAAAAATCTGTAAAAACATAATATTTTTGCAGAAAAAAAAATTAGAACAACTTTCAGTACAGGAGTGTGTAGAAAGGCGTCCAAACCTCGGGACATGTTTGGTGTTTTTTGGCTATTTTGCCTACTTTAATAGATATTTAGTTTTTATTTTAAAAGTAGTTTTTTTTAACACTAAAGCCTCAATTTGTGCCATGGCACAAATATTATAACATTTTCATATGGTGTACGAAGAATATACATAGATGAAGCTGCGAGTATAAGCGCATGATTATAAAATCAGACAGATCTACAGTGCCGAAGAGTAAGTATGTGGAAAAAAATAAATAAAAGATTTTTAACTCCGCTACCTAATTAATCTGTTCTTCTTCATATATTCATTATTTTGAAAAAAGTTAGTTTTTCAAATTTAGTCAGTTTTTCAAATTTAGTATTTCAAAATTAGTGTAAGATTTCAAAATTACACGCAAAACATATCTTCTACTCAATGAGAATTACAACAATAAGTAATTGTATGTAGTCATCTGAGATAGGTGACTGAGATGACCAGTTTTGGGCGATTATGAATTGTAAAATCGAAAATATTTCTATTATGGCATAATAATCGATCATTCGATTATTGCAATCGGGACATCGAGTTATGAATTATGAATGATATATTATTACCTATAAGCTATTTTACTTTTTAATGCTAAATAATTAACACTTTCTTCGTATGTTTTATTTTATTTTTTTACTAATTATTTTTATTATTTATCGCACATAATAATTGAAATTTACATTTTTAGATAAAGTGGTTAATTTTTAACCAACTTCAGTCCTAAATTTCTCCAAAAACACCAAACTGGAATTTTTAGATGCTGTATGCATTCTTTTAACCACTTGTAACAGTAATTCGAAACTGAATTTGTTTATTGTTCTGAATTTTTGAGGGTTTTAAGTAACTTTCAATTGAATTTGGCTATAGTCTTTTTTGAATTGGTTCAAAACCTCCAAATTTGTATTTTACACACACCTGAGTAATTTTTCATGTATTTTGGCTTTAATCCTAGCCTGGCCTTTTCGAAAACAACAAAAATTGTAATATTTAGATGAAATAGTCCATTTTCAAACAATTTAGTGCCCATTTCAACCAGACGCTCTATGTAACTTTTTAACCATTTTTCACACTAATCTAAATTTGTCCAGAAGATTTGTATATTTGCGTGCCTTAAGTAATTTTTCACAGATTTCTCCCTTAATCCTAGCCTGACTTTCTCAAAACAAAATAAAAATTCTCCATTTTACATAAAATGGATTATTATTAAACAATTTCAGTCCTAATTCTAACCTAAATTTCTCCAAATGCCTCAAATTTGCACTTTTAGACGATTTGTGTAAATTTTTAACCAATTTTGACCCTATTCCTAACCTCAATTTTCCAGAAACTTTCAATTTACCTTTTTGGATACTTTGGGTAATATTTAATCGATTTTGGCCACAATCTTAACTTGAATTTTTCCAAAACATCCAAGTTTGTATATTTTCATTCTTTGAGTAATTTTTCACCGACATTAACCTTAATCCTAGCCTGACTTTTTAAAAAATTATAATTTTTGGATGAAATTGATTATTTTGAACAATTTTATTAAATTTGATTATTTAATCCTAGCTTGAGTTTTTCAAAAACCATCTAATTTGTCAATTTTATATGAAATGGGTCATTTTTCATGACTTTAATCCTACACCTATCTCGAATTTACTCAAAGGTCCAAATTTGTACTTTTGAACGATTTGTGTAAGTTTTTAGTCACTTTTGACCCTATTCCTAACCTGAATTTTCCAGACACCTTCATTTTACATTTTTAGACAAAGAATTTTTAATGAATTTTGGCCATAATCTTAACTCGAATTTTCTCAAAGCATCCAAGTTTGTATATTTGCATGCTTTGAGTAATTTTTCACCGATTTTAACCTTAATTTTTGGATGAAATTGGTCATTTTAGACAATTTTACTTCTAATTCTAACGTTTATTTCTCCAAAGACATCAAGTTTGCACTTTTAGACGCTTATTATAAACTTTCAACTTTTGGCCATAGTGCTAACCTGAATTTGCCCAGACACTTTTAATCTGCATTTTTGAGGCTTTGGGTAATTTCTAATTGATTTTGGCCATAACCTTAATTCGAATTTCGCCAAACCATCCAAATTTCTATGTTTTAATAATAATCTTTATTTCGAAATTATGTACAGGTACATAAAAAGAAATAAAGTCAACATACATGATCATACACGATCAACTATAAATATGACTATGATCCAGGAATTCGTTAAGAGTGTAAGGTTCTACACTCAAAAGAAATTTATAAAGTTGGTTCTTGAACTGCTTCATTTGAACTAAGATCTTAATTTTAGTTGGCAAATTATTATACAATTTTATGCAGTTGTAATATGCACCGTTTTCATAAAGGGCTAATCTATGTTTTGGTAATATGTAATTAAAAGTTCTTGAAGAGTGTATATTTGTCGGGGCATGCCGATGAAATAAGCTTTGGTTTTTGAAAAAGAATAATATACATTCCCGGATATAAATGGCATGAACCGTAAGTATTCCTGTTTCTCTGAATTTTCCTCTACACGATTCTCTTGACCTGAGCTGTGACTATTTGTTTCCTTTTTCGACTTTTTCGAAAAACATCAAAATTGTCAATTTTATATGAAATGGGTCATTTTTAATGCCTTTAAGGACCTACACCTATCCTGAATTTTTTCACAGAGTCCAAATTTTGCACTTTTAGGCGCTTTAGTAACTTTAGTAAATCTTTGACACTATTCCTAACCTGATTTTTTCAGAAATCTTTAATTTGAATTTTTAGGCACTTAAGATACTTAGGCACTAAATAAAATTAGTCCTACATCTAATCTAAATGTCTCCAAATACTTCAAATTTGCTTTCTTACACTTTGGACGCTAATCCTGAGCTGGATTTGCCCAAAAACTTTTAATCCGCATTTTTGACGCTTTGAGCAATTGTAAGCGATTTTGGCCATATCAAAATTTGAATTTTTCTAAACCCTTCAAATTTAAATATTGACATGTCTTGAGTCATTTTGGCCTTAATCCTAGCCTGACTTTTTCAAAAAACCTCAAAATTGTTATTTTTAGATGAAATAGGTCATCTTTAAACAATTTCAGTTCTAAATGTCCAAAGCTTCTCCAAAGACTTCAAATTTGCATTTTTAAACGCCCGGTGTAATTTTCTAAATACTTCTTTCTCATGGTAGTGCTAATGATAACTTGTCCAGAACCATTTAGTTTGCATTGTTAATGCTTTGAGTAGTTTTAACTGATTGTATCCATAATCTTGACTTAAATTTTTCAAAATCTTTCAAATTTATATTTCAGTCCTAATTCTAACCTAAACTTCTCCAAATGCTTCATATTTGCACTTATAGATGATTTGTGTAAATTTTTAACCAATTTTGACCCTATTGAATAATTTTTAACCGTTTTTGGAAATAATCCTAACTTGAATTTTTCCAAGGCATCCAAGTTTGTATATTTGCAAGTTTTGAGTATTTTTTTACCGATTCTAACATTAATCCTAGCCTGACTTTTTCAAAAACCTAAAAATTGTAATTATTTTAAATCTTTCCAAATACATCAAATGTGCACTTTTAGACACTTTGTGTAAAGTTTTCGACTTTTGGCCCTAGTGCTAACCTGAATTTGCCCAGACACTTTTAATCTGCTTTTTTGACACTTTGATTAATTTTTAATCGATTTTGGCCTTAATCTTAGCGTGAGTTTTCCAAAGCATCCAAGTTTGTATACTTGCATGCTTTGAGTAACTTTTGAACGATTTTAATCTTAATCCTATCCTGACTTTATCAAAAATATGAAATATTGTAATATTTGGATGAAATGGATCATTATAGACAATTTTAGTTCTAGTTCTAACCTAAATTTCTCCAAGTGCTTCAAATTTGCACTTTTAGATAATTTGTGAAAATTTTTAACTACTTTTGACCCTACTCCTAATCTGAATTTTCTAGAAACCTTTAATTTACATTTTTAAACAATTTGAGTATTTTTTTTGGATTTTAGCCATAATCTTAACTTGCGTTTCCCAAAGCATCCAAGTTTGTATATTTGCATGCTTTGAGTAGTTTTTCACCGATTTTAACCTTAATTTTTGGATGAAATGGGTCGTTGTAGACAATTTTAGTCCTAATTCTAACGTAAATTTCTCCAAAGACTTCAAATTTGCACTTTTTGACGCTTTTGTAAACTTTCGACTTTTGGCACTAGTGCTAACCTGAATTTGCCAAGACAATTTTAATCTGCATTTTTGACGCTTTGTGTAATTTGTAATTGATTTTGGCCATAATCTTAATGCGAATGTCTCCAAACCATCAAATTTTCTATTTTTACAAACTTTGAGTATTTTTTCACGTATTTTGGCCTTAAACCTTTTTTGACTTTTTCGAAAAACATCAAAATTGTCAATTTTATAAGAAATGGGTCATTTTTAATGCCTTTAAGGTCCTACACCTATCCTGAATTTTTTCAAAGATTCCAAATTTTGCACCTTTAGACGCTTTAGTAAATCTTTCACACCATTCCTAACCTGAATTTTCCAGAAATCTTTAATTTGAATTTTTAGGCACCTTAAGACATTTAGGCACTAAGTAAATTTAATCCGATATCTAATCTAAATGTCTCCAAAGACTTCAAATTTGCTTTCTTACGCTTTTGATGCTATTCCTGACCTGGATTTGCACAAAAAGTTTTAATCCGAATTTTTTACGTTTTGAGCAGTTTTAACTGATTTTGGCCATATCAAAATTTGGATATTTCTGAACCCTTCAAATTTGTATTTTGACTTGCTTTGAAGTATTTTGGCCTTAATCCTAGCCTGACTTTTTCAAAAAACCTCACAAATGTTATTTTTAGATGAAATATGTTATTTTTAAACAATTTCAGTTCTAACTCTAATCTAAGCCTCTTCAGACTTCAAATTTGCATTTTTAAACGCCCTGTGTAAGTTTTTAGACACTTTTGATGCTAGTGCTAATGATATTTGCCTAGAAACCTTTACTTTTCATTTTTAACGCTTTGGGTATTTTTAACTGCTTTTGGCCATAATCTTAACTTGAATTTTTCAAAATCTATCAAATTGATATTTTTACATGCTTTGAGTAATTTTTCATGTATTATGGCTTTAATTCTAGCCTAAGTTTTTCAAAAAACATCAACATTATTATTTTTATTTGCGAAGAAAACACAAGCAACTGGACAATTTTTTTAATGCTGATGTTATTTTGACATTCACCAATGCTTCGTCAGTCCTTTTTCTGCCATTATCGGCGCTTAAAGTGATCTGAAATAACAAAGTGGAATTAATGTACAGTTAAGTAAACTTACTTATCAAATACCATATACATATATACAATTACCAGTGTTATTTTTAAATAAAATGGGTCATTTTTTAAACAATTTCAGTTCTATGTCTAATATAAATTTCTTCAAAATTTGAATTTTTAGACAATCTCTGTAATTTTTCAACCACTTTTAATACTAATGCTAATCTGAGTTTGCCCATAAACCTTTCATCCGCATTTTTGACGCTTTGAGCATTCTTAACTGATTTTGACCATTGTTAATTTGAATTTTTCCTAATCTTTTAAATTGTATTTTTACACGCTTTGAGTCATCTTTCACGTATTTTGGCCTTTACTCTAACTTGACTTTTTCAAAAAAACATCAAAATTATCATTTTCAGATGAAACGAGTCATTTTTGAACAATTTTGGCCCTAGTTCTGACCTACATGTGGCTTCAAATTTGCACCTTTAGACGCTTTGGGTAAATTTTTAACCACTTTTATCCGTAATTCTTATCCGAATTTTTTCATAAATTTTAATTGGGCTTGAGGGCTTTGAGTAATTTTCAATTGATATTGGCCATAATCTTTTTTTTGATTTTTTCATAAATCTCCAAATTTTAATCCTAGCCTGACACTATCAAAAAAAAACTACAAATTGTAATATTTAGATGAAATAGGCCATTTTTAAACAATTTGCTCCTTATTTTAACTGGACGCTCTGTATAACTTTTTAACCAGTTTTCACCCTAATCCTAACTAAATTTGCACAGAAACTGATTTTGGTTTTACTAAATTTGGCCATAATCTTAATTTAAAATTTTCCAAAGCTTGTAGATTTGTATATCTGCTTTGGGTAATTGTTCACCGATTTTGGCCATAATCCTAGTCTGTCTTTTTGAAAAATTGTAATTTTTGGATGAAATTGATCATCTTAAAGAATTTTAGTCCTAATAAAAAAAAACACAAAAATTTAATTTTTAGAAGAAAAGGGTGACACTTTCAGTCTTAATTCTAACCTAAATTTCTCCAAATTCTCCACATTTGCACTTTGAGACGATTTGTGTAAATTTTTAACCAATTTTGACCCTATTCCTAAGCTGAATTTTCCAGAAACCTATAATTTACATTTATAGACATTTTGAATAATTTTTATCCGTTTTTGGAAATAATCTTAACTTGAATTTTTCCAAAGCATCCAAGTTTGTATATTTGCAAGTTTTGAGTATTTTTTTACCGATTCTAACATTAATCCTAGCCTGACTTTTTCAAAAACATGAAAATTGTAATTTTTTAAAATCTTTCCAAATACATCAAATTTGCACATTTAGACACTTTGTGTAAAGTTTTCGACTTTTGGCCCTAGTGCTAACCTGAATTTGCCCAGACACTTTTAATCTGCTTTTTTGAAACTTTGAGTAATTTTTAATCGATTTTGGCCATAATCTTTATTTTAATTTTTTCCAAGCTTCCAAATTTGTATTTTTAGACACTTTTAGTTATATTTCATGTATTTTGGCTTTAATCCTAGCCTAACCTTTACAAGGAAAAATAAAAATTATAATATTTAGATAAAATGGGTCATTATTAAACAATTTAGTATCAATTTTAACTATTTTAAGCATTTTTCATACTAATTCTAACTAAATTTGCCCAGAAGCTGATTTTGGTTTCACTAAGTTTGGCCATACTCTTAATTTAAATTTTTCCAAAGCTTGAAGATTTGTATATTGGCGTGCCTTGAGTAATTTTTCACAGATTTTGGCCTTAATCCTAGACTGACTTTTTCAAGAAACATAAAAATTTTAATTTTTAGATGAAATGGGTAATTTTTAAACAATATAAAGGTCCTAATTTCTAACCTAAATTTCTCTAAATGATTCAAATTTGCACTTTTAGACGATTTGTGTACATTTTTAACCACTTTTGATCCTGTTTCTAACCTGAATTTTCCAGAAACCTTTAATTTCTAGACACTTATTATCGATTTGGACCATAGTGGTTACATAGTGGAGTTTTTCCAAGGAATTCAAGCTTGTATATTTGCATGCTTTGGTTACATTTTCACCAATTTTAACCTTAATCTTATGTTGAGTTCTTCAAAAACATAAAAATTGTATTTTTTAAGTAATTGGACCTTAATCCTAGCTTGACTTTTCCAAAAAACATCAAAATTTAAATTTTATATGAAATGGGTAACTCTAAATGCTTTTAATCATACACATATCCTGAATTTATTCAAGGAGTCCAAATTTGCACTTTTAAACGATTTTTTTTACATTTTTAACCACTTTTGACCCTATTCCTAACCTTAATTTTCCAGAAACTTTTAATTTTGTTTTTTAGACATTTTGATTAATTCGGATGAGTTTGGCCTTAATCTTAGCTTGAGTTTTCCAAAGCATCCAAGTTTGTATACTTGCATGCTTTGAGTAATTTTTCAACGATTTTAACTTTAATCCGAGCCGGACTAAAAAAAAGTGGAAATTGTAATTTTTGGATGAAATGTGTCATTTTAAACAATTTTCGTCCTAATTCTAACTTAAATTTCTCCAGACTTCAAATCTGCACTTTTAGACGCTTGGTCCTTTTCGACTTTTGGTCCTAGTGCTAACCTGAATTTGCCATGACACTTTTAATCTGCATTTTTGACGCTCTGAGTTATGTTTAATCGATTTTGACCATATTCTTAATTGAAATTTCTTCAAATCTTCCAAATTCCTATTTTTTACCAAGTTTGAGTCATTTTTCGCGTATTTTTGCCTTAATCCTAGCTTGACTTTTTCAAAAAACATCAAAATTGTCAATTTTATATGAAATAGGTAATTTTTAATACCTTCAATCCTACACCTATCCTGAATTTGTTCAAAAACATCAAATTTGTTTTCTTACGAGTTGTGTGTAACATTTTTAGACACCTAGACACTAAACAAAATTAGTCCTATATCTAACCTAAATTTCACCACAAATGATAAATTTGCTTTCTTACGAGTTGTGTGTAATTTTTTGAACACTTTGGATCCTAATCCTGACCTGGATTTGCCCAAAATCTTTTAATTAAACGCCCAAAATATTTTTGACGTTTTGGGCAATTGTAACTGATTTTGGCCATAGCAAAATTTTATTTTCTCTAAACCCTTCAAATTTGTATTTTGACATGCTTTGAGATGCCTTAATCCTAGCCTGACTTTTTCAAAAAACCTCAAAATTGTTATTTTTAGGTGAAATAATTTTAGTTCTAATTCTAAGCTAGTCCTCTCCAAAGACCTAAATTTTGCATTTTTAACGCCTTGTGTAATATTTTAAACACTTTTGACGCTATTGTTATAGATGTTTGCCCAGAAATCTTTAATATGCATTTTTGCTTTGAGTATTTTTAATTGATTTTGACCATTACTGATTTGAATTTGTCCTAATCTTTCAAATTATTTTTACACCATTTGAGTAATTTTTCACGTATTTTTGGAATTTTACGGAATTTCACGAAATATTGAAAGCAGATAAGTTTTCAATTTCCAATTAGTAAATATTGCCTTTTTGCATATTTTAAACTAGAGTTTTCTGCGAAAAAGCTAAAAATTTCGTTCACTAACATATTTCGCAGAAAATAACTTTCCTTTAACTTTCATTACATAATTTGACTAATGATTCATGTATTTTAGCTTTAACCCTAGCCTCACCCTTAAAAAAATAAAAATTGAAATATCTAGATGAAATAGGTCGTTTTTAAACAATTTAGTCCCCATTTTATCTAGACGCTCTGTGTATCTTTTTAAAAATGTTTCACCCTAATCCTAACTAAATATGCCCAGAAACTGATTTTGGTTTTACTAAGTTCGGCGATAATCTTAATTTAAATTGTTCCAAAGTTGGGAGATTTGTACATTTGAGTGCCTTGAGTAATTTTTCAGCAAGTTTTGCCTTAATTCTAGCCTGACTTTTTCAAAATAACATAAAAATTGGGTTTTGGCCCTAGCTCTCAATTTATCCAGACACTTCTAATCTCCATTTTTGAGACTTTAAGTAATTTTCAATCGATTTTAGCAATAATTTTTATTTTAATTTTTTTCAAATCTCCAAATTTGGATTTTTAGACACATTTAGGCATGTTTCATGTATTTTGTCTTTAATCCTAGCCTGACCTTTTCAAAGAAAAATAAAAATTGTAATATTTAGATGAAATAAGCAATTTTTAAACAATATAGTCCCCATTTTAAGACCCTCAGTGTAACCTTTTAACCTAGAACTAAATTTGCCCAGAAACTGATTTTGGTTTTACTAAGTTTGGCCATAAATTTAATTTAAATTTTTCCAAAGCTTGGAGACTTTTATACTTGCGTGCCTTGAGTAATTTTTCACAGATTTTGATCCTATTCTGACTTTCTCAAAAAAACATAAAACTTCTCATTTTTAGATGAAATGAGTTATTTTTAAACAATTTCAGTCCTAATTCTAACCTAAATTTTTCCAAATGCTTCAAATTTGCACTTTTAGACGATTTGTGTACATTTTTAACCACTTTTGACCCTATTCCTAACCTCAATTTTCCAGAAACCTTTAATTTACCTTTTTAGGTACTTTGAGTAATTTTTCACCGATTTTAACCTTAATCCTAGCCTGACTTTTTCAAAAATAGTAATTTTTAGATGAAGTGGGTCATTTCAAGCAATTTTAGTTCTAATTCGAACTTAACATTTTCCAAAAACTTCAAAGTTGCACTTTTAGACGCTTTGTGTAAATGTTTGACCCTAATGATAATACGAATTTGCGCAGACACTTTTAATCTGCCTTTTTGACGCTTGAAGTAATTTTTAATTGATTTAGCCATAATTTTAATTTGATTTTCCCTTGAAGAAGTCTCACAGAAACCTTAAATTTACATTTTTAGACACTTTGAGTAATTTTTAATAGATTTTTGCAATAATCTTAACTCGAATTTTTCCAAAGCATCCAAGTTTGTATATCTGCATGCTTTGAGTAATTTTTCACCGATTTTAACTTTATTCCTAGTCTGACATTTCCAAAAATTGCAATTTTATGATAAAATGGGACATTTTAGACAATTTTAGTCCTGAATCTAACCTAAATTTCTTCAGACTTCAAAACTGCACTTTTAGATGATTGGTCCTATTCGACTTTTGGTCCCAGTGTTAACCTGAATTTGCCCAGATACTTTTAATCTGCATTTTTGACGCTTTAAATAATTTTTTATTCATTTTGGCCGCAATCTTAATTTGAATTTCTTCAAACCCTCCAAATTTCTATTCTTACGGAGTTTGAGTAATTTTTCACGAATTTTGGCTTTCAAGCTTAACTTTTTCGGAAAACATCAAAATTGTCAATTTTGTACGGAACGAGTCATTTTTAATGTCTTTAATCCTACACCTATTCTAAATTTGTTCAAAAAGTCCATATTTGCACTTTTAGAAGTTTTAATACATTTTTGAGCCTATTTCTAACCTGAATTTTACAGAAACCTTTAATTTGCGTTTTTAGACAGTAAAAATTGTAAAATTTATATGCAATAGGTCATTTTTAAACAATTTAGACCCTTTCTAATTAGACGCTCTGTGTAAATTTTTAACCATTTTTTACTCTAATTTTAACTAAATTTGTCCGGAAAATGATTTTGGTTTTACTATGTTTTGTCCATAATCTTAATTTAAATTTTTTCAAAGCTTGGAGATTTGTATATTTGCGTGTCTTGAGTAATTTTTCATCGATTTCTCCCTTAATCCTAGCCTGACTTTCTCAAAAAAACATCAAAATTCTCCATTTTAGATGAAATGGATTATTTTTAAACAATTTCGGTCCTAATTCTAACCTAAATTTCTCCAAGTGCTTCAAATTTGCACCTTTAGACGATTTGTGTAAACTTTTAACCAATTTTGACCCTATTCCTAACCTAAATTTTCCAGAAACTTTTAATTTACCTTTTTAGATACTTTGAGTAATTTTTAATCGATTTTGGCCAGAATCTTAACTTGAATTTTTCCAAAGCATCCAAGTTTGTACATTTCCATTCTTTGATCATTCATTGATCATTTTAAACAATTTTAGTCCTAATTCTAACCTAAATTTCTCCAAAGACCTCAAATTTGCACTTTTAGACGCTTTGTGTAAACTTTTCGACTTTTGGCTCTAGTGCTAACCTGAATTTGACCAGACACTTTTAATCTGCATTTTTGAAGCTTCGAGTTATTTTTAGTCGATTTTGGCCATAATCTTAATTGGAATTTCTTTTTTTAGGCACTTTAAGACACTTAGGCACTAAGTAAAATTAGTTCTACATCTAATCTAAATATCTCCAAAGACTTCAAATTTGCTTTCTTACGCTTTGGACGCTAATCCAGACCTGGATTTGCCCAAAAAGTTTTAATCCGCAGTTTTGACGCTTTGAGCAATTTTAAGCGATTTTGGCCATTACAAAATTTAAAATTTTCTAAACTCTTCAAATTTAAATTTTGACATGTTTTGAGTTATTTTGGCATTAATCCTAGCTTGACTTTTTCAAAAAACCTCAAAATTGTTATTATTAGATGAAATATGTTATTTTCAAACAAATGCAGTTCTAATTTTAATCTAGGCTTCTCCAAAGACCTCAAATTTGCATTTTTAAACGTCCTGTAATATTTTAAACACTTTTGACGCTGATGCTAATGATATTTGCCCAAAACTCCTTAACTTGCATTTTTAACGCTTTGAGTATTTTTAACTGATTTTGGCCATAATCTTAACTTGAATGTTCAAAAATTTATTATATTTTTATATTTATTATATTTATATTTTGGCCTTAACCCTAGCCTACATTTTTCAAGAAACATCAACATTGTTATTTTTCAGTTGCAAAGGACAATTGGACAATTTTTTTAATGCTTTTTTTTAATGTTATTTTAGCATTCACCAACGTTTCGGCAGTCCTGTTTCTGTCATCATCAGGGACAAAATAACAAAAATCTGAAATAACAAAGTGGAATGAATGTACGATTAAGTAAATTTACCTATCAAATACCATGTACATATATACAAATACCATTGTTATTTTTGGATAAAAGGGGTAGTTTTTTAAACAATTCCAGTTTTTCATCCACTTTTAATGCTAATGCTAATCTGAGATTGCCCAGAAACCTTTATCCGCATTTTTAACGCTTTAAATATTTTTAATTGACTTTGACCATTACTGATTTGAATTTTTCCTAATCTTTCAAATTGTACTTTTACACTCTGTGAGTCATTTTTCACGCATTTTGGCCTTTACTTTACCCTGACTTAAAAAAAAAAAATTAAAAGTATCATTTTCAGATGAAATGAGTCATTTTTAAACAATTTTATTCCTAGCTCTAACCTAAGTTTCTCCAATGACTTAAAATTTGCGCTACTATACCCTTTGAGAAAATGTTTAATCACTTTTATTCCTAATTCCTATCCGAATTTTTCCAGTATCTTTTAATTTGGCTTGAGGGCTTTGAGTAATTTTCAATTGATTTTGCCCATATTTTCTTTTATATTTTTGAAACTTCTAAATTTGTCTTTTTGCCCACACATGAGCCATATTTCATGTACTTTGGCTTTAATCTTAGCTTTTTTTCGAAAAAAATAAAAATTGTAATATTTAGATAAAATAGGACATTTTTAAACAATTTAGTCCCCATTTTAACTAGACGGTCTGTGTAACTTTTTAAACATTTTTCACCCTATTTTCCCTAACTATTCTTATTTACTTATCCTAATCTTCGACCTAACTAAATTTGCTCAGAAACTGATGTTTGGTTTTACTACTAAGTTTGGCCATATTCTTAATTAAAATTTTTCCGAAGCTTGAAGACTTGTATATTTGCGCGCCTTTTTAAAAAAACATAAAAATTCTAATTTTTAGATAAAATGGGTAATTGCTAATTTATATCAGTCCTAATTCTAACCAAAATTTCTCAAAATGCTTCAAATTTGCTCTCTTAGAAGATTTGTGTAGATTTTTAACCACTTTTGAACCCTATTCTTAACCTGAATTTTCCAGGAACCTTTAATGTTAATTTTTAGACGTTTTGAGAAAATGTTTAATCGATTTTGGCTATAATTGTAATTTGAATTTTTCCAAAGGATTTTAGGTTAATCGTTTGAAATTTTCCAAAGCATCCAAGCTTTACAAGCTTGGATTTCTACAAGCTTTTTTTGCTTTGAGTAATTTTTCACCGATTTGAAGGTTAATCCTAGCCTGACTTTTTCAAAAACATGAAAATTGTAATTTTTTTGATGAAATGGGCAATTTTAAACAATTTTAGTCCTAATTTTAACCTGGATTTCTCCAAGGGCTTCAAATTTGTATTTTTAGACGCTTTGTGTAAACTTTACGACTCTTAACCCAAGTGCTAATATAAATTTGCACAAATACTTGTTATCTGCATATTTTTCACATTGAGTAATAATTTTGAATTGATTTGGGCCATAACCTTAATCTGAGTTTCTCCAAACCCTCCAAATTTCTAGTTTTACAGACTTTCAGTCATTTTTCAAGTGTTTTGGAATTAGTGCTAGTTTGAATTTGTCGAAAACCATCAAAGTTGTCAATTTTATATAAAATGGGTAATTTTTAATGCGTTTAATCCTACACTGATTGTCACCGATTTTAACTTTAATCCTAGCCTGACTTTTTCATAAACCGAAAAATTGTAATTTTTGAACGAAGTGGATTATTTTAAACAATTTTAGTCCTAATTCTAACCTAAATTTCGCCAAATGCTTCAAATTTGCACTTTTAGAGGATTTGTGTAATTTTTTAACCACTTTTGACCCTATTCCTAACCTGAATTTTCCAGAAACCTTAAATTTACATTTTTAGACACTTTGAGTAATTTTTTATGGATTTTGGCCATAATTCTAATTTGAATTTTTGACCGTTTTTAACCTTAATCATTACCTGACTTTCTCAAAAACACGCATATTGTAATTTTCGTATGAAATGGGTAATTTTAAATACTTTTAGTCCTAATTCTAACCTAACGTTCTCCAAAGATTTCAAATTTGCACTTTTAGACGCTTTGTGGACAATTTTCGACCTTTGGCCCTAATGATAACCTAAATTTGACCAGACACTTTTAATCTGCATTTTTGACGCTTTAAGTAATTTTTAAATGATTTTGGCCATAATTTTAATTTGAATTTCTCCAGTCCCTCCAAGTTTCTATTTTTACAGGGTCTTAGTCATTTTTCACGTATTTTGGCCCTAATAATAGCTTGACTTTTTCGAAAAACATCTAAGTTGTGTTTTATACGATTTGTGTAAGTTTTTAACCACTTTTGACCTTATTCCTAACCTGAATTTTCTAGAACCTTAAATTTACATTTTTAGACACTCAGTAATTTTTAGTAGATTTTTGCCATAATCTTAACTTGAATCTTTCCAAAGCATCCAAGTTTGTATGTGTGATTTTTCACTGATTTTAACCTTAATCCTAGTCTGGCTTTTTCAAAAATTGCAATTTTATGATAAAATGGGATATTTTAGACAATTTTAATCCTGAATCTAACCTAAATTTTACCAGACTTCAAAATTGCACTTTTAGACGATTGGTCCTATTCGACTTTTGGTCCCAGTGCTAACCTGAATTGGCCCAGACACTTTTAATCTGCATTTTTGACGCTTTAAATAATTTTTATTCATTTTGGCCATAATCTTAATTTGAATTTCTCCAAACCCTCCAAATTTCTATTCTTACAGAGTTTGAGTAATTTTTCACGTATTTTGACTTTCAAGCTTGACTTTTTCGAAAAACATAAAAATAGTCACTTTTGTATGGAACGAGTCATTTTTAATGTCTTTACTCCTACACCTATTCTAAATTTGTTCAAAAAGTCCATATTTGCACTTTTAGAAGTTTTAATAAATTTTTGAGCTTATTTCTAACCTGAATTTTCCAGAAACCTTTAATTTGCGTTTTTAGACAGTAAAAATTCTAATATTTATATGAAAAAGGTCATTTTTAAACAATTTAGACCCATTTTAATTAGACGCTCTGTGTAACTTTTTAACCATTTTTTACCCTAATTTTAACTAAATTTGTCCGGAAAATGATTTTGGTTTTACTATGTTTTGGCCATAATCTTAATTTAAATTTTTCCAAAGCTTGGAGATTTGTATATTTGCGTGCCTTGAGTAATGTTTCATCAATTTCTCCCTTAATCCTAGCCTGGCTTTCTCAAAAAACATAAAAATTCTCCATTTTAGATGAAATGGATTATTTTTAAACAATTTCTGTCCTAATTCTAACCTAAATTTCTCCAAATGCTTCAAATTTGCACTTTTAGACGACTTGTGTAAATTTTTAACCAATTTTGACCCTATTCCTAACCTAAATTTTCCAGAAACTTTTAATTTACCTTTTTAGATACTTTGAGTAATTTTTAATCGATTTTAGCCAGAATCTTAACTTGAATGTTTCCAAAGCATCCAAGTTTGTACATTTCCATTCTTTGAGTAATTTTGCACAGAGTTTAACTTTAATCCTAGCCTGACTTCTTGAAAAATTGTAATTTTTAGATGAAATTGATCATTTTAAACAATTTTAGTCCTAATTCTAACCTAAATTTCTCACCGATTGTCACCGATTTTAACTTTAATCCTAGCCTGACTTTTTCATAAACCGGAAAATTCTAATTTTTGAACGAAGTGGATTATTTTAAACAATTTTAGTCCTAATTCTAACCTAAATTTCGCCAAATGCTTCAAATTTGCACTTTTAGAGGATTTGTGTAAATTTTTAACCACTTTTGACCCTATTCCTAACCTGAATTTTCCAGAAACCTTAAATTTACATTTTTAGACACTTTGAGTAATTTTTTATGGATTTTGGCGATAATTCTAATTTGAATTTTTGACCGTTTATAACCTTAATCATTACCTAACTTTCTCAAAAACACGAATATTGTAATTTTCGTATGAAATGGGTCATTTTAAATACTTTTAGTCCTAATTCTAACCTAACGTTCTCCAAAGATTTCAAATTTGCACTTTTAGACGCTTTGTGGACAATTTTCGACCTTTGGCCCTAATGATAACCTGAATTTCACCAGACACTTTTAATCTGCATTTTTGACGCTTTAACTAATTTTTAAATGATTTTGGCCATAATTTTAATTTGAATTTCTCCAATCCCTCCAAGTTTCTATTTTTACAGGGTCTTAGTCATTTTTCACGTATTTTGGCCCTAATAATAGCTTCACTTTTTCGAAAAACATCTAAGTTGTGTTTTATACGATTTGTGTAAGTTTTTAACCACTTTTGACCCTATTCCTAACCTGAATTTTCTAGAACCTTAAATTTACATTTTTAGACACTGAGTAATTTTTAGTAGATTTTTGCCATAATCTTAACTTGAATCTTTCCAAAGCATCCAAGTTTGTATGTGTGATTTTTCACTGATTTTAACCTTAGTCCTAGTCTGGCTTTTTCAAAAATTGCAATTTTATGATAAAATGGGATATTTTAGACAATTTTAGTCCTGAATCTAACCTAAATTTCTCCAGACTTCAAAACTGCACTTTTAGACGATTGGTCCTATTCGACTTTTGGTCCCAGTGCTAACCTGAATTGGCCCAGACACTTTTAATCTGCATTTTTGACGCTTTAAGTAATTTTTTATTCATTGTGGCCATAATCTTAACTTGAATTTCTGCAAACCCTCCAAATTTCTATTCTTACAGAGTTTGAGTAATTTTTCACGTATTTTGACTTTCAAGCTTGACTTTTTCGAAAAACATAAAAATAGTCAGTTTTGTATGGAACGAGTCATTTTTAATGGCTTTACTCCTACACCTATTCTAAATTTGTTCAAAAAGTCCAAATTTGCACTTTTAGAAGTTTTAATAAATTTTTTCTTATTTCTTATTTCTAACCTGAATTTTCCAGAAACCTTTAATTTGCGTTTTTAGACAGTAAAAACTGTAATATTTATATGCAAAAGGTCATTTTTAAACAATTTAGACCCATTTTAATTAGACGCTCTGTGTAACTTTTTAACCATTTTTTACCCTAATTTTAACTAAATTTGTCCGGAAAATGATTTTGGTTTTACTATGTTTTGGCCATAATCTTAATTTAAATTTTTCCAAAGCTTGGAGATTTGTATATTTGCGTGCCTTGAGTAATGTTTCATCGATTTCTCCCTTAATCCTAGCCTGACTTTCTCAAAAAACATAAAAATTCTCCATTTTAGATGAAATGGATTATTTTTAAACAATTTCGGTCCTAATTCTAACCTAAATTTCTCCAAATGCTTCAAATTTGCACTTTTAGACGACTTGTGTAAATTTTTAACCAATTTTGACCCTATTCCTAGCCTAAATTTTCCAGAAACTTTTAATTTACCTTTTTAGATACTTTGAGTAATTTTTAATCGATTTTGGCCAGAATCTTAACTTGAATGTTTCCAAAGCATCCAAGTTTGTACATTTCCATTCTTTGAGTAATTTTGCACAGAGTTTAACTTTAATCCTAGCCTGACTTCTTGAAAAATTGTAATTTTTAGATGAAATTGATCATTTTAAACAATTTTAGTCCTAATTCAAACCTAGATTTGCACAAATACTTGTTATCTGCATATTTTTCATATTGAGTAATAATTTTGAATTGATTTGGGCCATAACCTTAATCTGAGTTTCTCCAAACCCTCCAAATTTCTATTTTTACAGACTTTCAGTAATTTTTCAAGTGTTTTGGCCTTAGTGCTAGTTTGAATTTGTCGAAAAACATTAAAGTTGTCAATTTTATATGAAATGGGTAATTTTTAATGCGTTTAATCCTACAGCGATTGTCACCGATTTTAACTTTAATCCTAGCCTGACTTTTTCATAAACCGGAAAATTGTAATTTTTGAATGAAGTGGATTATTTTAAACAATTTTAGTCCTGATTCTAACCTAAATTTCGCCAAATGCTTCAAATTTGCACTTTTAGAGGATTTGTGTAAATTTTTAACGACATTTGACCCTATTCCTAACCTGAATTTTCCAGAAACCTTAAATTTACATTTTTAGACACTTTGGGTAATTTTTAATGGATTTTGGCCATAATTCTAGCTTGAATTTTTTACCGTTTATAACCTTAATCATCGCCTGACTTTCTGAAAAACACGAATATTGTAATTTTCGTATGAAATGGGTATTTTTAAACACTTTTAGTCCTAATTCTAACCTAACGTTCTCCAAATTTGCACTTTTAGACGCTTTGTGTACAATTTTCGACCTTTGGCCCTAATGATGACCTGAATTTGACTAGACAATTTTAATCTGCATTTTTGACGCTTTAAGTAATTTTTAATTGATTTTGGCCACAATTTTAATTTAAATTTCTCCAATCCCTCCAAATTTCTATTTTTACAGGGTCTTAGTCATTATTCACATATTTTCGCCCTAATAATAGCTTGACTTTTTCGAAAAACATCTAAGTTGTGTTTTATACGATTTGTGTAAGTTTTTAACCACTTTTGACCTTATTCCTAACCTGAATTTTCTAGAACCTTAAATTTACATTTTTAGACACTGAGTAATTTTTAGTAGATTTTTGCCATAATCTTAACTTGAATCTTTCCAAAGCATCCAAGTTTGTATGTGTGATTTTTCACTGATTTTAACCTTAATCCTAGTCTGGCTTTTTCAAAAATTGCAATTTTATGATAAAATGGGATATTTTAGACAATTTTAATCCTGAATCTAACCTAAATTTTACCAGACTTCAAAACTGCACTTTTAGACGATTGGTCCTATTCGACTTTTGGTCCCAGTGCTAACCTGAATTGGCCCAGACACTTTTAATCTGCATTTTTGACGCTTTAAATAATTTTTATTCATTTTGGCCATAATCTTAATTTGAATTTCTCCAAACCCTCCAAATTTCTATTCTTACAGAGTTTGAGTAATTTTTCACGTATTTTGACTTTCAAGCTTGACTTTTTCGAAAAACATAAAAATAGTCACTTTTGTATGGAACGAGTCATTTTTAATGTCTTTACTCCTACACCTATTCTAAATTTGTTCAAAAAGTCCATATTTGCACTTTTAGAAGTTTTAATAAATTTTTGAGCTTATTTCTAACCTGAATTTTCCAGAAACCTTTAATTTGCGTTTTTAGACAGTAAAAATTGTAATATTTATATGCAAAAGGTCATTTTTAAACAATTTAGACCCATTTTAATTAGACGCTCTGTGTAACTTTTTAACCATTTTTTACCCTAATTTTAACTAAATTTGTCCGGAAAATGATTTTGGTTTTACTATGTTTTGGCCATAATCTTAATTTAAATTTTTCCAAAGCTTGGAGATTTGTATATTTGCGTGCCTTGAGTAATGTTTCATCGATTTCTCCCTTAATCCTAGCCTGACTTTCTCAAAAAACATAAAAATTCTCCATTTTAGATGAAATGGATTATTTTTAAACAATTTCGGTCCTAATTCTAACCTAAATTTCTCCAAATGCTTCAAATTTGCACTTTTAGACGACTTGTGTAAACTTTTAACCAATTTTGACCCTATTCCTAGCCTAAATTTTCCAGAAACTTTTAATTTACCTATTTAGATACTTTGAGTAATTTTTAATCGATTTTGGCCAGAATCTTAACTTGAATGTTTCCAAAGCATCCAAGTTTGTACATTTCCATTCTTTGAGTAATTTTGCACAGAGTTTAACTTTAATCCTAGCCTGACTTCTTGAAAAATTGTAATTTTTAGATGAAATTGATCATTTTAAACAATTTTAGTCCTAATTCAAACCTAGATTTCTCCAAGGGCTTCAAATTTGCACTTTTAGACGCTTTGTGTAAACTTTACGACTCTTAACCCAAGTGCTAATATAAATTTGCACAAATACTTGTTATCTGCATATTTTTCATATTGAGTAATAATTTTGAATTGATTTGGGCCATAACCTTAATCTGAGTTTCTCCAAACCCTCCAAATTTCTATTTTTACAGACTTTCAGTAATTTTTCAAGTGTTTTGGCCTTAGTGCTAGTTTGAATTTGTCGAAAAACATTAAAGTTGTCAATTTTATATGAAATGGGTAATTTTTAATGCGTTTAAATCCTACACCGATTGTCACCGATTTTAACTTTAATCCTAGCCTGACTTTTTCATAAACCGGAAAATTGTAATTTTTGAACGACGTGGATTATTTTAAACAATTTTAGTCCTAATTCTAACCTAATTTTCGCCAAATGCTTCAAATTTGCACTTTTAGAGGATTTGTGTAAATTTTTAACCACTTTTGACCCTATTCCTAACCTGAATTTTCCAGAAACCTTAAATTTACATTTTTAGACACTTTGAGTAATTTTTTATGGATTTTGGCCATAATTCTAATTTGAATTTTTGACCGTTTATAACCTTAATCATTACCTGACTTTCTCAAAAACACGAATATTGTAATTTTCGTATGAAATGGGTCATTTTAAATACTTTTAGTCCTAATTCTAACCTAACGTTCTCCAAAGATTTCAAATTTGCACTTTTAGACGCTTTGTGGACAATTTTCGACCTTTGGCCCTAATGATAACCTGAATTTGACCAGACACTTTTAATCTGCATTTTTGACGCTTTAAGTAATTTTTAAATGATTTTGGCCATAATTTTAATTTGAATTTCTCCAGTCCCTCCAAGTTTCTATTTTTACAGGGTCTTAGTCATTTTTCACGTATTTTGGCCCTAATAATAGCTTGACTTTTTCGAAAAACATCTAAGTTGTGTTTTGTACGATTTGTGTAAGTTCTTAACCACTTTTGACCCTATTCCTAACCTGAATTTTCTAGAACCTTAAATTTACATTTTTAGACACTGAGTAATTTTTAGTAGATTTTTGCCTTAATCATAACTTGAATCTTTCCAAAGCATCCAAGTTTGTATGTGTAATTTTTCACCGATTTTAACCTTAATCCTAGTCTGGCTTTTTCAAAAATTGCAATTTTATGATAAAATGGGATATTTTAGACAATTTTAGTCCTGAATCTAACCTAAATTTCTCCAGACTTCAAAACTGCACTTTTAGACGATTGGTCCTATTCGACTTTTGGTCCCAGTGCTAACCTGAATTTTCCCAGACACTTTTAATCTGCTTTTTTGACGCTTTAAATAATTTTTATTCATTTTGGCCATAATCTTAATTTGAATTTCTCCAAACCCTCCAAATTTCTATTCTTACAGAGTTTGAGTAATTTTTCACGTATTTTGGCTTTCAAGCTTGACTTTTTCGAAAAACATCAATTTCTACTGTTTTGTATGGAACGAGTCATTTCTAATGTCTTTAATCCTACACCTATTCTAAATTTGTTCAAAAAATCCATATTTGCACTTTTAGAAATTTTAATAAATTTTTGAGCCTATTTCTAACCTGAATTTTCCAGAAACCTTTAATTTGCATTTTTAGACAGTAAACAAAATTAATCCTATATCTAACCTAAATTTCTCCATAAACTTAAAATTTGCTTTCTTACGCGTTGCGTGTAATTTTTTGACCACTTTGGACACTAATCCAGACCTGGTATTGCCCAAAAACTTTTAATCAACATTTTTGACGCTTTGTGCAATTTTAATTGATTATAGCAATATCAAAATTTGATTTTTTTTAAACCCTTAAAATTTGTATTTTGACATGCTTTGAGTTATTTTGGCCTTAATCCTAGCCTGAGTATAATATTTTAAACACTTTTGACGCTAGTGCTAATGATACATGCCGAGAAACCTTTAATTTGCATTTTTAACGCTTTGAGTATTTTTACCTGATTGTGGCCATAATCTTAACGTGAATTTTCCAAAATCTATAAAATTTATTATTTTACATGCTTTTAGTCCTTAATCCTAGCATAACTTTTGCAAGTAACATCAACTTTGTCAGTTTTTAGTTGCGAAGAAGACACGAGCATTTGGGTAATCGCTTTTTAATGCTGATTCACCAACGTATGGGCAGTCTTTTTCCGCCATCATCAGGGCTAAAAGTAATTTGAAATAGCGAAGTGGAATTAATGGACGATTAAGTAAATTTAATTAATCCTAAAATTACTTAATCCCACCTCTAACAACTTGTTAAAAAGGAGGCAAAACATGCATGATTTGCACTAACCAAACATTGATAGTCTATGAATGTAAAGACAATGGTTACACTCTGATGGTTTTCTTTGTCGCTGACCGTTCGTCCTTCCCTTGCTGCAATTTTTATGTCTTTTTAAAATTATGTGATAATAGAAGTCGATTTTTGTAGTGGTTGTCAATCGCGATCAGTACGCTACTCTGGCTATACATTACCTGTACGTCTCCCTCAATATATATACTGAAAAATTGAAGGAAATCTAGTCTAAGGTCAACAAAGGAGGTGTTGAGTTATGTGTCTTTTGCGTGTGAAATTCTCAGGGTTCACTGCTCCCCAAAGGGTGAACGTGCCCAAAGCTGCTGCTCTTTGAAATTTCACGTTGCAAATCCGATCGGTCCCGTCAGCTCGGATAAAGGACCGGATTTTTCCGGGTCTCCGGACCTGACAGATGAGTCGCGTTAAAACTGAAGTCGCATCGTGGATTTCCATAATTTATGCACTCCCAAGCGGGGTCTTATGCGAGCACATTCTCCGGGTGTCACTATTGAATGTGACAGCAAATACTTCGGTGCTATTGGACGCATTTAAATAATTAGAACCGGCCGCAGTAATTCCATTTACACCATGTATGACGCGTTATTGAATCTAAATTGCAAATTCCACTCAGAGAACGAATTATCGTTCTGAATTTGGCATTTTAAACATCGCTCTAATTGTTACGGTAATTTATGCTCGAATTTTACGCGATCCGCTTAGGCCACAAATAATGGGAAGATATTGATATAGGCGGTCGTACATTAGTTTCCATCCGCTGCGCAGTAATGTACTTTATTCGTTTGAAGAGCCCGAAGGGACAGGAAAGCTTTAGAGCATTAGTGCGACATTGCGAATTTGTGTAATTTGCACATCATTTAAGCTGCAGTTTAATTTTGAAACATTCAAGACACCATTCTAAATGTTTACCCTAAAATTGTTAAGTTTTGAAAGATTAGAACAATAACGCACTTAAATAAACACACAACATCGTCTAAGATTTAATCACTTCCACCAGAGTTCCTGAGAAAATTGGATTTAACCCGCCGCTAAATTCTCAGTTATTATTTACTTAAAGTGCATCTGAAAGCTTATGTTTTCAATGCTCTGGGCTTTGTTATAGAAAATCTTTTGGTTACAATCTAAAGTGTTTTCCTGGATTTGAAGCCGTGGTCCAACGGTACAGCTGCGGCAGACATTGTCAAAGGCGATGAGGCAATGGGCGAAGTGATCTCCCATGCTTCCCGACGTTGACAGATTCGAAGATAGTGAGCTCTGCAACTCCTCTTGTATTCCGCAATCCTCATGTTGACACTGCGTTTTGTGCTGCCAGTGTATACCGAGCCACAGCTGCATAGAACTCGGTAAATTTCGGGTGCCGACAGAGGATCTCTGCGGTCTTCGGCCGATCTCAAGCTCTGTTGTAATGTTCGAGTGGGTTTGAAGACAGTTTTAACACGGTGCTTTTTCAGTAGCCTGCGGATCCTATCACCACAGACCTGATTACCTGATCACCACAGTTACTCTGTAAATGTATGGTAGTAACGGACAGGATCAGAAGGCTACTGGAAAAGCACAATGTTAAAACATTGGCACCACAAAACGAAGTGTCAAGACGAGGATTATCGAACACAAGAGGAGTTGCAGCCTGGGACAAACACAAAAGGCAGAAGTAGCAGAGCACGCTTTCTCCGAATGTCACGACATTCTTTTCAACGAGGTGGATATCTTATATCAATCGAAGCGTTTCTATTCGAGACTAACGAGAGAGACCTTTGAGATCTTTGAACACGACAACCATTTCAACAGGAATGAGGAAATTACATTTCCAAATGCAGACTGGAAGCGAGTTCTACGACATACTTCAAGTGCGCCAAATAACCGCGCCACCAATATCCCCACCACAGTCCCTCCACTGCAGCGCGACGCCGACGGCGCCGGCGGGGAATAAATACCACGGAGCTCACCACAGACGAATCAGTCAACGGCGGGAAGAACGAGAGATCACTTCGCCCATTGCCTCATCGCCTTTGATAATGTCTGCCGCAGCTGTAGGCGGAACGTCAGGAAGAAATTTTATTGGACCACGGCTTCAAAGCCCCGAAAATGTTGTATTTTGACAGGCCGTGAAAGCCTTCATACTCTTTTGGTTAGTTCAGGTTAGTTCTTTTTTAGGCCAAACCTTTATAAAAGAAACTTGAAAAATCTGTTTTGTCCCAAAACTGTCTCAATGGAAATCAATTTACATTATAATTAATTACTCGTAGGTAAAATAAAATTTTAAGTTAAAAAAAAAACGTTCCACACATAAAAACACTATTAAAAGCCTAATCTAAGGCGGTAAAAGAATCGAAGGGCAAAACAAAATGTCAAAAAAAAATGATAAAAGATTACAATAAAAAAATATGAAGAATAAAAGAGCGGTAAGAAAGAAAAAATTTAAACCACAAAAGCCCGAGCTAAGTAGCCTGGCAAAGTCAGTAATTTATAGAACATATAAGTCCAATAAAGGTAGGTAGAAACACTTTTAACAAATATGCTATTTTATAAGCCAAAATAACCTAAAAATTTTAAAACTTTGCTAAAAAAAGAGTTCCTTTTCGGACTAAAATTTTCTCAATAAAAATCGATTTTGTGCTCGTTGGAGATTTTCTATATCAGAACAAAACTGTATAGAAACTTGAAAATTAATTACTATTTATTAAAAAAAAATGTTTTAGAGTACCACAAAAATCTTAATAATGCTTTAGTCAGATAAAGTGTACCTAGTATTTAAGGCATCCATAAAATCAGAAAGTGACAAGAAAAGGAGTAGAGCCCCAAATTTTTCAAGCAAATGAAAAGAACTGCTTTTGAGTGCAAAAATGAACATACTAAAAAATTGGGGCCATAACAAAATTGCCAAAAGATAAGAATAGAAAGATATGAAAAATAAAAGAACAGTAAGAGAACTACAAAAGACCCAAGTTAAGGAAGCTGGAAACTCAGTAAATTTTATAGAAAATAAATCCAAAAAAAGGAAGGTAGACGCACAGTTAAAAAATGTTTCCAATATTGAGCCGAAATAATCTAAAGTTTTCCTCTTCGAATCCAAATTTTCTTAATAAAAATATATTTTTAATTCGTTGTAGATATTCGTGTATTAAAACTTAAAAATTCAGTTATTATTTATTTTTTAAAATTAGTTTTAGACCAAAATTGTATTATAATAATTACAATTATTGTTTATTTTTTGGAAAAGTGCAATTATGTATTAAAAATACCTCAAAAGAATGAAAACCCAATTTACACAATCCGACCCAAGTCCAATTTAAAGAAACAAAAATGAAAAAACAAAACAATCTAGAAAACGTAAAACAGAATAAAAATGGAAAATTATGAGCAATAAAAAAAAACAATAAAAAAAATTAGGTTTTAAATGAAAGCCGACAAAAAGCACTAAAAGAAAAAAAAAGGAAAATAATAAGAAACCCAAATATAAAATAAATCTAATCTTAAGTCAATTTTGTCCAAAGTTTTTCAAAACTTTACAGAAAAAGTTCCTTTTCGGAACAAAATTCTTTCAAATAAAATTGACTTTTGGGTCGTGTTGGAGAAGTTCTATTTGGAGCCAAAGCCGAATAAAAACTTAAAAATCTGGAATCATTAATCGTTAGAGAATACCGTTTTGAATTAGAAAAATAGCGAAAAAGCCAAACATGAAGAAAGAGAAAAGTGAACAGGAAAGAGATTACGGAAAGATTACAGAATATGGCAAACAATCCTAAACAATAGTTAATTTTGTTAGTCATTTAGCAGAAGATAAAATACCTAAAGTGCCAGAATTTCTTGTTAAAGAACTGCCACAGGAAATGCAAGAGACAAAATTGTATTAGAAAAATAAGAACCTAAAACAAAGTTGTCAATAACACAGTGATAAAGAAATAGAAATGAGGTAAAGTAAAAAAAAAACTAAAATTGTTTCTATATAAGAGAATTAAAAAGCCCCAAACAACGCTTCCAATTGAGGACGTCCTCAGGACATTAGAGTAAGCTCCCGAAGGAGTCCGAGCAATTACAAGTTATTATCGTGTTCTTGCAGAAACGAAAGTAATTAAAAAGCGAATTCTAAATGAGAAAAAAGACGCCAAAACAGAAATATATAGTGTATACAAGTTGAGGCAGTAAAAGAAGCTGGAAAACCGGAATATTAAGTTCAAGAACTACCCGATAAGGGTCAAGAAATAAGATATTTAGAACATGAAATACCTAGCAAGCAGCTTGTGAAGAGGTGAGTAAATTTACTCACATGAATAAAAAAGAGTGGCAAGGGGAGAAAGTTGTGAAGAATTGTGATGAAATCTCCACACTCTACTGTGGAGATTCCATCTAATACTATTGAAGGGCTAACAGAAGTCTAGGATGTCGCAGTTCTAGAGGAAGGTATTCCAAAGAAAAAAGTTCAATCAACTAAAAACCATAAATAAATGACAAAAAATAAAAACAGTAAATTATAAGAGTAGGTGGTCAACAATTTGTCGATCAACTCATTTGCACGCTAGTTTCGAGGTCTACCCCTCATCAGTACAGCTCTGGCTGGTCGACAAATTAGAGACCGTGAATTCGCGGTTTTAAGCCAAAAATCTACAGAAGAGCGGTGAGATGTTGTATAGAGCAGGAACAGGCGACATCCATCTGCCATGCAGGATTAGATCTAATGGTCTGATAGATGTCGCCTGCTCCTGCACTGTATCATCTCACCGCTCTTCCATAGATTTGTGGCTTTAAGTCGCGAACTCACGGTTTCCAATTTGTCGACCAGCCAAAGCTGTGCTGATTAGAGGTAGACCCACAAATTATTATGCAGATGGGTTGATAGACAAATTGGTGACCACTTACTCTTTACACTTCGTTCTGGTTCCGATAATCTGCGAGGTATGGAGCAATATGGGCTGCTTCTCGAACCGAGAGACATCTGCCATGCAGTATTAGATCTAATACGCTGGTGGATGTCGCCTGCTCCTACTCTGTACAACATCTCACCGCTCTCCCAGAAAATTATAAACAAGAAAGAAAACAACAAAAAATAAAAAGTTTACATGAAAACCGACAAGAAGCACCGAAAGGAAAAACCTGGAATAAGCAGAAATAATTAGAGTAAAACGTATGTCTACAAACAGTAAATAGTTCAAACCACAAATTTTAAATATTTTCAGTTTTAAACCAAGAGCACGTAAAAATTTGCAGAAAAGACCGTTTTCCGGATAAAAGTTCTCTTAATAAAAATTGACTCTAGAACTCTAGAAAAGAACTTAAAAATCAGGAATAATTAATCATTAAAAGAACACAGTTTTGAATTGAAAAAAAATGCGATGAGAAGGCATTTAGCGGAGAAAGAAATATCCAAATCGGCGAAATTTCTTGTCAAAGAACTGCCACAGCATATAGAAGAGACAACATCGTAACACAAAAATGAGTAATTAAAAAGAAAGTTGTGAAAAACTAGTAATAAACATCAACACATGATGGTTACAGATGAAGAGGTTCTCAAAACATTAGAATACGCTTCTAAGAAAGTCCTTGAGCAAACTCAAGTTATTATCGACAAAGGCATTCCTACAAAAGTAACTAAAAAACGAATTCTAAACAAGAACAAGCTAAAGTTATTATAGTAGAGGAGGCTGAAAAAGAGCCAATCACTGCAGTTATTCTTGAAGAAAAACGTAAATAATTGCACAATCAAATTCAAGAATTACCTGAGCAGTTGTTGAGCATGAAGTATTTAAAAAGCAGGCAGGAAATAGAGAGTAATTATTGAAAAAGAATAAGGATGAGAAAGGGAAGGAAACTGAAATTGTGACTGTAGAGAAGAGTGCAAAAACCTCAAACCAAATCGCTCTGGAATTGAGCCCATCTTATATTATTGAAGATCTACCAGAAAGAAGTAGAGAAAAGCACGGTTCCAGAGAAAGAAATTCTAAAGAAAAAAAACACTAGTGCCCTCAAAAAACAGGAAGATAGAAAAGGAGAAAAAACTGACACTATTGCCTTTGAAGAGGAGAGTATCTTATTAGAAAGTACTGTCACTGTAAAAGAAACTAAAAACTAACACAAAGAAATTATGAATATTTTTCAAAATCTCCAGAATAGTCTTTTATGTTCAATTTGTGAACATAACACTAAAGTAGGCAAAAAGTCACAGAAATCAGATCTGGCAACGCTGCACACCAGGTTGTCTATCAGACTATACTACAGAGACTAAACGTCCTGGAAACCCTGAGTAAATCGAAAAAGGCTCTGTAAGCTGTAGCCCCATTCTATATAAACCATCAGTTCTCCAATTCCTCCTGTTGAACAATTTCTTCTCTTCTAGGCTGCAGAAAATTTTGCAACATTAAAACTAACACCATTGTCTTTAAATTCATAGTCTACCAATGATTGGTTAGTACATATGCCCATTACTAGATGGCGAGTATGCCCATGTGTGCTGACCAATCACTGCTGATGACGTAAGACTTCCAGCGTATTTCTCCTTTTTTTTTCAGTGGTGGGAGGGCAAGGGGGTACGTTGAAGATAAAGATGAAGTAATAACATAATCTCCAGTGAAAAGAGAGATAATCATTGAAACGACGTGTGGTGAAAAACGAAGTTATATATGGGGTTGTTGTGATGTGAATAGGCTTTCCTTATCAGGGAGTTCCAAGAGCTCCAATAAGAGCGAAACCGGTGTATGGTTCCTCTGCCTGATAGAGAAATGAATTTGATACTCTGCAGAACGTCGTTCCCAGACAGTGTAGGTACGAATCTCGGCCATCTGGCTGTGGGAAACGACAACTTCGGCAGAAAACTGCCTTGTTTTCACTTCACATATATCTCGCATGCCCTAGTGGAAGCACCTGCCGTCGTCCGATGGCGCCACTTGCATATATGCACAGTGCCTTGAGCAATAGAGGAAACCAAGCTATACTCGAACCCGTATTTCTATCAGGGTTGATGTATACCATACTGATGAGCTCCAATAAGAACGAAACCGGTCTATGGTTGCTCTGCCAGACAGAGAAATGAGTTTGATACTCTGCTGAATGTGGTCCCCAGACAGTATAGATACGAATATCGGCCATCTATCTGTCGGAAGCGACAATTTCGGCAGAAAACTGTCTTGGTTTCACTTCACATAAATAAATAATTACAGAAAATTAGTAAAAACAGAACATTATAAACAATAAAAAAAATAACAAAAAAATGGAAAGTTTACATGAAAACAAATAAGAAGCACCGAAAGGATAAACCTGGAATAAGCAGAAATAATTAGATTAAAACATATGTCTACAAACAGTAAGTTGAAACCACAAATTTTAAATATAAAAAGATTTTTCCGGTTAAAAGTTCTTTTAATAAAAATTGACTGAATGGAAATCAGGGACAATAATTAATCATTAAAAGAACTCAGTTTTGAATTGAGAAAAGTACAATGAGAGGAAAGAAAAGAAAGAAAAGTTGGTATTTGGTTGGTTATTTAGCGAAAAAACATATCCAACAACCCGAAATTTCTTGTCAAAGAACTGCCACAATAAACTAGTAATAAAAAATAATAAAAAGTCTGTAACCGTTGTAATTATTAAACTAGTAATAACGGTTAAAGATGAAGAGGTTCTCAAGACATTATGCTTCTGAGTAAGTCCTTGAGCAAATAGAAGTTACTATCGGCAAAGGTGTCTCTACAAAAGTAGTTAAAAAACGAATTCTAAACAAGAAAAAGATAGAACAAGTTCTAGTTATTATAGTAGAGGAGTCTGGCAAAAAGCCAATCACTGCAGTTATTCCTGAAGAAAAACGTGATTAATTGAACAATCTCATTCAAGAACTACCTGAGCAATTTCTGGATACGAAGTAATTAAGAAGAAGGCAGGAAATGGAGAGTAATTCTTAAACGGAAGAAGGATGACAAAGAGAAGGAAACCGAAATTGTGACTGTAGAGAAAACTGGAAAAAAGCTCTAACCCAATCGCTGTGAAAATCTTATATTATTGAATAACTACCAGAAGAAGTAGAGATCAGCACAGTTCTAGAGAAAGAAATTCTAAAGAAAAAAAAACATGAACGCTATCAAAAAAAGGGAGGATAGAAAAGAGAAGAATATGTTTTCAGAAAGTACTATCACTGTAAAAGAAACTGAAAAGGAACCCTAAGAACTTATAAATTTTTCCAAAATCTCCAGAATTGTTTTTTTGTTCAATATGTAAAGGTACCACTAAAGCAGGCAAAAAGTACCCAAATCAGACCTGACAACGCTGCACACCAGGTTACCTCTCAGACTATACCACAGAGACTAAACGTCCTGGAAACATTGAATAAATAAAAGAAGGCTCTGTAAGCTGTAGCCCCATTCTGAACCATAAGTTTTCCAATTCCTCCTGTTCAAAAATTTCTTCTATTCAGAAAATTTTGCACATTAAAACTTAACATGCAGAATTCACCGTCACTGTCACCCTTACTCTTGCCAAATTGTGTGTCATACCTGGACGTCTTCTCCATTAAAAGCGAAATAAGCCTCAGCCTTGACCACCCCCAACAGCAAATCGTAGCGACTCAGCTTCGCAATAACCGACTTCCTTAGCAGCACGCTGTTCAGAATGTTGATGGCGTTTTGCGGTTCCCCTTTCGACGTTTTTCCGGGGGCCCCACCGACGCTGTCGTAGTCGGTGTAGTGCGGGGCCTCCCCACCTAGAAACAGAGCAAACCGTTATTTCAAGACTCCATTGTAATGCAAATAGTAGCTCCGCGAGATGAGCGCTCGCAGCTGGAAGTTACGAAAAGTTAAATAGCTTCGGTTATCGGTAAACTCCCTGCATTGGGGCCATCATTGTTTATTGATTTACTTCAAACAACAAGGCGCTGCTGAACGCCACATAATTCTCTTTGCAAACGTAAATTGCTTGCTAATATCTTCGGAAAGTGTGTAGTAAATTCTCTGCGGATGGCGGAGTGTGGGAGATCAGAAAATCGAATCGCGATTGCCCATTGTGTTGGTCAATGGATGTTAAATCGGGAATAGTTTACGAGTTTGTTATAGGGAGCTATAGAGCTTAGAGCCAGAGTGAAGATGTTCTTGTTATACTGTTTTTTTGTTATGCTGACTAAAGTCACGTACGCATTTTTGCATGTCTCTCCCTCGTAATTTTTTATCATATTAAAACCATTTGGAGGCACTCTTGGCCTTGCTGGTATTGGCGAAAAAATGTTACCTGGTGGTTCTCCAGTGTCAATCACCACCCCATCGACGCTTGGTCCGAAGGCGAAAGAAAACTCGGGGGCCACCACCGGAGTGGACATGAGCGTCTCCAAAGGTTTCTCTCTTAGGCACTTGAGGAGATGAGAGTGAGGTAGTTCCGGAGAACAATTGGCGTGAATTGCCACCAAGGCCGCGTACCGTGATGGTTGATGCACTAGCGCCCATGGACTTAAGGCTGACCCCGACATCAAGATGGCTCTATGGAAGAGAACGCCTGAAAAATACCACAGCTCTAATTAATCAAAACTCACCTGCAATAATAAATTATGTTTAACTTTTTTATGGAATTTAAATTAGACCAAACATTAGAGAAAGTGGAGATCTTTCAGGCCAATCCGGTTGAAGTAACGAGATCGAGATTGAATGCGTCGAAATTGTTTTCGTGCGGCGGTGCTCTTAACTTTCCTATATAAATCTCTGAAGTAAGTTTAAATGGATTTGTGTAATGGACAGAGCGAGTCTGAGAGTTGATTTTGTATCTATGAAATGTCTGAAGTAGGCACTTTTATTCCCGCTGACTCAAGCGTTATGTGGGCGGAGTTTGTTTGCAGAGGATAACGTGGCAAGCCACGATTTTAGAAAATTATATTGACTTCCAATAAATTAATTAAAAGTCGTTTAGAAAAGGCGGCTTCAAAACTTCTGGAAACGTTTCCAGACAAAGTAAAGAAGAAAATCACCTAGGGTTGCAGGAGAAGCTAAATTTGATTTTGTTGTTCTAAAAAAGAAAGTTAGAGCGGTGGAACCGCACTGAAGAGAATAAAGTTCTTGGAAATTTTCCGGTTAGTTTCTGACCTAATTAAGGCCAAATTAGTGCGATTGCATAATTTGAAGAATTTCGCCTTTAGCTCTCTCAAATGGACCGAAGAGACCCTCTGCGGGAACAATACGAAAGAGCCGATAACAGGACCGTCTTTAATTATAATGACAAACATCCCGACCCAAATTTCACGATTATTAATGACATCCGTCAATTAAGCCGTTGTCCGTCCTGAAATGGGTAAATTTCCGGTTATCTCCCCTGTTACCATTACATTATGTTGCAGGAAATTGAAAGCTGTTTAGTAAAAGTTTTGCCAAATTACCATGGCTCCTAATTGGTTATTTTTACCTTGAAATTTGAATTAGTTTCCTACAAACCACTCTACGAAAATACGAAAAATTTCTATAAGTTTACAATGGAGAAGTGTAGTTTCGCTGCTTGCAAACCGGTTTTTTCATAAAAAAATAGTTAAAATACCAAAAGAGGGTAATTCTAGTGCAGTGACTAAATAAAATTAGAACTTGCAGGCTTTTGCAATTTTCTGAGCCCATTCAGATGCCCACGTTAACTTTCCTGCAAATATTTGTTAGAAACTCTTTTTGAAAATTTTTATATTAACCCCATAGCTCTGGTAGAGCACAATGTTTACTTGATGCTGGAAAACCATTCGGTTGGGTATCAAGGCTCAAGCGAAACAAAAGCCAGTGAGAGTGAAACAAAAAGTAAAACAATTTGATAGAGAAGGAATGAGTTAAAATTTTGTGGATTCGGGATACCGGGAATAATACCAGTTTACCACTCCTTCACTGCATTCTATGTGGGAACAGCATCAGAAAACATTCAGTTAGAAGAAGCCTAAGGAGAGATACATTCTCTACAAGATATATGACTTTTATAATGAAAACTGGATCTTTTCTGCTCGTCTGATTAGTACCAAAATAATATATTTTGGTCATTTTTTTTTAAAAATCTTCTAGTTTGAGCTTAAGATCGGCCAAAACCGAAGAGATTCCCTATTGGCACATACAAAACGCAGTGTCAACACGAGGATGATGGAACACAAGAGGAGTTGCAATATGGGACAAACATAAAAGTCAACAGTAGCAGAGCACGCTCTCTCAGCAGATCACGACATCCTTCTCAACGAGGTGGATATCTTATATCAATCGCAGCGTTTCTATCAATGACTAACTAGAAAGCTCATTGAGATCTTTAAACACGACAATAGTTTCAACAGGAAGGTGGAAGTTACGTTTCTAAATGCAGACCGGAAGCAAGTTCTACTACATACTTCAAGTGCGCCAAAACCCCGCGCCACCTACACCCCCACCCCCACCCCAATACCTCCTGCAGCGCGACGGCGGGGCAATAAATATCGCGGAGCTCACCACAGTCGAATCAGTCAACGTCGGGTAGCACAGGAGATCACTTCGCCCATTGCCGCCTGCCGCAGCTGTAGACGAAACGTCAGAAAGAAATTACATTGGACCAGGGCTTCAAAGTCCGGAAAACACTTTAGAATGATATCCAAATTAGTGTGATAATGTATCAACAAATCGGTTTCCCATTAGTCCCATTTGTCGATCAGCCATAGCTGTATTGACGAGGGCTAGACCACGAAACCACCATACAGATGGATTCATGGGCAAATTGTATAGGTATAAGCTCTAACCTGGCATTAATCACACTCCATATTTTAGCTTGACACTAAATCGTTTTGAGGTAAGTCATTGACACCCTCACATTTCTTTCTTTTCTTGCCTTTCTTACTCTTTTATCCCTTCTTAACCTAACACCATATGCATCGTAGGTTTCACTTTTAACGCTCTTTTTCTTCGAGTTACCGACTTCACTTGTTTAGGTTAATTATCCTTCAATATTTTTATGTTCAGTATTTTATTTTGTTTACTTATGGTAATATTATTTTTGTTTTTTTCATGTTCAGTAGTTTATAATTTACCTACTTGTTACTCCACCGTTTCTTCCTGGTCGATAGAAGTGAAAATAGCGGGTGTAGGAGAGAAATAACTACTTCACATTTGTGAAAGAGCAAACGTTTCGACTTTTATTGAGGTCTTCCTCAGGGCTAAAATAGATTTACATACATATAGCAAATACACATTTTTTTTTTCGTGAAACTGGAAGCACGATTTCTAATTGTGATTATGTAGTGTTAATTTAGTCATGTTCTTTTGTCTGATTTTTATAAATCAATTTTGGTCATGTTCTTATGTTTGATTTTTTTTTATAACTAAATTATCTATGTTAATAGGCACTTGTAACTGTGTATTTGCTATATGAATGTAATTCTGTTTTAGCCCTGAGGAATACCTCAATAAAGGTCGAAACGTTGGCTCTTTCACAAATGTGAAGTAGTTATTTCTGTCCTACACTCGCTATTTTCATTTAAGTTAAGTATTCCGTATGTTGTAGTACAAAACTCTGATGAAGGCACCAATTTGTGCCGAAACGTCAATAAACAACGAAGTTTGAAGCACCTGCTGTACCTTATTTAATAAAAAAAAGGACCACATCCCAAGAAAACAACCAGCCACTGCAAATTTTATTTGTATTCGAAAGTTGATGGTACAGTGTCTTTTTCTTTTGTTGTTGACGATCTCTTAATCTCTCCTCCTTTTGTCAATTTTTGGGCACTGATGCTGGTCCGTATGCCGAAACTTTTCGGCACTTGGACCGTTAGAAAGGTTAGAGAGAGTCCGGTTTTTTAGTCCGTTTTTATCTCCTACTTGATAAAAAACAGAAAAGTTATTTTTTTGAGTTTCCTCCATACTACTGCTTTCCTAACACCATAATTTTTTCAGTTCTTTATGATTTTTTTACAAGACTGAGCGAATTTTTCACTTTTTGAGTTTTATGCGAGAAAATCATCAGGGAACGCTCATTCTGTAGTGGAGGTAAAGTGGAGAACCATTCTTTCCAAGAGTAAATAATTTTGCTTAAGGAAGGATGGTCTCTTATGTTATCAGTTCTTTATTCATCTAATTGGCAAAAAACAGACAACTCGGTTTCAGAGTTTTTTGAAAAACTCTATACTTTAGTTCTAATGCTATTGAGTTTTTATTAACTTGTGCACGATATTGAGTGGATTCTTGTCTTTTAGAAATTTTATGTGAAAATTGATCAGAAAAAGCTCAAAAAGGCAAAGTAGAGAAACATCTCTCCTAGAGTAAAGAAGTTTTATGACGAATAATGATCTTTTCTGCTCCTCTGTTACAAAAATGTTGGATTTTTAATTAATCTTCTACTTGGTATAGAACAGAAAGCTCTATGGAGGTTGATAAGATAAGAATAATTATTTACATGTAGAAAGCTGAATAAAGAAGTATACAGCCGTATGAAAGCTTGAGACTCGACGCAAAGCAGAGGGCCTTTATTTAACAAGGACTAAGGCAAAAGGTAAATGACGACAGAGGAACGAGGGCTACGAAGTTATAGAAACACTTATGCTTAATACAACATGCAACTGAACTCACGATAGAAGTTGTGCTGACTGGAGTCACGTACGCATTTTCGCTTGGCTCTTTTAGATATTAAGGAACGTAGATGGTAGAAGACTTTTTGGTTGCATTGATGTTTGTTAATTCCCAGGACGAAAAGGGTTAAAGGGAGAGCAACAACGAGCTACAGGAATGGTTACAAGGACTGACTAGGATTTATTCTACATTGATTCTAGATTCTGCATCATTTCCTTGCGTACATTCGTCTCGAAGATTATCTTGATCCTTATGGCTAGTAAGATGACCATATTGTCAAAAACTACAAAAGCTCCAATAAGAGAAACTTCGAACATTGGAAGCAAACCACCTCAGAACAGAAATCCCGGCAATAATGGCAACTATATCGAGCCTTTGCTGCATATTGTCGTGACGTGATGTCCAATATAGGTAAATATGGCAATACCGGAATTAGAGATGTGAAAGCGCTCCAAATTGAGGAAAGGGCAGTGAACTCATTGGTTGATATTGATATTGACATTGACAACATTGACGTTAACACAAATGAAGTTTGAATTAAGGTCAATGTTGTATAGGCTATGTTTTTCACTAAACTAGAGCACTCTAACATGCAGGAGTCAACAATAGAAGCGTCAACTGCAGCAACAGATCTTATATGGCAACGCATATACATAACAGTTTTTTGTGAAAATATAACTTCACCCATGGACATACATGTAGACAGAGTGCTTTACACACAGCACACTCAGGGAACGTAAATTATTGACATCAAGTATCTAAGTGTCATTATGCCTAGGAAGCTTAGTGAAATATCTATGTTTTATACAAAATTTTATACATGTAGCACCTGTCTAAAGAGAGCCAGAACCTTCGTCACTTACTTACTTTATTATTTTTTTAAGCAATTTTATGCCTTTATTTGATGGTTTTACAAGATATTACATTGCCTAATTGCCTTTGAATCCTCCGTACAGCAATCACGCCATATTGTTCCAATAAACGCAAGGTGATATTAACACGTACCGGGTAATAAACAACCGCAAAACCAAATACCCCACGTAATATCAAAGGGCACGTATTAGCAAGCAAATTACACGTACGGGGATAGGAATATTGGCCGGATTCCTAGTCGTGAATACCGATAACCTTGACAATAATGCCTATTTCATGTTTGCCACCGCGTTTTATCAATGGCAGAGGCTGAAAAGCCATTAGCCCCGGATTCATTGCGTCCCATTTGTTTAAGGAATATCTGTCGACGTCTCAAGATTAAGCAAGAGTAAAGCTAGATAAAGGGGATATTGTGCTCCCAGCATTGTGCGAGGGCTTTACGGTAATTGCCTACCAAACTGGCCAGATTAGCCTATTTGCATTTGGCATTCGTGGAGAATTGATAGAAAAAAATAATATTCGATAGTTGGATTGAACACAGGTGGTTGTGCTGTGTAAATGAAATTCATATCAAATGTATTAGCGGACTAAATATAATAGTTATTAATGCCGGGACATAATAGTTATTTATGTAGCCAGGGCATTAAGTAGATGTCTATGCCCTGAGGGCGATAAGTTTGAGAAAGCCGAGGGCCCCTGGCCCGTGAGATTCTAGTCGCCCGAAGGCATAAACATATACTAATACCCGTGGTGCATACAAAACATTATTTATGTCTTAGCTCTTCATGTTAGTGAGTTCCAACAATAAATTACTATTTACCAAATTCTGAAATATGTCTATTTTATGCGGCTCTAGAACGCACATTATGCCCTCTCGGGCAGATATATTTTAAAACTTCCCTAATAATAGTTAAACTCTCGAACGTAAACTCATCTGTGTCATAAAAGTTTGTATGCAACACAGCCACAGGCATTAACATATGTTTATGCCTTCGGACGACTTATAAACTCTGGGGCCAGAAGCCCTCTTATTTCCTAAGATCGTCGTATTCAGGGCATAAGCATCACTAAAGTCCTTGATACATAAATATCTATAATGTACAACAGGTTCATTATTAAGTTTTTATTGCTTTGTCATCAAATACATAAATGAGCTTTATGCACGCGTGGGCATAAATTGGAATTATTTTAGTATTTTTTCATAATAGTGTAACCATACTAGCGGGACATACAAGTTTATAGGCATTACGACCAATAACATATGCTTATGCCTTCGGGCGACCTAGAAACCTTCGGGCCAGAAGCCCTCAGCTTTCCTAAGCTAACTATTATATTTTACCGGTTCATAGTTGTGTTTTTATTGTATTGTTACCAAATATATAAATGGAAAATTTACGCCCGTGGGCATTAATTAGAAAAATGTTAGGATTTTTTAAATAATAATGTCTAGTCAAAAGACTTTAACATGAACTGGTGGGACATAAAAATCTGAATTTATAAGGGGCATTAACATACGTTCATGCCTTCGGGCGACATAGAAACCCTTGGGCCGGAGGCCCTCGGCTTTCTTAAGCTTTTGGCCTTCAGGGCACAAACATCTACTTGATACGCTTAAAATAACTATTATGTTTTACCGGTTCATTATTGTGTTTCTGTTGCTTAGTTACCAAAAGTGTAAATGTACACTTTATGCCCGCGCTGGCATAAATTAAATACATTTTAAGATTTTTTAAATTTAACGTGGACTGGTGGGACATAAACGTTTGTATGCCTCACGGGCATAAGCATATACTTATCTGCTAAGAAACCCTCGCGTAAGAGGCCCTCTTCTTTCGTAAGCTCGTCGCCTTCAAGGAATAAACATCTACTACATCTTAATGCCCTTGATATATAAATAACTATTATCATTGTCATGTCATTTTTTAGAATTTTTTTAATAATAACTTATTATTGAAAGACACTAACATAAACTGTGGGATATAAAGGTCTGAATGCACCACGAGCATTAACATATGTTCATGCCTTCAGGCTACTTAAATACCCTCGAGCCAGACGCTTTCGGCTTTCAAAAGCTCGTCGCCTTTAAGGCATAAGCATTTACTTAATGCGCTTCATAGAAAAATAACTATTATGTCCTACCGGTTCATTATTTTGTTTTTATTGATTCGTTACCAAATATATTAACGAAAACTTCATGCCTACGCGGGCATAAATTAAATAAGCGAATATGTTGGCAGAACTAAATATAAAACTTTTTATATATCCTACCAGTTTATTATTGTGTTTTTATTGCTTAGTTACACAAAATATATGCATGAACTTTATGCCCGCGTGGGCATAAAGTAGGTACATTTAATGATGTTTTTGTGACTGGTGAGACATAAAAATTTGTATGCACCACGGCCATTAATGCACCACGGCGCTAATGTTTATGCCTTCGGGAGTCTTAGAAACCCTCGGGTCAAAAGCCTTCGGTTTTTCTAATCTCAGGGCATAAACATCTACTTGATGTCCTTGATACATAATTTGATGTATTGATTATGTCCTACTACTTCATTTTTTTATTTTATTGCTTAGTCACAAAATACATAAAGATGAACTTTATGCCCGCGCGGGCATAAATTGGGTAAGTTTCCGGATTCTTTTTATGATAATTTATTGTGAACCACACTAACATGAACTGGTGGGAGATAAAATTTTGTGGGCACCACAGGCATTAAGATATGCTTATGCCTTTAGGCGACTTGAAAATCCCCGGGCCAGAGGTTCGCCACTTTCCTAATTTATTAGAAATTAACGGGCGGGCAATAAAAAATTAACATATGTTAATGCCCGCGCGGGCATTATTTAGATAAATTTTAGGAATTGTTCAACAACATCAAACAAATATTTATGTATTCGATAGACTTTGAAACCTCTGGGCCCTCTTAAGCTAATCGCCCTCAGGGCATAAACGTCAAGTTGATAAACTTAATACATAAATAACTATTGCGTCTTATCGGTTCATTATTGTATTCTTCTTTCTTTGTTTCCAAATACATACATGTTAACTTTATGCCTGCGTGGGCATAAATTAAATAAATGTTAGGATTTTGTAATAATAATTTACTGTCGAAACACACTAACGTAACACAAACTGGTAAAACACAAATGTTTATAAGCCCCACAGGTATTAGCAAAGGTTTATATCTTTGGGCAGCTTAAAAAAAGACTTCCTAAGCTCGTTATCCTCGGAGCATAAACATCATATCAGTTCATTATTGTGTTTATATTGCTCAGGTATCAAATACATAAACGTAAACTCTATGCCCATTCAAGAATAATTTAGGTTTTTAGTTCAGGTTCGATTTTGGTTCAGGTATGTGGTTGATTTGAAATTAACAAATACATAAACGATGGGAAATAAAAATTTGTATGCACAGCGTGCATTTTCATATGTTTATGCCTTCGGGCGATTTAGGAATTAGGAATCTGGATTTAGGACGTCTGAAATCATTTTTAATCAATTTCGGCCTTAATCCTATCCTGTCTTTCACGAAAAATGCCAAAAGTTGTATTTTAAGCCAATTCGAACATCATATTTTAAGTCTAATTTATCACCAACCATAAATTAGAAGAATTGAGTGACAGTGTTGCCTTATTTTGCTCTAAAATTGAGTCTCTCCACACACATCAAAATTTGCATTTTTAGAGGGGGTGGGTCATTTTCAACCAATTTTATCCCTAATCCTAACATTACCTTTTTACAGTAATTTTACTCGCATTTTAGATGGTTTAGATCATTTTTTAACTCATTTCTGCCATAACTATGATCTGAATTTCTCCAAACACTCCAAATAAGTAACGGGTGGTCATTAGAAAACGTCATCTAGAAGATAATGAACTTTTGTCAGAAAAGTTATTGTTCTTTCATCCTTTCTATTGACATTTCACAGCCAATAGATGACGTTTTTAAATGAACAGACCCTATTCTCTTATGTTTTTATTCTTTTCAACAATTTTGATTCAAATTCTAGTCAGATGTTCTCGACAAACACAAAATTTACGTTTTGTAAGAATTTTGAGTACATTTTCACTTATTATGCACGAAATATGTGATCTGTACCATTTCTTTGAATCAGTTTTTCCCGATTTTGTTTTAAAACTAAATTTCTCCAAAAGCGTCAAAATTTACATACTTAGACAAGGGTGGGTAATTTTTAATCCGAATCCTCCCATGAATTTCCCCAAAAGATACACATTTGGATTTTTAGATGATTCGTGGCGTATTTTGACTATAATTCTGACCTAAATTTTCAGATCATCTGTCTTTCAGATTGACTCATTCTCAAATTATTGACCGAAATTTATCCATATAAATATAGATAAATAATTGCTTAACAACTTTGGTTCAGGTTAATTTAATGGAAAAAACAATAATCGTGAATCATAACTCGCTATGTTATAATTATTTCTTTGTTAACAATAATCGTGAATCCTAACTCGCCATGTTATATTTATTTCTTTGTTATATTTTTAATTTTCAAATTACATTACTTACCTTAAATTTTATTAACCAGCATTATATCAATATTCTCTCAATTATTATTTTTTGTATAGTTAAATAATAACATTCTTTTTTTTTCATTTAAGCAAGTATCCAGCAAAGTTGTATTCCCTAAGGAACCCAAAGTAAGCAGAGACTACAAATCACTGATCAACAAAATTCTAGTCAGACATTCTCGAAAAACAATAAATTTGCATTTTGTAAGAAATTTTGAGTAGGTACATTTTCCCTTATTTTGGAAGAAATATGTGATTTGTACCATTTCTTTGAATCATTTTTCACCTCAAAATAATTTGTTGTGAAAACAGGCGTATACGAACTGGTGGGACAAAAAATTTGTATACACCGCGGGCATTAGCATATGTTTATGCCCTCAGACGACTTACGAATATTCAGGCCAGAAGCGCTTGGCTTTCCTAAGATGACGTTCTAAGGGCATAAACATCTAATTAATGTCCTTGGTATTATACATTATTGTGTTAGTTACCAAATTCAAAATTCTAAACTTTATGCCCGCCCGAGCATAATTTAGATTTTAGTAGTATGTAGTTGATTTGAAATTAACAAATAATTTGTATAATAAAAACTTTGTATGCACCATGTGTATTTGCATATGTTTATGCCTACGGGCGAATTAGGAACCCCCGGACCAGGTGCCCTCGGCTTTCTTAGGCTTATCGCCTTCAGGGCCACATCTACTTAATGGCCTCGACGCCTAAATAACAATTATGTCCTACCAGTTAATTATTGAGTTTTTATTGCTTAGGTACCAAATGCAAAAACAGACGTATATGAACTGGTGGGATAAAAAAATTTTTATACACCACGGCCATTAGGATACGTTTATGCCCTCAGGTGGCTTATGAACCCTCAGGCCCGAAGCTCTTGGCTTTCCTAAGATCGACTCTCTAAGGGCATAAACATCTACTTAATGCCCTTGATATTATATATTACTGTGTTAGTTACCAAATACAAAAGCCGTTAGTCAAGTTTATGACCGCGCGAGCATATAAATTTTTTTTTGTAATAATTTATTGTTGAAACGCACTAACATTAACTGTTATAACCTCAAAAGTTTGTTTATATCGGGGGTCTAAGCATATGCTTCTGCCCCAAATTTGTCGCCCTCGAGGCATAAATATCTACTTAATGCTTATGATGCCAAAATAACCATTATGTCATACCAGTTCCTTATTGTAATTTTATTGCTTACCCTTTTTTTTTGGTACCAAATGCATAAACCTAAACTTAATTCAATTTAAAGTTTTGTTCAAAATAATTTATTGAGGAAACAGAGGAAAAAGATGTGTATACACCAAGGGCGTTAGCATATATTTATGCCCTCAGGCGGCTTACGATCCCTCAGGCCAGAATCTCTTGCCTTTCCTAAGATCGACTCTCTAAGAGCATAAACATCTAAATAATGCCCTTGATATTATACATTAATGTGTTAGTTACCAATTACAAAATCATAAACTTTATGCCCGAGCGAGCATAATTTAGATTTTACTAGTATGTGGTTGATTTGAAATTACCAAATACATAAATGGTTGGAAATAAAAGTTTGAATACACCACGTGCATTTGCGTATGTTTATGCCTTCGGGCGACTTAGGAGCCGCCGGGCCAGGTGCCCTCGGCTTTCTTAAGCTCGTAGCCTTCAGGGCATAAAAATTTACTTAATGGCCTTGATACCAAAATAACAATTATGTTCCGCCAGTTCCTTATTGTGATTTTATTGTTTAGGTACCCAATGCATAAACGTGAAGTTAGATCAATTCAAAGTTTTGCTCCAAATTATTTATTGTGAAAACAGTCGTATATGAACTGATGGGACAAACAAATTTGTATACCCAACGGGCATTAGCATATGTTTATGCCCTCAGGTGACTTACGAATACTCAGGCCAGAAGCTCTTGGCTTTCCTAAAATGACGCTCTAAGGGCATAAACATCTACTTAATGTCCTTGGTATTATACATTATTGTGTTAGTTACCAAATTCAAAATTCTAAACTTTATGCCCGCCCGCCCTTAATTTAGATTTTAGTAGTATGTAGTTGATTTGAAATTAACAAATAATTTGTATAATAAAAACTTTGTATGCACCATGTGTATTTGCATATGTTTATGCCTACGGGCGAATTAGGAACCCCCGGACCAGGTGCCCTCGGCTTTCTTAGGCTTATCGCCTTCAGGGCCACATCTACTTAATGGCCTCGACGCCTAAATAACAATTATGTCCTACCAGTTAATTATTGAGTTTTTATTGCTTAGGTACCAAATGCAAAAACAGACGTATATGAACTGGTGGGATAAAAAAAATTTTTATACACCACGGCCATTAGGATACGTTTATGCCCTCAGGTGGCTTATGAACCCTCAGGCCCGAAGCTCTTGGCTTTCCTAAGATCGACTCTCTAAGGGCATAAACATCTACTTAATGCCCTTGATATTATATATTACTGTGTTAGTTACCAAATACAAAAGCCGTTAGTCAAGTTTATGACCGCGCGAGCATATAAATTTTTTTTTGTAATAATTTATTGTTGAAACGCACTAACATTAACTGTTATAACCTCAAAAGTTTGTTTATATCGGGGGTCTAAGCATATGCTTCTGCCCCAAATTTGTCGCCCTCGAGGCATAAATATCTACTTAATGCTTATGATGCCAAAATAACCATTATGTCATACCAGTTCCTTATTGTAATTTTATTGCTTACCCTTTTTTTTTGGTACCAAATGCATAAACCTAAACTTAATTCAATTTAAAGTTTTGTTCAAAATAATTTATTGAGGAAACAGAGGAAAAAGATGTGTATACACCAAGGGCGTTAGCATATATTTATGCCCTCAGGCGGCTTACGATCCCTCAGGCCAGAATCTCTTGCCTTTCCTAAGATCGACTCTCTAAGAGCATAAACATCTAAATAATGCCCTTGATATTATACATTAATGTGTTAGTTACCAATTACAAAATCATAAACTTTATGCCCGAGCGAGCATAATTTAGATTTTACTAGTATGTGGTTGATTTGAAATTACCAAATACATAAATGGTTGGAAATAAAAGTTTGAATACACCACGTGCATTTGCGTATGTTTATGCCTTCGGGCGACTTAGGAGCCGCCGGGCCAGGTGCCCTCGGCTTTCTTAAGCTCGTAGCCTTCAGGGCATAAAAATTTACTTAATGGCCTTGATACCAAAATAACAATTATGTTCCGCCAGTTCCTTATTGTGATTTTATTGTTTAGGTACCCAATGCATAAACGTGAAGTTAGATCAATTCAAAGTTTTGCTCCAAATTATTTATTGTGAAAACAGACGTATATGAACTGATGGGACAAACAAATTTGTATACCCAACGGGCATTAGCATATGTTTATGCCCTCAGGTGACTTACGAATACTCAGGCCAGAAGCTCTTGGCTTTCCTAAAATGACGCTCTAAGGGCATAAACATCTACTTAATGTCCTTGGTATTATACATTATTGTGTTAGTTACCAAATTCAAAATTCTAAACTTTATGCCCGCCCGCCCTTAATTTAGATTTTAGTAGTATGTAGTTGATTTGAAATTAACAAATAATTTGTATAATAAAAACTTTGTATGCACCATGTGTATTTGCATATGTTTATGCCTACGGGCGAATTAGGAACCCCCGGACCAGGTGCCCTCGGCTTTCTTAGGCTTATCGCCTTCAGGGCCACATCTACTTAATGGCCTCGACGCCTAAATAACAATTATGTCCTACCAGTTAATTATTGAGTTTTTATTGCTTAGGTACCAAATGCAAAAACAGACGTATATGAACTGGTGGGACAAAAAAAATTTTATACACCACGGCCATTAGGATACGTTTATGCCCTCAGGTGGCTTATGAACCCTCAGGCCCGAAGCTCTTGGCTTTCCTAAGATCGACTCTCTAAGGGCATAAACATCTACTTAATGCCCTTGATATTATACATTCCTGTGTTAGTTACCAAATACAAAAGCGTGAAATCTATTAACGCGCGAGCATACAATTTTTTTTTGTAATAATTTATTGTTGAAGCGCACTAACATTAACTGTTATACCCTCAAAAGTTTGTTTATATCGGGGGTCTAAGCATATGCTTCTGCCCCAAATTTGTCGCCCTCGAGGCATAAATATCTACTTAATGCTCTTGATACCAAAATAACCATTATGTCATACCAGTTCCTTATTGTAATTTTATTGCTTAGGTACCAAATGCATAAACGTAAACTTAGATCAATTTAAAGTTTTGTTCAAAATAATTTATTGAGGAAACAGAGGAAAAAGATGTGTATACACCAAGGGCGTTAGCATATATTTATGCCCTCAGGCGGCTTACGATCCCTCAGGCCAGAATCTCTTGCCTTTCCTAAGATCGACTATCTAAGAGCATAAACATCTAAATAATGCCCTTGATATTATACATTAATGTGTTAGTTACCAATTACAAAATCATAAACTTTATGCCCGAGCGAGCATAATTTAGATTTTACTAGTATGTGGTTGATTTGAAATTACCAAATACATAAATGGTTGGAAATAAAAGTCTGAATGCACCACGTGCATTTGAGTATGTTTATGCCTTCGGGCGACTTAGGAGCCGCCGGGCCAGGTGCCCTCGGCTTTCTTAAGCTCGTAGCCTTCAGGGCATAAAAATCTACTTAATGGCCTTGATACCAAAATAACAATTATGTTCCGCCAGTTCCTTATTGTGATTTTATTGTTTAGGTACCAAATGCATAAACGTGAAGTTAGATCAATTCAAAGTTTTGCTCCAAATTATTTATTGTGAAAACAGACGTATATGAACTGATGGGACAAACAAATTTGTATACCCAACGGGCATTACGAATACTCAGGCCAGAAGCGCTTGGCCTTCTTAAGATCGACTCTCTAAGGGCATAAACATCTACTTAATGCCCTTGATATTATACATTAATGTTTTAGTTACCAAACACAAAGCAAAAACTTGCCCGCGGGAGCATAAAAAAGTTTTTTTGTAATAATTTATTGTTGCGTTTGTATATACCGCGGGTATTAGCATATGCTTATGCCCTAAGTCTGTCGCCCTCAAGGCATAAACATCGACTTTATGCCCTTGATACATAAATAACTGGGTGATAAATAAGTGAACATAATAGTATTATTTTTTGAGCAAAACCTTACGAACACCATAAATGTAAATTCTTACCTTCGGGGACTGCACTTGACGTCAGCAGAAAGTTGACACAGGCGGCCCCAGTGCCATGACCCAAAAGCGTCACATTGGTGGAGTCCCCCCCGAAAAAAGCTATATTCTCCTGGATCCAATGCAGAGCGGCGATTTGATCCATGAGCCCGTAGTTGGCCGGGTTCTTGGAGTAGGGGTCGGTGTTGGCGTTCAGAAACCCTGCAAAGAAAATTCCATTTGCTATATTGTATCGTGACCACGGCCTTGCGAAACTTTTGTGCACCTAATTGAAAAGGACATTTATCGAGGAGGCTGGTAACATAAAAGACACATGTAAAGGGTCAGGAAAGTTTGCCAAATTAAATTTCGAAACTTTTTCGATTCACTGTTCGAGCAAAAGTTCTCGATATTGAGGGAGCGGTCTTAGAAAGAACTATTCGGCGAGCTGGTAAGTTTAAATCTACTTTTGCGGGTTTCGGGCATTAAGGCCACAAACTTTGGATAAATAAAGAGGAATTGCTCGGGTAGTTTGTTAAGAAATATCTCTATTGCCTCCCCTTGGGTGTTTGAAAACTCCCAACCTTAATCACTTTGAATTGAAGGAGGGTCATCAATCAATTATAGTAGTATTAGCATACAGTCAAGATGGTGTCCTGTTTCCTCATGGTAACCTTAATATCCTCAAATCCGGTGCTGCTGAAACAATATGCAAATAACTTATTAGTGTAACTAGTGGCCATGTAAATGCTAATCGCACCGTCTAACACGGCCCCAGCCAGGCAAATAAACAAGAACCAAGAGCGTTCTAACTGATAACAATCAAAATCGATCCGAGACCGCTAATCTTTTATCTCGCCCGAGTAATTTATGGTTCAATTACCCTATTTGCAGGAAGATGGCGTTCGGCTTAGCGCTAATTAATTTCGGGAATGTCTTGTTCGGAAGCTTCGAACCAATTTACCCTCATCCGCCTATTGTAACAAATCAGGGCGTAAATACTATTAATATGGGAATTAGGGGGCCCCGACCGCGCGTATTATCTTAACTCGGTGTTTAAGTGGCGACCAGAAAAGCCGGCCGGTCAAAGGGTCATGCGGGATTGCATTTGAGGACAGATTTTGCACCGGATTTAATTACTTTCGGGTTATCGTTGTGGTCTATTAACTAACCGGGGCCCCGGCTGAAGTTCTCAAATTTGAAACTCTGAGCAAACTTCAATAACGAGATTTGCTTGTCTTTGGCTTTGAACAGTGAGTTGACGATGCACTGACGGGGAGAAACTAGAACTAGAAGGTCATATTACGTTATACGAAATTGGCCAGAAGCCTCTATCTAAAAATTGAAAACAGGAGACGGGTAAACAGACATCAAGATTCCACCTTGAAGTTACCACATTTTCAGGCGAGTTACTACAATTTTTTTTTTAAATACGGGCCGTATTTTTTTTGTATATTTTAAAAACGCTTGTGGTGAATCTATCGGTTTTTTGTGCCTTGTGATGTCATACCAAAGAAAGTACTGCAAGTTCAATAATTTAGCAGGACTACTCTTTGGTGGTCGTATTTTAGATACTTTTAGAATATGCTTTCGAGGTATTTAGAAAATTTCTTAAGAAATATGTTTGTTACGACCACAGGGAATTGAAATCGCCTCATTCCGATTAAAAACACAAAACAAAAATTGCATTATTTTTTCGAAATTGACCAAATTGTGAGGGGTATTCTCTGTTTATAAGAGAGTGAAGGCTCACGGCCGGTTAAAATATAATCTAAAGTGTTTTCCGAGCTTTGCAGCCGGGGTTATATGGAATTTTATCCTATCGTTTCGTCTACAGCTGCGGCAAACATTAACAAAGGCGATGAGGCAATGGGAGAAAAGATCGACGTTGACTAATTCGACTGTGGTGAGCTCCGTGGTATTTATTCCTCCCCCGTTGTGCTGCAGTGGATGGACTGGGGTAGGGGTAGTAGAGGTGCGGGATTTCGGCGCACTTGAAGTCGTAGAACTCGATTCCAGTCTTCATTTGGAAACATAATTTCCTCCTTGCTGTTGAAATTGGGTCGTGTTTAAAGATCTCAATTTCCTCTCTAGTTAGTCTCGGATAGAAACGCGGCGATTGACATAAAATCTCGTTGAAATGGACGTTGTGACCTTCGGAGAGAGCGTGCTCTGCGACTGCCTCCATCCTTTTCTATCCCCATAGAGAATTGATAGAGTTGAGGTGCAAGTTTTGAAGTTCGCCCTCGTCATGGCTCCAAATAACACAGATGTTTTCCACGTATCAGAACCAGCACTTTGGCCTATTAATTGCCGTTGCCAATGCCTTGGCCTCGAAAATTTCCTTAAAATAGTTGGCTATTACTGGACTAAAGGGGCTGATCATAGCTAAACCATCAGTTTGTTCGTAGTAATCTTCTCACTATCAGTTTGTTCGTAGAAATATCTGTCGCAGCTGTAGACGAAACGTCAGGAAGAAATTCCATTGGACCACGGCTTCAAAGCCCGGAAAACACTTTAGAATATATTCCCTCTTTGTTCGAAATTTCAAATTTTGACCGAGTGTAACCGTAAAATGTGTGGACCTATTGGTAGAAGTCCAACGGTTTTTGGTGTATTTTTATGTTCTCTTTGCCACATCTCTGAGACATTCCATAAGAGACTAGACTGTAAAAACTAGTAGAAACTTAAATTATTCAAATAGTATGCATTAAAAAACCGTATCAATCGCCATTTTGTTTCTGAACAGGAAATAAAACGCTGGGAACTCGGAAGACCGTTATGGAGGAGGAAGTGTGACGGCAAGTAGTTGCAAGTCGGGGCCAGCCGGTCTGAATCGGCCTCGGGACGACCTATCGGCAGGAGAAGATATTTAATACTTTGTTAAGCTGTTTTGAGTGTTTAGTGAAAAAAAGTCTACCTAAGTGACATCTCTGAGACATTGAGAAGAAACTAGCCTGTGGGATCGAGTACATTGTTCAGAAAAATGGGTCGAAAAATAGTATTAATCGCCTTTGAAAGAGGAAATCAAGCACGGGGAAACAAATATTTGGAAATGCCATAAAAAGTGTAAGAGCAATGCAGCAAAAAAAAACAGAACAAATCCATTGTGGAGGAGCATACTACGACAAGTAGTTCCGAGCCGAGGCCGGCCGGTCTCATTCGGCCTTGAGACCACTTGTCGATTTTTTATTTATTACCTGTCTACGCAGGTTTAGTGTTCGACTTTTAGGTAGTTTTAAGTAACCTAGAATGCTTTGGAAGCATTCAGAAAAAAAGTCTACCTGGGTGACTAATTTCACTCTTATTATGTTTACTACGAGTATTTGGCGTTCCAATAAACTAAGTAGTAGGTGGATTAGCGGGATGGCGACACATAACGACAATTCAGCTTTTATCAATTGCCAACGTTTCGACCATATATTGTGGTCTTAATCAAGGCTTTTGATATGCCGAAGTCCTGTACATCCTATTAAAAAACGCATCCATTGTCCATGTTATGGGCCAGAGGTTCTCACGATAGACAACAAAACAGCAATCAAGTCAATCATTGCTGTTTTGTTGTCTATCGTGAGAACCTGTGGCCCATGACGTGGACAATGGACACGTTGTTTAATAGGAGCTACTTGCTTATTATGTTTGTTACGGTTCTCAACTTTCAGTTTTTACCCCCTGTCAAAAGTGAAATGTGCAGGATCAGGTGACATCTACCGGCGTTTTCTCTCTTCATGTGTTGAGGGGTGAGAGGAAGTTTTGATGTTCGCCCTCGCCATGGCTCCAAATAACAAACGTGTCGTCCACGTATCGGGACAAGCAGCTTGGCCTATTAATTGCCCTTGCCAACACCTTGACCTCAAAAATTTTCATAAAATAGTTGACTATTACTGGACTGAGGGTACACTCGGGGATAATAGCTACACCATCTGTTTGTTCGTAGACATATTTGTCGCAGCTGTAGACGAAACGTCAGGAAGAAATTCCATTGGACCACTTTAAAACACTTTAAAATGTATTCCCTCTTTGTTCGAAATTTCAAATTTTGACCGTCTGTTACCGTAAAATGAGTGGACCTATTGGAAGAAGTCCAACGGTTTTTGGTATTTTTTTTTATGTTCTCTTTGCCACATCTTTGAGACATTCCATAAGACCCTAGACTGTAAAAACAAGTATAAGTGTAATTTATTCAGAAATAATATGAATTAAAAAACCGTATCAATTGCCTTTTCGTTTTTGAAAGAGGAAATAAAACGCTGAGAACTCGGAAAACCGTTGTCAAGGAGGAAGTCTGACGGCAAGTGGTTGCAAGCTGGGGCCGGCCGGCCTGAAACGCCCTTGGGACGACCTATCGGCTAGGGAAGATACTTAATACCTTGCTTACGCTGTTTTGGGTGTTTAGTTAAAACAAGTCTACCTATGAGACATCTCTGAGACATTGAGGAGAAACTAGCCTGTGGGATCTAGTACATTATTTAGAAAACATGAGTCGAAAAATAGTATTAATCGCCTTTTCGTTTTTGAAAGAGGAAATCAAGCGCGAGGAAGCAATTATTTGGAATTCCATAAAAAGTGTAAGAGCAATGCAGCAAGAAAATCAAACAAATTCATTGTGGAGGAGCATATTACGGCAAGTGGTTCCGAGCCGGGGCCGGCCGGCTTCATTCGACCTTGGGACGAGTTTTTATTTATTACCTGTTTACGCTTTAGCTTTAGGGGTCGATATTTAGGTACTTTTATGTACCTAAAATGCTTTGGAAGCATTCAGAGAAAAGTCTACCTGTGCGACTAATGTCACTCTTATTATGTTTGTTACGGTTCTCAATTCTCAGTTTTCACCCCCTGTCAAAAGTGAAATGTGCCGGATCAAGCGACATCTACCGGCGTTTTCTCTCGTCATTTACAGTTTATCAGACGCGGCTATATTGCTTGCTCCTGCACAATGTCTTACCGCTTTTGTAATTCGTTTTTTGGATTAAAAAGCCAACAACTCGGTTTCCTGTTAGTTGTACCGATGAAGGCTAGACCTCGAGACTAGTATACAGATGGATTAATTGGCAAATTGGTGTAATCATCCCACTCAATGCTCTTTATGTTAGTTTATAAGCTCTAAGCTGGCATCGATCACACTCCATATTTTATTGGTATTCGGGAGGTAATGGTACAGTTTTCTCTTCTCTTGTTTTTGGCGATCCCTTTCTCTCTCCTCCTTTCGTTAATTTTTTGGGTACTGAGCTGGTCCATGTGCTGAAACTTGTTTGGCACGCGGGCCGTTATAAAGGTCTAGATTTAGTACAATGGTTTTTTTGTTTTTTTTGGACATTGCTTTTACCTCCCACAAAAGAAGGCACCGTAGGCTCAATAATTTGAGAAATAGATCTCTTCGGTGGTCAATTTTTAGAAACTTTTAGAATGTGCTTTGGTGACACTTAGAAAAGAGTCTACTTATGGAACTCTTATTATATTTTTTACATTCATGAGGGTTAGAAGTCGTCTCATTCCTCTCAAAAACAGTAAACAAAATTATCATACTATTTTCGAAATTGGCGGGGGGATCTCAATTTCCAAATTTGACTGCTTGTAACTTGAGATCGGGCGGAATGATTCGAGTGACTTCAACGGTTTTTTTTGTTTTTTTTTCTAATGCCCTCTTTCATATTCAATCAAAAAAAATCCCGTATGTTTAAGAATATGGGAGATAGACCCTTCAGTGTTCAACTTTTAGCTACATTAGAACCATACATGTTTTGCGTCCTTTATATCAGGTCAATAGAAGTGAAAATAGCGGGTGTAGGACAGAAATAACTACTGCACATTTGTGAAAGAGCCAACGTTTCGACCTTTATTGAGGTTGAAAGTCACTAAAAGACTAAATTTCGACAAAGCTGTAGCTGAGCTATCAGTAATGTGTGTGTCGTCCTTTATGGTGCTTGTTTGCTCGTTTTTTTCGTGTGACTGGATATGTTTTAATTTCAGTTGAATGTTGTTCCTAGTTGACAAATTTCGCAAAGTTGAAAAAGCCCTGAGGAAGACCTCAATAAAGGTAGAAACGGTGGCTCTTTCTCAAATGTGAAGTAGTTATTTCCGTCCTACACCCGCTATTTTCACTTCTATCGTGCATTAGAATGTGTTTTGGAAGCACCAAGAAAAAAGTCTACTTATGGGACTAATTTAACTTTTATTATAATTGTTACGTTCATAAGGAATAAAATTCGCGTCATTCCGATTACGAAAAATTTTTTTATAATGTTTTCTAAATTGACCAAAGGGTATGCGCTCTTTTTCTTTTTTTTTCTCAATTTACAAGTATGACCACCTGTAACTTTAGAATGAGTCGACATATTGGTGGGAATCCAATAATTTTTTGATCTGTTGATTGTCTGTTTGATTTTGCCTACAAATAAAGTCCCGTAGGTTTTAGAGTTTCGGTGGTCGATTTTTAGTTACTTTTAGAATGTGCTTTGAAACAATTTAGAAAAAAGGCTACTTATGGGAATAATTTCACTTAATTTACAGAGTAGGTGATAGGATTCACCTCATTACGATCACAACCAGCAAAAACAAATTTTCATAATTTTTTCAAAATATTGTATCTATTGTATTGTAGAGTATTTTTATCTTACAAATACCCTTCTTTCATCAGTCCATATTACCTTACAAATATTCATGTCACGCCTTTTTAAACATAATAGCCATCTACAAAACATGCACATCCAAATCAAGTATTTTAAAAATTTTCTAGCTAATTTTGTGGACTTTTTTGGATTTTCCTTAGAGATACATCATGAATATTAATATTTTTTAAACTTACAAACCCTAATAGTTATTTAAATAAAAATGTTAGTAAAAAGTATTGTGTCATGTTTATCCAGTTACGTTTCGATTTCCCTAGTTGTTTCCTGATTTCCCCCAGCCCTTATAACAACAACCAGCCCTTATAACAACAACGTTAGGTTGCTTTCTCAGTATAGAAAAAGAATCATATCAAGTTTCTCCCTAGTTTCGGGAAACACTTTACACTCGGAAGTCGTCTCTCCGGTGATAAGTTATAATATTGTTTCAAGGTATTTCTGATATTACGAAAACACCTTAAATAAACAACTAACTTTTCCATTTTTTTGGCGTTACTCAATTCAATTATTAAGCAGTTATTCTGAAGGAAAAAAACCAAAAGACGGAAATACGTAAGAAACGGCTACTTTATTTAACAAACTGACAGCAGGTTAACGAAAAAGATGGTATATGCCGTCTCAAATTATTATGGACTGGGGTGTGCCATGGAAAGCAAATGTTTTGCCCCTGTATAAATTTCTGACAATGACATTGAGTGAATTTGGCAAGTAAATGAGGTTACAAATTTGACAAATGTCTAGTTCATTCATGAAATGTTGCCAGATTAATGTTATGAAAAGAAGTATTAAAATATACAAAAGTCTCAAAGTAAAAGGCTTGTTATAAGCACAGATGTTATAAGTCTAATCATAAAACTAGGTAGTTGAATAAAGGAAACAATTATAAATAGCTGGTGTAAATACATTTTTTTATTTAAGTAATTGGTGAACAACAAAAAATAGACAGGTATACGCTAGAACATCATCATAATTTGGTGCTTAACATAAAACCAACAGAAAAAAAATATATACAACAACAAACAAACAGAATTGGCTTTTGAACAAATTCAGCCTTTCTAAATTGTTTTCCGATCTTTGATGTGGTGGTCCAATGAATTTTTCTTATGCTTTTCAGAACTTGGTTTCCAGTCTGAATTGTGGACCGCATTTTCCTCTTTTCTGTCAAAGATGTTTTTGTGCCTATCAACGGCTTTTCTGGTTACTCTCGGATAATAACTCTGCGACTGATGATTGAAGAAATCCATCTTGTTAAAGTGATGAAAGGCATATCTTGACCTTCAGAGAAAGCATACTCTGGTGCTGCTGACTTTTGTGTTTATCCCAGCCTGCAACACCTTTTTTGTTCCGTAATTCTCTGCGTTTGCTAATACTGAATTTTGTGGTGTCAATACCAATTTGTACAATGAGTCACAAACTATATCTGCATGCAATCTTATTATCACATTTGTGCAGGAATGTCAAACAATTCTCTTGCTAAATTTAGAGTCGCTTGTGACCCCAAACAGGTAATTTTAAAATCAGAAGAAGCGACAAGAAATATTTCTTAGTTCTCACCTTAGTTTAAAAGCAACATTTTCTGATGCTTTTAATTTGTTTCATCATATATATTGCGTTTTATTTATATTGCATTCTGCTTTGTTTATATATCCCAAACGGTGCATAGGTAGTCCAACATTGTTGCAATAGATACTTAATGTTTGGCAGTGTGGATTCGCTACAGGGGGAAATCTGGGAAATTGAGGTATGTTAGCTTGTTGTACAGTAGCCTAAATTGAGTAATTAAAAATAGCAGAGAAATGTTGCCTTCGCCACTTTGTCCACAAATTTTTGCTCCTACTTAATCGACGGCTAAGACCACCTCTCATATGTGCAACATCTTATCTTTAATAGTTACTGTATCATGGTTATTAGCTTCTAAACTTACTCCATTATCATTGTCAAAATAATCATACAAACAAATGGCAAGGGTTTATTGTAAGAATCTCTACAAAAAGAACACTACTCTTGACAAGTTGTGGACATTTTTTTGTAGGTACAGTAACGATCTAGTTTTGGCGGACTAGAGAAGAATAGCCGAGTGGAACACCTTTTGATATCATATTAGTAGGCTGATTCAAAATTGGCTAGTAGTGATTCCTCGTTAGAATCCAATAGTGAAATAGACATGTATGAAATAATTATCAGTAAGAACATTAACATAAACGCTCAATTTACGGTAAACGATACACCATCGGTGACACAGAGTGTAGAGAAAATATGCTACCTGGGCTGCAATACCAGTGATACATGGGATCATAGTTATGAAATAAGAACTCGAATTGAAAAATCCAGAAGCGCTTTTAACCGCCTTAAGAAAGTTCTTTGTAACCTGTCTCTTAATATCAATATACATATAATAATACTCAGATGCTACGTCTTTAGTGTTCTCCCCTATGGAGTAGAAAGCTGGAGTCTTACTGAGGCTGCCACCAAACGCTTAGAAGCATTCAAAATGTGGTGCACCGACGCATGCTACGGGTCTCATGCACATACTATACAACTAACATCACGATTTTCGAGACGCTCATTAAAGACAAGGAAATTATTAGTACCTTAAAGAACAGAAAACTGGCCTACTTTGGCCACATTAAAATGATAAGTGCGGACTTCTACAATTAATCCTGCAAGGCAAGATTGAGGGCAAGTGAGGCCCTGGACGCAGGCGTATATCCTGGTTGGTCAACCTTAAAAAATGGACTGATCGAACATCAACCGACTTATTCCGAACTGCAGTGAATAGGATAAGATGGGCCAAAGTGGTCGCCAACATCATAAGAAGATAGGCACCTTTAGAAGAGAAGAAGAATGAAATAATAAATATTTTTTCACATAATATTCATAACTAATATATAATCTGAAGATGTACTTAACTTTATTACGATACATCAAGCCGATGTTACCCCAATCGTTCAATTGCCGCGAATTGTTGTGAATTCACACTCTCGATCATTCATTAGGAATAGAAAGATAGTAATATGTATACCTTATTACTTCTATGTTCTTAAGAAAGAGGTGCTTCTGCATATTTCTTTAATTGTCTATTAAGTTAGCACCAAAATATGATGATGTTCGGATGTTCGAGCTTATATCGATAGTCCTTTATTTACCAAAATTAAACAGTGTCATAAACTAATTATCAATTATAATATCCTGGGTTTTTTTACCACCCCTACCCATTTCATGATTTTGCTTCTTTCTACTACACATACTGCCTACTTTATGGCAGACTCAGTATTTTGAATGAGTGGTACTTCATTTTTTATTAATTTGGCAACGTTTTACAAATAATTTAGACATTTGTCAAATGTGTAACCTCATTTACTTGCCAAATTCACTCAATGTCATTGTCAAAAATTTATACAGGGCCAAAACATTTGTTTTCCATGGCACACCCCAGTCCATAATAATTTGAGACGGCATATAGCTATAAACTATTCGTTTATTATTGACATCAAGTAGAAGTTAGAAGTCTGACTTTGACATTTTTATTGTAGCTTCTCGACACGTGCTGAAAGCGCTAAATTTATAGAAAAAGCTGCTGCAATTTTCATTTTTAAAATGGACACCTAATTAATTCAGAGGGTAATTTCTGAAAGGTTAATACCTCCTGGGATTTTGGAATCCAAATATCGTTAATATTTGCTCATAATGGTTTGTTTATTTTTCAAAAATTTTAATAGAAAATATGTCCTCTAAGGAACTTATTAAGAAATAAAATAAATTTCTGAGCAAAATTATGAAAGTAACTGCTGGAAAGAGTTTAAAGAAGGCAAAATATTCAACTAGATATCTTTTCTAGTTATTCTGCCATTAATAAAAGAAGCCTAAATTTAGAGATATTTAAAACTACAATTTTTCTCTCAGAAAATCTCAGAAAATAACTCAGAAAGTAGCTTCTGAATATTCATAGAGCATGAACTAGTAGTAGTAGTCGCAATCCAAGCCGGGCGACTAGGTCTTAGAGGCCCTTTTCACAGTCCCCCGGTCCACCCATCCCTACTCTACCAGTGCCCTCATTCCCTCCACGAGTCGACCCGTCCCTCTAATGAAGGAGAATATCCCGTCCCATTTCAGAGTCGGAAGCTCCTCTCGATGAAGAAAAGCGGCTTAAAGTGTCCTATGGCGCATTCGCGCCCACCTATAGCACATTTCCATAAAGTGGTATGACGACTCCTCACCTGTTCCACAGTGGGCGCAAAGTAGACTGTCAACCGTTCCTAGGAGGTGCATGCGTGTTTAGTCTGCAGTGTCCAGTAAGGATTCCTGTAAGGTTTCCCAGGAATTGCCCGCTTCTCCTAAGAAGCCACGAGGCCTTGGATCTATACGGGTCTATTACATTCCTTGCATTGCTATTGCATTTCTCTGTCTACATATTCCTGACTATGAACAGTTTGTCTGGGAAGCATGTCTGGGAACCATGCTTGGCTAATTCGTTCACAAGCTCGTTCCCCTCGATGCCCCTGTATCCAGAAATCCAATCAATCAATCAATCAGCATTTATTTCAAAACAATGTACAAAACAGGTTTGAAATACGTCAAAGTAAAAATAAATAAAATTACAAGTTAAAGTAGCCGTAAGACAGTCAATACAAATACTCAATACTAATACCTATGCCACATCACAACAAGCAAAACAGAACTCGCTATATATCTAGAACGTGCACTGCTCGAATCTAAATTCGAGATTTATTGATTAGGCATTTAAATACTCCTGTATCGTGTATGGTTCCAAGTCACATAGATATTTATGCAAGGCCCTCTTAAAGGGAGAGATTTCCTGAATTTCTTTCATTCCTGTAAGCAGATTGTTAAATAAAACAAAGATAGAGTAAACACAGTTTTTCTCAGTCAGTGTTAGCTAGTGCTTAGGATAATTATAGACAAAGGAATTATTGCGGGTATCATGGACGTGAGATGTCCGAAATTGTGAAACTTTCTCAGGATACTTCCTAACAAACAAAATGCATTCTTCTATATATAAAGCAGGCGCAATTAAAAATCAATTTTCCAGAAATATACCGCGACACGAATGTATTGTGTATGGTAATCGCAGAAGAATTCTTGGAGCCTTCTTTTGAAAAATAAATGGTCGCTCCAGATTAGCATTGTTTCTCCAAATCATTATGCCATACCGCATGACCGAGATAAAATTACTAAAATTTACTACCGTGGACGCACCCTCTTCAAGGTACCCTGCCACAAGAGCATAGCATACGGTATTTAACATTTCACAAAGGTTGTCAACATGAGACTTCCACTTCATATGGGAAGAGGAGAGTTACCCTTTTTGTTTGTACCAGTAACTCTAGAGCATCCCTGCAGTCCTGAACAAGCTTTGAACTCGTTCCGCTCCTGCAGATGGCTCGCAGAGCCGCCTGACTGTCGGAGTAGATGTACATGTCCTGCTCTGCCCCCTGTCTCACATCTGTTCGTGTGGCCACCTCGAGTATTGTAAACACCTCCGCCTGGAAAACCCTGGTGTGGCTTCCCAAGGCGAAACTCTCGCCTTTTACATGGCCTGCTTTGTATAGCAGTTCTCTTCAGCGCCCTTGGTCCTCTCACACTTGGCATTATTCTGGCAATTATGGTCAATATGTTTTTCGCCTTTTCCGCCGTCGTTCTATTTCTCTATCTCATCTATTCTTTTACTCAGAAGAACCACAAGTTCAGTTTCTTGTGAAGCCACTATCAGAACCATTTGTTCCAGACCATATACCACCTGCGTAAACTCATCATAAAAATTCTCCTCTAGACCTCTTCCAGCTTTTTCCTTGACGATAACAGCCAAGTCATCAGCATAGGCAATCAGTTTGATGCCCCACTCCACTTTCAGATTTAGGATCTTGTCATATAAAAGATTCCATAGGATAGGGCCAAGCACCTACCCTTGGGGGACAACGCAAGATACCCGGCATTCTTCCCCATAGGACGTATCTCTCTATAGGACGTATCTCTACCATAGGACCTGTCTGATAGGTGGCTCTTGATGATATTGATCAGGTAAGTATTAACTGGTTTCTTTTCTAGGAATTCAATGATTTTGTTCCATGGAGCAGAGTTAAAAGTATTTCTCACGCCCACGCAGTCTTCGCGGTTGGTATACGCCATTTCCTGTATTTTTAGTACTACTTTATGCCATACACCGCCGATATGCTTTTTCTAAAGCCAAAATGGCAATCATTTATTGCCCTCAGTTCGTCAATCTCTTCTTCAGCAGCCGTCCCAGATGTTTTTCAGCTTCATCAATCAAGCCTATAGGGCGGTAGGAGCGTAGTAAGTTTTGTCCTTTGATGGGTTTTTCTATTAGAACCTACTTTGCTTTTTTCCATATTAACAAGAAATTATTGTTTATTAGACATTCGTTCATCATCTCCAGAACGATATCCATGTTTGCCTCAATTGCAGCCGCCAGGACACCGGCAGTGATACCATCAGGCCCTGGTACTTTCATATAAGCTTCATTCCATAAATGAAATAACACTGAATGTTCTTAATTTACTCTAGCTACCAAATGCAGTGGGCTGAAATGCAATCATGATGCATTAATTTTTTCTTTACCCTGCAAAATTCCTAAAAAGTAGCTTGTATTTAAGGCGAATCTAGCATGATTCTAGAAGAAACGGCCATTCCAAATCTCCTCAATTTACTAATTTTAGTTAAGGTACTTTCGAGATACAGACCTTCAAAAATAACCAAATCTGTATCGATCTTTTTCCCTTAGCACTTTAGTTAGATTCCTAATAATTCCCCTAAAGTATATTGGAGAAGAATAATATTTGTTGTAGAGCTTCATGCTAAATTGGTAAAAATGATTCCCAACAAGGTACAACAAGGTAAACACCGACCTAAAAAAAAACGTAAAAAATCACTGTATTAGTCATCACCCCTCTGAAAGCACCACATGGATGGACCACACATTCAAGTCATTATTTCCCCCACTGCAGAAAAAAGTACAGACCCATTAAATTTTCAATTTCTCTCATTCCGAACCCTCAAATTAAAATCAACACGTCGCGGAAGCGAAGAATGAACAACTAATACGGTAATGGATTGAAACTTGATTAAAATGGTCCAGTTCGATCATTAATAACAAAAAATCCGGTTAGGGAGCGGGCGCCTTTTTAATTTGTCAAAAGAGACAAAGCACCTGAGGCCCAAATTGGATATTAAATGGAAAACAGACGACATGAACTCGATATTTTATGACGCCCTCGGCGTCCTTGTAACTGAATTTTCGTCCCTTAGTGTTGCACTAGGCAACTACTAATCAGAGGACTTGACACAAAAGAGGGGTACACTCTCAGCCGACGAAGAGACATTATGAAAATTGCTTTCGCATCTGTCACAATTTCCCCCGCTTGCCAGAAAGAAAACAGCAATCAAAAGCTCCTTTTTTTGTCGTAAAATAACGCATTGTTCTTTCTTTGTGTCCTGGAGTTTTTCGTTCGTATTTTACATATCAGACCCCTCACCTGTACCCTGGAAGATTCAATGCGGGATTCGAAATGCGTATTATACGAGACGCGGAAGGAAAATGACGCCATTTGTCAGACCATCTCGTAACGACATTGTAGGGCGGACTCGTTATACGTGTTTCAGCCTGAAAGGAGGATTTAAGGAAATGATAAAGAGCAGTTTAACAAGTTTCTACACTGAAAGGAAGCCACTCGTGTTACCTTCAAATATAACCATCTAAACACTAGCTCGTAATACTTGAAGAGGCGAAGCAGACTTTAGACCCCACTGGAAACAGTAAAACTCGGCAAGTAACTGCAGGACGAGAGAACATCCGAGTTATTAATTTAAAGAGGAAATTAGAGTGAAGTTAAATTAAATCCTAATGATGAATGGCGTTGCTTTTATGTCCTTTGTGAAAAGAATCTAATATATTACGGCGGCTGGAGGAACAAAAGGTTCGGTTTCCTCTCGGCCAGGCCTCGTTGTTGTAAGCGATAAAATTGGAACAGTTTCCGACAAGGAGGACTAGGAAGAGGGGGGCTCGAGAAAATTTTCGACGGGAAACACTGTACAGAGGGTCCTGCCAGCGAATCGAGACTGCGAGGACGTTACCTGTGGAACGCAAAGTGCTTCTTTCCGCCTGCAGCCTCATTATATGCAAGCCATTATAAAGGCACTTTAGAGAGTCTTTTCTGTAATCTTCTTAAATGCTTTGTGGCGCTCGCAACAGCACCGGTGACATTTCTAAGTGGTTCGGGTCTAAAATCCACTTAAGGCTTCAATATATTTTCGAAAAAGGGTAACCTCGCCTTAATAAGCTTAGTAAATTGGGGTTTTTCAGAGCAGAAGCTCTATGACTTAAGAGATAAAATTAAGTTACGTTTTAGATTCTGCACTGAAATAATTTCGTGACGTTGAGTTAGAGACTTTTATTTCCTTCAAATATTAGGAAACTGGTACTTTTCTCGTATTGAACTTTCTAATTAAAAATACATGATTTAGCGGAATTATGTAGAATAAATCAGTGGAGCAACGAGCTAAATTCGAACCTTTTGAGGCTGTAAGGAAGTTCACAATTGCTAACCCTCCAATATAATTTTACGAACCAAGAATTTCAATAAGCAAATGACTGTCGTATTCAACCGGATTAAGGAAAGCAAGTAGTAAAACGCACTCACATTAGTAATGTATATTACACAAAAAGTGGTCAGAACCACGCTTCTAAACCAGTGTTCTGGTAGGATACGTGTGTTAAAGCATGAATCTACCGGTCATTCTCAATTAAGGGTAATATTTGGACGCACTGTATAGGTCGGACCGTAGTGATAAGCTTGTTAAAAGGGCAGAGGCTGTGAATGAGTATGTGCACAATAAAGGTTTTTGTATTTTCCGGAGACTCCCTGAATGAAGGAAGTAACATCGATTTAGTCTCAAGGGAGTAAAGTATTAATAAAGCGCTATAATCTCTAAACGAATTTTTATTTATCAAACTTATGAAAATTAATAGTAACTTGGAAACAATTGGAAAGATGAAACAAACTATGAGAGTCTGCATTAGAATATTCGGTAGACTGAACAATAGTTATTCGTGTTGACGTTAAAATTTCACTAGTGATCACTGATGTTGTTGTGTAGGGTATATCAAGATCGGGATGTTCACCTGTGAAGCCATTTTTTGAGTTGGAACCACCAAAAATTTGGTCCGCTATATTTCTTTTATTATCAACGAAGTTTTCTACATATCCCTCAGCTACGGCAGATCATCTCCAGCCACCATGTCGTCTATAGAAGCTCCAGCATCTGGCAGTAAGGATGCTGATGTGCAGAGATTGCAATGCGTGTATAATGATGGCTTTCAAAAATTCTGCAACGTATTGGGGCACTTTTCCAATAGTGCTTTTTCCTACAGGCTGCGTAATAAAAAATCTTGATTAAGGCATCTCAACCTTTCTTAAACACATGTACTGTCTACACAATTCTATAAAGTTGGCTGCTTCATCCAAATTTTTCACCACAAAATTTCTGTCTCATTTGTTGACCAACTGCAATGGAAACGAAAAACCGATAAAAATATATAATACATTTTAAAATGTTTGAATTTAACTGAAAATTACACCAACATAATAAAGCAAATGGGATGAAGCAATAAGCCGATAATTAGGGCTTAGGTATACTTTATAGATCGCTGTCAATGGCATATTTTTGCGTTTTTATTTGCCGAGATATTTAGATTTGAATTTTGCAATGTCGCCGTGGCCACTATGGTTCAAAATAGGTTCATTTTTATTTATCAAATTTTTTTTCAAGAAACTGTTTTTTTTTTAGTTCTTGTTAAAGTTTTTTTTTGTCTCAGTATTTTGAAGTTGGTTTCGGTGTTTTTGTAAATTGTTTATTGGTTAACGGTTGGCAGAGGTTAAACATTGGGGATTAGCTGCAACTTTTAAATTGTTATAAAATCAAACACTTACCTCATTAATTATTGCAAAGGAAACTCTATTGTTTATTATTGTGCCAAAGACATTTCATAGTACTCTACAGTCATTGGATGTAACTAGTGAAATAGGGTATGACATCATTACAGCTACAACCAATCAAAATTACCATAAATATTTAGTACAATGTTGCTATTTTTGTGTACCTTCTTTAACCTCTGATACGGCCCTGATTTTTGTTAATAGGTAGGGGATGGCAATGGCCATTTTGGTTTTTCACTCTGGGTTTTCTTGGTTGAGCAGCTGGAACTCCAGATTTTCGCGTTAGCGGATTTACCCCTAAAAATTAGGTTCACCCTCATAAGTGTTGTTGGGTAAAAGTACCCCCTTAAGTCGATAGTGACTGATCGGATATTCTGAGGGATTCGGGAAACCTAATTTCCTCGACAATTAATATTCCAGTCACATGGTATTTTCTTAAAGGCCATCCACCATCTGAAGGTAAGCATATCATAACTGAATAGAATCCTTAATTTCCGTAAATACCTATCTAAAACTCTTACCACACATACGTTTCAATATAGTTTTCTTTCTCCTTACCCCTTTTGTACTGGTGGCGACTACCCGAAAACTTTTGTTGCAGGCCTGCTACTTGCAGTTCTACTGCTACTTGTAGTTCTACTGCTAGTGCTACTTGCAGTTCTACTGCTGGTTCTACTTCTAGTTCTACTTAAACTGTTACTTCTACTACTTCTTTTTCTGGTTTTCCTGTCCACTTTATTCATTCTCTGTGTTGGTTGTATTGGTGAACGATTCGTACAACCAGTTGGACCATTGGGGTTATCGAGACCTTCCACACCATCTACTGCGACCTCGCACGTATACACTAGACGTAACCTGGCACACCAACACAGCATTAGCGAGTGAGAGCCATACACATAGACATTCACCAACACCATCCAGCACACAGTAGAGTACTCTGGAATTAGTCAGGTTGGTCCATTCCATATCACACACACTATTCACACAGAACTTCGTACTGAATGGTTATATGCTATACATCTGAACCTACATCATTCAGGTGTAGGGCATCGTTAATATTCACCGTAGGTTGCTAGTAAAGTTGCTGCCTCTATCTGTATTTTTAATATATCTAGTAGACTTGCACACCATAATATGGAGGTATAAATATTATAGTTACTACCAACCTTTAGTATCCAAGTAACTATAGGCACTATTGTAAGCCAGACATATATATATGGACGGTATAGGTAAAAATCCCATTCACTAATTAACGGTTTGACTGTGTAAGTACTGCCTCAAATATAAGTATAGCGTATAACAATACAGCTTATTAAAATAGCTACTGCTACTAATAACACCCGGTGTCTGAATTTAGCCTAAAATAAGACTTTTTAAATCAGCTGTTTGCATTATTGATTTTTGTCATCCGTACGACCAAGCAGGGTTTTGCACCTTAACAGCCAAGTTGCTGTTTGCCTGGTTATTGTATTTAAATTGTACAGGCCCAACTAGTTAGTTTGACCTATCCTGTTGTTTTAAATTAAAACCGATATTAAATTCAAATATTACTGAGATTGATTATTGTTGCGTTTCCTCAATTATCGTTTCCCGCTTTTGATTTCACTGATTTATTTATAGTGAGGGGTCTTAAGATTCTGTAGGGGTGTAAAAGTGGGTGGCGCCTATTAATCTTATATCTAGATATTTCTACCCCACGACCACTCTCCGGCTCGAGGGTAGCTGTCGGGACTTTTTCCCCATATCTTGAGGCCCACAGTATTGTATAATATAGTGATCATTCTCAGTTTGTACTATCAACCACTGCCGTTTTACTACCGACAACCAAGTAGGTAGCAGTCTTTCCTACTCAAAAAAATAAATGTAACTATAGCTTATTCATTCATTTTTGAGTGAAAGAGCCGTCCCTTTCTTTACTTTTGAAATCGTTACTTTTGAAATCATTTCTTATGCCTATCTTATTTCAGAATATTTTGAGAAGATGTAATAAAAATGTCAAAGTCAAATTTTTTTATTTGGTAACATAATTAAAACTTAAGCCGTTGAAGCGGCTAAGATGGTCAGGTCACCTCTGTTTAAAGATATGTGCACCTGTTAGAAGATCTTTGTTTATTATATAAGTTTATTGATGCGTGGTTCTGTCCATATTTTTTGTAACTTATTTCATTAATATAATCCCCCTTGGTATTTGTTTTTTCATAATCCATCTGGATATGATAGCTACTTGTTTGTTTAATTCTATTGAAGAGCTGGTGATTCTGTATCTTCTTACAGCCAATCCAACCATTAGTAATAATTGTAAGATTGGCGTTACATATAGAGCTGTTGCAATCTCCTAGCCCATAAATTCTAAACTTTTGTCACAATTTGAAACTTTGTAAGGTACACAAACTACCAACAATTATTTATCGACATTTTAATGCCTTCGGGAAATTTCAGCAGTGATGAGCCTTGACAACAAATTGGGAAGTGTTGACACGACACGTGTCAACTTTGTCAACAAATGTCAACAATAGTCAACATGGTCACTAATTAAAATCTGAGGTAATGTTCTACTATATTTATGTCCTATAAGGCTTATATTTCGATCCACAGGTTGTTAAATCTAGCAGAGTTTCTAAAACGGCATCACATGAGGCAAGAATTGCAGTTTTATAACTCACTGGAAAATTGGCGAACACCAAATTTTGACGATTTTATTTAATGTATCTAGCTAAGTCATTATTGGCTCTAGCAAAATATTCTAAGCACGAAATAAGTTATAGACAATTTTATTCTGAACAAGCTGGTTTTGTGAGATTTTGCATTACAGCTGTTATTTTTAAATTGCGATTTAAATGTGTTCATTAGAAAACGTCATCTAAAAGGCTATGAATTTTTGACAGAAAAGGATGGCATAAAAAAATGAATAGACTTTTTTTCTTTCATCCTTTTCTTTTAAAATATCACAGCCAACTAGATGACGTTTGATGAGAAATGAGAATTTGCCAATTTTCTAGTGAGTCGTAATAATTTTCAAAAATATAGAGGTATTCCTGAATTGTTCTCTTAAAACTGCAATTATTTTTCTATTTAACCCACTTTGTAACTTTGCTAGTTTCTGAGATCTCTTCACTAAACATAGAAAAGCAATCACCCTGAAGATATTTCGAATTCTGATAGTTTTAATCCATACGTATTTTAAAATTTAGATTTAACCATTGAATCAAATTCAGGAATAAAACCTTCTCTTGTCTCCCTCAAACTAAGGCAACATTTATTTTACAATTTTCTTGTTTTTGAAATGATGTGCAAGATATTTGGCTGGATCTTTTAAAATAGGTCACGCTGCATATACAGTTTTTTGCCAAATTTTAGTCACTTTAGTAGACGTTATAAATTATTAATAAACATATACTTTTAATAATAACGAATCCACAAATTTAGAAGATAACTGAGTTTTAGGGAGATGTTATGTCAAAAAATCTTGTCAACAATATGTCAACAATATCATGTTAACAAATGAGCCGGTGTCAACAAAAAATAGCCATGCCAGCATTGTCAACAATCACTGGCTGTGGCAAACCTGAATGATAGCAGGTGATCGGTTGATTTGTGCTATCTTGCTGAATGATCCATATCCAGATTCTTTAAAAAACCAGAATATAAAGATTAAATGTCAATACCTTCTGTGATGAATATTTTAGAAAACAATAGAGACTTTATACAGGATGTATCTGAATAAATATAAATAATAAAATGGGTTATAAAATCCTCATCCAAATTGAAGACAAAAAAAGTATATATAGAGACAAGTGCTAGAATGGTTATGTTTTGACCTACTGGGGTATTTTCTTTTTTTAATTTCAAAACTTACCTTCCCTAAGAAACCCTCAGCTTATAATGTGTACCAATTTTCAGCAGGTTTGAATAAAAATCAAAGAACACACATTTTTTTTTTTTTAATAACCTGTAGATCGAAATTTAATGATTATATGACATGAATATAATAGAACATAACTTCAGATTTTAATTGGTAACCACGTTGACTATTGTTGATATTTGTTGACAAAGTTGACACGTGTCGTGTCAACAATTCCAATTTGGTTTCAGAGCCAATCTCTGCTGAAGTTTCCCACAGGCATTAAAATGTCGACATTGTTGGTAGTTTGTGTACCTTACAAAGGTTCAAATTGTGACAAAAGTTTAAAATTTGTGGGTTAGGAGATTGCAACAGCTCTATCTCTAACGCCGATCTTACAATGATTACTAGTGGTTGGATTGGCTGTAAGAAGATTCACAATCACCATCTCTTCAAGAGAATTAAACAAAGAAGTAGCTATCATCTCCAGATGAATTATGAAAAACCAGTGGCAAAGCGAATTATATTAAAGAAATAAGTTACAAAAAATATGGACAGAACCACGCATCAATAAACTTATATATTAAATACAGACCTTCCAAATTGGCGAAATTTATTGTTATTGAGAAATCTTTGAGCTTCTTGACCCTGGTTACTCGATTTAATTTATATAAAAAAAATTATTTTAGCGTTGAAAGCATCCCATTGAGGTTGTAGATAAATTTTGTTAAATCCTTCTCGCCTGATTTTAGAAGAAGCAAATGTCTTTAATTGACAAATTTCAGTTGAGGCGTTTTCGAAATACTACACATTTTGCTCTATCGATGGTTTTTGTTAGCAGTTATATAAAGATACCTAAACACCCCATAGGTACTCATCCATTTAGATTTAGCGATTATCCCCTAGGCTTATGCAACTAATAATTTATTTTCCCAGCCAATAAAAACCAATCCCATCCAATATAAACTTAATCCGTTCCAGATGGGACACCTGGCACGTAGCTTCAATTCGCGTTATCAGCGGAGCCATTTGAGGCATCAATAACTCGGCTATCGGTTCAGACGTTTGCCGGAGGATTTAACGTCTCAAACGAGGTTTCTATTATGTTTTATGGTGATTTTTATGGAGCCTTTTCGATTATGGGGATGATAAATGGTCGCTCTTTCTATCAATGTTTTCGACTACGTCTATTTAATAGGGGACGGCGGGGAAAAGGCGGCAGCGAACAAATAGATAGATATAGAAAAACGAAGATATAGCGTTAAAAGCCCAAAAACAAAACTATAGACATCTATTTGTTTTATAGCTCTAAAAATGACCGTATTTTTTTCTTTACAAAATGTAAAGTTCTTTGCTTCGTTAGGATATTTTTCAATGGGTCAGTGAAGCATGTGTATTTGCCGTTTTCAGAGCTACCTCAGCCCATTCCAAATCGCTATCATTCTATCAGGAAGTGGAAACGAAAAGATGGACTGGACAGGTAATTCAGTTTTGTTGATAATTTCAGATATGAAATACGGTTAACCTTTTTGATAAAATATTTTATGCGGTAAAGGGGTCGAAAAGGACGGATATTAGAAAAGTGCAAAGTATGGCGGACTTACCCAAAATCCCCAACCGATAATTTACTGTGACCACAACGACTCCCCCGTAACTGGCCAGGACCGTGCCGTCGTAAGGGTTTCCCGAATTCCATTCATAACTTTCGCCGTGAATGAACACGACCACCGGGTATTTGGCTTGATTGCTGCCTTCTCTCGTCCCTGCTGAAATTACAAAAAAAAAACAAACTTAAAAAATGGAAATTATTGATGTCGACAAATCAATATATAATAAGACACACTTGGTTGTAACTAGGTTTCTTAACAATGAATCAAACAGAACTAGAGAGCATTTTTGTCATTCACTTATTATCGATCGTATCTAGTGCAACAAAAATATCGTACTGACACATGTACAAAAATATGATCTAACTGACAAAGTAACACGAGAGTTAAAAGTTGCGTGTTACATTGAAAACCAGTAGGAAGCTGACGTAACAATTATGTGGCAAGGACGTCGCAGTTCGTCGCATGAGTGTGTCTACCAATAAACAACTCAGTTTTTGTGACGTAAAAACACCGAACAAAAAAGACGCAGCTGCGTTGTCAGAAATAATGCGTTTTCGGTGACGTCATTCAGGCCAAAAACATCAGGTGACGTGGTCAAGACCTACGACTTGATCAGGTCTTTGTAACTTTTAAAAAAATTCAATTCACTCACTTATTTTTTGCATCTCGTTTCCTTTAAAATCTTCATTTTTTTTTGCCTCTTCTCGACACATATTAAGAAGGTACGATAAAAATGTCAAAGTCAAACTTCCAACGCCTAATTGATGAAAATAATAAGTGAATGGTTTATAGTAAGTATATTTGTATAAATTGTTGTTGAGGATTACAAGAAATAATTGAAGTTCATAATATGGTCCAGATATTTATGTAGCGGGCTAACGAATTGACAGATTTGTCCTAATTCATCCAACTTTTTCTCCTTCATCCTTTATTTTTTACATTGTACAGTAACTTGATAACGTTTTCAAATAAATATCCCCTATTTTATGACGAGTAGGAGTGAGATAGAATGTTGTGAAACCAAAGTTGTGACCGTGACGAGTGAATGATAACATTGGTGACAATGATAGGTGGCTAGGCATTCACCTGGTTTATTACAATTGGGGAGTGAATACAAAGGGATGAACAGACTCCAATGATCAAATTTGCTCTGCTATCCATCTGATACATGATTATGATTGAAATACTTTCTTGACTTGGTTCCTGATGAGTGCCGCAACACAGATGGTTTGAGGGTATATTTGAATAACTTTATTTGACTGGATAATTTAAATTTCTTCCTTAGGAATTTTTATTTAAACTTTGTTTTTACCATCCAATTCCTAAGAAAAAGGTAGCCAAAAATGAATTGTTACTTTCCAGGTTTAAAGAAAAAAAATTATCTTTTGCCTAATTTTTGGAATGGTATTTTTTCCTTTTCATACAAATTTTTCACAGTTTAAGAAAGCTTTTTTCAAATAATTCAGTTCACTTTAAGTTTATTTTTGTCAATATTTTACGCTTTCTCTCTTAGGAATTCAGATGTTTAACTTTTGTCTTCACTATCGAATTCCTGAGCTTAGAGCAGCTGAAAACTAGGTTTTGCATGCTGAGTTTATCGCAAGAAATAGTAAAAAACAGCTTTTGAACAAAACTTGAATTATTTTAGATACGGTGGGTCATTTTTAATCAATTTTAGTCATAATTTGACCGAAATGAAACACTTTCAGCAATTTTTAACCGATTTTGGTCATGATTTGAATTTTTTTCAAATCTTCCAAATTTGTATTTTTACCCGCTGTGAGGCATTTTTTACGTATTTTGACCTTAATCCTAGCTTAATGTTTTCAAAATGTATAAAAAACCATCCAAATTTCGATTTTTACACGGTTGGACTAATTTTTCACTGATCCTAGCGTGACTTTCTCAAAGAAAAATTCAATTTTGCATTTTTAGATTTAGTGAATAATGTTTAATCGATTTTAGTCCTAATTCTAACTGAATTAAAAAAACCCCAAAGTTGCTATTGTAGACCTCGTGAATTTTTCCAGAAACTCTTAACTTAGATTTTTACCCACTTTGAATTATTTTCACAGATTTAACCATAGTTTCAGCAAAAAAACATAAAAACTGTCGTTTAGAGACCTCAATCCTAACTTAAATTTCTCCAAAGGAGTATTTAGACACCTTGTGTCAGGCTTTAACCCATTTTGATACTAATCTTGACTAGAAGCGCTTAATTTGCATTGCTAGACACTCTGAGTTATTTTTCACCGCTTTAGTTTTAAGTTAACTAAAAAAAAACCTAAATATTGTAAAGATTAGATAAAATGGTTCATTTTAAATCAAATTTATTCCTCATTATACCCTGAATGTCTCCCAAGACTCCAAATTTGCACTATTGGATGCCTTGTGTCATGTTTTAACCCATTTTGTCCCTAACCTTAACATAAACTTGTCCCAAAAAGTCTAAAATTTCAATTTTAGAGATTTTGAGTCATTTTTCACCGACTTCTAACTTAATTTTAGTCAAAAAACATTAAAATTGTAATTTTTAGAAGAAATGGTTAATTTTTAATCAACTTTAGTCCTAGTTCTAATCTAAATTTCTCCAAAGACCGCAAATTTGCATTATTAGACAATTTGTATCATGTTTTAACACATTTTGACGCTAATCCTAACGTGAATTTGTCTAGAAACTCTTAATTTGCAATATTTTTATACTGTGATCAATTTTCGCCAATCTTTGCCTTAATTTTAAGCAAGAAATATTAAAACTATTATTTTCAGAAGGTTTTCAATTGGTAATTTTTTTATCGACTCTAGTCTTAATCCTAACTTGAATTTCTACCAAAATCCAAAGTTTGCATGTTTAGACGCTTTCTGGAAATTTTTAACTAGCTTTGGTTCTAATCCTAACATGAAACTCTCCAAAGACACAAATTTGCATTTTTAGATATCTTGTGTCATGCTTTAACCCATTTTGACAGTATTCCTAACTTGAATATATAGAGAAACCCTTAGTTAGCATTTCTACACACTTTGAGACATTTTTCACGGCTTTAACCTTTATTTTTGCCATAGAAGACCAACCCTCTCACTTTAAAGTAAAACGGGTAATTTTTAATTGAATTTAGTTTTGATTCTAACTCAAATTTCTCCAAAAATATATTTACTTTTACTAATTTACTAGCTTTTAGACGCTATATATAAATTTTTAATCACTTTTGGCTCTAATCCTAACCTGAACTTTTCCAAAGACAGCAAACTTGCAGTTCTAGACACTTCGTCTCATGTTTTATCCTGTTTCGATCCTAAATATAACCTAAATTTGTCTAGAAACTTTTAATATTTCTACACATTGAGTCATTCTTTATCAATTAGTAGCTTTATCAAATAGTCAAAAGAACCATAAAATTTTAATTTTTAGAAAAAATAGGTAATTTTTGTATCTACTTTAGTTCTCTTTCCTTCTATCCCGAATTTCTCAAAAGACAAATACAACAACTACAAATTTGCACTTTTAAACGCTCGATGTAACTTTCTAACCAATTTTTGGCCCTAATCCTGAACTTCTCCAAAGACTCATTTACATTTTTAGGCCTCTCGTGTCATGTTTTAACTTTTTTTACTCTAGTCCTAAACTGAACTTGTCCAAAAGCTCTAAATGTGCACTATTACTTTGAGGCATTTTTCACCGATTTGGACCCTAAAGTTTAACCAAGAAATATTAAAAATTCTAATTTTTAGAAGAAATTGGTCATTTTTAAACCACTTTAGTCCTAACTGTACCCTAAATTTTTCCCAAAAATTGCACTTGTAGACGCGTTGTGTAAACTTTTGATCATTTTTGGTTCTAATCCTAACCTGAGTTTTTCCAGAAACTTCTAAATTGCAATTTCAGAACTTCTGAGTAATTTTTAAGCGCTTTTGGTTATAATCTTAATTTGAGTTTCTATAAATCCTTTAGATTTGTATTTTTACACACTTTGTGATTTTCTCAGAAAATATCAACTTTTGCATTTTTTGATGAGGTGAGTTATTTCAAATCAATTTTAGGCTCCAGAGACTCTAAATATATTTTTAAACGCTTTGGGTAATTTTTTTAACTCAATTTTTGAAACTAATCCTAAGCTGATTTTCTCAAAACCTTTTTTTAATTTGCATTTTTTCAAACTTGATTCATTTTCGCCAATTTCTACTTTAATTTTAGAATAAATTTTTTAAAGAAAGTTATAATAATAAGTGAATTTCTAGAGTTCTTGTGAATTGCTAGTCCTAGTTCTAACCTGAATATCTCCCAAGACCAAGTTTGCACTTTCAGAGGCTTTCTGTAAATGTTTAACTATTTTTGGTTCTAATCCTAACATGAACTTCCCCAAAGACACAAATTTGCATTTTTAGATATCCTGTATCATGCTTTAACCCATTTTGACCCTATTCGTAACCTGAATTTGTAGAGAAGTCCTTAATTGGCATTTTTACACACTTTTAGTAATTTTTTCCCCGCTTTAACCTTAATTTTAGACAAAAATATCAAAACTGTAATTCTTAGATAATCATTTTTGATCGACTTTAGTCTTAATCTTAATCTGAGTTTTTCTAGACACTCCAAATTGGCACTTTTAGACGCTTTGCGGAAATTTTTAACTACTTTTGGTTCTAATCCTAACATGGACTTTCCCAAAGACACAAATTTGCATTTTTAGACACCCTGTGATATGTTTTAACCCATTTTTACCCTAATCCTAATCTGAATTTGTAGAGAAACCGTTAATTAGCATTTCTACATACTTTGAGCCATTTTTAACCGCTTTAACCTTGATTTTAGCCAAAAAAAAAAAACATCAAAATTGTCATTTTTAGATAAAGTGGGAAATTTTTAATTGAATTTGGTCCTAAGTCTAACCCGAATTTCTGGAAAAATTCCAAATTTGCACTTTTAGACGCTTTGTGTAAATTTTTAATCATTTTTGGCTCTAATTCTAACCTGAACTTTTCCAAAGACAGCAAACTTGCATTTTTAGACACTCTGTGTCATGTTCTAACCTGTTTTGATCCTAATTCTAACCCAAGATTTGATTAGAAACACTTAATATGCATTTTTTACACTTTGAGTAATTTTTACTAATTTTTACCTTAATTTTAGCCAAAAAAAAACAATAAAATTGTAATTTTTAGAAGAAATGTGTTGGAATATGGGGAATCTTACATAAGAATGCAGAGAGTTATGTCATAGCGCAGTACCCCCAGTTGTGCTTCTCATGTTAACTGATGACATTGCATTTATTTGATTAAAAGCATTTTTCCACTTATTATTGTATTCAGTAAGATAATAAACGTCGTCTTAGAATTAACATTGTAGTTTTTAAAAACGGTCTTCACCGATCCAAGAAGTTAAGTGGCGCAGTCGGTAGGATCCACTAAAAACTTATCTATCGAAGAAAGTTTTTCGTTTAACGATTAATTGGTGGATCGAACTAGCTAGGTAGTCCGATTTCGGTTGTTCGAGAGTATATCGAACAACATTTCGATCTGACTCTAAAGCTAACATCGTGGTGAAATAATAGGTACTCAATCGTTGAGTACATATCACGGGAAGTGTCACAGCATCGGGCGCTTTCGCGAGGGGCTACGGCGCAACGTTTGAAGGACAGCATCGCCATCCAGCATCCAGCAGCAGTTACCTTATAGAAGAGGACATGGTGAAGAACATCCCTAGGATTATGTAAGTGCAATTCTCTCGATGCCTGTTTTTAATGACATTGAACAAGATTTAAATAATTGTTTGTCAAATAATCAACCTTCAACTGACTCCGAAAGTATCGCTGAAGATTCTGAAACATTATCAAGAAATCGATTGTTTGAAATAGAAGACGAAATTTCTAAACTAAGTGATTCAACTTTTTAGTACTATTAATATTAGCGATAAAAGTTCAGATAGCAAGCCGAGTGAAATAATAACAATGTCACAATTCAAGCCGGAATACTTAAAATGTATTCCCGAATTTGATGGTAACCCCAACGATTTGAATCGTTATTTGTCAGTTTGTGAAACGTTAATTAAGACATTTTATAACACCTCAAACACGAACGATTTCCAAAATATTTTCCTTTTAAATTCTATTATAGGAAAATTAACCGGAAATACAAAAGTTGTTGTAAACATACAAAATGTAAGTACATGGGAAGACCTAAAAAACACCTTACGTAGGAATTTCGCGGATCAACGAGACGAATCATGCCTTAACAGAGACCTAGTTATGCTGAGACAAATGATAAACGAACAACCAAGTCAATTTTATGATAGGGTATTGAATATTTTAAACTTGTTATGCTCTTATATTGACCTTCATGAAAATTCAATCACGGCAAAAACTCTAAAAAAAAAAATCTATACAATGAACTTGCACTAAAAACATTCCTCTCTGGTTTGAAAGAACCTCTAGGAACCACCATACGTTGCATGCAGCCTAAAACACTAGCGGCTGCTTTGCAATGCGTAACTCTCGAACACAATAACCACTATTTCCAAAATTTGACTAAGCCCAATATAGTTCCCCGACATATCACACCAAACATGAGAGCCCCAAACCAAAATAATATGCCATTCTCTTATGGTCAATTTAACTCTCTATCTAATACTTCCGTACCGTTCAATGCACGCACCCCACACAATGCGTTCTCATATAGGCCCAGTCAGCAATATCCACCATCTCAATCATTTAATTCACAGTCAAATTTTGCTAGATCAGCTCAAAGATTCCCAGCTAATTCTCGAGTATTTTCAAGACCAAATCAGACCAACGTGTTTCGACCCAATCAAAATAAAGCTCTGCCTACCCCTCAACCAATGAGTATCTGCTCATCCATTCCAAAACCTCCGCAACAACCGGGCAACAAATTTCAAACCCCAAATCAAGCTCTACTCCCGGTTCAAGAACTTTATAATACCGAGACACAGTCATCGTCCTATGATTCATATAACGCACAAGATCAATACTGCCAGTACTACGATCCGTATTACTACGACGAATCGTACTATGGCACTGAGCAATATGATCCGTCTCAATATTATGACCTACCCCAAGGATCTCACGAGACGGGTTACTCACCTTCACCTACAGTGCCGGCAATTCCTACAACCGAAAGCAGTGACGTAAATGCGTCTCTAAAGGAAAACGTAAATTTTCAGTTGGTTCCCGAGAACAAAAATCCAACTTAGTAATTTCCTTAAACACGGCAAATTCGAGCGAATTGTCCTATATTGTCCTACCAGAGCATGATATAAAATTGCTAATTGATTCCGGATCAACCAAATCATTTATTAACCCCATTCTAGCCAATAGGTATTTTGCAAATAACATACGTGACGACCCTTTTATCGTCAGCACAGTTTTCCAAAAATCCGCGCACAGATACAGCGCCTCGATACCAGCATCGAAAATCTTTAAATTACCAACGAGACAAGATCTAAAATTTTATCTCTTTAAGTTCCATGAGACTTTTGACGGATTAATTGGACTAGACAATTTAAAACTTTTACAGGCTAATATTGATTTCAAGGGCGGGTTTTTAGTAACACCATACACAAAAATAAAACTTAAATTCCATACCAAAAGTCATGAACTTAATTGCATTACATTAGAACCTCGCACCGAACAAGTTATTAGAATAAAAACCTCGATCGAAAAGGGGGAGGTCATTGTACCCCACCAAAAAATTCACAATTGTGAAATTCCCGAATGCTTGACTATAGCAAAAAGTGGTTATGCGTTAACCACTATTCTTAACAACACATGTGAGCCCGTAACATTAGACTTTTCCGAAACAATCGAAGTAGAAAAGTTTAATCGGGAAGAAATTCAGAATATCAACTTGAACCATTTTAATGACTCACATATACCAGAACTAGACTTAACCAAAATGAGAGTAGACCATCTTAACTCTGAAGAGAAAAGAGAAATTCTAAAGGTTTGCAGAGACTTTTCCGACATATTTTACAACGAGGATACACCACTGACTTTCACAACAAAAATTAAACATCATATTAGAACAAGTGACGAAATTCCGATTTACCCTAAGTCATACCGATATCCGTTCATTCATAAAAAAGAAGTCGAAAATCAAATGCAAAAGATGTTAGACCAGAATATCATTAGACCCTCTAACAGCCCTTGGTCAAGCCCTATCTGGGTTGTACCCAAGAAAATGGACGCCTCGGGTAGGCAAAAATGGAGAGTAGTCGTAGATTATCGGAAACTTAACGAGAAAACGATAGACGATAAATTTCCCCTTCCAAACATCACCGACTTATTAGATAAATTGGGGAAGTGTCAATATTTTACAACGTTAGATTTGGCTTCCGGGTTCCACCAAATAGAGATGAACGAATCTGACATTCCAAAAACCGCTTTTAGTACGGAAAACGGGCATTTCGAATACACCAGAATGCCGTTTGGCCTCAAAAACGCGCCAGCCACTTTTCAGCGTGTTATGGACTCAATCCTAAGGGGTATACAAAACGAGAAATGTCTTGTATACCTTGACGATATAATCGTATTCTCAACTTCACTCCAGGAGCATATAGATAACCTCAAACAAGTGTTTAAACGACTGAGAGATTCAAATTTTAAAATTCAACTAGATAAAAGTGAGTTTTTACGCCGTGAAGTTGCTTACCTTGGACACAGTTACCCCCGACGGAGTCAAACCAAACCCTGACAAGATTATGGCAATAAAGAAGTACCCAATTCCATCGACTACCAAAGAAATTAAAGGCTTTCTCGGACTACTCGGGTACTATAGGAGATTCATTAACAATTTTGCAAGAATAACCAAACCCCTAACAAAATGTCTCAAAAAGGGTGCAAAAAATAGAACACAACCAAGAATTCATAGAGTGTTTTGAAATTTGCAAAAATCTTCTTCTAAACGAGGATACCTTGCAGTACCCAGATTTTTCAAAAACATTCAATTTGACCACGGATGCCAGCAATATCGCATTAGGCGCTGTATTAAGCCAAGGACCTCCGGGAAATGACCTTCCGGTGGCATACGCATCACGCACACTCAACGAATCGGAACAAAATTACTCGACAATTGAGAAAGAGTGTTTGTGTCTTGTGTGGGCAGTAAAGTACTTTCGCCCCTATCTATTTGGACGGAAATTTAAAATCCTCACAGATCACAAACCTCTTCAGTGGCTGTTTTCGTTAAAAGATCCCAGCTCTAAACTACTTCGTTGGAGGATTAAATTGGAAGAGTACGACTACACAATTATCTATAAGAAAGGAAAAGCCAATACTAATGCTGATGCTTTGTCACGTATAGAGCTGCACACGAAAGAGGATGAACAGTTTTCTTCCCTAAAAGAGTACATGGAAGAATTCGAAAAAGAACTGGAGCAAGAATCGAGAGAACATCATGTAGAACAAGAAAACGAATCCGAACGTATGCCATCACAAAAAGATATTGACCAAGCATCTATAGTGGCTCAACCCGATAAAGAACAAATGCAAGAACCAATTGATGACGATGATGGTGACACCGTGCACACGAATAACGAACAAGACCCAATCGTAGGCATCCCAATAGTCGACATTCCTGTAAATTATGGCGCTAATCAAATTTTTATTTCGCAAGTTCTACATTCCCCTGCACGCCCAAAAATGACTATACTGTTTGAAAAGAAGAGAAGAATAACTACGCAAGTCAGTAAAAACGACTTTGAAAATGACGTTTTAAAAATAATTAAAGAATACGTAATTCCAGGTAAACCATATTACCTATACTTTGAGGAAGACGGAATCTACGAACCATTTTGTGAAGTTGTAAGAAAATACTTCCGATGGCCCTCATTACAATTCAAACGCTGCCTTAGAAGACTACTCGACGTAACAAACAAGAGCGATATTGCGGAAATAATAAAAAATTACCACGAAGGTAAAAGTAATCATCGTGGAATAGAGGAAACGGAAGAGAGAATAAAAAAAAAATATTACTGGCCCAATCAAAAGGACTCGATACAAACTTACATAAACCAATGCGAAATTTGTATCGTAAATAAATACGAAAGACATCCTGTAAAAATCGAAATGAATCTGACACCTACTGCAAATAAACCATTCGAAATAGTACACTTAGACACCTACACACTAGAGCAGACGAAGTTTCTAACAATCCTTGATAGTTTTTCGAAGTACGCCCAAGCATACCCACTTAAATCCCTGGCTGCCACGGAAATAACAGATAATCTGTTGTTATTCTTTTCCCACCATGGCAAACCCAAACAAATTATTCTAGACAACGGTACTGAATTCAAAAATATAGTCGTCACCGAACTGCTCCAACTTCATAAAATAAAAGTCCATTTTATTTCGCCCCATCACCCTGATTCAAATGGTGCAATAGAGCGTTTCCACTCGAGCATGTACGACTTTTGAACTCCCAAGAATTCACCAAAGCTTCCATTACCCAAAAAATTACGTACGCTATAATGACTTATAATCATTCGATCCATTCGGCAACAAAAATGAAGCCGATAGACGTAATTAACGGACACATTAGCGACGGCGACCCATATGATATTAACGTAGACCAACTTTTAATATCAGATTACATAAGCAATCACAAAGACAAGGTTAAGCTCCTTTACTCAAAAATTAATGAGAAACTTATCCAGGGCAAAGAACACGTTCTCACTAGGATGAACAGGAAACGCGAGAATCCCGACATTTTCAAAGCCGGTCAAGAAGTTTATGTGAAAAAGCACGTTCGGCAAAAACTTGCTGAGAAGTTCTCAAAACCTGTGAAAATCTCCAAAGTCAATAAAAAACGCAAAACTGTTACAACTAATTCCCACCGAAAAATTCACATGGCAAATATAAAACGACCTCTTAGAAACACGTACAGTTTCGATTAGTAAGCATTTTATTCCATTCCATTCGGGTTTGGTAATGCAATCCGATATTTACATGTACGTTTATTCGCTTAACAAGCTTTTAATCTTTAAACATGTGCCGGTAAACTAAGTTAGGCAGATAACGTAATATTCAATTGTAATTTTATTTCAGCCTGGTGGTCATCAGCCTCCTACACCAGCATGCCACTCTCGGGTTACAGAATAAAATAGTGCCCAGAAAATTGGATGACAATATTGGGTTATTACCAATAAAATTGGGCAACGCAAGAATGCGCGAATACGATTACACGCTTATTCACTTCTATGACCTTAATCCGATAATTGTCGAAATCAATAAATTACATATAAAATCTCTGAATATTACAAGTTCAATAATAACGCATGCCGAATATACAGCAGACGCGGCTAATTATCTTAAGTTGTTAGAGTTAGTTCAAAATAGGATAGAGAATAAAATTAAGGAAATAATCCCTCATCCTCTGCGAGTCAGGAGAGGCCTAATTAATATGTTAGGGTCTGTATTCAAAGCTATTTCAGGGAACTTAGACGCCTCTGATGGAGAGCGCTATGATCAAATAATCAAACAGCTTCAATCAAATCAGATTAAATTAAAGGAAGGTATTTTGGCACAAAACTCCATTTCTTTACAAGTAATTGCCCGATTTAATGACACCATTAGTCAAGTTGGCAAACACGATCAAATCTTGGACTCAAAAATGAAACAAATAGCTTGGATTGTGAACAAAACCACTTATAGAGAGAATTTGTCTTATATCAAACATACACTAAATGAAATCATTAATCTCTATGAGTTCATCGACTCATCGCTGCAAGATATAGAAAATTTCAATTACATTTTGTAAGTTAAGAACCTTACATCCAAGTATTATTAAGACTGAAGACCTTCTTACTGAACTAAGATCATTAGAAAATCGCGTCGGTACCAAACAAATGCCAATTACGAAATTGGGAATAGATAACGTTCATCTTTTCCAAAAGGTGATTGACACCGACTGTTTCATTCTTAATAATAAAGTTACTTATCTCCTGCGGGTACCAATAACCCTCCAGGATGATTTCAAAATGTTTCATTTATATTCGGCACCAATACTTTCAAAGAGTCGGTTTAAGGCTATTATACCGCTTAGTAAATTCTTAATAAAAAATGAATTGCACTACATATACTATAACCAAGCCTGCCAAGAAACACTACCCGAACAATACCTATGCGAGAAGAAGGAACTCCACTCAGTACAAAAGGATAGTCCCTGCGCCGTAGTCCTCTTAACGGCCCCTAAAGACGCTTCTACATGCGAGTCAATCGAAATACATGTTGATCGACCCGTAATAGATCAGATGGCCACGACAGACGAATGGCTATTTATCTTCCCACGCAAAGAAGTCATTAAGCTTCAATGTCCGAATCAGATGGAAGTGCTAAACGTAATAGGCACCTACATCATGACCATTCCAAATGGGTGCCAAGTGAGCACCAACGATCGTGTAGTTATCAACACCAAGAAGACTGTCAATGGCAGCATCCAATCGATGTTATTTCCTGACCTAGACAAAGACCAGAATGCAATACCTTCACTAACGCTGGACTCAAAAATGGAAGACATCAAGCTCGATAACTTGCAAGGGTTAAGGAGCCAACTCTTATCATTAAAGCCAACCTTTGACCCGGTACCAATATCAAGGAGCCCATCAATTTGGACAGTTTTAATATATGTGCTGCTGATGGTTAGCCTCATGTGCCTGTTGTATTACAAGTTGCGAATCAGCATGTGCCAGAAGAAAGAAGAAGAAGCCACAAGCCACGATAGCCGCCAATCCATTCAACTTCCCGGAGCCGTAAAGTTGAATCTAAGGGATGGAGGAGTTATGTCATAGCGCAGTACCCCCAGTTGTGCTTCTCATGTTAACTGATGACATTGCATTTATTTGATTAAAAGCATTTTTCCACTTATTATTGTATTCAGTAAGATAATAAACGTCGTCTTAGAATTAACATTGTAGTTTTTAAAAACGGTCTTCACCGATCCAAGAAGTTAAGTAGCGTGTTGTTTATTGAACGCTCGACTGTGTATTACTCACACTAGCTAGATTCATAAAAAGGAATCCTATTGCTTCGCCTTAGAAGCACAAAAAAAAAGTTTGGATTTGTATACAAACTAACTAGGTGTGTTTACACATTTTACTGAATACGCAAAAATAAGAGAAAGTTTCTGTCGTTTGACTTTTGTTCATTAAATCTAAGGAAAATTCAATAAAATGTAATTGTAATTTGTAGAAGACATGGGCCATTTTTAATCGACTTTATTCCTAATTCTAACCTGAACTTTTCCAGAAACTCTTAGTTTGCAATTTCACACGTTTTGAGTAATTTTTAAGCGATTTTGGCTATAATCTTAATTTGAGTTTCTATAAACGCTTTAGATTTGTATATTACACACTTGAGACATTTTCCCCGGTATTGGCCTTAATCCTACCGTGATGTTCTTAAAAGAAAAACATCAATTTTACATTTTTTGATTCGGTGAGATATTTTTAATCGATTTTAGTTTCCAGAAACTCTAAATATTTATTTCTAGACACTTTTGATCATTTTTGAACTAATTTTGACACTAATCCTGATCTGATTTTTCCAAAAACTTTAAACTTGCATTTTTTCCAACATCGATTCATTTTCGCGAATTTTTACCTTAATTTTAGAATAAAATTTTTTAGAAAAATTAATTCACAAAGAATGGGTCATTTTGAATCGACTTTCTAGTCGATTTCTCCCTCGAGTTCTCTCTCGAGTTCTAATTCTAACCAGAATTTTTCCAAGGCTCCAAGTTTGCACTTTTGGACGCTTTCTGTAAATTTTTAACTGCTTTTGGTTCTAATCCTAACATGAGTTTCGCCAAAGACACATATTTCCAGTTCTAGACACTCTGTGTCGTGTTTTAACCCCTTTTGACCCTAATCCTATTTTGAATTTGTAGAGAAACCCTTAATTAGCATGTTTACACACTTTGAGACATTTTTTACCGCTTTAACTCCAAATGTTGTTTAAACATCAAAACTGTCATTTTTAGATGAAGTGGGTCATTTTCGATAGATTATTAATTCGCATTTTCACACGCTTTGAGTAATTTTTAACTGGCTTTGGCCTTAATCCTACTGTGATTTTCTCAAAAAAAAAAAAACATTAAGTTGTGCATTTTTGATCAACTGGGTAATTTTTTATCGAATTTAGCCTTAATTTTAATCTGAGTTTCTCCAAACAATCCAAATTAGCCCTTTTAGACGCTTTGTGTAAATTTTTAATCACTTTTGGTCCTAATCCTAACCTGACTTTTTCCAGAAACTTTTAACTTGCATTTTCAGATGCTTTGAGTAATTTTTAACCGATTTTGGCCTTAATCCTATCGTGATTTTCTCAAAAAGCATCAAATTGTGCTTTTTTAGATAAAGTGAGTAATTTCTGATCGACTATAGTCCTAATTTTAATCTGAGTTTCTCCAAGTTGACACTGTTAGACGCTTTGTGTAAAGTTTTAATCACTTTTGGCCCTAATTCTAACCTGATTTTTTCCAGAAACTTTTAGTTTGCATTTTCAGACATTTTGAGTAATTTTTAACCGACTTTGGCCTTAATAATTATACTATGATTTTCGCAAAAAAACAACAAGTTTTGCATTTTTTGATCAACTGGGTAATTTTTTATCGAGCTTAGCCTTAATTTTAATGTGAGTTTCTCTAAACACTCCAAATTGGCACTTTTAGATGCTTTGTGTATATTTTTAACCCCTTTTGGCCCTAATCCTAACTTGAAATTTCCAGAAACTTGTAATTTGCATTTTCATACGCTTTGAATATTTTTCAACTGATTTTGGCCTTAATCCTACCGTCATTTTCTCGAAAAAACATCAAGTTGTGCATTTTCCTATGTAGCAGGCCATTTTTTTATCGACTTTAGTCCTAATTTTAATCTGAGTTCCTCCAAACATTCTAAATTGGCACTTTTAGATGCTTTGTGTATATTTTTAACCCCTTTTTTTGGCCCTAGTCCTAACTTGAAATTTCCAGAAACTTGTAATTTGCGTTTTCATACGCTTTGAATATTTTTTCACTGATTTTGGCCTTAATCCTACCGTGATTTTCTCAAAAAAAACATCAAGTTGTGCATTTTTTTATGAAGCAGGTCATTTTTTATCGATCCTAGTCCTAATTTTAATCTGAGTTCCTCCAAACAATCCAAATTTGCTTTTTTAGATGCTTTATATATATTTTTAATCACTTTTGGCCCTAATCCTAACATGAATTATTCCAGAAACTTTCATTATGCACTTTCAGACGCTTTGAGTAATTTTTAACCGATTTTGGCCTTAATCCTACTGTGATTTTCTCAAAAAAATAACATCAAGTTGTGCCTTTTTTTGATGAAGTGGGTCACTTTTCATCGACTTTAATCTTAATTTTAATCTGAGTTTCTCCAAGCACTCTAAATTGGCACTTTTAGACGCTTTGTGAAAATCTTTAACCACTTTTGGTCCTAATCCTAACCTGAATTATTCCAGAAACTTTCATTATGCACTTTCAGACGCTTTGAGTAATTTTTAAATGATTTTGGCCTTAATCCTACTGTGATTTTCTCAAAAAAACATCAAGTTGTGCATTTTTTGATCAACTGGGTAATTTTTTATCGAATTAAGCTTTAATTTTAATGTGGGTTTCTCCAAACACTCCAAATTGGCACTTTTAGATGCTTTGTGTATATTTTTAACCACTTTTGGCCCTAATCCTAACTTTAAATTTCCAGAAACTTGTAATTTGCATTTTCATACGCTTTGAATAATTTTTTATTGTTCTTGGCTTTAATACTACCGTGATTTTCTCAAAAAAACATCAAGTTGTGCCTTTTTTTGATGAAGTGGGTCATTTTTCATCGACTTTAATCTTAATTTTAATCTGAGTTCCTCCAAGCACTCCAAATTGGCACTTTTAGATGCTTTGTGTAAATCTTTAACCACTTTTGGTCCTAATCCTAACCTGAATTATTCCAGAAACTTTCATTATGCACTTTCAGACGCTTTGAGTAATTTTTAAATGATTTTGGCCTTAATCCTACTGTGATTTTCTCAAAAAAACATCAAGTTGTGCATTTTTTGGTCAACTGGGTAATTTTTTATCGAATTAAGCTTTAATTTTAATGTGAGTTTCTCCAAACACTCCAAATTAGCACTTTTAGATGCTTTGTGAATATTTTTAACCACTTTTGGCCCTAATCCTAACTTGAAATTTCCAGAAACTTGTAATTTGCATTTTCATACGCTTTGAATAATTTTTTATTGTTCTTGGCTTTAATACTACCGTGATTTTCTCAAAAAAACATCAAGTTGTGCATTTTTTTATGAAGCAGGCCATTTTTTATCGACTTTAGTCCTAATTTTAATCCGAGTTCCTCCAACCACACCAAATTTGCACTTTTAGATGCTTTGTATATATTTTTAACCACTTTTGGCCCTAATCCTCACTTGAAAATTCCAGAAACTTGTAATTTGCGTTTTCATACGCTTTGAATAATTTTTAACCGATTTTGGCCTTAATCCTACCGTGATTTTCTCAAAAAAACATCAAGTTGTGCATTTTTTATGTAGCAGGCCATTTTTTTATCGACTTTAGTCCTAGTTTTAATCTGAGTTCCTCCAAACACTCCAATTTGGCACATTTAGATGCTTTGTGTATGTTTTTAACCACTTTTGGCCCTAATCCTAACTTGAAATTTCCAGAAACTTGTAATTTGAATTTTCATACGCTTTGAATATTTTTTAACTGAGTTTGGCCTTAATCGTACCGTGATTTTCTGAAAAAAACATCAAGTTGTGCATTTTTTTTATGAAGCAGGTAATTTTTTATCGACCCTAGTCCTAATTTTAATCTGAGTTCCTCCAAACAATCCAAATTTGCTTTTTTAGATGCTTTATATATATTTTTAATCACTTTTGGCCCTAATCCTAACATGAATTATTCCAGAAACTTTCATTATGCACTTTCAGACGCTTTGAGTAATTTTTAATCGATTTTGGCCTTAATCCTACTGTGATTTTCTCAAAAAAAAACATCAAGTTGTGCCTTTTTTTGATGAAGTGGGTCATTTTTCATCGACTTTAATCTTAATTTTAATCTGAGTTTCTCCAAGCACTCCATATTGGCACTTTTAGACGCTTTGTGTAAATTTTTAACCACTTTTGGTCCTAATCCTAACCTGAATTATTCCAGAAACTTTCATTATGCACTTTCAGACGCTTTGAGTAATTTTTAACCGATTTTGGCCTTAATCCTACTGTGATTTTCTCAAAAAAATAACATCAAGTTGTGCCTTTTTTTGATGAAGTGGGTCACTTTTCATCGACTTTAATCTTAATTTTAATCTGAGTTTCTCCAAGCACTCTAAATTGGCACTTTTAGACGCTTTGTGAAAATCTTTAACCACTTTTGGTCCTAATCCTAACCTGAATTATTCCAGAAACTTTCATTATGCACTTTCAGACGCTTTGAGTAATTTTTAAATGATTTTGGCCTTAATCCTACTGTGATTTTCTCAAAAAAACATCAAGTTGTGCATTTTTTGATCAACTGGGTAATTTTTTATCGAATTAAGCTTTAATTTTAATGTGGGTTTCTCCAAACACTCCAAATTGGCACTTTTAGATGCTTTGTGTATATTTTTAACCACTTTTGGCCCTAATCCTAACTTGAAATTTCCAGAAACTTGTAATTTGCATTTTCATACGCTTTGAATAATTTTTTATTGTTCTTGGCTTTAATACTACCGTGATTTTCTCAAAAAAACATCAAGTTGTGCCTTTTTTTGATGAAGTGGGTCATTTTTCATCGACTTTAATCTTAATTTTAATCTGAGTTCCTCCAAGCACTCCAAATTGGCACTTTTAGATGCTTTGTGTAAATCTTTAACCACTTTTGGTCCTAATCCTAACCTGAATTATTCCAGAAACTTTCATTATGCACTTTCAGACGCTTTGAGTAATTTTTAAATGATTTTGGCCTTAATCCTACTGTGATTTTCTCAAAAAAAACATCAAGTTGTGCATTTTTTGGTCAACTGGGTAATTTTTTATCGAATTAAGCTTTAATTTTAATGTGAGTTTCTCCAAACACTCCAAATTAGCACTTTTAGATGCTTTGTGAATATTTTTAACCACTTTTGGCCCTAATCCTAACTTGAAATTTCCAGAAACTTGTAATTTGCATTTTCATACGCTTTGAATAATTTTTTATTGTTCTTGGCTTTAATACTACCGTGATTTTCTCAAAAAAACATCAAGTTGTGCATTTTTTTATGAAGCAGGCCATTTTTTATCGACTTTAGTCCTAATTTTAATCCGAGTTCCTCCAACCACACCAAATTTGCACTTTTAGATGCTTTGTATATATTTTTAACCACTTTTGGCCCTAATCCTCACTTGAAAATTCCAGAAACTTGTAATTTGCGTTTTCATACGCTTTGAATAATTTTTAACCGATTTTGGCCTTAATCCTACCGTGATTTTCTCAAAAAAACATCAAGTTGTGCATTTTTTTATGTAGCAGGCCATTTTTTTATCGACTTTAGTCCTAGTTTTAATCTGAGTTCCTCCAAACACTCCAATTTGGCACATTTAGATGCTTTGTGTATGTTTTTAACCACTTTTGGCCCTAATCCTAACTTGAAATTTCCAGAAACTTGTAATTTGAATTTTCATACGCTTTGAATATTTTTTAACTGAGTTTGGCCTTAATCGTACCGTGATTTTCTGAAAAAAACATCAAGTTGTGCATTTTTTTTATGAAGCAGGTAATTTTTTATCGACCCTAGTCCTAATTTTAATCTGAGTTCCTCCAAACAATCCAAATTTGCTTTTTTAGATGCTTTATATATATTTTTAATCACTTTTGGCCCTAATCCTAACATGAATTATTCCAGAAACTTTCATTATGCACTTTCAGACGCTTTGAGTAATTTTTAATCGATTTTGGCCTTAATCCTACTGTGATTTTCTCAAAAAAAAACATCAAGTTGTGCCTTTTTTTGATGAAGTGGGTCATTTTTCATCGACTTTAATCTTAATTTTAATCTGAGTTTCTCCAAGCACTCCATATTGGCACTTTTAGACGCTTTGTGTAAATTTTTAACCACTTTTGGTCCTAATCCTAACCTGAATTATTCCAGAAACTTTCATTATGCACTTTCAGACGCTTTGAGTAATTTTTAACCGATTTTGGCCTTAATCCTACTGTGATTTTCTCAAAAAAATAACATCAAGTTGTGCCTTTTTTTGATGAAGTGGGTCACTTTTCATCGACTTTAATCTTAATTTTAATCTGAGTTTCTCCAAGCACTCTAAATTGGCACTTTTAGACGCTTTGTGAAAATCTTTAACCACTTTTGGTCCTAATCCTAACCTGAATTATTCCAGAAACTTTCATTATGCACTTTCAGACGCTTTGAGTAATTTTTAAATGATTTTGGCCTTAATCCTACTGTGATTTTCTCAAAAAAACATCAAGTTGTGCATTTTTTGATCAACTGGGTAATTTTTTATCGAATTAAGCTTTAATTTTAATGTGGGTTTCTCCAAACACTCCAAATTGGCACTTTTAGATGCTTTGTGTATATTTTTAACCACTTTTGGCCCTAATCCTAACTTGAAATTTCCAGAAACTTGTAATTTGCATTTTCATACGCTTTGAATAATTTTTTATTGTTCTTGGCTTTAATACTACCGTGATTTTCTCAAAAAAACATCAAGTTGTGCCTTTTTTTGATGAAGTGGGTCATTTTTCATCGACTTTAATCTTAATTTTAATCTGAGTTCCTCCAAGCACTCCAAATTGGCACTTTTAGATGCTTTGTGTAAATCTTTAACCACTTTTGGTCCTAATCCTAACCTGAATTATTCCAGAAACTTTCATTATGCACTTTCAGACGCTTTGAGTAATTTTTAAATGATTTTGGCCTTAATCCTACTGTGATTTTCTCAAAAAAAAACATCAAGTTGTGCATTTTTTGGTCAACTGGGTAATTTTTTATCGAATTAAGCTTTAATTTTAATGTGAGTTTCTCCAAACACTCCAAATTAGCACTTTTAGATGCTTTGTGAATATTTTTAACCACTTTTGGCCCTAATCCTAACTTGAAATTTCCAGAAACTTGTAATTTGCATTTTCATACGCTTTGAATAATTTTTTATTGTTCTTGGCTTTAATACTACCGTGATTTTCTCAAAAAAACATCAAGTTGTGCATTTTTTTATGAAGCAGGCCATTTTTTATCGACTTTAGTCCTAATTTTAATCCGAGTTCCTCCAACCACACCAAATTTGCACTTTTAGATGCTTTGTATATATTTTTAACCACTTTTGGCCCTAATCCTCACTTGAAAATTCCAGAAACTTGTAATTTGCGTTTTCATACGCTTTGAATAATTTTTAACCGATTTTGGCCTTAATCCTACCGTGATTTTCTCAAAAAAAACATCAAGTTGTGCATTTTTTTATGTAGCAGGCCATTTTTTTATCGACTTTAGTCCTAGTTTTAATCTGAGTTCCTCCAAACACTCCAATTTGGCACATTTAGATGCTTTGTGTATGTTTTTAACCACTTTTGGCCCTAATCCTAACTTGAAATTTCCAGAAACTTGTAATTTGAATTTTCATACGCTTTGAATATTTTTTAACTGAGTTTGGCCTTAATCGTACCGTGATTTTCTGAAAAAAACATCAAGTTGTGCATTTTTTTTATGAAGCAGGTAATTTTTTATCGACCCTAGTCCTAATTTTAATCTGAGTTCCTCCAAACAATCCAAATTTGCTTTTTTAGATGCTTTATATATATTTTTAATCACTTTTGGCCCTAATCCTAACATGAATTATTCCAGAAACTTTCATTATGCACTTTCAGACGCTTTGAGTAATTTTTAATCGATTTTGGCCTTAATCCTACTGTGATTTTCTCAAAAAAAAACATCAAGTTGTGCCTTTTTTTGATGAAGTGGGTCATTTTTCATCGACTTTAATCTTAATTTTAATCTGAGTTTCTCCAAGCACTCCATATTGGCACTTTTAGACGCTTTGTGTAAATTTTTAACCACTTTTGGTCCTAAACCTAACCTGAATTATTCCAGAAACTTTCATTATGCACTTTCAGACGCTTTGAGTAATTTTTAAATGATTTTGGCCTTAATCCTACTGTGATTTTCTCAAAAAACCATCAAGTTGTGCATTTTTTTGTCAACTGGGTAATTTTTGATCGAATTAAGCTTTAATTTTAATGTGAGTTTCTCCAAACACTCCAAATTGGCACTTTTAGATGCTTTGTGAATATTTTTAACCACTTTTGGCCCTAATCCTAACTTGAAATTTCCAGAAACTTGTAATTTGCATTTTCATACGCTTTGAATAATTTTTAATTGTTCTTGGCTTTAATACTACCGTGATTTTCTCAAAAAAACATCAAGTTGTGCATTTTTTTATGTAGCAGGCCATTTTTTTATCGACTTTAGTCCTAATTTTAATCTGAGCTCCTCCAAACACACCAAATTTGCACTTTTAGATGCTTTGTATATATTTTTAACCACTTTTGGCCCTAATCCTCACTTGAAAATTCCAGAAACTTGTAATTTGCGTTTTCATATGCTTTGCATAATTTTTAACCGATTTTGGCCTTAATCCTACCGTGATTTTCTCAAAAAAACATCAAGTTGTGCATTTTTTTATGTAGCCGGCCATTTTTTTATCGACTTTAGTCCTAATTTTAAACTGAGTTTCTGCAAGTTGACACTTTTAGACGCTTTGTGTAAAGTTTTAACCACTTGTGTCCCTAATTCTAACCTGAATTTTTCCAGAAACTTTTACTTTGCATTTTCAGACGCTTTGAGTAATTTTTAACGGACTTTGGCTTTAATCCTACTGTGATTTTCCCAAAAAAACATCAAGTTGTGCATTCTTTCATCAACTGGGTAATGTTTTATCGAATTTAGCCTTAATATTAATGTGGGTTTCTCCACACATTCCAAATTGGCACTTTTAGATGCTTTGTGTACATTTTTAACCACATTTGGCCCTAATCCTAACTAGAAATTTCCAGAAACTTGTAATTTGCATTTTCATACGCTTCGAATATTTTTTAACTGATTTTGGCCTTAATCCTACGGCGATTTTCTCAAAAAAACATCAAGTTGTGCATTTTTTTATGAAACAAATAATTTTTTATCGACCCTAGTCCTAATTTTAATCGGAGTTCCTCCAAACACTCCAAATTTGCTTTTTTAGATGCTTTATATATATTTTTAATCATTTTTGGCCCTAATCCTAACCTGAATTATTCCAGAAACTTTCATTATGCACTTTCAGATGCTTTGAGTAATTTTTAACCGAATTTGGCCTTAATCCTACTGTCATTTTCTCAAAAAAACATCAAGTTGTGCCTTTTTTGATGAAGTGGGTAATTTTTCATTGACTTTAGTCCTAATTTTAATCCGAGTTCCTCCAAACACACCAAATTTGCACTTTTAGATGCTTTGTATATATTTTTAACCACTTTTGGCCCTAATCCTCACTTGAAAATTCCAGAAACTTGTAATTTGCGTTTTCATACGCTTTGAATAATTTTTAACCGATTTTGGGCTTAATCCTACCGTGATTTTCTCAAAAAAACATCAAGTTGTGCATTTTTTTATGTAGCAGGCCATTTTTTTATCGACTTTAGTCCTAATTTTAATCTGAGTTCCTCCAAACATTCCAAATTGGCACTTTTAGATGCTTTGTGTATATTTTTAACCACTTTTGGCCCTAATAATAACTTGAAATTTCCAGAAACTTGTAATTTGCATTTTCATACGCTTTGAATAATTTTTTGTTGTTCTTGGCTTTAATACTACCGTGATTTTCTCAAAAAAACATCAAGTTGTGCATTTTTTTATAAAGCAGGCCATTTTTTATCGACTTTAGTCCTAATTTTAATCCGAGTTCCTCCAAACACACCAAATTTGCACTTTTAGATGCTTTGTATATATTTTTAACCACTTTTGGCCCTAATCCTCACTTGAAAATTCCAGAAACTTGTAATTTGCGTTTTCATACGCTTTGAATAATTTTTAACCAATTTTGGCCTTAATCCTACCGTGATTTTCTCAAAAAAACATCAAGTTGTGCATTTTTTTATGTAGCAGGCCATTTTTTATCGACTTTAGTCCTAATTTTAATCTGAGTTCCTCCAAACACTACAAATTGGCACTTTTAGATGCTTTGTGTATGTTTTTAACCACTTTTGGCCCTAATCCTAAGTTGAAATTTCCAGAAACTTGTAATTTGAATTTTCATACGCTTTGAATATTTTTTAACTGAGTTTGGCCTTAATCGTACCGTGATTTTCTCAAAAAAACATCAAGTTGTGCATTTTTTTATGAAGCAGGTCATTTTTTATCGACCCTAGTCCTAATTTTAATCTGAGTTTCTCCAAACAATCCAAATTTGCTTTTTTAGATGCTTTATATATATTTTTAATCACTTCTGGCCCTAATCCTAACCTGAATTATTCCAGAAACTTTCATTATGCACTTTCAGACGCTTTGAGTAATTTTTAACCGATTTTGGCCTTAATCCTACTGTGATTTTCTCAAAAAAAAACATCAAGTTGTGCCTTTTTTTGATGAAGTGGGTCATTTTTCATCGACTTTAATCTTAATTTTAATCTGAGTTTCTCAAAGCACTCCAAATTGGCACTTTTAGATGCTTTGTGAATATTGTTAACCACTTTTGGCCCTAATCCTAACTTGAAATTTCCAGAAACTTTTAATTTGCATTTTCATACGCTTTGAATAATTTTTAATTGTTTTTGGCTTTAATACTACCGCCATTTTCTCAAAAAAAAAATCAAGTTGTGCCTTTTTTTATGAAGCAGGCCATTTTTTATCGAATTTAGTCTTAATTTTAATCTGAGTTCCTCCAAATACTCCAAATTTTCACTTTAAGATGCTTTGTATATATTTTTAATCACTTTTGGCCCTAATCCTAACCTGAATTATTCCAGAAACTTTCATTATGCACTTTCAGAAGCTTTGAGTAATTTTTAACCAATTTTGGCCTTAATCCTACTGTGATTTTTTCAAAAAAACATCAAGTTGTGCCTTTTGTGATAAAGTGGGTAATTTTTCATCGATTTTAATCTTAATTTTAATCTGAGTTTCTCCAAACACTCCAAGTTGACACTTTTAGACGCTTTGTGTAAATTTTAACCACTTTTGGACGCTAATTCTAACCTGAATTTTTCCAGAAACTTTCACTATGCATTTTCAGACGCTCTGAGTAATTTTTAACTGACTTTGGCCTTAATCCTACTGTGATTTTCTCAAAGAAACGTCAAGTTGTGCATTTGTTGTTCAACTGGGTAATTTTTTATCGAATTTAGTCCTAATTTTAATCTGAGTTCCTCCAAGTACTTCAAATTTTCACTTTTAGATGCTTTGTATATATGTTTAATCACTTTTGGCCATAATCCTAACCTGAATTATTCCAGAAACTTTCATTATGCACTTTGAGACGCTTTGAGTAGACTTTGGCCTTAATCCTACTGTGATTTTCTCAAAGAAACATCAAGTTGTTCCTTTTTTGATAAAGTTTGTCATTTTTCATCGACTTTAATCTTAATTTTAAACTGAGTTTCTCCAAACACTCCAAATAGGCACTTTTAGACGCTTTGTGTAAATTTTTAATCACTTTAGGCCTAATCCTAACTTGAAATTTCCAGAAACTTGTAATTTGCATTTTCATACGCCTTGAATAATTTTTAACCGATTTTGGCCTTAATCCTACCGTCATTTTCTCAAAAAAACATCAAGTTGTGCATTTTTTTATGTAGCAGGCCATTTTTTTATTGACTTTAGTCCTAATTTTAATCTGAGTTTCTTCAAACACTCCAAGTTGACACTTTTAGACGCTTTGTGTAAATTTTTAACCACTTTTGGCCCTAATTCTAACCTGAATTTTTCCAGAAACTTTCATTATGCACTTTCAGACGCTTTGAGTAATTTTTAACCGATTTTGGCCTTAATCATACTGTGATTATCTCAAAAAAACATCAAGTTTTGCATTTATTGATGAAGCGGGTTATTTTTAATTGACCTTATTCCTAATTTTAAGCCAAGTTTCTCCAAACACACCAAACTAGCAATTTTAGATGCTTTGGGTACATTTTGAACCAATTTTGGCCTTATCCTAACCTGAATTTTTCCATAAAATTTTAGTTTTCATTTTCAGACGCTTTCGGTAATTTTTAACCGATTTTGGCCTTAATCCTACTGTTATTTTCACAAAAATATATCAAGTTGTGCATTTTTTGATGAAGCAGGACATTTTTGTTCCTAATTTTAATCTGAGTGTCTCCAAACACACCAAATTGGCACTTTTAGATGTTTTGTGTATATTTCTACCCACTTTTGGCTCTAATCCTGACCTGCATTTTCTCAAAATACACATCAATCTTTTCATATTGTGATGAGATGAATCGATTGTTTCGTGTCGATGATTTTTAATCGATTTTAGTTGTCAGAATCTCTAAATATACTTTTTAGACGTTTTGAGCAATTTTTTATTTTTTTTTATATTTTTGATATTTGTGACAATAATCCACTGACCAACTGAATTTTTCCGAAAACTTCCTATTTGCATTTTTAGAGTTGACAAACTCTTGGCGCATGAGGGTGACAAGACAAGTAGTCTCGCGACCTGATTCCTGTATCCTGATTTTAGAGACAAGACAAAAGTAAGTTCTATTTTGCATTGCCTTGTTTTGCATTAACACACACTAGAAATATCTAAAAAACTAAAACAAGTATTTTTTTTAATTGACTGTTTAAATCGATATTAATAATGTTAATAAACGAACAAAATCATTCATTTATTGATCTATTATGACTATTTTTTTTTAAATAACTTCGAATGATTGTAGAATATCTTGAATTTTGATCCATCCAAATAATATTATTCATAATCGAACAATCGAAATTTGATTATTGCGACTAATGCGATTAAAGAAATGTATCGATTACCTACCTATACCTATCACTAGAAAAATGACTGACACAGTGCCAGAAGCGTTGTAGTATATCTACTGTTACGTTAATAGTTAATTTCCATCTTGAGTTGAATGTGATGAGCCTTTAAACAATCTAATTAAATCCCATATGTGATTGACTTGTTTGTCAAAAATTGGCCTAATAAGAATTCAAAGCTGCTTAGCAATCCATTGAATACTCGCTGAATCAACAATTTTCTTGAATTACACTTGAGGAGATAAATATTATCAAGAAAAAGCTGATTTCACGGACAATCTCATTAGTTTTCGGAGCAACCTCCCAGTGAGGTTGTCCCGAAAACCTTTAAAAGCCCTTTTTTTCAGATATCAGATATTCAGTCTGTTGGTTAACTTTTTTGGACTAATTTATATCATTTAAGTATTAAAGGTGTCAATTAAACACTCTGAAACCATTCCAAACATTGAGGCCAACCTATCGGTTGTACCCACTTAAGCTCTAATAATTGTAAACTTTAATGGTAATGACAAAAGCTGCGGTTCAAAGCTGTAATTAGTTCTGTTTCATGTTTGAAAATCGCGTCAAGCCGGCAGTACCTTAATTGGCATTTATGAACGCAAATTGCAGAAGCACAAATACAGAAAATTGAGTCAGTTGTGAATAAATTACTATTTTTCGTTTCACAAGACACACAATTTCTCCCTTGTTCTGGTCGAAAATCCCTGAGGCCGCTGAGGTCCTTAAAACATAACGCGTACATTGGCAGTTACATCGATTCGACGTAAAAGTGACGTCGCAGGAAAATATGGTCCCCGATGTAATACTATTGCTCCATTGCAGCGCAGCCAGAATGCCTAAGCGCTTTATGCTGGCAAAATGCATTTAGACGGCTCTCTTCCTGATGCCATAAAACGGCAAATAAAATTAAATTTCGTGCTAAAAAGCTTTTTGAGCAGCGAATAATAACGTGAACAAGCTAGAATTGCTCGGTTGCTGATTTGCAAAGTTAAGTACGAAATAGAATGTGAGCCATTGATGTCGAAACGAGATTTTCAGCACGGTGACAATGTGATTACGTTTCGGAAAGTTGGCCGTACAAACTATTCTAAACTAAAGTTTTAATCTAATCAGGGAGTTTGCGGTGCTCAGAATTACCGCAAAGTTTTTCATTGATAAAGGACACCGCGGTTTGTGTACAAATCGAGCGGGATTTATGTTGAAAATTAGTCTGAAAATTGTGCAAACTCTGAATAGCAAATCTCCCCCATTTATTTACATTGCACGACGAAAGAAAGGAATATCTCTACTTCCAGAAAAATGCACCACTTAACTACGAACTGCATATTTCAGCTGCAGCGTCTGCCAAGATTACATTTTCCTGCGAAGATATCTGGGGCAATCCCCATGTTTTATACCGCTTTTGCTCTAAGATGATGATACAATTACCGGAACCAACGAGAGTAATTGAACTGCTGACGTCGTGTTCAAATAAATGAACTTTTAATCAAATTTTAGAAGTTTGTGCCCGGGGGCAGAAGCTGAACAAGCACATAAAGCCCAGTTTACACAATAGAGCAACGAAAACCCAAACCGGCTTATTAAAAAGGTTTTAAAAGAGCAAGCTGAAGTACGTGCTCCAACCGGGCAAAGGGGTTAAATGCCTGTTTGAAAAAGGGTTTAATTAGACTTGGGGAAACCTTAAAGTGCATTTTTGAGGAGCTTTCAAGGGTAGTTGATGGCAAACAGTGGTCTTAGGTGATGGTAAAGCCAATAGAATTACTTCTTTTTTGTCCTGGAAAATTAGCAAGAATTTGCGATATTTATCAGTTTCGGAAGTGTAACAAAGTGAATATTGGAATTTTGTATGTGTGGGTAAATCAAGTGATTTAAAAAAAAAATAAATCGTTGAGAATTTGGTTTTTAACAATTATCTAGTGAATCATGAAATTTACAAATGATTTTGAATTGATTTATTAAAACTATAATTTTTTCCCCACTTAACTCATTCCAGAAAACTCGCCATGCTCATACAGCAAGAACGTGAGTTATTTTGAAGTTTGTTACCATTTTAATGTCGTGTTGACGGAAGTCACGTAGGCAATTTCGTTTGGTATCAACCGTTGATTGTATGGATACTAAAAATGGCTGAAAACTGAAACGAGCTAAAAATCTATTTTTTTCAAGTTTCTTAACTCAGTGTTTTTGTAGTTTTTAATTAATTTCGTAGTTTTTAATTCATTTCTTATTGATCTTTTATTCTTTACATTTTTTTACTCCAACCCTTCGTCATGTTTCGATGGATTTTTTTTCTATAATTTTTTTGTCGAATCAAATTAGACTTTTTTTTTTGTTTTTTATTATTTCAAGTTTTTCTGACTTAAAAATGAGCTTTTTCTAACGAGTAGACATTTGTAATGTATTACATTGACAATTTTTTCTACGACTAATGTTCCTGGGTTTTCAAGATTTTTTTGTACTGTTTTGGCATGAAATAGAAGTTCTAACCTGAGGCAAATATCGATGGTTATTGAGAGGATTATGATTCAACTACGGACCTCTTTTTAGTGAATTTTTTAAAATTTTTACATCACTATTCTTGATTTTTTTATTTTAATCTCTTTGTCGTTTTCATTTAAAGATATATCTATTATCGTTTCTATATATTATTATCATCATCATTTATTCATCAAAGTGCCTTAAATGGAGAAAGATTTGCAATTTTAGATAAATTCAAAACTCTTCTAGATATGAAACAAAATATTTCCGACTCGCTTAATATTTGTCAAAAAATTAGTGTTAACAATTTTTTCAAAACAATTCAGAATTCGTTTGAACCGAATCGAATTAAACAAAAAAAAATTGTCAAAGTTTGGTTTTTGACAATTATCTAGTGAGTCATGAAATTTGCAAATGGTTTTTAATTGATCTCATAAAACTGCAATTCTTTCCCCAATTAACTCACTTTGTAATCCTGCTAGTTTCTAAGACCTCTTCACTAAAAATCGAAAAAAAAACTCACCCTGTATACTGTATACATTTTATGTGCTATCTATTTTAGATGCGTATGTGAGCAGCTGGAATTGGAATGCTGATAAAATTAAAGGTCGAAAACGATGTCATATGGCATACGATATATTGAATGAAAAACAACTTTTCGTTCAAATTTTTATTTTTATTAGCTAAATTGAAGTTTTTATTGGATTTTTATTTTTTCGAAGTGGTTTTGATACAAAAAATAAGCTTTTCCTAGTTTGAACAATTGTAACGTAAACTGATTGGAACGTAAACTGAATGGTTGGCATTGAAATAATTGTGGCCTAAGACTATGTTCTTTAATAAAGTAATACCTCAATTTTCAAGTTCTTAAACAGTTTTGCACCAAAATGGAACGAGCCAATGATCTCTATTTGCTAAAAATCGATTTTTCTGGGTTTCTTAAGTCGCTGTTTTAGTAGTCCATAATTTTGTTACCATTTTAATGTGTGTGTGACTTCAGTCGTGCTAACTGAAGTCACGTAGGTAATTTTGCTTGATATCAACTTGCAATCATTAATTCGTTGTTTTCGCAGTTTTTAAATTATTTTTTTCTTTCTTGTTGATCTTTTATTAATCATATTTTTCTATTCTTACCCTTTGTCATGATTCGATAACTTTTTTTTCCATCTAAATTATAATTTTCATTGATTTTTCATTATTTGTTGCCATTTTGATGCTGTGCTGACTGAAGTCACTTAAGCAATTTCACTTGATATCAACGGTTCATTGCTTCCACCCATAAATGGTAGCAGACTAACTCTGTGGGATTTTGCTCTGAAATAGAACGAGCAAACGAGGTAAAAATCAATTTTTTTACGATCATTAACTCGGTGTTTTTGTAGTCTTTAATTTTGGTACCTTTTTAATATGTATGTGACTTCAGTCGTGCTGACTGAAGTCACGTAGGTAATTTTGCTTGATATCAACTTGCAATCATTAACTCGTTGTTTTCGCAGTTTTTAAATTATTTTTTTCTTTCTTGTTGATCTATTATCCATCATATTTTTCTATGCTTACCCTTTGTAATGTTTCGGCAATTTTTTTTCTATTTAAATTATAATTTCCATTGTGTTTTCATTTTTTTTTTGCCATTTTGATGTTGTGCTGACTGAAGTCACGTAGACAATTTCGCTTGATAACAACAGTTGATTGTTTCCAACCATAAATGGCAGAAGACTAACTCTGTGGCGTTTTGTCCTAAAATGCAAGGACCAGACGAGGTAAAAATCAAATTTTTCACGATCATTAACTCGGTGTTTTTGTAGTTTTTAATGTATTTTTTTCTTTCTCATTGTTATTTTATTCTTAATATTTTTCTATTCTTACCCTTTGTCATGATTCGATAATTTTTTTTCCATCTAAATTATAATTTTCACTGTTTCTTCATTATTCGTTGCCATTTGGATGTTGTGCTGACTGAAGTAACTTAAGCAATTTCGCTTGATATCAACAGTACATTATTTCCAACCACAAATGGCAGCAGAATAACTCTGTGGGATTTTGCCCTGAAATAGAACGAGCAAACGAGGTGAAAATAAAATTATTCACGATCATTAACTCGGTGTTTTTGTAGTTTTTTATGCATTTTTTTCTTTCTCATTGATATTTTATTCTTAATATTTTTCTATTCTTACCCTTTGTCATGATTCGATAATTTTTTTTCCATCTAAATTATAATTTTCACTGTTTCTTCATTATTCGTTGCCATTTGGATGTTGTGCTGACTGAAGTAACTTAAGCAATTTCGCTTGATATCAACAGTACATTGTTTCCAACCACAAATGGCAGCAGACTAACTCTGTGGGATTTTGCCCTGAAATAGAACGAGCAAACGAGGTGAAAATAAAATTATTCACGATCATTAACTCGGTGTTTTTGTAGTTTTTAATGTATTTTTTTCTTTCTCATTAATATTTTATTCTTAATATTTTTCTATTCTTACCTTTGTAACGTTTCGACAATTTTTTTCTATTTAAATTATAATTTCCATTGTGTTTACATTATTTGTTGCCATTTAAATGATTGAAGTCACGTAGACAATTTCGCTTGATACCAACGGTTGATTGTTTCCAACCATAAATGGCAGAAAACTAACTCTGTGGCGTTTTGCCCTAAAATGCAAGGACCAAACGAGGTGAAAATCAAAATTTTCAGGATCTTCAACTAGGTTCTTTGTAGTTTTTATTTTATTTTTTTTCTTTCTTCTATTCTTCATGTTTTTTTATTCTTAAGCTTTGTCATGTTTCGATAAATTTTTTCTGTAATATTTTGCAATATAAATTATAATTTCCATTGTGTTTTCATTACTTGTTGCCAATTTGATGTTGTGCTGACTGAAGTCACGTAGGAAATTTTGCTTGATATCAACAGTTGATTGTTTTCAACCATAAAGGGAAGAAGACTAACTCTGTGGCGTTTGGCAGAAGCAAACAAGCCAAAAATATTTTTTTTTCAGGTTGCCCAACTCGGTGTTTTTGTAGCTTTTAATTTTTTTTTTCTTTCTTATTGATCTTTTATTCTTCATATTTTTTATTCTTAACCCTTTGTCATGTTTGGATACATTTTTTTTCTGTAATTTTTGTCCATCTAAATTATACTTTTTATTGTGTTTTCATTATTTGTTGCCATTTTGATGTTGTGCTGACTGAAGTCACGTAGACAATGTCGCTTGATATCAACACTACATTGTTTCCTACCACAAATGGCAGCAGACTAACTCTGTGGGATTTTGCTCTGAAATAGAACGAGCAAACGAGGCACTAAAAGTTGTTACAAAATCCTTTAAAATCATAAAAATAAATAGAACAATACAGTTAAAAAGGGGTTACGAAACAAAGGCCACTTTAAAATATACACAGTTAAATACTCACAATTCAGATAGATTTTGAGAGTCATCGGCTTTCTTTAGATCTACCAATCTACCATCCACAATCTATATGAATTGTGAGTATTTAACTGTGTATATCTTAAAGTGACTTTTGCTTCGTCCCCCCTTTTTAACTGTATTGTTCTATTTATTTATATGATTTTAAAGGATTTTATAACAACTTTTAGTGTACTGAGGATGCTGTAATATATGGCAAAACGTCGACAAGTTTATAACTGATTTTGAATAACACCCGTGATCCCACAACCCAAAAATCAAAACCACATCACAAAATTGTAGTTTTTAACGAGTATTTGTTTTGGCATGAAGTAGAAGTTCTATCCTGAGGGAAAAATTGATGATTATTGAGGGAATTATGGTTCGAATAGGAACTCCTTTCTAGCAAATTTTTAAAAGTTTTTATTTGATTTTGACTGAAAATTAGAAATAGTTTAAATTTTGTCTAACTTTTTCTTTAATTTTTTATAACTATTAAGGATATCTTTAAATCAAATGATATCAAATAATTAAAAAAATTTTTAGGTCAAAAGGTTTTAAACAATTATCTAGTGAGTCATGCAAATGCTTTTGAATTGATCTCCTGAAACTGCAATTCTTTCCCCATTGAACCCCATTCGGAAAAATAATCATAAGGCAAGATTTGAGATATTTAGAGCCTTGAGCATAGTGTAATAAAAGAATTTTGGAATTTTGTAATAATTTAACGTCAAGTTATTATTTCAATTATTAATGAGTGCAAATATTTTAGCGATTGTATATAATGTAACCCTCTGCGCAATTTTTTTTGTTACCATTTTTATGTCGTGCTGACTGAAGTCACGTAGGCAATTTCGCTTCGATCAACAGTTTGCGTAATTGACAGAAAACTGACACTGTTGTTTTTTTGTCCCGAAATGGAACTAGCAAACCAGTTAAAAATATTTTTTTCCAGGTTTCTCAACTCGGTGTTTTTGTAGTCCTCAATTCATTTATTCCTTTCTTATTGATCTTTTATTCTTTATATTTTTCTATTCTTGTCTTTTGTCATGTTTCGACGGATTTTTTTTGTAAGATTTTTTTATTGATTGAAATTAGAACATTATTGTCTTTTCATTATTTCAAGTGTTTTTATCTAAAATTGAACTTTTCCAATGAGTACATAATTGTAATATATTATTTTGATACAAAACTGTGTGTTTTTTTTAATGACTAATGTTTCAGATTTATTTTTAAAGTGTTTTGGCATAAATTAGATGTTCTACCCAGAGGCAAAAATCGAGGATTATTGAGCGGATTATGATTCCACTAGGAGCGTCTTTTTAGTAAATTTTTGAAAGTTTTTACATCACTATTCCAGATTTTTTACTTTCAGTTTTTTGTTATTTTTTAATTCTAATATCTATTTTTTATCGTTCATATTTATTGTTATTATTTTTTATCAAAGTGGTTTAAATGGACAGAGATTTGCAATTTTAGATAAACAATTCAAAACATCTCTAGATAAAAAAAAAACATTTATGACTCGCCAATTTATCACTATTAAAAAATACATTTTGACATTTTTTTTTAAAACAATTGAAAATTTTTAAAACTTAAATGATATCAAATGTTTAAAGAAAGTAAATCAACAAATGATTCTGAATTGATCTCCTATAACTGCAATTTTTCTCCCATTTAACCCACTTCGTGACACTGCCAGTTCCTGACACCTTTTTACTAAAAATCGAAAAAAATTCACCCTGTATACTGTATATATTTTATGTGTAATCTATTTTTGATACGTATGTAACCAGCCAGAGTTAGAATGCTGAGCAAATGATGCTTCAAAAATGGGGTGGCTAACTATATATGTTTTGCGAAATATTGAGTAAAAGTTATAAAAATATGCTTTTGTTCAAATTTTTATGTTTTGTTTATTGATCTAAATTGAAACGGGTTTTTATACTTTCGAAGTAATTTTGACTCAAAAATTGAGCTTTTTCTAGTTTAAACATTTGTAGCGTAAACTTATTTGGATTGAAACAATTTTGGCCTAAAACTGTGTCTTTTTAAGTTTGCCTCGAAATAGAAAGTGCCAACGTTCTCTACAAGCTAAAAAACATTTTTTTTTTTTCTTTTTTTTTAACTCGGTGTTCTTGTGTTGTCAATTTTGTTGCCATTTTAATGTCGTGCTGACTGAAGTCACGTATGCAATTTCGCTTGGTATCAGTTAACAGTTGATTGTTTCCAAATTATAAATGGCAGGAGCCTGCCTTTGTAGCGTACTTGAATGGCTTGAGAATTTCTATTTTCTAATCCCCACTCATTCCAATGATAAATATTTTTTGTTGTAAAGGGAATGCGTATCAATTTATTTCTTAATTATTTATCCTCTGGTATTTCAGATGTAAGGACGTATTGTGGGTCAACTATTTGGCTGATTTCCTGGCTTGGGGGATTTTTGTGGTGGCATGCAACAAATATTCAAATGACCTAGAGAAGTAAAATGATATTGAGCTACCCACCATAGACCAGGATTCTCATCATTTTCTTTACCTTCTTAAATGTCTTTGTAATTTTACTTCACTTTTTTAAATTAATTTACCTTTTTAAATGCTCTGGAGCAAAATCGGTATCGTCATTAAATGGCTGGCCGCTTTGCCTACGTATGCAACTAAACTTGTTTAGATCATTTATAGTACGATTCGTTCGGAAATGCGTACGTGACTTCAATTAGCACGGCACTAAAATGTTAATAAAAAGTGTTGCCTACTTGATGGCTACGAAGTCTCATATTTCCTTGCCGATGCCGCAAGCCATGATTACTATCTCGGTAATAGAGCTCGTTTTGCGGGCTGTGGAGGTGGGATACTAAAATGACACTAATTTTTAGAGCACTGTTCTTTTTCTACATAATAATATGTTTGTGCACTATGCACAGCAAAATTCAATTAAGAGGCAATTCATAAGAAAAACATTGATCTTCGTTAAAAACATAAATAGTTATTTAGCTGCAGTTATTGGCAACTAAAATTGGAGGTTAATTCCAGACTTTAATAATTTCGTATAAACAAGTAATATGATTTATTGAAATTGCATTGATTTTCGTACTGGAATATCAAAATTTGTTTAACTCGTTTAATAAATACAGTAGATCAAAGGCCTTTTTATATGCGAATAAAAACACTCTACATTAATTAGTAATAGAAATATTACAAATTGCTTTTACACATGCATGTCGGTGCATACAAAAAGGCCAGTTAATTTAAATTTTAATTGGATTTTCATGACGAGTGTGGAAACACTGTGTCCGAACCACTACTCCATTTGTGCAGCTGAGACATGCGTGTATGGTCCATAAAATTATAACGCGAGGTAGTTAAATCGAGGAAGAACGCAGCCCGGGATTCGTCGTTTCATATTTACCGAAGAAAAACTCATAAGAAAAGTTTTTATTGGGCATGGGAAACATTAGCGTTATTAGCTCCATTTCCGTTTCCGGTTTATAGAGCAAAACAGGGTAATTTTCGTTTCGCGTTTTTAAGGTAAGTGGAATTTTACTGCTTCCTGTATTAGATTGCTAGATATAGGCAATGCGAGTTCGTTGGGATGCTCTTTTATTACCCACCAGCACGCGTAAGTGCTCAAATATAATATCCAATTATCAGTAATATCGTGTAATGCTGTGCTTGCTCAATCACAGAAACCACAACCACTGTTGTTTGATGGATTGGATTCCAAATGAGTGGTCCCAAGAGGATACCAAGGTGTGTCCTGATGAGTAATCCCAAGTGGTTCCAAGTGGTTCCAAAGAAACGACCTGCAAGATCTATTGTGCCTCAATATCAATTAAAGTTTACTCAGAAGCACCAGTCCTCTTAGAAAGTCCATTATCTTTTTGAGTGAGATTTTGTGGAAGTCCATTTATTTCATACTGCCCCGTAAAATACACCTTTACCTACCTGATTTTAGTAGGGTAATAGTTATTTACGTTATAAGTCCGGTAAATATAGTTTTACAGTAGGAGTAAGATGTTTCCAGACGAGGCGATAGCCATACTGTAAAATTTCTTTACGATACCCAGTGCTGTAAGAAGCTATTTACCGGAATAAAATCAAGTACGTAAAAGTGTCCTAAATGATACAGTATGAAGTATAGATTTTTACGGTATTGAGTACCGTAATGAAATTTTACAATATTGAGTTGAGTACTGTAATGAATTTTCATTACTACACTGAGTACCGTAGCAAAGTTTCATTACGGTACTCAGGACCGTAATGAAATTATACCGATTTTTTTTTTTGAAAAATATTCGCCATGCATACCTATTCTCATTTTTCATTCATTTTTCTTGGTTTTAAAACGTATGAAATAAAATGTTGAACGCCATATATCCGGTAACGATTTTTACAATAGTTGGCTATCGCTTCGTCCGGCAACTGGATGCAAGTACACAAAAGGAGCACAGAATTCGACAAATATGAACTCAAATGTAAATTTGACTTTTTTTAAATTTGGGTTAGAATTAGGGTCAAAATGGGTTAAAATAGACTCAAAACGTCCAAAAATAAAAATTTTGGTCTTTTTGGATAAAATCAATTTTAGGACAAAACTAGGCCAAACTGACTAAAATCGTGTGATTTCTTGTTATCGGTAACTTGTATATATATAAGTAACTTAAATTTGACTCAAAAAGTAACTATGGTAAATTTTGAGAGGCACAGGTTGAGATTAAGGCCAAAGACGTATACCAAAGCATGTTAAAATAAAAATTTGGGTTTTTGGAAAAAGCTTCAGGTTAGGATTAGGGCCAAAAGCGGTTAAAAGTAATTCAAAACACCTAAAAATACAAATTTGGTGTTTTTAAATAAACTCAGAATCGGATTAGGACCAGAACAGGTTAAAAATTCCCGAAGCGTCAAAAAATGCAAATTTGCAGATAAAAATAGGGCAAAATCCATTCAAAATAGCAAAGGACAAAAAATTGTACAATTGTATTTTTTAAGAAATTTAGCTAGAATTGGGTTCAAAATTTATTAAAAATGAATCAAAATATCTAAAAATGGTAATTTTGGAAAACATGGGTTAGGATTATGGCAAAAATTGGTCAAAAATTATTGAAAGTTTCTGAAAATGCACAAAGAGAGTTTTTGGAGAAATTTTGCTTAGATTTAGAGCCAAAATGGTAAAAAATGAAACACATTCTCTAAAAAATGTCAATTTAGAGCTACTAGAGAAAGTCAGACGCAAAGCGTCTAAAAATGCCAATTTGAAAAATTTAAGATTAAGATTAGGTTGAAAATGACTCGAGGCGCCTAAAAGTGAACATTTTGAATAACTTGTGTTAGCATCATGGCCAAGATCGGTCAAAAATGAATCAAACCTTCTCAAAATTCAAAAAGATACTTTTTGGAGAAATTCAGTCTATAATTAGGGAGAAAATCGGTAAAAATTCACTCACAAAAATGTCAGATTGACGGTTTTTGGAAAAATTCAGACACAGAGTATTGATGAAAATTACCGATGGGGGCGCTTCGAATCTAAACAAATATGGCGACTTAGGCCGTAATCGAAAAGGGACGTTTGTTAAATTTTAAAAAGTTTTTGTGGTTGAAACGACTTTTTTTCTTCTACTTTCAAGGTATACTTGTTGTGTGAACACCGTTTTTAGAAAGTTACTGTTTAAATTAGGAACTAATGATATATTATTTACAGTTCAACAGAGCTTTCTGTGAATATTTGGAAGAGTTTTTTATGAAACATTTTGTGGGCATAATTTCCTGTGAAGCAAATATTGCTTGAACAAGTAAGTTTCCATGCAAAGTGAAAGTGACCAGATGTGTTGTGGAAGGAGAAAACATCTTAAATTCCAAACACAATTTTGTGTAGCCATTATGGAAATCAACACTGGAAAGTGAAGTGATAAAGATTGTAGCATCAGACAAGTGCTCTGCTGAATGGCCAACCCCATGAGTTGTCTGGAGCCGTTATTATCCATGCATCAGGTTACAAAATTTTAAACTTTAAATGCAGCTGTAAAGTAGGTGCATCTGGAAACTATTTAAGTAGGTACATAGTAAAAAACTATAGTAAAGTGGATGTGTTGTCACCAAAGTTGTTTAAAATTTAAATGCAATAATACAGATAAAAGGTTTTTAATTAATTGTTTTAATGTATAGTATAGTATAAACTAATGTTGAAGTTGAGAGGTAAACCATTGCTTTAAATTTTGCACATAATAATGCCACAGTGGTTTACCCCTCGGTTGAAGTACGGGCTTTCATGTTTGGCCTAAAGGTTTTGCTCCAACAGAATTAGGTAGTACCCGTCCTTATTTACCTATTACTTACATCACTACCTAAGTATAAACAATCTCTTATTACCAATAAAAAATTAAATATAAATCCTTTGAAAATAAAATGCCTAGTAACCTTCTTTTCTATTTCTTGGGAAGCAAATTTCAAGTGTAAGTAACTTTGTGCAAGGTAAATTGTTTTACTTGCCAGTTTATTAACCAATAATCTTTATAAAGATGAGATACATTAGTCTCAACTTTAGTTATGTTATGTATTAATAACAGTTTCTGATTTTAGCGAGATTGATCCAAACAATTACGTTATAAAAATGAAGTCATTAAAGTTTGAACTGGTTGTCTAGGAATAATGTACTTTGTGCCACTTTTCATAGGAATTTTTTAAATTAAAACTTGTCGTCTTGTAATACTGGAGACATTAAATTTACAACTGCACATATTACAGTAATAATTTCATCAATATTGCTAATTAAATTCCTATGTATATAAATGACTTTTCAATATAACAAATATTTTTATTCTCTAATTAATTCTCTCAATATGTACTCTTGCTTTTGAAAATAGTTTTGGGTCAAAATACTAATAATTTTGGACAACCAGGTATACACAGGGTGACAAAACCAAATGCACCGACCTTTAGGTCCAACTGTGTTGCATTTACTTCACCTACCTTCAATCTTTCTCAATAGATATTCCAATGTTGAGTGACTTGCAAATTGTAACTTCTGAAGAAAATCGGCTAGACCTTTGTTACTTGTAGTAGCACACTAGGGATTGCTAAAAGATTGAAGTGGGTGGGACTTTAGAGATAAAGGGGGGCCTCTACCAACAGCTAGATCTTGTAGAGTTTTCTTGAGCGGTTTAAATTTGTAGTTCATCCTTCTTTGCTTGGGACAGATTGGAGAAAAAATTATGACAAGCTTTTTTTTTTATTTTATATCAATCTATCATATATAAACCATTCACTTATTATTGCCGTTGGAAATTTGACTTTGACATTTTCATCATATCTTCTCAACATGTGCCGAAACGAGATAGATATGAAAAAAATGAAGGTTTCAAAGGTAACGAGATACCAAAAATAAGTGAATGAGGTATATATGAGAATGCAACAATTAACTATATACAGAAAGAGGAAAAGATCCATCTTTGTGAAAGCTGTTTTGCAACAATCACCACTTATCATTTGAACACTTTGATCTAAAAACTTAGACTATGGTGCTTCTTGGTGCACTGATGTCTTCATATCCACCAAAGCATTTACTATCAATTGTTCCTTAGGTGTTAGATCACTCAATCGTAACAACTTTTCCTCACTACATTCAGAATTTAAAGTTATAGGTTCTTTATTACAACTGTCACAAACACTACTAAGATCTGGGATAGAGAAATCATTGTCTGACAAACTTTGACTGGAGGAAGATTTCTTGATGGTCCCGCAAAAGCTTTTAACTTAAGTCTCAACAAGTTTGATGCTAGTTTTCCTGAAAAATTATTACCCAAAAATGTTAAACACAAAACACTTAATTGAAAAATATGTCTAAATACCTCTACTGTAATCATGTTGCAAGTGCAATGAACAGACTCTCAAATGTTTGCTAACTGGTTTTGTTATTGATAGGACTTTGATCCAGGCTTTTCTCCTGTCCACAAACTCATCCACGCCAAACTCGTCTTTAGAAATACTTTTGTTGGTGTTTTTGCGGGAATTGCAATTGAATACGCAACAATTTGTATTATGGCTTGTGTTTTTTTCTTGTACTTTTCTTCGGAACATTTTTATAATTTACATGGCAATTTGAACCACGAAAATAAATATTAAACACCGTGATACATGAAGTAAAAGAAAGCTTTGTTGGAAGGACGAAAATACGTATAAATAAAAATTAACAGAAAAGTGAAGATGATTACTTCCTAACTAGTTTTACATTTTTGCCCCCAGGTGGCGTCTAGATTTTTGTAATCGCCAATTTAAATTTCCAATTTTCAAGAAATTCAGTTTTTGTGGCATTTTAAAGGTAATGCCTCGAATTCTAGAAGTAAATGACACGTGGAAAAAAGGCGCTAAATTTATATACGAGGTGACTCATCTCTATTTAGACGCGACAAATCACCCCTTCTGTACAATCTAGATCAAAAGTTTCAAACCAAAAGTTGCTGTTTATGTATCATGAAGCAACAGTGCACTTTTTGACTTTTTTTTTTTCAGCGGAACACCCTGTATTTTTTCTTATTTTTAGACTCGCTTTTGAGTTCTAATAAACGTTATTCGGTATTTTGAACTATTTTTAAAACTATACATTTGAATTAACGTAGTTTTATCGTATCTAAACAGTTCTAGTTAAAGTTTTTACATTAATATGTAAAGTTTTCAAAATAAATTCAATTATCTATTTTGACGCCTTTTTGGTTTTTAGTAGACGTCAAATTAAAACCTTGAGTTTATTTTAAAAAGTTTAAATGAGATGTAAAAACCGTTACACTCTAATTCAAACCCACGTATTCTTTCCGATGCTTCAAAGCATAATCCAAAAATAGGAAAATATACAGGGAAAACATTGAACTTCATCTCAAGAAGTACACTTTTGTATCATCCTGTTTACATCAACAAACTCCTATTAAAGTAGTTTAAAAAATGCAGATTGCGATTAACCATAAAATCGGACTAAAAAAGTTTAAAAATGGCTCAAAGAGTGTAAAAATGCAAATTTCGAGTTTTTAGAGAAACTTAAACTATAATTGGAGTAAAAATCTGTTAAAATTAACTCACAATTTTTTTAAATACAAATTTGTAGTTTTTGGAAAAACTAATACTAAGATTAGAGCTAAAATCTGTTGAAATGCACTCAAAGCCTCTATAAAAACCACATTGAAGCTTTTGAATTAATGTAGGTTGAAATTAACGATGAAATTGGTTAGAATTGACTTAAAAAGTTTAAATATGGCTCAAAGAGGTTAAAAAATAATTAAAAGAGTTCAAGAATTTCAGAGCAGGATTAGGTTAAAATTGACTCAAAATATTCACAATTGAAAATTTTTGCGTTTTTGAAAAAAGTCTATTTTAGGACAGACTGACTCATATCGTCTGATTTGTTGCTGGTAATTTTCTAAGAACTATACAGGGTGTCCAAGATAAAGATATCCAGCATAGGAATCATGTAAACGATAAGAGATAGTGGCAAAATTTTGAGTCGTTCCGAAGTTATGCGAAAAAAAGCGAATTTTATCGATTTTGCTTTTCACAAATAGTCGCTTTATGGTCTACGTTGCTTAAAAAGTAAGAGCACTTTATACAAGCACTTTTTAACTTTCTTTCACATGGCATGCAAAAATTGAAATCTGACGTTTTGTTTTTGAGTAACCATAATCAACTTTTGTTTTTCAAATATAGTAATGAATTTTTTATGCCCAATATTAGAAGAGCTTATTATTCTACATTCTACCATCTATCAAACTTTATGGAAATTCAACCAAATGATGTAAGATTTATTTTAACTGTTGGGAAGTGAAAAAAAAAATGAAAAATAAGAAAATAAACGCTGTTGTCGTTCACTTTTTTAGCCGAGTAATGCCAAGTTGTTTTATAATCCTCAATTTGGCTTTCAATGACAACTTACTAAGGAATAGATTTCTAAAACTTCAGAGACCACTTTTCTCTTAGCAAAAAATACAGTTCGCGTCGTTTCATCTTTAATCTTACCTGTCAAGTTACACATTGAAGCGTCAAAGTGACTTAAACATCGAGACGCAGTAGGCTTTTGCAGTCATGCGTTTGCGCAGCTGCAGACGGCTGCAGCTAAAACTTATCAGAGACTAAACGTTAATATATACGGATAATAATTGTTACAATTCTAGAGCGGAACTATGCGAAACTGTTTTTATAAGCCAAAGTATATAAGTGCACAGTGATTACAACTCATGTCTTTGTTAAAAAGGCGTGTAGTAAAATAAAACTAAGTATAAAGGGGGTAATTGTAAGGTTGTGCCTCAGTGCTAAGCTATTTAATAATACTTTGAGTACTCATTAGTTTATATCAACCTAATAAGGGCTCATATGAAGGTGGGGAAAAATTTCAGTTAGATGTTAATTAGAAGGTTAAAAATTGAGCCGGTTAAGTTCTCAAGCTTAAATCTTTCAAATAAGTGAAGTTAAAATAAAGTAGTTTGCTGAAGTTTGCAGCCTGTTTATTTGTCTTTACTAACAAAAAAAAATCAATAAGTTTAAAGACACTTGGGGAAATTGAATTTTGGCTGCCTAATCTAGTCGATTCTCGTACTGTGCGACGGCGGGAGAATACTCACCACAGTCGAAATCAGTCAACGTTTTGAAGCATGGGAGATCACTTCGTCCATTGCCTTTGATAATGTTTGCCGCAGCTGTAGACGAAACGTCAGGAAGAAATTCCAATGGGCACGGCTTCAGAGCGCATAACACTTTAGATTTTTTAAAGATTGTTTAAAAATATGATCAAACTTATATTCCATGATTTTTTTTGCAAAAATTTAAAATTAACAAAAAGCTCGTTATTTTTTTTATATAAAATTCCAAACTCCAATTTTTTCGAATTCTCTATTTTACTTATTTCACCTTTTTTTTGAAAGCATTTTGTGCACAATTTAAAACAATTTTATTTTAATTGAGAGCTTTTGTGAATTTAATTAATTTCGAATGCTCGAAAGACTTTTATTATTAACTATTGTATGCAAATTTCCAATATGATGAGTTTTGTTTCACGATATAATAAAGGAGTTGGAAACCAATATTCAACTTTGGGAATTCGATTTGTTGTAAGCGAAGAACTTTATTATTCACTTTTAATCTGCCGAATAGACTGCCTTAAAGGGAACAGTTTTCAACTTGTATTAATCCCGAAAGGAAAATGATTTAGCGGGAAATAATTGGGTTAGTATCTGTATCGATTTTAAGTTACCGTGAAATTTGGGTTTAAGCGGGAAACAATATGGAAAACTTCCTATTTATATCTGTTCCAAATCGCTTTCTAACAAACACAACAAGAACTAGTGAGCACATTAATCCTCGTACCGGGGGGTAGATATTTTATAAACCGACATCGTCTGCTATCGTTGCCTTCCAAATCCATAAATACGGATTTATCTCTACACACACAATAACTCTTCTGGATCTCATCGATCATTTGGGCCCCAAATGACGCCCCGTCCAAATAATGGTACGCTGCTTTTGTTGTTGTCGAAGTAAATAAGCCTTTGAATCGTACCCAAAAAAAAAAACTCCCACAATTTCAAAAACTGTTTCTGGCCGAGTTGAATCATTATCTTTCGATCAAACCTATAGGGAGCTCGTTATTGAGAATTATCGCCGAAAAACTCGAACAACACACTTTTATTTTCGTTCCAATTGCAATTGGTTGCATAAAAAGCGATAAAGTGAGCTTGCTCCCAGTCAAATTATGAATGTGCATTTTTGTTGCATAAATCGGGCTGTAATTTGAGTTTATCAATGGAAAGCCCCGTGGGCAAATTGAATTTAGATTTGCTTCAATATTATAAATATAACGATAAATATTCTGGATCCAAGCGATTCGTGTGTGGTTTGATTTTAGAACTCCAGCAAGATGGAAATTACCTGCGAAATTAAAAACTGCGGTAAAAGTAAAGGCTAAAGTGCTTACAACAAGACCAAAACTTCCATAATAATCATCATTTCTTTACTGTTCCATTAAGAAAGCCCAAAGTGGCCAGTTCGATTTCTTCGATTTAACCCACTTTTTGTTAGATAGGTAAAGACGAAGGTCAGACAAATCCGAAGTCGAAACGAAAGAAAATCGATTTTAATTTGATCTGCCGCCAAAGCACCATATTTCTGTCTGAGCTGTCCTTTCTGCCTACGAGGCTTCTTTAACAATTTTGCAGAGTCGCTTTTAAAAATAACTCACGTAGATGCCACTCTTGATAATAAGTCTTTCGAAACCTAGATCTAAACAAAAAAAAACTGAGTTTTGTTGTTTGGATGTCAGGCTCACAATGCAACAACAACAAAATGCAACAAAGCAAGTCGACAATAAACTCCTTTAGAAGTTCACAGTTTTGATGCATAATCGACTAAACCTAGGCTTCAATAAGGCCATAATCAAAAGCGTGACTTAAAATTTTCCCATATATCATATTGCTTTTAATCCGTTGGCTTTATTTAGCCTCATGGTCCTGGCCCGGGCAATATCTCTAAGCGGTTTTGGGACATATTGAAAAGTGGCCACTTTAAACCATCCAATATACGAGCACTCAAGATTTATGTAATGTGCTCCCACTTACTCTATAGTGGACAGTCAACAAGCCTGTTAAGCATTATTGAGGCATTCGATTCGGCTGAAAGGCTAGAAAAGGGATAACTGAACTGATTTGTTGAGTCTTCAATATTGAGGCCTTGCTTAGAGGATGTTGTAAAAGCTCAACACGTGGATTACTTAAATTTTCCATACTGTATAGTCGGTTTCATGTAACGTGAGTTATAGATTTTTGTAATGTGCTTCCATGTATTTTACAATGAACAGTCGGTGAACGTGTTAAGCATTATCGAGAAATTCGATGCAGCTTAAAGGCTAGAAAAGGGATATCTAAAGTGTATTGTTGTCTTCAATGTTGAGTCATTGCTTGCAAGGGCTTGCAAAAGCTTGGTGGTCAATTGACGTGCCAAAAAGCACGTCAATTTTCCATACTGTAGAGTGAGTTTCATGTAACGTGAGTAAAAGATTTATATAATGTGCTCACACGTATTTTACAATGAACAGTCAATGAATGTAAATTCTTGTAATGGAATTTAGGAAGAATGCTCAGGAAATTTGGTAGTTTATTATTGTATAGGGTTTAGGTTGGAAGGTTGAGTAAGAACCACTGTTGGATTAATACTGATTTTTATTTAATAATTAACAACTATTTATATACAAAAATTACAAACATTATAAACAATATTAAATGAATTAAAGCAATAAATTGCTGGCAAATATTGTTCTGTGCTCCACATTATAAGGTTGAGTGATTTTCTTGCTGACGCTGCGTCTGGTACCTGGTTGTCTGATGTTTACTGGTGACCTACTGGAGGTGCGTTGGCGGCAATAACCTAGTTAATTAATTTTGTATTGTTTCTGAAATATATAAACTGAAATTATTTGTATGACTAAATGTGAGTTTAGACATTCTGGGCAGTCTATTGCCGTGCCCTCAGTGTTCAGCGCCGTCATGGGGATATACTGGTTCGAGGACAATCGCTTCTGTAGGCGGCTGGGCAGCTCTGATTGTATTGTATTTAATAGGGTGTCTTGTAGAATCCGAATAGCACCATAACTGCGATAACAACAAGTATACTTATTAATGTACCACTGAGGCTTGTGACTAGGAGTTGCTTTTTGACTGTCACCCAATGCGTAGTTTCAAGTTGTCGTTTGATGTTCATTTCCTCATTCCTGACCTCATTAAGCTTGTTGGATGCATCAATTACAGGTTCGTCAATTAGCGTGGTTTCTCTGTCGTGCATAACAGGGAATAATGATATATTTTGTAGTATAGGTTTGGAGAATGCCTGTAAGACAGTGACAGTGTCTGACCTCTGAGGCGTTAGGATGTTCTTCTTCGTTTGGATGAGGCAAGTTGAAGTTGTTTCTATAATAGCAGTCTGATTTAGAGACCCATTGTTAAGAATGTAAATATTAAATCGAAAAATCGGCAACAGCGCCGCTAAAAATTAGAATGTGACAAGCCTACGCTAAGAATGGGATTTTTGTGGTCGCCATTGTAAGAAGCGACACGGTTTTGTTTTGCTGTGATTTGCAGCCGGATTTCTTAATTAAAATCAAGAATGCAGTCCACAGTCAGTGTTTTAATATTACCCCTAACATTGGTCCATCGTCCGGATAAGTTTGGCGAAGAAAAAAGGGTGTAATAAGGAAATTCGTAAAAAGAACCGTGGTTGAAGCTGCAGAAATCCAACAGGTTAGTCAAACCATTCTCAGAAGAATAGGGGAAGTCCTTAGTAAAGTTGGGCGAAAGCATTGTCGTCGGACAGGGAAGGTATGATATCGTCGTTTTGGGCAAAATCATTATCATCGCATAGGGGATGCGCCTGATGTGCGAGTGAAATAGAATTGCGACGTTGCCAAATGAGAGAATCGAGGGTTTTTCATAGGGAAAGACGTGCCTCAACCGGGTTTCTCGCTAAAATAAAGATTATTTACCTGTTAGCCCATAATATTGACCATTTTCCATTGTTCCTTTCTGTCCGAGTCGTTTAGATTTGTCTGAGATGGCTCAATTAGCGAAATTAAAATCGAAACGTACTAATATTCGCGAGAGAATAAATAGGTTCAATCAATTTCTTAATAAAGCAGACAGGGCAAGGTTAAATGATGATCTGGTCAGTCAAATTCAAGTGAGACTTGACAATATTGTCACGACCCGTTTGTGGTCGTTGTGACTTATTTAATTTGCCTCGGGATCGATTTCTGAAGAGGGGTTGAAAACAACTTTTATATTCTAACAACTATATTTATTAAAGTTAAAGCAAAATGGTTACAATGCGTGGGGTAAAACTTAACTAGAAAAATGGTTACAACTTAAAGTTAAAAGGTACTTACATTATCGTGGGCCAATGCATCATCGAATGCTTTAACAGCTTTGGAGACCGAAGGGCACTTATTGGGTTATGGATACATTAAATAATAAATTTGTACTTCACTAATAAATTACTAAGACAGACTGGCCTCCTCTGAGGTTTAATTTCTTGAGAGTAACATCATGGCCGCGAGACTAAAGCAAAGAGCCCCTTACTAACTCTGTTTATTTCTTTTTATACAATTTCCTTCGTCCCAACTTCGAGTGGAATGAATGGTATCCGAGTGGAAAAAATGATGATTTCATCAGTCAGCACATTCCAATGATTCGGGATTGCGTGTTTTTTAATTGTTTTGTTATTTCCGTTTGGACCGAGGTCACTTCTCGACCCGGGTGACTTTCAAGTAATGTGATACATATTGTCGATGAGTGCATCATTTTCACCTTCAGGGGAATATAAAGTAAATTCTCATTTTACAGTATTTTCATTCGTGACACATGTTAGCAATGTATACAAACACGGACCAGACTAATTGGGATGTGTACTTACCACACGTAACCTTTGCTTACAATTCAGCTAAACAGGATACCACTCACTTTTCACCATTTATGTTGGTATACGGCAGAGAGCCAATTTTACCTACAGAAGCGACACTATTACCACCCCCTCCCCCGTTAAGTACAGAACAAATGAGAGACATTGGATTGGTAGTAAGAAATTTAGCGTCTTCAAATATTCAAAAAAGGCAAAATTTTGATAAGATTCGGTATGACGGAAAGCACAGAAACTTACAGTTTAAAGAAGGAGAACAAGTTAAAGTTTTTACACCTGTTCGGAAAGTGGGTCGAAGCGAAAAGCTCTTGTTGCGCTGGTTTGGACCGTATTATATAACACGTCAAACCTCACCAGTTGACTATGAGATACAAAAGGGCCTATTAAAAAATTCTAAGCGTGAAATTGTACATGTTAGCAGAATTTTACCTTATTACGACCCCTGGACACCAGATTGTGTCCCACTTTCCGAAGTATAAAGGAAGTGGAAAAAGAAAATAACGACAAACACTAAGGATATACAAAGTTTTATTATATTATATTATATATTATGGATTGGGTATAAATATATCATTATCGTCGATCTCCTACGGTTCTGCTCCTACCGCCGGGGATTGTCACATTGCTGGCATTGAGTGCTGATAAATACGTTCTGAGCGTAAACGCAAACCCCGGGAACCAACATGGGCAGCACATCGTCTGGACGCCCCACACGCTGCCTCCTCTGATGTCTCGGCTGCCCTTGCTGACCCGGGACACCAGGGCTTGGTCCCTCCGGTTCACCCAGAGCTGCGTTGGGCAAAGGACCCGCATCTCCGAATGCCTGTGGCTGCGGATTGTCCCCTTGAGGCATGGCGCCCTCCCTTGGCTCCGCGGATGGCCCAACCTCATCGACCCCGTCCCGTAGGGAGGCCGCACTTCTAATAACGACACCACCACGCCTCGGTGGTGGGTATGGAATGTAACGATACCCACGACCACTCATAACTATGAGGAGAAGACGGTTAATAATTTTTTTTTATTTATTAACAAGAACTTACTTTCGATTTTCCTTTGATATTCCTTGGCGGATTTATGAATCACAACAAAAAGAGAGCACAAAACGAAAGAGAATTTTTTTTGTTGAGACGACAACAAAGCACCAATCAAAAAGAAAATGAGAAGACTTTATAAAATTTGAGGAACCGTGACACATACACCAACTGTGACTTATAATGGTAACAAGACACAATGAGTGTTTTTCACATCATGAAGTCTATTTAACCATTTAGTACCCCTCACAAAGCATCCCTAAAATGCTGACGCTTGCAATATTCGAGGACATACCCAGCTTTTAGGAGTGGAAATACTTAATTCGCACATCTTCATTGACACAACCTTCGGGTTAATAGAGCGACGGACAATCCTCTACTTTGTATATTTTATTATTACCTACTTCCATCGCCTTGACTCCGAGGTTAGCTTTTAATCTATGATGTTGACAACGTACCAATTTTTTACCCTAGCGGTAATCAACAAAGATGCAAAACGCACATGATTATTTTTATTTTTATGGGACATATTTTTATATTTTTTGTTTTAAAACCAACTAATGAATTTATTTTTATAGGAAGGCCTTCCCAGATGGACACATATACGGATTCTAAGTCTACCTGATACGACCGGAAATTTCGTCGAAACCTTTTCATCTTAAAATTTAGTTCAAACCTGATGTACATTTAATAGGTTCCCGAACGAATTTTATTTTGATTCGGAAGAAACAAACTTTCCGTGTTACGACAATTATTCATTGTGGACCGAACAAAAAGAAATTAATTTTTTTTTATTTTAATTTTCGCATTTAAGGTTAAATGCCATAGGTACCTAACGTTTCAATGAAAGTTAATGTTTTATAGTTTTATAATTATTATCTTTTTCTTTTAAGAAAAAGGAGTTCTAGTACTGATGGCTTCTTATTTAATACATGACTAATTTATATAAAGGTTAAGATTTCCTTTATTAATTTTTAATATTAAAACCATGGATATCACTGCACCACCGCTATCACCGCATACCGCAAATACTGCCTCAACTGCAATTGCCATAGGCATTGTACAGTTTTTTTTTTAAACTTATAAATTGATATTTGGGACAAACAGTATAATTCAATGCCGGTAGGGGTATTGGCCCTCGGAGTAGTTGTTTCTATTTTGTTCCCTCCTCAATTTTAAGTAGATCAAGTTCGATATAAGAACTTCTATTTTTAGTTGGCAGGATATAAAAAAAAAAAAAAAAAATAAAGTACTTTAGTACTTACAGTGTTCGAAATGAACAAGTTATAAGAGTTGATATTTTAATGAGCGGTATAAAAGAAGTAATTTAGAACTCATAGTGTTCGAAGTGAACAAGTTCTATAAATCGGTATTTTAATTAGCGGTATATAAAAGGTAACTGAGTACTCACACTCGGTTAAATGACCAAGTTCGATAAAATTTTGATTTCTAAATTGAGCTTTGAAACAGACAGTATAATTCAATGCCGGTAGGGGTATTAGCCCTCGTAGTAGTTGTTTCTCTTTGCTTTCATCTCAATTTTTAGTTAATCAAATTCGATAAAACAAAGTTTTATTTTAATTTACGGTATATGAGAAGTTTTTGAGTACTTATACAGAACTTCTAATGTTCAAAATGAACAAGTTCTATGAAATGAAATATTTATTAGCGGTAAAAAGTTATTAAGTGCAGATACAGAACTTCTAATGTTCGAAATAAACAAGTTCTAAGCAATAATATAATATTTAGCGATATATAAGAAGCAATTGAGTATTTAAAATGTTTGGAATGATTAAATTCGATTAAACATGAGTTTTGATCTTCTTTGCGACATATAAGAAGTCATCTAGAACTTATAAAGTTCTAATCGAAGTTTTTATGAAACGAGATTTCAATTTACGACATATTAGAAGTTATAACGAATTTATACTGATCCGAGAGATCAAATTTGATAAAACGGAGTTTTACTTCAAATTTAGTATACGTCTACGTAGTTTTAATTTTAATAATAATTTTTATTAGGCCTTAAGTAACACATATTAACCTTTGTTCTTTATTTTTAATTTTATGAATAACCACCCCGATGGAGACACCACGAAGACACACACACAACCTCCAACCTGGCAATTACTCCACTTCCGGTACTACACGACGGTATTACGAGACATCACCTACCCTCTAAAGCGAGGGACACCCACAACATTATTACACCATGAACTTCAAATACTACAGAAGCTTCTACGATCCTCACCTGTTCTCAGAAATGCCGTTACAGACGTTTTGGACTTTATTCGTCATGGCTAGTATGGGAGCAGTTTGGACCCTCTGTTTAATGCAATTGTGAGGGTTTATGTAAGGAAAACTTCCTGTGTAGTGTTGGCTTGATAAACTTTATCACAGCTCAGCCAATATTTGATTGCATGGTGTCGATAATTAATTGGTTATCAAAGACTGTTGGTACCAATTTAAAAAATATGTTATAGATTATAACATAAAGTGATTTTTGTTGTTTTGTGAAGTGATCAAAGGCCAGATCGATATTTGATGTGCAATGTGGTCATGAACTCAATAATGTCGGTATTATTTGTTTTATGTTATATTTTTACTTTTATATTTATATTGTATACCTTTTTTTTTAACTTTTTTAAATAGGACGTTTTTGTAAAGAAGCGATTAACGAAAAATGGAGTAAGCTTTGCAACCTTCCTCCATCGGAGTAAGCCTAGCCACCTTCCTCCATTTCTCTATTTAGATACTAATCTAATTTTATGTATTTTTTTTTTTTATTTTTTATATTATCTGATTCGAATGCTGTGGGTCCAGCTTTTCGCGGCGAAGGGCATGTGTCACGAATGAAAATACTGTAAAATGAGAATTTACTTTATATTCCCCTGAAGGTGAAAATGATGCACTCATCGACAATATGTATCACATTACTTGAAAGTCACCCGGGTCGAGAAGTGACCTGGGTCCAAACGGAAATAACAAAACAATTAAAAAACGCGCAATCCCGAATCATTGGAATGTGCTGACTGATGAAATCATCATTTTTTCCTTCAGGGGAATATAAAGTAAATTCTCATTTTACAGTATTTTCATTCGTGACAATATTATTCCATTATTAGACGAATTTAATGATATACAGTTTAATATAGATGTAGGTGTGACTCCCAATGATGCCTCGGAGACATTGACGAGTGATGAACAAATTAGATCTGACTTTGAAACAGATTATTTTGGAGTTGTGGGCAAAGCTCAGGCCATTTGTAAAGTGTATAGTAATGCAACGGAGGCTGACTCGAGGTCCTCAGTGCTGAGTCAAGGTAATACGCCACAGGTAAATCAAAATAATAGTAGTGTTTTGCAACCACTGGTCAAGTTGCCGTCTATAAAACTTCCAGTTTTTGATGGCCAATATAGCAATTGGCTTGAATTTAAAGATGCCTTTATCGCTTTGGTGGAAAGTGATATGATTTTAACTGATATTCAAAAGTTTTACTATCTGAGGTCTTCTTTAGATAAAGAGGTGCTGGAAACTATAAAGTCTTTGGATATTTCTAGTCGAAATTACAAAGAAGCTTGGAATTTTCTGGTAGATAGGTTTGAAAATAAAAAAATCATTATTCATAACCATATTAGGGCAATTTTCGAACATCCTAATATAAAAAAAGAATCTCATTGTGAACTCAGAAATATGTACGATTCGGTTGTGAAACACTTGAGGTGTTTAAAAAATCTAGGAGAGCCCACTGAAAATTGAGACAGGCATATCATAATTTACATTTTAAGTAATAAAATCGACTTAGTTTCAAGGAAGGACTGGGAAACTTATAAATATAGTTCAGATATTGCCCGCTATGGATGATTTGAATGCTTTCTTGAAACAAAAATGTGAAATTTTAGAAAAATTGGGAGTTTCACAAAGAGACGCCTAATGGAAAAGGATCACATGGATTAAAGCGAGATATTTACAGTCAGTCATTTACTGAAGTAGCATTGAATTCAAAAACAAAATGTTATTATTGCAAGTAAGCTCATAGTATTCAGAAATGTGATATGTTCTTGAAACTAGATGTAAAGAACAGAATTTCAGCAGTTAAAGGCTTAAAGTTGTGCTTGAACTTTTTGCGTGAGAATCATTGCTGGTTTCAGTTCCAAAAACCTAAGTGTTTTAAGTGTAAAAAACCACACAATACTTTACTAGACCTTGATTTTCAAAAAAATCATCTATTTTTGGTACTGGATCAGATAATATTGTAAATAAGTGTCATGCAGATTCTGGTGTCAATGCAAGTAAGTCGCCATCAAGCCCGGGTTCACCGGCGGTTCCACCGAATGGGGAGCAGAATGTTGCAATGAGTTCTCAATCAGTGCATTTTGAAGGGTGCATCTGAGTGTCTGCTTGCTAGACAGGTGCAAGTATTATTGTCCACGGCAAATGTTAGAGTGAGTGTGGGAAGTAAATGTGTCACTGCTCGTGCTCTATTAGACAGCGGATCTCAAAGTAATTTTATTTCCAGGGAATTGTGCAATAAACTGGGTGTAAAACCATCAAAGATTAATTACAGGGTAAAAGGCATAGGAGACAATGTTACAGATATAAACTCATATGTGAATGTATGGATCGGTTCGTGCGTTGGAAGTTATGAAACTGTGGCTGGTTGTCTGGTGCTAGCAAGGATTACTGAGAATTTGCCTTCTATTTCCTTTGACAAGAATCAATTATTGATTCCACGGTGTTTAGCGCTGGCTGATACAGAATTTAATGTAGCATCTGAAGTGGATATGTTGTTGGGATCCAATGTATTTTGGTCTGTGGTAAGGAGTGGTCAGATTAAACTGGGTGATAATATGCCCATTTTGCAGGAGACAGAATTTGGATACATAATAGCTGGAAATCTATGTTTGGATTTTCCTCCCAGTAACAGTTTGATTTCTTGCCATTCTCTTGAGGTTTTAAACAACAATATAGTAAAATTTTGGGAAATAGAACAAGCTCCAGGCAAGGATATAATACATTCTGAGTCTGAAAAGTATTGTGAGGAATATTTTGAGAAAACTACTAAAAGAAATGATGATGGTAGGTTCGTAGTTAGAATCCCCCAAAAATAATGTTACCGACTTGGGTAACTCGAAAGACACAGCTCTAAAGCGATTTAATATACTGGAACATAAATTAAATAGAAATGAAGACTTTAAGAAGGATTATAAAGAATTTATGAGTGAGTACAAAGAACTTGGTCACATGTCAGTCAGCAAAGATAGTAGTGATAATGGTTATTTTATGCCGCGTCATGCCGTTATAAAAAGTGATAGTTAAACGACAAAATGTAGAGTCGTGTTCGACGCTTCGGCTAAAACGACATCAGGATTGTCGTTGAATGATATCCAGTTTGTTGGACCTACTCTACAACAGGATGTTTTCTCAATTTTGCTAAGATTTCGTTTACTTACTTACGTATTTACAGGCGACATTTCAAAAATGTACAAGCAGATTTTGGTTAATGTTGAGGACATAAAATTCCAAAAAATACTTTGGCGTGATGACGACTTAATTGTATATGAATTGAATACAGTTACATACGGATGTGTATCTTCACCGTATTTGGCTGTTCGTTGTTTGCAACAGTTAGCTGACGAAAATGAGGACCAAAATGCAGTTGCTTGTCAAATAATCAAGACTAATTTTTACATGGATGATTGGCTGACTGGTGCAAACACCAAATACGAGCTTTTAACTATTCAAAAGGATATTGTAAAAATATTGGCCACCGCAGGGTTTGAATTACGAAAGTTTTTGTGTAACGACTGTGAGTTGTTAAATGAGTTTCAAGTTAACAATGTAATACTTTAATTTCAGTAAAGGTATCTTAGAATATTCAAAAGTGCTCAGGGAAAAGTATCAGGTTAGGAACAAGAAGTGCCACAAAACCGGCCAGTAAAGTGAGTTCGGGGCGCCACCAATTTTAATCAATGAAATTGGAAAAATCCTACGCTGTTAGGTAGCTGATCAGTTCCCCCTTAGCCTCTTCCAAAATACCCATAGTACTTGCAAACAAAATAAAACTAACAAGTTTAATTTATGTCCTATAATATCAAAGAACGAAATCAATGTTGTACAATATGATGATTGTACTTCTAGTCAATGAGTGAAAGGTGTTAATTAATTCTACTTATCACAATTGTCTGGAAAATATCTCCCTAGTGGTGATCACCAAGCGTAACAATAAAAAATACAGGTTAACTTGAATACTACTACTTAGCTTGACACGACGCTATAACAGATGGTCACAAAGGCTAGGCGCCTTAGGTACAAAACAACGCAAAAGGTAGTGGCTATTGGCCCTCCAAAAATGATGGTGGTAGCTGTCTGCCTCTTACAACAATAGTGGTGGTTTTTGAACAATAAGGTGGTGATTTGCACCCCTCCGTAACAATAAAGTGGTGATTAACCTTCAGAAACAATAATGGTGCCTGGTAGCCTCTTGGAAACGCTAAAGTGGCTGTTGGCCTCCTTGGAAAGACTAAAAGATGACGGTAGGCCCCCTTGGAAACACCCTAGGAAGGACATTATTTACTAAGATGCCCCTTGACCTAGTTTATTTTTCATTTATATGTATGTTTCGTGAAGCGATTATATACACAAGTTAACCAATAAAGTGGCAGGAAAATTTTTCTCATGAACTTCTTGACATCAAATGGACTTTGTAAACTTAAAATCAATAAATAAAATAAACAAAGGTTATTCAATAATTGAAACAAATCCACCCAGACAATTTAACCCCGTAATGACCCCAGATTGGATTGGAAAAATCCAACAAATAAAGGAAAATCATAAAACTCTAAACATAGATAAATTAATGAATAATTACCTCGTCCACGAGGGTTTCCAAAAACAGAACAAAATAAACACGTGGTGTGGCTGCTTTCAGCCCTCACATTAACCTTGCTGACACGCGGTACAGTGGCTTATGTGGAACTGGATCGTAGTATAGGTTGACAAATGCTTTGCTTGTATGCCCAAACTCTGATAGAAAGGAAATACAAAAGGCTCAGTGGAAGGAAAAGAAAATCACTCAACCAAGAAGATGGCCGACGTGAACTTACCTCTTGCTGCACAATCCCGAAATTCGGTTCAACTTCCCTCATCCAAAAATTTCCCAAAAACTGTTCGAGTGACCCCAAAACTAACACCAACTAAGGGAAGTTGAAATACTACTACAAATCGACTAAATCCCACGTAGTGGTTTACACTTTTACGTCGAAATGAGTAGCAGCGAAGAGATGAGTGGTGTCTTCCACGTGTCTTGATCCAGAAAGAAAGATCTTCACCAATATTCCGATTTTCAATAGATAAAAGGTGGAGGTGGGGAAAAGATATTGGTCGAGAGGGCCAGCGCGCAACGAACAATTGACGAATGACAACTATCATTGTTATCGAAAGGCGTTTTAGGACGACACCCAAAATACTTGCTCTCGCTACCCTTCTCACTCCTCAGAAAATAAGCAAAATGTACCACTTTAAGTTTGACCCCAATGTTTTCTATTTCATCTAGTGATATTATCATAAAATAACGTTTCACTTACGAACAGCTAACAATGGGCTATTAGGTGCAAGCAAAGAATTTGCAAAGTCCTCTCAAACATGGCGGACTTCCGGCCAAGAAACCGAAGCACTTAGACTGATAGGCAGTCGCCTCCAAATCTACACAATTCACCCATTGCCAAAACAAATCGGTCAATATATCAGTCAATCAATCCGAAATTTGAAATAAGTCAGTTGTTTATTTATTTTCCAAGTTTTGGGGTTATAATTTCCCAAACTTAATAAAATCTGTGGCCTCCCTTATTGAAACAAAGGCAAGGAAAATGGGCGCAACTCACTGGCAGCACAGTCCTGAGACCCCTGACAAGACAAAACGTGAACCCTATCCACCCATTTGCAAGACTTATTCTAGCGACAGTTTTTAACCCTTACAACAAGAGCGTAAGTATGAATATTCTGGAGATAGGAGAAAACAACCAAAACAAGACGTTAGGGATTTATTGGGATGCTAAGCAAGACCATATCAAATATAAAGTCAAATTGCAAAGAGAAAGGTCGTTACAAGAAGTGACTAAGAGATCAGTGTTATCTCTTATTTGTCAAATTTTTGATCCTCTAGGACTGCTATGCCCTATAGTTATTGTTGCTAAAATATTGATTCAAGAGCTATGGAGGTTGAAATTGGGATGGGATGAAAAATTACCTGATGAGGTCGAGAAAGTTTGGATATCTTTTTATAATGAATTGGAATCTATAAATAAAATTAATATTCCCAGACATTGTTTCTTATCTGAGTATGTGAAGGTGGAACTGCATGGCTTTTCAGATGCGTCTATGAAGGCATACGGTGCCTGTATGTATGTTCGTTGTGTGTGCTCCTCAAACAAGGTTTATGTAAGCCTGCTTTGTGCGAAGTCTAGGGTTGCGCCATTAAAGCAAGATACGCTTCCCAGACTGGAGCTCTGCGGTGCACTGTTGCTTGCGGAGTTAGCAAAAAGGGTAAAGGATTCACTTAACATAGATATTCATGGATACTACTATTGGACAGACTCTATGATTACACTGCATTCGGAAAATGTTTGTCGTTAATCGGGTAAGTGAGATCAGGGGGTTAACTGAACCAAATGAATGGCATCATGTGAAGACCGAGGATAATCCTGCTGACTTAATATCTCGAGGGACATCAGTAGCTGCTGCTCAAAGAGAATCAAGTTTTTTGGTGGCAGGGTCCGAGTTTCTTAAAATTGGATAATTCCCAATGGAATTTGCGATAATTGGAACAATCTGTTTCTGAAATTCCTGAAACAAGGGTTTTGGTTCATGTGTCTGTTAAACAGTGCAATGAAATACAGCAATTGCTGATTCAGCATAGTTCGTTTAAAAAAGCTCAGCGAATTCTTGCATACGTTATGCGTTTTGTACATAATTTAAAAAATAAAACTGAAAAATATCGTGGATGGTTATGTCCCATGGAATTAAATAATTCTTTGAATTTGTTCATTAGAGAAGCTCAAATTGAATGTTTTTTATCGGAATATAACGCTTTAATAAATAGTAGACCAATATCAAATACTAGCAAGATTCTTGCTTTGAATCCTTTTATTGAAAATGGGATCTTAAGAGTGGGTGGTAAGATAGATAAGGCCAACCAGACATATTCAAAAAGACACCCTATTCCATTGCCACATAATCATTTGGTTACAGAGCATATTTTAACTAATGAACATCAAAGACTTTTACACTGTGGAGCTCAGAACTTATTATACTCTATACGCGAAAATTACTGGCTTATTTGCGGCAGAAACATGTGTAAGAAAGTGGTAAGGAATTGTATCAGATGTTTTCGAGTGAATCCCAAACCTAATACATATCTTATGGGTCAATTACCAGAAGTCCGCGTTGATTTCATTGGTCCTTTTGTTAATGTCGGCACTGATTTTGGTGGTTCTTTTCATTTAAAGGATCGTCGAACGAGGAACCCAAAGGTGATCAAGGCTTATTTATGTTTATTTGTTTGTATGAGTACCAAGGCGGTACACATTGAATTAGTGTCGGGACTGAGCACTGAGGCCTTTCTTGCAGCATTTCGACGTTTCATAAATCGTCGCGGAAGACCTTTAAATATTTATTCAGACAATGGTTTGAGCTACGTAGGAGCTAATAATGAACCTATTAGCCCATGTTGATTATATTTGATTATTGCCCATCACTTAGTAAATGAACGGATAAACTGGCGTTTTATTCCAGCGTACTCGCCTAATTGCGGAGGTATCTGGGAGGCTGGAATTAAGAGCACGAAGGCTCACCTAAAGCGAATAATCGGTAACACTTCATTAACGTTTGAGCAATTGAGCACTCTCTTGACGCAAATCGAAGGAGTCCTGAATTCCCGTCCTCTTTGCCCTTTGACCGAAGATGTGGACGATACACTTGCCTTGTCACCTGGACATTTTCTAATTGGGAGACCAATCACAAATCGACCATCGTAGCGGAAGTGTCCTCCAATCGTTTGAACAAATGGCAACACATTCAGCAAATAGTTCAGCATTATTGGAGACGTTGGCAGAAGTAGTACCTTGCAGAATTGCAGGGCCGAGTAAAATGGAAGAGGAGGTGTTCTGAGCTATTAAAAGTGGGTTCCCTAGTTAGAGTGAAGGAGGATAATACACCACCACTTTCTTGGCCTCTAGGACGAGTGGTTAAATTACATCCCGGCAAAGACGGAGTACTAAGAGTGATTGATATAAGGTTACGTAATACTATTGTAACTTGAGCTGTAAACCGCGTATGTACGTTACCATTAGAAGACTGTTAAGGGAAGTTTCGCTATCTGAATATATTTATTGTATATCACTAGTTTTTAAAAAAAGTTTAGTTTTTTATAAAGTGAGTTTATTAGGTAGATTAGTTTACTTAGAGTAAGCTGTCGGATTTGTTGAAAAAACTGGGTTCACTCAAGGGGGCCGGTATGTTAAGAATGTAAATATTAAATTTAAAAATCGGCAACAGCGCCGTTAAAAATTAGAATGTGACAAGCCTACGCTAAGAATGGGAGTTTTGTGGTCGCCATTGTAAGAAGTGACACGGTTTTGTTTTGCTGTGATTTGCAGCCGGATTTCTTAATTAAAATCAAGAATACAGTCCACAGTCAGTGATTTAATATTACCCCTAACACCCATCATCTCTTTTTCCATCGCAAATAATGTCAATTTTTGTTTTTTCAGGGTTAATTGGTAACAATGAGTTGGGAGTGTGTAACCGCTTCCATATTATTGATGATATGGAATGCTATATGATTTTGCATGAAGTATTTTCTTCTATTTGGTATATTTGGTCTATTACGAAATCGGGACTTGTCTCTATGCCTCTTGTTGTGGTGGGTGAACATAGGAAAACATTTTCCGCAATGTTCAGACTGTTGTTCAACTCATATTCAGAAATTTGGAAGTACAGCTGTGAATCAATCGATTGCTAGTATTTCGCTTGGAATATCCAGAATCCAGTATGACTTCTTTTTTGTCATCAGTGGAATTGGAGTCGATCTGATTAGCATAAATTCGTTGTGTTCTATCATCACAAAATATCCATAGACGTGGATAAATTTTTCACTGTGTTCCACTTTGGTCTGGAGCACAGGATAGGATATTATCTCGATGTTGGAAGGAATCTTTCTGGACGCAGCTGCTATTATCTCTTCAACGTGGGTCGGAGATATTAAGTCATATATGTGATCTTTGTGCTACTGAACATCTAAGAATCGTTTATAATAGTCCAAAAGTTCATCTATGTAATTGGAAACCACTTGATATGAACTAAGAACGTGGATTGTCAGCTTATTTGTATCCACTGTTCGATACCATGCCTTCATTACATTTATTGAAGCAACACCTTCATTGATTTTCTCCCGGAGTCTTTTGAGTTGATTGTTGATTCTGGATTCGGTGTCATTAAAACTAGATAGAGCATGTAGCATGAATTTGGTTTGGTGGTTGAATACCTTGATTAGCTCCTTCTGGTTTTTGTCTAATTCGACAATATTCGTGTAGATCTCATCATTTACTCCGAATACAGCGGTAAGTAGTTTTCACAACACTCCTCTTTTTTCACGTTTGGATACCACAGTGTGTAATCCGTTTTGTATCCATTGAAATTATTTTTCCTTCTCTTTTAAATGATGTATCAGTGATATGCATTGTGTGTCCCCTGCTATTGATTTTGCTCGTTGACAGAGGTTGTCTATCTGATTAATTGTTTACCATTTAGTCTTTCTCTCTCTAATTTTTCTCGTACTTAAGGTCAATTCTGAAGGTGCCCCTGTCTATTCGTGCATGTCCCATGTGCTCAATGTACAGTCCTGGTGGAGGAAAATGGATCAAATATTGAGTTGCCTTGGAAGCTTGGATCATCACATTGAAAAGAACGGCGATCAATACCCTTTTACAGTGTTATCTTGGGCTTTGTTTGTTTTTGTTGTGGAATAGTTGTTTTTCATTCTCGGTGTTTGACAATATTGGAATTAAGTGGTGCGTAGATCTGTTGATTGGGCCTCCTTCTGCTCTCTTTATAGTTACCACTCTAACATTTCTGTCTTCGCCTAGGTGCACTTCAGTTATTCGGGCTAATGGCCATTTGCTTGGGTTGATATTCTGATCTTTTACAAGCACTAGGTCTCCAATGTTGAGTGAATCTTGATGCTTCTTCTACTTGTAACGCTGCTGAAGTTGATGGAGATAGTCATTAGTCTAGCTCTTCCAGAAATCTTTCTTAATTTTCTGAACAAGTTTCTATCTCCCAACAATGTCCGAGTTTATGTTTGTAGATATTTGATCGGGAAACGATATATAAGTTCTCTTCCAATTAGAAAATGTCCTGGAGTTAAGGTTGCTAAATCATCTGGATCATTTGATAATGGGCACAGAGGTCGAGAGATAATGCAAGCTTCTATTTGGTGAGTTAATATCGTTATTTCTTCATAAGTTAGTGGTGTGTCGTCAATTATTCGCTTTAAATGGAATTTCATAGTCTTAACGCCAGCTACTCATAGTCCTCCAGAATGAGGAGAAGCTGGGGTAATGAAGTGCCACTGGGTTCCACCTGCAACTAAGGTATCTTGGATCTCTGACTTCTGTATTGTATTGTAAATTTCATCAAGGAGTATCTTACTGGCTCCTATGAAGTTGGTGCTATTGTCACTATACATCGTCCTCTTCTGGAGATGAATCGCCGGAAGGCTGCCAGAAACATGTCTGATGACATATCACTGACAACTTCTATGTGAATTGCCTTTGTAGCAAGACAGACAAAGATCGAGATGTATCCTTTATAAGATCTGTATCCTCTGCCCCTTGTAGTTTTGATGTGGATAGGTTCCGCGTAATCGACGCCGGAATGCAGAAATGGGTGCGACGGTGTAATTCTGGGAACTGGACGATTTCCCATCTGTTCCTCGATTGTTTGAGCTTTGCATCTCAAACATCTTACACAGAGGCCAATAATCGTCTTTACTCGCCGTTTTCCATTTATTATCCAGAAAAGGCTTCTTGTATAGGATGATGTCAGCTTATTTCCTCCATGTATTCTATTGGCGTGAGCGTTCAGTATTACTAACTTTGTCAGGTGACTCGCATATGGTAAGATAATTGGATGTTTGCTATCGTAGCTTAACATTGGGTTTTGCAATCTTCCTCCAACTCGTAAAACTCCATTGTCGTCCAGCCATGGAGTAAGATTGAGTATTTTGCTACTACTGTCTAGTTGAGAGCACTTTTCTAGCTTTTGTATTTCTAGCTTGAAATGTTGGATCTAATCAATCTTGATTAGGTGTATTAGGGTGTCTCCCAATTCATCAACTGTGAGTAGTGTATGGAAATTAGTTTCGTTTGTTTCCTGCATTTTTGAATAAATCGTCTGCAGTATGCTATAACTCGAGTCATGTGGTTTAATGAAGAAAATCGCTCTATGAGTTCATTTTTTGTTTCACTGTTTTGAGTTGTAGTTGTAAGGTGGTGACACATTCTGGCCTCCTCTATGGTGACTTCTATTTGGTTAGTCGGCGTTACGATCGTCGATTTTAACCACGATGGATCAGACCACCACTTTGTATGACTTTTTAATAGAGTTGGGCTTATTCCTCTTGATATAATATCAGCTGGATTGTCGTCGGTTCGTACGTGGTGCCAATGTTGATTGAAACTCATACTAATCTTTGTTGAGCTTAGATTGAGTAAAAAGTGATAACGCAAAATCTTGACTAAAAGCTTCAAACTTGTATGAAAGCGTCGAAGTGGATGCATCGTTTATTAAATTTTGTGAGTAGGATTCTTGAAGTTTGCGGACTTTGCTTCTCTGACTCCGATCTCCACAATCTTCAAATCTCATGTTTGGCCTTCATCCACGCGAAGAAATATTATCTTTGTCATGAAAAATCGTGAAGAAGTGTTCTTCATCCACTCACCGTGCTTCTTTCTAAAAGCCATGTTGTCATGATTAGCTGATTTCCATTTTGTCATAAAGTTAGGTAAAAACCTTCTCTGAATTTCCGCGGAAAATATACTAACTTTGTCATCGCAAATGTCAGGAAACTTCTGCAGGACGAAATTATCAAATGACTGGTGGTTAAATGGACCGACTCTAATTACGTATTCACACAAATCACTGTAAATAATAGTTTTATTAGCCAAGTCAACAAAAATCTTTAAACATTACATTCGATGACAGTCACACTACATAAAAGTAAAAAGTGAAAGCAAAACAGATGAGTTGTCAAAGCCTACTTCTTCTGATTATGTGCGCAGAGACCAGTGAAGTTTGTTCGGCCTTGTTATTTTACATGATCGCCATACAATTTTATACATAAATGATGATAATGACTAAAGGCGTACAATATTTTGGAAATATGTCATCTAGTATATTTCGACTCAAATGCAATTAATTGCAATTTAAAGAATAATAACGACTTTTCTCAAATCGTGCTTTAACATTATATTTCGTTGCGGTTTCTTTAAGAGCATTTTTTCGTATTTATATAATTGCAAATATTACTAAATGTTATTTCTCACATTTACGAAATCAAAAGGATTGTAAGATTTTTATTAATGAAATGAGCCGCATATCACAACCTAGAAATTGTCGCAAAGGGAAAATTTTTATTTAACATTTTTAAAAAGTTCAGCAACTTAAAAATTTATTTTGGCTGCCTCGTATTTTTTTTCCGGATCAAAAGAATTGTTTCTGTACTTGGTAACTAATTAAGAATAAAATGCAATGTAAATAAGTTTTTGTGACACTTTAGGAACTTAGGAGTTTTTTCCAACTCTGTCCCACTGCACTAGAGTTTATTACATTTATAAATTCCCCAACTTTTCCCATATTTGATGAAAAAATAAAATCTTGCAGATATTTGCAGATGCACTAATAAATTAATGAACAACAAGATATGTCACATTTAAGTACAAAGTTTTTATTTGTGGATCAATTATTCAAAATAAAGCTACTTTGATAAAGATTTGGTCTTACAACTTTCATTATTGACTTGCAGGGTGCAATAGTTTCAAATTTCATAATAACAATAAAATTATATAATAATATTAATAATAATAATAACAATAATAATGTGGTATAACTGGGGGCGAAATATATTTAACAGAGCAAAGAAGAGTCGTAATGCATATCGGTAATATCCTGAGATCTTCCCTAAAAAAAAAAATCTTTAAGTAGACTTGGCTAGGTGCTAGGTCCCATCTTCTAGAAGGACAAATGCCGGCAATAAAATCAGGCTGTGAATGCTATTCTCTTCTCCAAAAAAATATTATATACAATATATTTCTTTTTATTTATAAATATATCCACAGCCTATGACTTATTAAAATACATGTGTCTTTTTTTTCTTATGTAAGCCCATTTCCATATATAGTAATAACATATCTCGTTCTAATAATAATATCAACAGTACCTAGATGACTTAACACCAGAATGTGCTTGGCCGTGAACATTTCTACAACCAAAAAAGAGTAACTTAAGACTAATTCTAAAGAAACATAAACAAAAATCAGTCTCAAAAACAAAATAAGAAGGATACAATAATGCTAGAAAAGACCCGAAAATCTAATGTTGTTTTCAGTAATATATTCTTTACACTTCCTTCTGAAGAGTTTCAGTTCTTTGATATTTTTCACAGACACTGGTAAAAGATTATGTGCTAATTAATTTATACATCGAAGGTTAAGACTGGTATTGTTGTTTGACAATGTAATATTTTTGTTGCAATTATTCCGAGTTTCATAGGTATGATTAACATGTCTCCTTAAATTTGGTCGTTTATGCACATAAGTACTTATTTCTAGACAATATAGTGAGCGTACATGTAACATATCCCCATTGTAGAGCATATTGGTAGGAAAACGTTTGTTCACTTTCATAATAACTTTCAAAATGTAGTTTTGTATAACATTCAGCGGTTTTAATGCAGTGCCATACAGACCTCCCCAGACAATAATTCCGTATCTAAGTAAGGATTCCACTATTACTTTATAGACTGTGCTTAGAAGCTTCTTACTTAATATTTCCCTTTTAACTTTACAAATTAACTTTCTTATGTTTTTAGTTAAATAAAAAATGTGTTGCTCTCATTTCATATGCTGGTCAATTTGGATGCCCAGGTACCTTGCACATGCTACCTCACTAATGTGATCAGACAAGTTGTCAATATAAATGTCTCTGAAATCGGGACGATTTGCTGCTGTTAGAGAAAAGGCAATATAGTGTGTCTTTGAAACATTGAGAGACAACCCATATGCGTCTAGCCAATTTTTCATTATGCCAATCCCATTCGCAGCTTTGGTCCTTACTTCATTCCAAGTAAGTGCAGAGAAAATAGCAACTGTGTAGTCTGCATAAGAGATAATTGATCCGTTTTCCAGGTTTAATTCAGTTAGTGAGTTTATGTACAAATTAAAAAGTATGGGCCGCAAGACGGTTCCTTGAAGTACTCCAATTTTTATTGTGTCTGGGTCACTAAGGGAGTCTTTTATCTTCGAAACCTGCTTTATTTCTTTTATATAGTTAGTAAGAACGTCCAATGCATTACCCCTAATCCCATTCCGCTGCAGAACTGCCAGCAGCTGGTCGTGAGGCACAGTGCCAAAGGCTTTGGCATGATCCAAAAGCACAGCAATACATCTTTCATTTGTTTCGAATTCATTCATTACCACTTTTGTTAGTTCATACAGTGCATCCGATGTACTTTTCCCCTTAACAAAGCCAAATTGACGTTTTGAGAGTAAATTGTTGGTCTGAAGGAAAGATGTAAGCCTATCTATAAGACATTTTTCAAAAATGTTTGTAAAATTGTTGATTACACTTATTGGACGATAGTTGCTAATATTTGTTTTTTCGCCTGATTTATATATAGGGGTTACAAGAGCTGTTTTAAATTATACGGGCTCGTTTGTATTATACGGATATTTTTTTATTTACAGATAATATGAATGAGGATATATTCTTAAATCATATGGACATTTTCGATAGCCTGCAAAATTGTCCCGAAAAGGATCTAGAAAAAAAATTGTTATTTAGAAAGTCACGTAGCAGAACTATTGGGTTTTGAAAAAATTCCACCTACATCTAATAAGACCCTTTCCAGATTTAAATGTGACTTTAAGACAAAATGGAATCGAGGTTATCGTAAAAAGAATGTTTTTCTTAAGAAATATAAAAGATGGTTAAAATTTAAAGTGAGATTCCTTCGAAATAAAAAATCTGGTAAAGTTAAGAGAAACAAAGGTTGTCCGAAAATAATTTTTATGGACTCAAGTGAGAGATCAAAGAGACACAAAACTGGACCTCTAGAAATAAGGCATCATTGCAAATTGCGTAATAGTTTCAGAAATTACCAAAATTAATATTGAAATTATCCATCGATTTCATGTGATATTAGAAACTTTATCGTCTGGTTTTGATATTAATATAACTAAATTTAAGGAGTACTCGTTGGAAACGGTAAAACTTTATGTGTTATTTTAGCCTTGGAACCCAATGTCCAGTACAATTCATAATATTTTAATTCATGGGCATGAAATCATAAAATCATTTCTTCTTCCTATAGGGCAAATGTTCGAAGAAGCACACGAGGCGAGAAATAAAGATATCAAAAAATATAGGAAATATTTTTCTAGGAAAATGTCTAGAAGGAAAAGCTTAACAGATATTATGCATCGCCTACTGGTCTCTTCGGACCCTTTTATTTCCAGTTTACGTAAATTACCAAAAAAAAAGTCAAAAGGTTATTCCCTGAAACACCTAATTTACTTCAATCCCCAAGCATTGCAGTTTTCAATGAGAATGCTGTTTGTATGTAGCCACTGAATTCTTTGTAGAAAATATTAGATAGCGTTTTTATTCTGAAAATTGAGTTAGGAGCTTTGGTCCGAAATGTGAAATTGCCCCTGTATTATAAAAACCGAGAGTCATAAAAATCTATTTGTACCATCGGCATATTTTGTTACATAAAAAGCACATTTTGCGAAAATCGCTTTCTTTTACTTTTATTAGTAAAGGAGATGCGAGTTAAAACAATAAAAATTGAGACAACCTGTATACATTAAGATACTCTTTATTAAGTGATTAGTAACCTCTTCTATCGTAGAGAAATATAAGTTTTTGGAGTGTTAATAATTAGCAAAATAAGTATTAGTTAATTAATGTTACTGAATGTTTAAGCATTCGCAAATAATTTGAGTTTTTTGTTTTTAACACCCTGTATATATCTCCTAATATGGAGGTAGAATAAAATTAATTTGTCAGTTTTTGTCAAAGATATAATATGAAGGACAAGTGTCTTGATAATCGCTGTATTGACGTTTTACTTGACTCTTTCTTAGTGCTGCTGGGTTTAAAGACTTGATGTTATATATAAATGCATCCTACATGTTTTTTTTTTATTACTGAATAACATTTTTGCGAATTTTTCACACACCCATTTTTTGCCACCTTTAAGCTCAAATGGACCAGTGTGCTACGGTTTTCCAGGAGCTGTTTCCAATACTTGAGGTGACCACACGACCAAAAGTCAAACAAAACATCTTTATCTACTCCGACAGTCAGGCGGCCCTGCGAGCCATCTGCAGGAACAGGACGAGTTCAACGCTCGCTCAGAATTGCAGGGATGTTCTAGAGTCACACACAGAAACAAAGAGGGTAATTCTAAGATGGGTCTCCAGACGTGCTTTACTGACCGAGTTATGTCTAGGAGTAAGCAATAGGTACGTCTCTCACACACTAAATGAGTGGACATGGGAGAGAACAAGGATAAACTGGAGACAGTCAGGAATATGTAGACAGACCAAGGAAATCGACCCTAACCCGGATAGATATCCAAGGCCTCGTGGCTACTTGGGAGAAATTGGCAGTGTCTCGGAGACATTATAGGAATCCTCACTTGCCGTTGCAGACTGCACCTTCTAGGAATGGCGGACAGTCCACTCTGCACTTACTGTGGAGCAAAGGATGAGTCGTCATACCACTTTCTGAGAGTGAGGTATAGGCGGCCGTGACTTCACTACAGGACACTGGGAGCCGCCTTCCTCCAAAGAGAGGAGTTTCCGGCTCTGAGATGGGACGGGATTCTCTCCTGCATTAGAGGGACGGGTCGAGTCATGGAGGGAATGTGAAAAGGGCCTTTAAGGCTTAGTCTCAAGGCTTCACCCCCCCCCCCCCCCAACGTCGACTACTACTACTACCCTAGCATATGGATTTTATGCCAGAAATTCAGAGGTTTTAGTTCTTCATTGAGATAGAAAAGGCTGATGAACATAGAAGGCCAGGATATAGCAAGATTCTTAAGTGCTTTGAAGATTCTGGGGACGATATTGGCCACAAGACGTTGACTGAAATAGGATATGACAATTTAGATAGAGATAAGAAGAAGATAAAGGAAAAGTGCAAAAAATCATATCTGAGTATCACGATACTCCACCAATCCACCATCTATTATGGCATTCAAAAAACGTATTTTGAATATTCTGGAGAAACTTTCATGAAAGTAAAAGGTAACACAACACTCCTTGAATTTTTGCACAACATAATTAACAGACATTTAGGAATCCGACATATTAGCTTCAAGTAAAACCTTCAAAGGACAATAAAAGAGATCGAAAAAGTTTTTTATTGACATCTAACCATTAGAAGAACTAAGTGTATTCCCGCAAAAGTTCGTTGTTTTTTCTTATCAATAAAACCGTGTAGGAAGTATGTAAAGAGCATTTATGGTCTCTTCTAAGGCAACGATGCAGAAAACACCGCTGTCGATTCCAAGTTAATGGATACTTGAAAAGTTGGAATGGGCAAAGTTTCCGAAAGGCGTGCACTTTCCCACTTAGTCTATCGTTCTCACATAATGCCGGCCATGACAAATGGTCCTCTAAACTTGCCCCCGCGTCCACCCCTTTCCCCCCCACGCGCGAGACCCCCCATTTTTTTCCAATTTAAATTGCTCGAGCGCGAGTGTCAACGAGAGCGCGCAGATATTAGCGATGGTGGGTTTTATGTGGACATAAAAGCGCCATCAACCGCGGCCAAAAACGGACCCTGGAAACTTATCTTTAATGTCCCAAGACTAAAAGATATATCGCGGACAATTTAACTGGGAGATAAATTTTAAAGTTATATGGGAGCCCGTCATCCTCGTGTATAATGGCAATTTAAAAGGGCGCGCGTAATTATTCGTTTCCAAAACTTGGTAATATTTCAAAACAACAAACTTTCGCACAGAGAGAGAGAGAGGCGCTCGCTACCTGGATTTGCCGGCACAATATGGATAAACTTAGTTAGACAGTGGCATTAGAAGGATTACATGCAGCCGGGGTGATTAACAAATTATCCAAGTACATTATCCAACTTTGAACATTTAAAGTCCCCGGTGTTATATGTAGAAGGGGCGGTGACCTGCATAATGCCCTTTTTGTATTCACTTATTTTTGTTCATTCTTTTATTCCTAACTCTTTTCAAAGCATATTGAGAAGATACGATAAAAATGTCAAAATCAGATTTCCATATCCATAAGGGAATGGCTTATGACCGTATCGTCGCGACCGAACTCCGAGTAAGCCTCAAGTCTGACTTTGACATTTAAAATACATGGACTTACGTCAAATATTTTTGATTAAACACGTGCTCGTGCTCAAGTTTCGACTATACATACGGGCATTATAGAATTACGATAAGTGACATTGTCCGTGATAACCTTGCTCCAAGTAAACACATGTTTTTTTTTTCAACTATAAGCCCCCAAGTTTCCCTTTCATTAGTGATGGTTTATTCAGATGTTCTTCTAAGTTTACTAAAACTCTAATAGAGTTTCGCTTTAGCCTACTTTCGCGTGTCTACATAATTTACCTTACAAGTAGCAATCAATGTCAATAGCACAACTACTAAACGAACATGACAACGCCACCGTCTGGAAAGTTTTGCCCCACACACTTCCAGTTTAATTTTGCATCATTCGACGTCTTGTATAAACTGGGTTGGGTTTTTTTAACTATTCAATATAATTATCCTACATACTATCATAAAGCCGTGGTATTTTTTAATTTCAGTTTCAGAACCTATTAGGTTGGTACCAAAGTTCCAATAGGTAATGACATAGAACAACTTTTCCAATGCGAAGTTTTGCCGTTAACATCAAATTTTTTGCAAAACGAAAAATACATTGGGAATTTTCAACTATTTCTATAGAAAGAGTTGAAATTATTAAAAAGTCATATAAGTTTGATACTGACTTATAAGGCACTTTTTGGAGACCTCAACCGGATTGTGCTGATCACTATGGCTGATTCACAATCAATCGGATTTACTGTCATGGTTCATCAATCCGGTGGATTGAAATTCAGCTGTAGAAATCAACCTGATCCAGGATTAGCATATCCCAAAGGACAGATTGTCGCTGTTACTACAAAAAATTATGTATCAAAAAAGTCGATTATTCAGGAGTCAACCTCCCCACTTCTTTAATTTCGTAGATCAACCTCTTCGGTGGTCAATTTTTTAAGTACAAAGAAATGGAGACTTTTGTTTTTTTTTTGGACTAATGTCAGTCGAATTAAGTTTTTGTTACGTTTTTGGGGTATTACAGACGATCCATTCTGATTAAAAACGGCATAAAAAATTCCCAACTTTTTTTTTTGTATAAATAAGGGTTTTTTCAATTTCCAATTTTGACCGCGTATAACATTAGAACGAATGTACCGATTAGGGTGAGTCGAACTATTTTTTTTTCTTCTTGATGTTCTGTTTCTCTCTCCAAAAACAAAAGCCTCACTGGTTCAATAATTTCAGAAAAAGACCCCTTCGGTTGTCGATTTTTAGACACGCGGATGCGGCTACTACAACTTCAGTGATGTTCGCTTAACCTGGTTAGAAAGTAACAATTTAGAGGCAGGTTTATCTTTTAATTACTACTGTAGGTAATTTTTAAAGTTTACAGTTAGGTTTGGACATATGCCAACCAATGCACTCACTTGAACACCAACGATAGGACGTTTACTTACAGTGATGAAGGATAGGAGTTCTGAAAAATTTCTTTAAAGAAGAAAAGACTTTTCTACTCAATAAAATGGTAATAAATATCTAAAATCAATTCTCATTTTTTTTCCAAACTGAATCCATTGAGAAATTTGAATAAAACTAGTATTTTGATGTGGTGGAATTTTTGATAATCTCATCTGGAAATTTTGGCTAACCCTTGGTAGTGTTTGGACTGAGTGAACTATCACTATATGCACAGGCGTACCTTGCTGTTAGTTTGATGAGACAAAAAGTGATAAGACAAGGACGTTGTCTGTAAAAAAAACTTGTTTGCAATCGCGTGAACTGCATTCACTAAACCTTCTTTTCAACGAAAAATTAATCTTGCGTGGTTTCGAAAAATACTAAGAGACATTTTTGTATTCAAAAAGAAATTACACACACATCCTTCCCAAAAAGTTTTTGCTTTTCTTAACGATGTAAAACTACTCAGTATTCATATCTTCGCCACTACGTTTATCTACTAGCTAGATAAATTGGCAAACTTATGGCAAATAGTTAGTCTGAACTAGCAAAGTCTAAAAGTCACGTTTAAAATCAAAATTTCTGAAAATGATTAGCCTGGCTAAGAGTGATCCTCTAGCTGGTTTTGAAGCTAACCTGTTGCTGGATAGTCTCTCCAAGTGAAGAAAAATTGCATAAACTCCTACAAAGAAGCAACTCTCACACCACAACTGTTTCATTGACGTCAACTGGCTCTACCCTCTTCTATACATTAATCTCTTCATATAAAGCGAGCTTTCTGTTATTCATCGATAGGTCCATCGATTGAATGCAGTTCAATTTCCCAAGAGGGTGTTTATTTGAAAAGGTCATCTGGTTGGTTGTGAAATGTCAAAATAAAAGGATGAGAGAACAAAAAGACATTCACTTTGATTATGGCATTCTTTTATGCCAAAAAGGTGTAGCATTCTAGATGACGTTTTCTAATGATCACGGGGTATGTTTGGGCAGCGGTATCTCTAGGGAGAAATTTTGTTGATTGGCGGATTGACAGTTAAATTGAAAAGCAATGCAAAGTATGCAAGGCAAAGCATAAATTTGTTGGTCTGTCGACTATCCTTATTAAAAAATATACACATACGCATTTTTTTTTCTTAGAATAAATAGCAAAATTTAAAAAATAATAAAAATTGTCAACAGCTTTTGATGGAACACCCTGTATATTGTAAAGACACTATTAGGAGGCGTTGTAACATCGCACTTGTAGTTTTAGATAAAACAATTTTTTTCACAATCCTTTTGGTATCTTTTCTTTCACCAACTTCTATACTCTAACACTAATCGCCAATAATTAACATTAATCCGAGTTACGCCTAGCTTTCACTCAAGCCTGCAATTCATTATTAGCCTTTACGACGAAAAGTGAATTCCGATTGGTCACGGAGACGATCACACTGGTAATCGCGTCTCCAAGCCGTATCAAGGTTTATTAAAATGCCCTGTTTCTAGGCTTCATCTATTAAATGTACGATTACTTTAAGTCAACGAAGAAAAGTCAATTAATATGCTTTAAATCTTTTTAATTACGTTCCAAGTAGCTACTGTGATGTAGACTAATTACAATAACCCTTAAAAAAAAGGAAATCAATATTGAGTAAAGCCTAAGATACAACTTATTATTTTATCGATACCCGGTTGTACGTTATCCGTTTATTCCCCTTTTGACCCTTTTTCCATAACTTTTGACATGGATTTTCAATGTCTTCAATTTTTAGCGTTTTCCTTTTTTTTCCATTTTTTGGTTTTTCTTTGTTTCCCAGTTTGAAGATAATACAAGATGAGTAGAACATGAATAAAGCCATTTTTTAAAATTTTTTTGGAAATTATATTTCTGCTAAAATTACCACGACATTGATCTATTAGGTTTACAAAGGTCAAATAAATGTAAGCCAGCAAATCACCATTAGCTTTTGAGGCGCGAAATTAATTTGTATTGACTAGGCAGTCAGTTAACATGCGAACCGTGCTGTAAAACCTCTGTCAAGGTTTAACAAATCACCATGTTTGTAGGATTGTCCTAAAGAATTGATGACATTAACGTAAATGCCTCAAATCTTTTTGGATACTAACGTAGATTGACGTGACAAAAAATTAAAATAACCACAAAAATGGGTAAACAATCACAAACAAAATCTAGCAAAGTTAAATAAATTAGCAACATTGAAAACAGTTTACTACCTAACAGTTTGTGTCCTAACAGTGCCATGACTTATCAATAGGATGTTATTGAAACTGTTTGAACGTTTCGAGTTTTTTTTCACCTTTTGACTATTTATTCATTTTTTTTTTACATTTTTAACTTTAGTCACTTTTTCTGTTTGAAAATAAAAAAAATATGACAGATGATTCAAACATAGATGTAGATCACTGGCCATTTTTTTAAATTTTTTGGTTTTTATATTCCCGATCAATTTTAGAAGCAATCAAACTATTTCAACCGATTGGCGTGAATCCAAATCTTTTTTCCTATTTTCGATGTCCTCTGTCACCCCTCATCACTGGAAGTTTCGTGGGTTCAACATTTTTGAACGGTGGTCGATTTTTAGGCACTTTTAGAATCGCGTTTTTTGACAATTTTTTAAAAAAACACTTCTGAGGTTAATTTCGTTCGAATTGAGTTTGCTATGTTCTTAGAGGACTGCAAGCGTGCAATTCTAATTAAAAACCGAAAAAAAATACGCTTTTTTTTTTTAAATGACCAAAGGGAGGGTATTACGACTTTTTCTCAATTCTCCACTTTGACCGCCTGTAAGTTAAGAACGCCTGGACCGATTGGAGTGAATCCAAATGCTTTTTCCTCTTCTTGATGTCCTCTTTCACTACCCCATCACCGGAAGTTTTGTAGGTGTTATGTTTTTGGAGATAGAACTCTATGGTTGTTAAATTTGTACGCACTTTTAGAATCGCGTTTTTTTACCATTTTTAAAAAAACACTTTAGAGGTTTATTTCATTCGAAGTGAGTTTGCTACGTTCTCAGAGGACTGCAAACGTGCTATTCTAATTAAAAACCGAAAAAAAAATCCGATTTTTTTTTTGAAAATGGCCAAAGGGAGGGTATTACGACTTTTTTCTCAATTCTCAAATTTGACCGCCTGTAAGTTAAGAATGCTTGGACCGATTGGAGTGAATCCAAATGCTTTTTCCTCTTCTTGATGTCCTCTTTCACTACCCCATCACCGGAAGTTTTGTAGGTGTTATATTTTTGGAGATAGAACTCTATGGTGGTAGATTTTTAGGCAATTTTAGAATCGCGTTTTTTGACCATGTTTTAAAAAATATTTTAGAGTTTAATTTCATTCGAATTGAGTTTGCTACGTTCTTAGTGGACTGCAAACATGCTATTCTAATTAAAAACCGAAAAAGAATCGTATTTTTTTTTAAATGGCCAAAGGGAGGGTATTACGACTTTTTTCTCAGTTCTCAACTTTGACCGCCTGTAAGTTAAGAACGCCTGGACCGATTGGAGTGAATCTAAATGTTTTTTCCTCTTCTTGATGTCCTCCTTCACACCCCATTCACCGGAAGTTTTGTAGGTGTTATATTCTTGGAGATAGAACTCTATGGTGGTAGATTTTTACGCACTTTTAGAATCGCGTTTTATCATCATTTTTTAAAAAACACTTTAGAGGTTAATTTCATTCGAATGGAGTTTGCTGCATTCTTAGAGGACTGCAAACGTTCTATTCTAATTAAAAACCGAAAAAAGAAATCCGATTTTTCTTTTGAAAATGGCCAAAGTGAGGGTATTACGACTTTCTTCTCAATTCTCAACTTTGACCGCTTTTAAGTTAAGAACGCCTGGACCGATTGGAGTCAATCCAAATGCTTTTTCTTCTTCTCGATGTCCTCTTTCACTCCCCCATCACCGGAAGTTTTGTAGGTGTTATATTTTTGGAGATAGAACTCTATGGTGGTAGATTTTTAGGCACTTTTAGAATCTCGTTTTTTGACCATTTTTTAAAAAACACTTTAGATATTAATTTCATTCGAATTGAGTTTGCTACGTTCTTGGTGGACTGCAAACGTGCTATTCTAATTAAAAACCGAAAAAGAATCGTTTTTTTTTTTTTAAACGGCCAAAGGGAATATATTACGACTTTTTTCTCAATTCTCAACTTCGACCGCCTGTAAGTTAAGAACGCCTGGACCGATTGGAGTGAATCCAAATGTTTTTTCCTCTTCCTGATGTCCTCCTTCACACCCCCATCACCGGGAGTTTTGTAGGTGTTATATTTTTGGAGATAGAATTCTATGATGGTAGATTTTTACGCACTTTTAAAATCGCGTTTTTTGACCATTTTTTAAAAAACACTTTAGAGGTTAATTTCATTCGAATTGAGTTTGCTACGTTCTTAGAGGACTGCAAACGTTCTATTCTAATTAAAAACCGAAAAAAGAAATCCGATTTTTCTTTTGAAAATGGCCAAAGTGAGGGTATTACGACTTTTTTCTCAATTCTCAACTTTGACCGCTTTTAAGTTAAGAACGCCTGGACCGATTGGAGTGAATTCAAATGCTTTTTCCTCTTCTCGATGTCCTCTTTCACTCCCCCATCACCGGAAGTTTTGTAGGTGTTATATTTTTGGAGATAGAACTCCATGGTGGTAGATTTTTAGGCACTTTTAGAATCTCGTTTTTTGACTATTTTTTAAAAAACACTTTAGAGGTTAATTTCATTCGAATTGAGTTTGCTACGTTCTTAGAGGACTGCAAACCTGCTATTCTAAATAAAAACCGAAAAAAGAAATCCGATTTTTTTTTGAAAATAAGCAAAAGGGAGGGTATTACGACTTTTTTCTCAATTCTCAACTTTGACCGCTTGTAAGTTAAGGACGCTTGGACCGATTGGAGTGAATCCAATTGCTTTTTCCTCTTCTTGATGCCCTCTTTCACTCCCCCATCACCGGAAGTTTTGTGGGTGTTATATTTTTGGAGATAGAACTCTATGGTGGTAGATTTTTAGGCAATTTTAGAATCGCGTTTTTTACCATTTTTTAAAAAACACTTTAGAGTTTAATTTCATTCAAATTGAGTTTGCTACGTTCTTGGTGGACTGCAAACGTGCTATTCTAATTAAAAACCGAAAAAGAATCGTATTTTGTTTTGAAATGGCCAAAGGGAAGCTATTACGACTTTTTTCTCAATTCTCAACTTTGACCGCCTGTAAGTTAAGAACGCCTGGACCGATTGGAGTGAATCCAAATGATTTTCCTCTTCTTGATGTCCTCCTTCACACCCCCATCACCGGAAGTTTTGTAGGTGTTATATTTTTGGAGATAGAACTCTATGGTGGTAGATTTTTACGCACTTTTAGAATCTCGTTTTTTGATCATTTTTTAAAAAACACTTTAGAGGTTAAATTCATTTGAATTTAACCTCTAAAGTTTAAGTTACGTTCTTTAAGCTACGTTCTTAAAGGACTGCAAACGTGCCATTCCCATTAAAAACAGAAAAAAAGTTAGATTTTTTTTGAAAATGGCGTTACTAGTTTTTTCTCAATTGTCTAAAGTGTTTTTTAAAAAATGGTCAATTTTTTAAAAAAACACTTTAGAGGTTAATTTCATTCGAATTGAGTTTGCTACGTTCTTAGAGGACTGCAAACGTGCTATTCTAATTAAAAACCGAAAAAAGAAGTCCGATTTTTTTTTGAAAATGGCCAAAGGGGGGGTATTACGACTTTTATCTCAATTCTCAACTTTGACCGCCTGTAAGTTAAGAACGCCTGGACCGATTGGAGTGAATCCAAATGTTTTTTCCTCTTCTTGATATCCTCTTTCACTCACCCGTCACCGGAAGTTCCATAGGTGGAACATTTTTGGAGATAGACTCCTACGGTGGCACTTTTCGAATTGCGTTTTTGACCATTTTTAAAAAAATTACTTTTAGAGGTTAATTATATTCGAATTGAGTTTGCTTTCTTGCCTTCTTAGAGGACTGAAAATGTGCCATTCCGATTAAAGACGGAATCCTGATTTGTTTTGAAAATGGGCAAAGGGGTATTACGACTTTTTCCTCAATTCTCAAATTTGACCCCCTGTAAACTAAAAGCGTCTGTACCGATTGAACTGAATCTAAATGCTTTTTCCTCCTCTTGATGTCCTCTTTGACCTCTCATCACCGAAAGTTCGATAGATGCAATACTTTCGGAGATAGACTCCTAAAATGGCCAAAGGGAGGATATTACGACTTTTTCTCAATTTTAAAATTTGTCTGCCTATAACTTAAAAACGCCTGAACCAATGGAAGTTGATCGAAACGTTATTTCCTCCTCTTGACGTCCTCTTTCACCTTCGATCACCGAAAGTCTCGTAGGTGCAATATTTTTGGAGATAGACCCTACGGTTGTCGAATTTTAGGCACCGTAGAACCGCGTTTTTTGGACCATTTAAAAAAAACGCTTTAGAAAGCTTTAAAAGCTTTAAAAACAGAAAAAAAATCGATTTTTTTTTGAAAATGGCCAAATTTGGAGTATTTTAACTTTTTTCTCATTTCTCAAATTTGACCGCCTGTAACTTAAGAACACCTGGACCGATTGCTGGGATGTTTTTTTCTCCCCTTGATGTCCTCTTTAGCTTCCCAGGAAGAGGAAAGGAAGTTCCGTAGGTACAATGTTTTCAGAAATAGACCCCTTCGCTGGTCGATTTTAAGGCACGTATTTAGAATCGCGTTTTCTGACCATTAAATAACAACGCTTTAGGGGTTAATTTCATTTGAATTGAGTTTGATACGTTCTTAGGGGACGGTAAACGTGCCACTCGAATTTTTGAAAATGGCCGAAGGTAGGGTGTTACGACTTTTTTCTCAATTCTCAACTTTGACCGCATGTAAATTAAGAACGCCTGGACCGATTGGAGTGAATCCAAATGCTTTTTCCTCTTCGTGATGTTCTCTTTCACTATCCCATCACCGGAAGTTTTGTAGGTCTTATATTTTTGGAGATAGAACTCTATGTTGGTAGATGTTTAGGCACTTCTAGAATCTCGTTTTTTGAACATTTTTTAAAATACACTTTAGAGGTTAATTTCATTCGAATTGAGTTTGCTACGTTCTTAGAGGACTGCAAACGTTCTATTCTGATTAAAAACCGAAAAAAGAAATCCGATTTTTTTTTTGAAAATGGCCAAAGGCAGTGTATTACGACTTTTTTCTCAATTCTCAACTTTGACCGCCTGTAAGTTAAGAACGTCTGGACCGATTGGAGTGAATCCAAATGCTTTTCCTCTTCTTCATGTCCTCTTTCACTCCCTCATCACCGGAAGTTTTGTAGGTGTTATATTTTTGGAGATAGAACTCTATGGTGGTAGATTTTTACGCACTTTTAGAATCGCGTTTTTTGACCATTTTTTAAAAAACACTTTAGAGGTTAATTTCATTCGAATTGAGTTTGCTATGTTCTTAGAGGACTGCAAACGTGCTATTCTAATTAAAAACCGAAAAGAAAATCCGATTTTTTTTGAAAATGGCCAAAGGGAGGGTATTACGACTTTTTTCTCAATTCTCAAATTTGACCGCCTATAAGTTAAGAACTCGTGGACCGATTGGAGTGAATCCAAATGCTTTTTCCTTTTCTTGATATCCTCTTTCACTCACCCATCACCGGAAGTTCCATAGGTGCAACATTTTTGGAGATAGACTCTTACGGTGGTCGATTTTTCGGCACTTTTCGAATTGCGTTTTTGACCATTTTTAAAAAAACTACTTTTAGAGGTTAATTATATTCGAATTGAGTTTGCTTTCTTGCCTTCTTAGAGGACTGAAAATGTGCCATTCCGATTAAAGACGGATTCCTGATTTTTTTTGAAAATGGGCAAAGGGATATTACGACTTTTTCCTCAATTCTCAAATTTGACCCCCTGTAACCTAAAAGCGTCTGTACCGATTGGACTGAATCTAAATGCCTTTTCCTCCTCTTGATGTCCTCTTTGACCTCTCATCACCGAAAGTTCGATAGATGCAATACTTAGGGAGGATATTAGGACTTTTTCTCAATTTTCAAATTTGACCGCCTATAACTTAAAAACGCCTGAATCGATGGAAGTTGATCCAAACGTTTTTCCCTCCTCTTGACGTCCTCTTTCACCTCCCATCACCGAAAGTCTCGTAGGTGCAATATTTTTGGAGATAGACCCTACGGCTGTCGAATTTTAGGCACCGTAGAACCGCCTTTTTTGACCATTTAAAAAAAAGCGCTTTAGAAAGCTTTAAAACCAGAAAAAAAATATCGATCTATTTTTTAAAGTGGCCAAATTTGGAGTAATTTAACTTTTTTCTCAATTCTCAACTTTGACCGCCTGTAACCTAAGAACACCTGGTCCGATTGTTGGGATGTTTTTGCCTCCCCTTGATGTCCTCTTTAATTTCCCAGGAAGAGGAAAGGAAGTTCCGTAGGTACAATGTTTTTAGAGACAGACCCCTTCGCTGGTCGATTTTAACGCACGTATTTAGAATCGCGTTTTCTGACCATTTAAAAAAAAATATTTAGGGGTCAATTTCATTCGAATTGAGTTTGCTACGTTCTTAGGGGACGGCAAACGTGTCATTCCGTTTAAAAACAGAAAAAAAAATCCTAATTTTTTGAAAATGGCCAAATTTACGTTTTCTTTTCTCAATTCTCATTTGTCTCTCAAACGCCTGCACCGATTGGAGTTAGTTCAACGGCTTTTTGCTCTTCATGACGCGCTCTTCACCTTCCACCACCGAAATTTTTTTTAAAAAATACCCGGATATCTGTTTTATTTTTTTTTACGGCTACAATTTCAAGTTTCAAGTCTGACATTTACTAGTACGTGGATACTGTCGACATAATACCTAATTGTGGCATAGCAATAAAGAGGGTATTCCGTTAAAAATAGTTGAGAAATTTGTTGTGAAGGAAAAGCAATTTTTTTACTCTCTGTATATGATATAGCCAAATTTATCCAACCATCTATAATGGTGTTCGAAAGTCGGAGGTATTATTGTGTCAATGTTAAGTTTTATTGATATCGGATACAAAAAAAATGTGAAAGGTCTCTCTGAATAATCATTTTTCCTCTTTCCATTTTCGCTTCCACTTTACAGCCCGTTCGATAGAAGCCGGTATTTGTAAGAATCGGATGCCTGCTATATTCGATTAGTGGAAACTAACTTCGGGATGCACGACAAACTTTAAACCAAATATTGGTTTCGGATTTAACTCCCAAAGTTTTAACTTTAGTCAGCCGCGAGTTTTAATTCCCACTTTAGCTCCCCGTTGTTTTTGATATTCGCGCTTGTCGGTGCGAGTTCATTAGAAGTTTGCTTCTAACCGCCTTTTGTTTAATAAACCGAATTAAGGATTTCCATTGATTAATCAGTTTTGCATGTAGGTGTCGTGCGTAACGTGAGGCGAGCATTAATATGGGAAATATGTGCGGAATCGTCTGCTTAGTAATTACAGCTACTGTATCCTAAATATTCCGTCGGTACGTTAGTCGAACAAAGGGGAAAGAGAGATGAATTGACTGTTTCAGGAAGCCGAAGAAAATTAATTGGGCCTTGTGGTTGCGCGGTATACAGTATGCCATGGCGTTTGATTAATCCCTACACGACTCCTTTGTGTATTTATTTATCGCTTACAAAAGCCTCATTTACGCTGTAAACGACTTCGACGAATACTTGAAAATAACACCGATCAATACCATAACGCTAAACTAATAGAGTCGGTAATTAGGATTCATCCGTTCGTAGCCGCAATTGACGTTTACATTAGTGAGAGTTATCGAACGATCTACAACAGTTTCATTCAACGGGAATTTATCACGCACATTCCCTGATAAACCGTTTGCAGAGCATTTTGCGTGGCGTTGAGCCCTAATTTACAATAATGTGCCATAGCATTTGAGTTATACGTTTGTCGGTCGGTTGTTGCTATTTGTTACATCGCGTATGTTGCCCGGTTTTTTGTTGCACAGCTTTATAAAACAAACCGGCTCACATGCCAATTGAATTATAATTTTTTAGTTTTAGTTATAATCCATTGCAGCTATCTATAATCCAAGGTAGCCCTTAAGAAGGAAATAAAGTTTAACGAAAGCTTGCTTTATCTACGAGGTTTTTCTCCCTAAAACCCCGACTGAACACCCAAGACGTTTTCTTCCATGACTGTCCTTGAGATTAACCGGTCAATTTATTTGCTACAATTTCAAAGGAGGGGGTTCTATGAGTCAATGCTTCAAAGGTATGGAACTTGAAGAGTTTCACTCCTTTTAAATGATATGATTCCAGATAGACTCATTCCTGGAGTCGATTAGAGTAGTCGGTCCGCCAACTATAACGTGTATAGTACAACAATGAAAGGAAAATTCTTATCTTCCTATAAAGAGTTGTTTGAAATTGGGGAATCCCGTACGCCACTGATTTTTCTAAAAACAAATAACTATTGCTCAATTTGCTCAAGTTAGCTCCATGGTATTTATTCCCCCGCCGTCGCGCTTCAGTGGAGAGACTGGGGTGGGGAGTTAGTAGACAGTCCCTCTACTAAGTTGGTTCAGTGAACCAGTTAAGTAATATTATGAGTAAGAGGAGGAGATTTCACAGCCTCTCTACTAACGTGATCCACTTCACCAAGTAAGTAGTGTCATTGTCTATATAGTTCGTACATTAAAACTTTACATGCGCAGGTGGCCATGGTATTTTTCTTTTAGATTGGCAATCCTAAATTGTTACCTCTTGTTTGCCATCCTGCTTCTTTAAGCCGAACTCAGGACTATATCCATAACGAGGTGTGACATCAAAATCTCCCAATAAAGCTGGATTTTGCCAAAATTAAACCAATCATCATCAAGGGATCTGTTTACCTGTGAAACTAGCTTATCGTCAGTGTCAAATAGGCCAACAGCAATCACTTTTTAACAATTGGACGTTGTCTAATTTTTCACTATTTTTGAGTTCGTGTATTTCTACATAAATCCTACTAATTTGATCACCCCAGAATTACGTACCCTGAAGTGTATTAATCATATTAAGCAAATTCGGCAAATAATTCAGCTTCTAATGATCTAAGTCAACACTGGAACTGATTATTCTGATTCGAAACCAGTAGCAACACAAGAGGTAATTTTGACTTGGCAACAAAAAATTTTGTTCTAACAGTTACACAAAATTGAAAAAAAAAAATCTAAATTAGCAACAAGAAGTATTAGCCTGAAAGTAACACAAAATTTTTAAATTTTTACTGTAGTAACACGAAATTGTAGTCCAAACGTAACACAAATATTAAAAAATTTGTTTAGTAACAAGAAATATTGTTTCGAAAGTAACATAATATCTTTAAGCTTCGACTTTGGCTACACGAAACTTTAGCTTAAATGTAACACGAAATTTTGGTCTGGAAGTAACACAAAATCTTAAATTTTGACTTGAAATCTTAGTCTAGACGTAACACAAAATTGTTTAGCTTTGACTTGGTAACAAGACATTGTGGTCTAAAAGTAACACAAAGTTTGCAGCAAATTTTAACTTTAGTAACAGGAAATTATAATCTAAACGTTACACGAAAACTTAGTCTGCAAGTTATTGGTACTAATTCTCAAAAGTATGACTTGAAATGCTAGTCTAAAAGTAACACAAAACTAAAAAAAAATCGACATTAGTAACAGGTTATTTTAGTCTAAATGTAACATGAAATTTTTAAGTTTCGACGTTACTAACACAAAATTGTAGTCTAAACGTATCACAAAATTAAAACATTTTTACTTAGTAACAGGAAATCTTGATCCAAAAGTAAAATGTAATTTTTAAGTTTTTACTTTAGTAACACGAAAATTTAGTCTTAAGGGTAAAACGACATTTTAAAAATTTCTACTTAGCAATAAGAAATTTTGGTCTGAAAGTAGGACAAAATCTAAAAAGTTTGATTTGAATTGTTAATTTAACTGTAACACAAAATTTTTTAATTTTGATCTCGTAACAAGACATTTTGTTCTAAAAGTAACAGAGAATTAAAAAAATTTACTTTAGTAACAGGAAATTTTAGTCCAGATATAAAACAAATTTTTGAATATTGATTGTAGGAAAACGAGGTTGTAGTTTAACCGTAACACAAAATAAAAAATGTTTACTTAGTAACGAGAAATTTTGATCCGAAAGTAGCATGAAATTTTGACTTCAGTAAGACGAAAATTTAGTTTAAGCCTAACACGAAATTTATAACTGTTGCTTAATGTTAGTCTGAACGTATAACTAAATTTTTTATTTTGACTTGGCAACCTAAAACTTTCTTCTAACAGTTACACAAAATTAAAAAATTCTAAATTAGTTACAGGAGGTATTAGCTTGACAGGAACACAAAATTTTTAAATTTTGATTGTAGTAACACGAAATTGTAGTCCAAACGTAACACAAATATTAAAAAATTTGTTTAGAAACAAGAAATTTTGTTTCGAAAGTAACATAATATCTTTACGCTTCGACTTTGGCTACACGAAACTTTAGCTTAAATGTAACACGAAATTTTGATCTGGAAGTAACACAAAATCTTAAAATTTTGACTTGAAATCTTAGTCTAGACGTAACACAAAATTGTTTAGCTTTGACTTGGTAACAAGACATTGTGGTCTAAAAGTAACCCAAAATTTGCAGAAAATATTAACTTTAGTAACAGGAAATTTTAATCTAAACGTTACACGAAAACTTCGTCTGTAAGTTATAGGTACTAAGTCTCAAAAGTTTGACTTGAAATGGTAGTCTAAATGTAACACAAAATTTAAAAATTTCGACATTACTAACAGGAAATTTTAGTCTAAATGTAACATGATATTTTTAATTTTCGACTTTAGTAACACAAAATTGTAGTCTAAACGTATCACAAAATTAACACATTTTTACTTAGTAACAGAAAATCTTGATCCAAAAGTAAAATCAAATTTTTAAGTTTTTACTTTAGTAACACGAGAAATTAGTCTTAAGGGTAAAACAAAATTTAAAAATTTCTATTTGGTAATAAGAAATTTTGGTCTAAAAGTAGCCCAAATCTCAAAATTTTGCCTTGAATTGCTAATTTTAATGTAACACATATTTTATTAATTTTGATCTCGTAACAAGACATTTTGTTCTAAAACTAACAGAAAATTAAAATTTTTTTACTTTAGTAACAGGAAATTTTAGTCCTAAAGTAAAACAAAGTTTTTGAATTTTGACTGTAGGAAAACGAGTTTGTAGTTTAAATTTAACACAAAATAAAAAATGTTTACTTTGTAACAAGTAATTTAGATCCGAAAGTAGCATGAAATTTTTAAGTTTTGACTTCAGTAAGACGAAAATTTAGTTTCAGCCTAACACGAAATTTAAAACTGTTGCTTGGTAACGAGAAATTTTGAACTAAAATGACAACATTTTTACTAAAAATGTTAGTCTAAACGTATAACTAATTTTTTAATTTTGACTTGGCAACAAAAAATTTTGTTTTAATAGTTACACAAAATTAAAAAAAAAATCTAAATTTAATATCAAGAAATACTAGCTTGAACGTAACACAAAATTTTTAAATGTTGACTGTAGTAACACGAGATTGTATTCTAAACGTAATACAAATAATGAAAAATTAGTTTAGTAACAATAAATTTTGTTCTGAAAGTAACAACAAATCTTTAAGGTTCGACTTTGGTAACACGAAATTTTAGCTTAAATGTAACAGGAAATTTTGGTCTGGAAGTAACACAAAATCTTAAAATTTTGACTTGAAATTTGAGTCCAGACTTAACACAAAATTGTTTATCTTTGACTTGGTAACAAGACATTGTGGTCTAAAAGTAACACAAAATTTATAAATTTTGACTTTGGTAACAAGAAATTTTAATGTAAACTTTACACGAAAATTTGGTGTGGAATTTATACAAGTTCTCACAAGTTTGACTTGAAATGCTAGTCTAAACGTAACACGAAATTATTTAATTTTGACTTAGTAACAGGAAATTGTGGTATAAAAGTAACACAATATTTAAAAAAATTCGACATGACACGATCGACAGGTTATTTTAGTCTAAATGTAACATAAAATTTTAACATTTTGTCTCTAATAAGATAAAATAGCAGTCTAAACGTATCACAAAATTAACCCATTTTTAATTAGTAATAAGAAATTTTAATCCAAAGGTAACATCAAATTTTTAAGATGTTATTTTAGTAACACGAAAATTTAGTCTACAGTTTAAAACGAAATTTAAAAATTTCTACTTATCAATAAGAAATATTGAATTGTTAGTGTAATCGTAACACGAGTTGTTTAAATCTTGATCTCGTAATGAGACATTTTGGTATAAGAGTACAGAACATTTAAAAATGTTCACCTTAGTTACAGGAAATTTTAGTCTAAACGTAACACAAAATAAGCGAATATTTGCTTTGTAACAAGACATTTTGATCCAAAGTAATATGTAAAATGCATATAAAATTGCCGAAAATTTTGCCAGAAGGTTCGTTGCCCAGAAACAGCTTTAATGCATTTTGATTGTTATTTGACAAAAAGTGCCCGATCCAATAGAGAAGGAACTTTTTGGGAAAATAACAATCAAAATGCGTAAAAGCTGTTTTTTCAAGGTAATAAATCTGAATTCATTATTTTCTAAAATTTTACATGCACAAAACATATTTTATAGAGTATTTTTTTGTTAATTGTGATTTGATTAATTGTAACTCAGGATATCAACAATACCCACACCAACAGAAAGCAACTTTCAGTTAGGATTGCAATTGTTGCTGTAATTTGGTGACGATAATTTGCACTGCATCGGTAATGGATGAGGGAAATAGTCGCTATGATTCGGTGACAATTGCACTGCAGCTTTAATGGATGAGGAAAATAGTCCAGCACCTTGTATTCTAAAAGTAACACAAAACTTGCAGCAAATTTTAACTTTAGTAACAGGAAATTTTAATCAAAGCGTTACACGAATACTTCGTTTGCAAGTTATAGGTACTAATTATCAAAAGTTTGACTTGAAATGCTAGTCTAAAAGTAACATAAAATGTAAACATTTTGACATTACCAGCAGGAAATTTTAATCTAAATGTAACTTGAAGTTTTTAAATTTCGACGTTATTAACACAAAATTGTAGTGTAAACGTATCACAAAATTAAAACATTTTTAATTAGTAACAGGAAATCTTGAACCAAAAGTCAAATCAAAATTTTAAGTTTTTGCTTTACTAACACAAACATTTAGTCTTAAACTAAAAAAACTAACTAAAAAAAACGAAATTTAAAAATTTTTACTTAGCAATAAGAAATTTTGGTCTGAAAGTAGCACAAAATCTCAAAATTTTTACTTGAATTGTTAATATAAACGTAACACAATTTTTTTGAATTTTGATCTCGTAACAAGACGTTTTGTTCTAAAACTAACAGAGAATTGAAAAAATTTACTTTAGTAACAGGAAATTTTAGGCCAAATGTAAAACAAATTTTTGAATATTGACAGTAGGAAAACGAGGTTGTAGTTTAAACGTAACACAAAATAAAAAATGTTTACTTAGTAACGAGAAATTTTGGTCCGAATGTAGCATGAAATTTTGACTTCAGTAAGACGAAAATTTAGTTTAAGCCTAACACGAAATTTATAACTGTTGCTTGGTAACGAGAAATTATGTACTAAAATGACAAAATTTTTACAAAATATGTTAGTCTAAACGTACAACAATTTTTTTAATTTTGACTTGGCAACATAAAATTTTGTTCTAATAGTTACACAAATTTAAAAAAAAATCTAAATTAGTATCAAGAAATACTAGCTTGAACTTAACCCAAAATTTTTAAATTTTGACTGTAGTAACACGAAATTATAGTCTAAACGTAACACAAATATCAAACAATTTGTTTAGTAACAAAAAATTTTTTTCCGAAAGTAACAACAAATATTTAAGTTTTGACTTTGGTAACACAAAATTTTAGCTTAAATGTGACACGAAATTTTGGTATGGAATAACACAAAACCTTAAAATTTTGACTTGAAATCTTAGTCTAGACGGAACACAAAATTGTATAGCTTTGACTTGGTAACAAGACATTGTGGTCTAAAAGTAACACAAAATTTATACATTTTTACTTTAGTAACAAGAAATTTTTTACACGAAAATTTGGTGTGGAATTTATACAAATTCTCATAGGTTTTGACTTGAAATGCTAGTCTAAACGTTACACAACGAAATTATTTAATTTTGCTTTGTAACAGAAAATTGTGGTATAAAAGTAACACAAAATTTAAAAAAATTCGACATTATTAACAGGTTATTTTAGTCTAAATGTAACATAAAATTTTAAAAAAATTTCTCTAATAACATAAAATAGTAGTCTAAACGTTTTACAAAATTAAACAATTTTTAATTAGTAAAAAGAAATTTTGATACAAAGGTAACATCAAATTTTTAATATTTTACTTTAGTAACACGAAAATTTAGTCTAGAGTGTAAAACGAAATTTAAAATTTTCTACTTAGCAATAAGAAATTTTGAATTGTCAGCGTAATAGTAACAAGAATTTTTTAAATGTTGATCTCGTAACAAGACATTTTGGTCTAGGAGTATCAGAACATTTAAAAATGCTCACCTTAGTAACAGGAAATTTTAGTCTAAACGTAACACAAAATAAGAGAATTGTTTGTAACAAGAAATTTTGATCCAAAGTAATATGTTAAATGCATAAAAAATTGCCGAAAATTTTGCCTGAAGGATTGTTGCCCAGAAATAGCTTTAATGCATTTTGATTGTTATTTGACACAAAGTATCCAATCCGAAGGAGAGGGCACTTTGTAGGAAAATAACAACCAAATTGCACAAAAGCTGTTTCTTCAGGGCAACGAATCTGGATGCAAAACTTTCTAAAATTTTAAATACACGAAACATATTTCACAGACTATTTTCTGAAGCTGACGGCCAATTTGCTTACAGTTGTAACTAGGGATATCAACAATATATACAAGAAGTGAATTCAATTTTCAGTTAGAAGTGCAATTGTAGAGGTGTACAATCATTTTTTGCCATTAGTGTCACTTCTTAGTTTTAATAATTAACATACCTGAATTGCTTACTTGTATCTTTTTATTGAGTTTATCCCTCACACATTTGAATCACTCACTTTTACTTTCACTCTTGTATTTATCGAGTTTTGCTCCATTTTGCATTCACTAAAGGAACTCTCTCGGTTTTCTGCTGCTTGGTCTGCCTGATTTTATAGAGCTGTTAGTTTTATGTAACAAAGTGTGTTTTTTTCTTTTTTAATGGGTCATCTTTGTTTAAAATGCAACACATGTCGTGGCACGGAAGTTCCGAGTATGTTCCTGAGGGCTTGAATAGTTATTTTACTGTTCTTTCAGGACTCCCTCCCCAGGATTTGTTTTTGCATAACAGGGATCGGCTAAACAGCCTTTTCGTTGTTAAATTCATTATTTTCTATTTTGATTAAACAATCAAACCTAAGTTCATTTTTATCTTTGCCGACATTGATATTTGGCACTTTTGACAGTAATGACGTCCTTCATATTAAATGTCACTCTATCACTCGAGAATATATTGGCTCTGCCCTTGCGCGTTTCTTAGAGTTTCTTAGAGAGTTTTCTTTTGGTAAAACCGGGCAGCACTAGTGTTACACTGTTGCGAATTGCCTGTTCTTTTGGCATAAAGAATGCATATTCGTGTGTTCTATTGGATAACTGGTTGGGCGAGTTTTGAACTGAGCCAACGATAGATGGGCGAAAGGAAAATTACCAAAAAAATATTTTTGAACCCAATTTTGGGCTCTTACCCGGATTTTTCCCATTTTTTTTTAAAGCATACCACAGTGTCAAGATTTGAGGTTAGATTTTAGATTAGAATTCAATAAATCCAGATTCTGGTTTATTTTTGACACCCTAAACACTAGTCAATTGATCAAAAGCCTCAAACTGCACAAACCACAAATTTTTGCTCAATCGGTAAGTGTTAGGCGTATTAAAAATAGAAACATAATTTAAATTTAGAGGCTATAATGGAATGAACCCGAAATTTCCCTGGAATTTTCCAGGGAAAAAACCGATCGATAACCCATCTCTAGAGTCAACTTTTTGGCACGACCTCTTCGAGATAGCGCCGCAACCGTTACATTGACACTAAATTCGTGTTCTCTTGAGACTGAAGCAGTTTTCCATGAGAGTAGAACTGGTGGATAACTAGTGCAACCCCCACGTGAAACGATATTTACCAAAAGAAAAGGCTATTAAAGTGATCTCATTTTGGCGTAAATGCGCGACACTTTTGATTGGTTTGTTTGGCATTTAATTATTTAAATCATGATTTATTTAGGTTCTTTTGCTTTTTCTTGACTGCCCCCCCCCCCCTAACTCAAAATTTATCTTGTTCCCTTTGGCCAACTGATACATCTGCTAAGTACGTGAAGTGACACTTTCTCCCCCCCCCCCCTCCTCCCCACCCCTTTTCGGCATCTGGCCTAAAATCGAGTGTCACCTTCTTCATGCGTCCTTTTTTCCTACCTTAACTTGCAACGGGAATACCCAGCCGAGGTTTCGAGTTCTACCCAACGCCATTGTTTTTTGGCGGATTCAGGACTCGGTCTATATTTAACTGTTTTCTTCTTATCAGTTTTTGATTTATTTAAGTTCGAAAAAACGGTTTAACTGCTTCGGCAAGATTTGGCAGGCGACCCTTTGTATGTTGATATTGATATTTCAAAAGTCACCACTTGTGGAGTTACCTCGTAATGTACCAAATTTAAAAAAAACGATATACATATTGTTTCCAATTCTCTACGATTGGAGCCGCCCTGCAAGAAAACGGTCTCTAATACAAATTATCGACTCTTTAATAAAAAGCCTTTTCCACTCCGACACAGGCAAAACTGCAGATGTTTTTCTTTGATATTAATCGGGAAAGTAGTCATTCTCAAAGTCGCAAAAATCCCCCGCTGAAATGAAGGAAAATCGATTTTAATTTCGTCTTTTCGAAGAGACCCATATTTTTTATGTTAATCCTTGTAGGGGCCTCCCGTCAAGTTCGATGTCTTTTTAACGGTTTAGAGAAACCGTTTAAGAAATATCCGGATGACGAAAAACAAGCTAAAAATAGCAGGGATTGAAGTAGAAGTAAATTAAGAATCAGAGATAAGAAAATTGTAATATTTTGTTTTCGGTGGAGTAGCAAAAAAATGGCGTTTCTTATAAAATGTCCATCTTGATTTTATTACCGCCTCTTGTCATATGGCGCAATTCAAATAGGCATTTTAATAAAAATAAAATCTTCAATTTCAGCATTCCTTTCCATGCCTACGTCAAACCAGGCATATTTTCCAGAGTGACCTAGAAATTATGCTGTTGCTCTGAAGTTAACAAATGAACATTATACGTAGTCGCTTATAAGATAAAATGATATTGCTAATGATTGGGTGCTCTTGTGCAGTTTACAGCGGCAATTATTTATATACGAGTTGGGGCACGCACTCGCTCCCACGCCATAATTAATTCAAGTCAAGTTTTATGGCGTCCCAGTGCGGGAAAGACATGAAGTATAATGACCCAAAGACCTGGGTTATTCGTCTTGGCGACGTCAGGGCATGAAATATGGGCGGGCTTGTCAAAATAAGTCCATTACTGGCCTCAGCCTTCAAGGAGAAGCGTTTAGGGTGAGTTTTTCTACTGCGAGATAATTAGGAACTGTCTGATAGTGAGCAGGGTTCCGCGTTTTTTCCCCGAGATAATGTATTTATTAGATAATTTATTCCTCGCGTCGAGCGTCTGGAAATTGATTGCTTTTGGGGAATTTTCGAATCGCTCAAAAACTCAAAGCATCGCAGTGCAATATTTAGAGCTCTCGAACCCGTCTAACCCGCCCTCTTCTTTAAAATTAAATTGGAACATTCTTGCCCTTAACGTATTAGAACAATAATAATTTAAACTTTCGCCTATGAGTAACTATTGCTATATTGGATGAGAGAAACTTCTAAAACTTATAAGCGAGAATTGGAACGGAGAGTTCAAGTACCTTAAGAACTTTGCCGCAAATTCGTAAACGAAGTGCAGTTGAACTCTTGCGCAATCATGTGAACTGACCCTTGAGGAGAAATATTGTATTTGTAAGGAATAATAGCTCTATGTTATTAATCGAAGTAGAAAAGTGTGTGTTAATGTAATTACCATAGAAACTAGTGGTGTGATAATAGAAGACTTTGAAGAGAGAATTTGAGACTATGATAGTCTTTTGTTTTATCCAAAAACTATGAGAAACGTAGATTCTCTCTGCTGCGCTGGATGAGATTTTTCTTCAGATTAGTATTAACTTTTTTGCATTAATAGTTGCTCCTCAACTACGAGGGAGCTCATAGTGGCTTTAGTGCTGAGTTTAGGGAACTGATTTTTAAACTCTGTTTTCATGCAAAGGCAACATGTTCAGAAAATAAAACGCGTCACAATTCTTTATATTTCTAATTTGTAGAACTGGGATGACCATAGAGATTTTTCAAGCAACAAGGACAACAGGTGTTTCAATTAACATCCTATCAGCCACTCAACTAACTAGTTGAGTGGCTGATACAGCCTTCGATCGTAATACTCTTTGAACTTTCCTCATTTAAAAGAGCGAGCTGGCAGAAATTCTGCGGAGAGATGGACTCTGTCCCGGAATCGGCCAAGCTTGCCAAATTGCTGAGCGCAGTAAAAGGAAATCAACTTGGTACAATGAAGAAACAGGACGGTACATGGACAGGAGATCAAGGAGGCGCCCTAGAGATTCTCCTGGATACCTAATTCCCCGGAGAAAATGGCGAGGCTGATTCTCCGGAGCGGGGTCTGGTCCAAGAGAATTGGACACTTGCAAAGGAAGTAGTGACCAACGAAGCCATTGGATGGGCGGTGAGCGAATTGAGTCCATTTTAGGCAGCGGGACCAAACGGTGTCATTCCAGCAATGCTGCGAGAGGGACTGGACAATGTGTTCCCGTCGCTGTAGCAAAATAGAGAATACTCGAATAAGGAAGTGCTCTTGGCACCCTTTTTTGACATTGAAGGAGCATTCGACAAAGCCATAACAAACAACATCTGCGAGGCCATTAGGGCTCGGAGAACCCAAACACAGTTGGTTTTCTGGGATTCTCTGGGAGATCACTCGAGGGAAATCGAGGTCGAGAGCGGCTGTCCAAAAAGCAGCTGCTTCACCTCAGTGCGCAAGCGCGGAACAGAAAAGTTCGTTGGCATCATTTGTGAACGAGTGCAAAGGGCATGTAGAATAATAGAACAATTAGGTTCCGAGTGCTCTACACCTACCAAATGACCAGATTGTACGATGAATCTCTGCTACTAAAGTCTGTTGCAAAGTACCTGGTCGTGACCATCGACAGCGGGCTAACCTGGAAAATTCACGTGGAAAAGACATGCAAAAAGGCAACAGTACTGACATGGCAACTACGCAGGACAGTAGGCAGAAAGTGGGGTTCTGCACCGACTCTACACTGCGGTAATCAGACCGAAGATAACCTATGGGGCCGTGGTCTGGTGGCCAGCGATGGACGGGGTATTCTATGTGCTGAGATTGGCCAGAGTGCAGAGAACAGTCTGCCTAGCGATAACGGGTGCATTCAGAACTACACCGAGAGCAGCACTCAATGCCTTACTGTGCCTATCAGAGCTTCCAATCTGGGTTAAGAGGGAGGCGATGGCGTCCTGCAGGAGGATAGATTGCTGCCGCCAGTGGAAGGATACAGCTATGGAAAATGGTCACACGCAGATCAACAAGGAACGAATTCAAGGGAGAGCTGCTTCAGCAACCTTCTGAGAATAATCAAGTATGGTATACAGACGGATCAAGAATGGCTAATACACAGTCGTCAGGAGCCGGAATATACAAAGCAGGCCATGTAGAGGGCAAGGGCTTCGCCTTGGGAAGCCTCATGACGGTTTTCCACGCGGAGGAGTTTGCAATACTCGAGGTGGCCACACGAACAGAAGCCAGGCAGGGAGCAGAGCAGGACATCTACATCTACTCCGATAGTGAGCCATCTGCAGGAGCAGAACGAGTTCAAAGCTCGTTCAGGACTGCAGGGATGCTCTAGAGTCACTGGCAGAAACAAAACATTACTTTGGGATGGGTTCCTGGACATAAGGGCATCGAGTGTAACGAACGTGCTGATGAATCAGCCAAGCGTGGTTCCCAGACATGCTTTACTGAATCAGAGTCATGCCGAGGAGTAAGTAAAAGCTCTCACAATCTGAACCAGTGGGCATAGACAAACTGGGCACAGTCAGGAATATGTAGAGAGTCCGAGGAAATCTACCTTAACCCGGATAGATCCAAGGCCTCGTGGCTTCTTGGCAGAAGCCAACATTGCCTGGGAGACCCTATAGAAATATTTACTGAACACTGAAGACTAAACAGTCACATGCACCTCCTAGAAATGGCTGACAGTCCACTCTCCATCCACTGTGGGACAGGGGAAGAGTCGTCATACCAATTTCTGGGAGTGTGCCATAGGTGTACCCTACTGCGCCATAGAACACTTGGAGCCGTTTTCTTCATCGAGAGGAGTTTCTGACTCTGAGCTGGGACGGGATACTCTCCTTCATTATAGGGACGGGTCGACTCGTGGAGGGAATGAGGACCTTGGTGGAGTAGTGATGGATGGACCGGGAGACTGTGAAAAGAATCTTCCATTGTTTACTACTACTACTTTCTAATTTTTAAATTTTTGTAACTATGACTTAATCATGCTTCTCACGTCCTGTAGTATACAGATTTGATAGAACCTAATTTCTATATTTTCAATTGATTTTCTTATGATATTATTTTTCACAATTTTTTATATACTCTCAATGAAAATTCGTAAAATTTATTAGCCAATTTAGAATGGTGACTGACCGTTTTAGCATTGAAATTATTCTTAGTTTGTTCCCTAGTACATCTTCTATTCCTTTCCACATTTGCTTACCAAATTTGCATTTCCAGTTTTGTTCATAACAGAATCATGATAATCTCCATTTTTCTTTCGTAGTTCTGGTGTAATCTTATTTCTCTGCGTTTTGTATCTGTTTACTTTTTGGTTCATACTTCATCTTTTCAATTTCAATACCATCTTTATTCACAAATAAATCTGTGTGTCCCTGTCTTATTTCCTCTTTTATATATGGCAATTAGCCATATTACCATTGAACAGCAATACCTGAAAGTTTGACCTGACAAATGATCTAACTGGAAATTGGCAGCTTGATTTTGTTCTTATTGATATAATGTCTCTTAAAATAATTATTTTCAATGATATTTTTATGTATTTTCAGGCGTTCGCACACTATTCTTTATTAAGAGTTCAACGTTGACACTTTGTGCCATTGTGATTGCACAAACTGCTACTTGCCACTTTAAAGTGTTAAGGTAATATTACATATTACACAATATTCACTTTTTCTAGGTACCACCTAGTTCTCCTCTTTTTGACCGATTTTTGTGGCAAAATCAAACTATGTGCAAGTCGATCTAACTGCAAAATTTACTGCTACGAGTATTTTGTGGATTAGTTGGATTTCATCGTTGAGTTTGTTCAATATTCTCTAAACTATATTCCATAAGAAAATAAGACATAAAAATTCCCAAGTAATATTTTTATTGAAATTAACTTAGTTGAATAACACCTGGAGTGAGAAAACTATTTATTTGACTGTTAAAAATCGCCTTTTAAAACTATACAATTGTAATTTAGGTGTTAAGTTTCGCAGCTTTAGGACAAGTAAAACTTTCTTTTTATTTGAAAAACGACCAACGTTTCGACGTTTAAGTCAAGTCTTCTTGAGGACTATATGCGACAACAAAGGTCACAGTCAAGCCAACAAGACTACTAACAAACTATACTATAGCATAGCATAGTCATACAGACTACAGCATCATCAGAGCAATATTGCCAGTCCTGGCCCGGCACCATAAAAGATTAAGTGTGAAACCCCACAGGGTGTCCTATTTTCGGCATTTGTGCGACGTATCTCTATCATTTTTTAAGTTAAGCAATGGCGGTTGTTGCGACATTTAGCGCGAAAAAATGATGGCGCCAGCAGAATTTTCATAGCTCTATTGGATTTTGAGATGCAGGGTGATTTCAGTAAATTAACGTGTATCTTTTTGTTTTTTCTGAAACGCAAAAACGCCCTTCGGTAGTTTTTGTTACGTAGAATCCAGTGGCGCACTTAGCTTTAACCCGCAACTAATGGTTCAATCAAAATAAAAATATAAATATTTTTTTTTGTTTTTTGAAAAGTTATTGTACATGCGGTTTTTAAATATCTAATAACATACAAGGAGTCCCATTAAAAAAAATTATTCCTTGCATTAAAAAACTAGCAAGGCCACTGGATTCCGGGGAAAAAATTCAACAAGTAAAAGTTATAACTTCTTCTATACATTTAAAGAAAACTAAGATATGGGGGATGTCTCAAAAGTGATAATTTCCAATTTTACCCTGTATCTCAAAAATCAAAAAGGTTATGAAAATTCTGTTGATGCCATCTTTAATTTCACATTAAAAAGGGCATACAATCGTAAAAACCGCTATTATCTTTCTTTAAAAATAAGGGAGATATCACGCAATATTTCCGAAAATAAGATACCCTGTATACCCTTGAAATGAGGGAACTCAATATGCTATCATCCTATTCAACTTTTGGAAATGAGAAGCAGAATAGGTTGGCGACAATCATAATAGAGGATATATGAAATGGAGGCTATATTCATTATACTCCTTATGGTACAGGGTGTCCCAGAACTTGCGATATAGTAAATATAAAAAGGTAGTCAAAACCGGGTCGGACAGTACGGGGTGTTCGTTACAAAACTTCATTTAGCAGGCTATGAAATTTTGACAGAAAAGTATGACATAATCAAAATAAATGGATTTTTGTTTCTCCATCCCGCTCTTTTGACATTTAACAGCCAACTAGATGAATTTTTATAATGAGCACCCTGTCGATCAATTAGATGAGTGAGCTTCTTGAAATGCATATTGGTTCGGAATAGGGCTTTGTAGTCACCAGGTGGTTATTTAAATCCTACAAGTCATTCAATTTTTCGTCAAGCTTGAGTCTTGAAAATTTATTGCTATCATTGTCAGTTCAATTAAAATTAGGATTATGTCCGTTAGATGTAACTAGACATTAATTTTAGGAGAATATTTGAAAACTATTTAATTTAGCGCATTTTCTTCCCATATTTCATATTACACTGATTTCTCGTCACCTGAACAAAGGGCTATTTTTAGTTGTGTGACCTTGATAAAATTTGTTCCTCTTTTTCTGTTGTTTATTTGATAAATTTGAAATAAGGACATTTCGACTTTTTTGGATCACAGTTTACCAAATCGCCATCTACTAAAAAGTTAAAAGGTATTGTTAAATCTAAAAAAAGGCTTACTGACTTGTCAAGGCGTGGTTCATAAGATTTCAATCTACATAATCTTTCTTGGTATGATTGTTATTTCTTTATTAACCCCCAATAAAACTAACTAAAAAGACTTGTATAATTTTGGAGACCGTAATGCCAAAATATTCGGAATCAGTAATATTATCCAAGAGGATCCAGAGGAATTGCGCATAAACCTTAGTTTAGTGACAAATGTAGGCCCCGTTCAATTTACAGAACCTTTGAAAGTATGATAGTCGCTTCTTTATTGATCCTCATAAGAGCGATTATAAAGACTAATCTGAAAGATCCAGCGAGGCTGAATAAGATCACTCAAGAAAAAAATGATTGAAGTTCATTGTTTTTAAGGTAAAAAATTTAAAGTTAAAGATGTATAGTGTGAATTTCTAGTGCCTTCAATTTACATTGTATTTGTAGGTGTGATGCTCACTTCTCGAATAGCTCATAAGAACCATCATTGTGATATCGACCGCTGTTTTTAAATATTCACAACAGACGTAGCAGAACACCGGAACATATTTTAGATCCCTCCTCCTCCTCCTCTCAAAAATTCTTTATACAATAATCTCAATACTCAAGATAATATCAGGGTACTTTATATACTCGGGTTCTCGGGGGGACTTGGGATCCTTTATTATGGTCCTTTTTAATTCCAACAAACTAGCTCGGTTAGGAAACTCTATAATACCATCTACCTAACCTCCTTCTGTTAAAAATCTACCAAGAATCGTTAAATCTATAGAAAGGCTTAATCATTTGACAAGGCGTGGTTTTATTTACATAATCTTTCTCGGTATGATTGTCACTTCTTTAATAACCTTAAAAAAATTAACTAGAAACACCCATGTTGAGGCCTAAACAGGCATATTTCCGTAATACCAAAATATTCTGGATCATGGTGTTCTGGACGTGTTGCACATAATCACTATTTTACTAATAAATGTATATTCCATTCAATTTACACAATCTTTTTAAGTATGATAGTCATTTGTTAATAACCATTAATAGACCGATTGTAAAGACCTATCAGTGATGCTAGTGCGGCTATAGCAGACCATTCAGAAAAAAACGAGTGGAAATCATTCTTTTTAGCGTTCTAAAAAAAATATATAATTTACAATATTATTGACAAATGGCGGTTACCTTCGATTTTCATAATCTTTGCAGGTATAGCACTCAGTTTCTTATTAACTTCCAACCACCATAATTCCAAATAATTGCATCATAATTAGAATGTTTTAGAAACCACCCTCTTCTTTAAAACATTCTATAATATCTCACTTCAAAAAAATGTTGGATTCACAAATGATCTAGAAGTCAGCCAAGATGATGTCGACGGATTCTATCTTCTATTTTTTTATTTTCTTCTATGTGTATGAAGATATTTGAGTATTTATAACAACTGACTCATAATTTATTCAAAACAATAATGGCTTTTTAATACATTGAATGTCAAGAACTGAAATTTATGTTTTTGTTAGAGTTAATTATTTATTAGTAACGTTAAAAAGACATTTTTCACATACTCAATAAGTTAACTTTAATTGCGATTGCCTTTAAAAACCCCTAAGTATCTCCCATTGATTTTAATATATCCAAGAGAGCCGTTTCGTTTATCCTCATCGATAAGGCCTTTGAGCCGGCAACATAAAGGGAATTACCACCCGTGCTCCTCTCCTTTGCAAATTAAGGGACCTTGGACCCTTTTTGCGTGCCCTATTAAAAACCTAACTTAGTTTCCAAAGACCGGAATTTTCAAATTGCCAAGTCTGGGCTTATCATCAACCAGAAATTCCAAACTCTCGTAATACGCCAACATTTTTAAAGAGGTTTTGCACAAAACTTTCAGAAAGGCAAACAATCCCTGGGAACTGGAGATTTATTTATCGGTCAGAACTGAGATAGAAACCGGTAAAGGAGATTTACTTTTTAAGCTAAAAGGGTCGGTTGACAGTCGACATAGGTTCTTTGCCGGTAATAAATGAAAGACTGCGATAATTTATAGTGCCGAGCCTCAGACCGGTGATATTAACTTTTCCAGTCCACTTCACGTGCCTAATCCCCGCTCTTGCAGTGTCGATCGAAGGGCCACAGGTCAATTAGCTGCCTCACACGCCCGCCGGACCGTGGTCAAGGTGCTGGAGCGGTCATTTGAAAAGCAAACGTCATTTCGAGCCGGGATTTTTGCACTTTGTGAACGCAGCTTTAAGCTAGTGCCATATTACAAACGCTGGGATTATTGCGTGTTTCGGCTGAGTAGCAATTTTTTAATCGATAGAGTTGAAAAATAGAGGGAAAAAGGCACCCTCAATGCAGGCCATTGTGCAACTGTCACTTCATTAACTTGGTTTCAACGGGTGCTGTCTAATTAAGCCCTTGCCTAGCGATCGTTATTAAATGTGTTGTTTAAAAGGGGTGGCAGCTGAATTAATGCTTTGTTTTGCTATACGAAACGCTCGGGCTTTTGAGGGCGATGAGGAATGAGAGTTTTCTATGTTTTTAAATACGGGTAAAAGCTGAAAAGTGTTGCTGAAAAATTAAATTACTTCTTGTTTTCACCGCGTTTTAGAGCTTTTGTTTGCTAATAGAACTAACATAAAGTTCGTCACAATCAATGTTTCGTGTCATTTTCAATCTGCTGTTAGTTTTTAATCAATGAATTGTTATAAATGCGACTTCCTCGGTCTGAAACCTCGTTTCTTTTAGATTAAGGAAATGATTAATTGTTAAAAACAATTGACATTATCTTTATTATATAGGGTGCAAAACAAAGTGGTGCGAAAATTGAAAAACTTTGATGTTCTGCCATTTGGCAATAAACGTCTTTTCTCTGTTTCTATGGAGACAAAAAGGCAATTAATCGTGCTGAATTTATATTCAAAGGAAGCCGTCGTAATAAAATCTAAAAAGGTAACGAGGACGTGTGTATGCGCATGCTGATTTTGCCATTGGCTGTGCAGCGTCGCGACGGATTAATAGTATGGATCGCTCGATGTGATTGGCTGATGTCTACATAAATGCATTCGTTCACCAGCGGGAACCAGAGTTCAAGTTAAGCTTTTCTAATAACAAATAGATCCATCGAAAAATGTCGATGATATTAGTTCAACAACTTGGCTGGAAGTTCAATAAAGTAATCACTTGGTATTCATTCGAGCTTAAATTCAGTCTCGTGTACTAGATTAAGTGTGTTTCTGTTATGGTGTTATTCTATTATGGGCGTTCTCGATGGTGTGCGACTTTCGAGCTTTTGCAGTTGATAAACGTATAATTGATTTTGCAAAATTCGTATTGTTCTCGCCCGTTTCTAAATCAGTGAGTCTCCGTTTCTGCCCTTAAATCTGCTGTATGTGTGTAAACATTTACTCTCTTGTTACTGATTTACTGAATTAATAAGTAATGAAGTGAAGAACTGCTTTGCGTGTGCATCTTATAAACTTGAGATGAACAAACAAAGTGTTTTCCGGGCTTTTTATGGTTCTAATGTATAGCGAGCCACAGCTGCATGGAACTCGTTAAACTCCGGAGAACTTTCGCAATAAGAAAGCATAACTCTTGAGTTCACTGGCATTTTTACTACGATCCTGTGACACCAATAACATCCCAAAGTTCCTGAGGATGAAAAGTACCTTCAGATCTGGTCACGCGAACAAGATTTACCACAGAACCGGACAATTTCTCCTCCGTGAAAGGATCCATGAAATCCGTAAAGATCCTGCCTATAATGATAAAACAACCATCGTATTAACATTAAAAAATAGCCTGAACCACAGTTTTGTTACCCTACATAACGATGACTTCAGAATGCGTTTGCTGATTTACGCATTGGCTGTGCAACGTCGCGACGGATCGATGTTATGGCTTGCTCGATATGATTGGCTGATGTCTGCATAAATGCAATCGTTCACCGGGGGGGGGGAGGCACCAAAGTTAAAGTTCAGCTATTCTAAAAGTGAAAGCTTTTCTAAAAGCTTTTGTAAAAGTGAAAGATCGCTCTTTTTCGACCGAGAAATATATTGATCGAAAAATATCGATGCCAGTAGGTCAGCAAGTTGGCTGAAAGTTCAATAAAGTCATGGCTTGGTGTTCATTTGAGCTTAATTATAGTGTCGTGTAGTGGGTTGCGTGCATTGCTATTATCTGCGCTGTCTGCCTTTGTTTCTACCCATATATCTGCTGTATGTGTGCAGACATTTACTCTCTTGCTACTGATTTACTGAATTAATAAATAATGAAGTTCTTAGATCGCGCATCTCATATACTTGATTGAAAAAATAAGATTTAAAACCACTTTTCTTTCTTTTTCATTGTTATTTTGAATGTGAACACAAGGGTTGTTAAGGTTCATCGCCATTTATGGCGATGATGGAGTTTTTGTTAACTGACAGTTAATAAGAAAACACACAAAGGCCACCCACCATCTCAGGCCTACTTCGATTCTTACTTCAGCTCCGCTTCCGAGTCTTGTGCATCAGTTTTACAATTTGTTGAGTCGTTTATTGGCTAGTCTGGCTAGTACTGACTACGACTGCGACACTGTACCTCAACACAGCTGCGACACCATCCCACCATCTCCACATGTACTTCCGAAGATCCTCCATTATGCACCTAATATCCGAGAACATTTTCACCATATATGTGCCCGGCTCTATTTAATAGATCACTGCAATTCTACAATACTCTACATCTCAGATACCACGTACAATTCATTTGATTCCTTTTCAACTTTGATACCATTAGTACCTTCCCTCAAAACCTTTAGCATGGTGAGTTATTGTTACTTCTATTGTTGCTAATTACGCCCGAATTGGGGTACACCTATATTGATTAGCCACCATAAGAAGGAAAAAATAAACACATTTTTAAACGATATTAAACAGTAAAAATCCCAAATAAAACCTCTGTTTATATGCAGACAAAAAGGCAGTTTATCGTGCGGAATGCCTCATATTCAAAGAAAGCCGTCGTAACAAAATTAAAAAATAGCATAAACCACAGTTTTATTACCCTAGATGAAGAGGACTTTGGTATGCGTTTGCGGATTTTCCCATTGACTGACCAGCGTCGCGACGGATTAATGGAATGGATTGCTCGATATAATTGGCTGATGTTTGCATAAATGTATTCGTTCACCAGGAGAAACGAGAGTTCAAGTTCAGCTTTCGTAAGTGAAACATCGCTGTTTTCCGATCGAAAAATATATCGATGTCAGTAGGTCAGCAAGTTGTCTGAAAGTTCAATAAATTAATCGTTTGGGGTTCATTTGAGCTTAATTATGGTCTCGAGTACTGGATTACGTGTATTTCTATTATCTGCGCATTTTCGGTGGTGTGCAGATTCTCTTTTCGAGTTTCGCAGATGATAAACGTATTTTTTTTTTGCAAAAATTGTGAATTATTGCGAAAATCGCGATTCTAAATCAGTCTGTCTCTATTTCTGCCCATATATACTCTGTATGTGTGCAGACATTTACTCTCTTACCGATTTACTGAATTAATAAATAATGAAATGAAGAACTGCTTAGTTCCCGCATCTCATAAACTTGAAAACTACAATCTAAAGTGTTTTACGGGCTTTGAGGCCTTGTTCCAATGAAATGTCTTCCTGACGTTTCGTCTACAGCGGCAGCAGATATTATCAAAAGCGATGAGACCATCGACGAAGTGATCTCCCGTGCTTCCCGACGTCTAATTGACATGCGAGTGTCTAAATATTAACTGCGCTTTGGTGCTGTGTGTAAAGAGTGAAAAAGTGTAAGTCGCAGTTATGAGATGGTTTAGATTGTATTTCAATTATCGGTTTTTGAGTTTAAGGTTTAAAATCTGACACGGTGCATGTAGCTCCAGGTAAATCCAGAAAATGTGGTTATGGCGATTCAAATGGAAGGGCACCACCTGATTTCTCCAGGTCCCCTACCGGTCAGAATCACCTGTGGTACAGTTTAGGGTATACGGTACCAGGCAGCTACCTCAATAGAAAGTTGTGGCTGGAGCACCTTGGTCCAGTTTCCAATAATTCAAAAATAGGGTCCACTCCTCCGAGTAGATTAGAGCAGTAGAAGGAAGAAAGAAATAGTGAGTTAAGAGAAAACCAAACTTTCAAAAGGAATCTTGAAACAAAGGTACTCATCTACTCGATCGTCCTTCCGGCGTAACTTCGACCTCCGACCAGCCCCAACGTATTGACACTGCCACATCTCTTTCAAAAAACCTTCGGGCTATCTTTCTTTGTTGTCAGTAAATTTTTCCTATTCGACTGCAACCTTCTTCAATGAGCGGTTCGATCTACCGACATATTGAACAAATTTGCAAATTTTTATTTTTAAACTTGGGTCATCTAGTGCTGGTAACTAAACCGCTCATCAGCCGACCTTTTCTAAGAAAGCTGCAATTGTCATGTCCTTTGTTCCTTTGTGACACTAGTGATAAGGTGGAGTGAAAGGTGAAAGTGGCTAAGTGTGAATGAAAAGATAAATACTCAAAGTGACAAAAGATTTATAGTACTGTTGAGCGGGATAATTTTGCAGTAAAGAAAGAAATAACAATTTACATACCTCAAGGTCACCTTCTGGGGTGGTACCAACTATTTTGTATCCACCAGTAACCATCTAACTGTGGTGGTACCAACTATGGTCTTGTGGTTGAGTCAATTAGTTTCCTACACATCTCAATAGTTTCAAATTAGTCGCCAGACTTCATAAGGCACTTTATAGACAAATTAAGTGAGGGTAGTGCTAATTGAATTATATCGCCTTCTAAGCATTTTGGGACGTTTTAAGGCGTTTTACGACGATTTCTTCAGTTCTTAACTATAAATATTGAGTTTCACTTAAAACTACTAATATTGCGTTTTAAGGATTTTAAGAAGTTTTAGGTCATTTTACGAAGATTAATACTGATTGTAGATCAAAACATTAAATTTATCTTAACTCCAAACATTGAGTTTTACCAAAAACTATTTAATTTCTACTTTTCAGCATTTTGAGTCATTTTAAAGCGTGTAAAAAAATAAAAAGTACGAAAAGATAAACAAATTTCTGCAAACATTTTTACTGGTGATAACCTCGTGATGTCATGACCTTTGATCAACTTTTATGACCAATTAGCGTGATGTTTACAATAGTAAATATAAACAATGTAACCTGCAAACTTTCAAAAGTTAAGCCTTGTTTTTCTTTACAATTCAATTTCCAAAATTTGATGTTTCAACTAAGGATTAATTAAAAAATAGCTGGTTCAACTCCCATCTTAAACGGCTTTGAAAAATAACGATAATTTAATTTCGCAAAAAATTAGTGATATTTTTAACACAGAAAAACTTTTGAAATACATCTCATAGGCTATATTTAGGCAACAACCAAGGCAGCTCTCTAACCTGATCCACACTCCATGGCCCTCCTGGGCATAAAATCTAATTCAGCACTAACTAGGTAACTTAATTTGATGGTCAGCCTTAAACCTCCGGTGGATTGCTTTGGAATCCGCAACGTCTAATATCACTGTACGACTTTAGCTGTTAGAAAGTTGCAGTTTCTTAATGTTCCCACGAGTCGAGTAATGAAAATGAACTATCGGGCTATGGCGGCTCCGACTAATCCATCCGTCTCAATTCCATTAATTTGCAGAACTAAGCACGCGGGGGAAAGTTGATTAAGTGTTTTGGCTGCCGGCGAAGCAGGAAATCTAAAAATTCCTGGACGAGGAAAGAAATCACGAGAGTATATTATCCTGGTGCAGTTTGCGGCCCCGACGTATTTCACTTGACAACTCCCCAAGCGTAATATGAAGGCGAGGGCTTTTCTTGTCCGCAGCAATATCTTTGGAATTTGCAGATATGCAGTTCACCACCGCTGAATATTAAACTTCTACCTTTGCTAAAGAAGTCTGGTATGAAGTAGCGGAGATGATATTGCGGCACGATTTAGGCGTTTCATATAAAGGGTTGTACATGGTTGGATATTTCGATAGTTGAAGTAGAAAATTGTGATTTTTGTTTTTAAATCCCGATTTGATGGATAGGTTTTCAAAATCTATTTTTTAACAAATCAAAATAAAAAAGTTACAAGAACAAATTGAAGAAAAGTTAAGAAAAAATAATTTCAATCAATACTTAGAGCTTAAAGCTACGAAAGGATGGTACAGTGTGTGAGTCTTTGGGATAGGTGTAAAACTATTCTTCTAAGAGTTAAAGAAAAAATGTCAAATTTTACTTTGATCAAGTAGGTTTACACCTACTTGGTCAAAAACCAATTTCTAGCATAAGTTAAGCTACAAAAAATCAACAATGCCTAGAAGCTTGTCAAAAAACCGCTTTTTCGACAGACAAAAGATACAAATTTCCTTAAGAAGAATTACTTTATTTGCACCGTTCTTTTGAAAAAAATCACTTCGAACTGACGGTAGAAAAGTTGTGGTTCAAATTTATGTGGTTCTATTCAAAAACCAAAATTTGTGAAAATAATTGTGGAGCAACATTTTGAGAATGGCGACCGTATAGTTTTTATTAGTTTTTTTGCCTTTTTATGCAAAAGATGGTTCGGGTTTAACTGTTTTTAAATATTTTTGCAATTTTTTAAAGCATATTTTACTGGGAAGGCGATAGGTTCTACTTCTCACTAGTTCACTAACATGAGTTTGCTAATGTACTCTCTGCCCATATGGGAAAGAAAATACTGCTCTATTAACTAAATTGATGCAGGTTGGGAGTTTTATAACAATTGACTCTTTTATTGTGGGTGTATTAGGCTAAGTTGAAAATCGGTCAGTAACAAATAATTTCTGGCGTTTCAGACGCTTTTTTTACTTTCATATTCCATAAAATGGAGAAACTGTAAACAAAGGTATAACATATCAGAAAACGGTACTTTCCCATAAGGCTTAGAAAATACATCTTTATAAACTGATGCGGGTTGGGAGTTTTATAACAATTGACTCTTTTTTTGTGGGTGTACTAAATTGAATTGAAAACCGGTCAGTTACAAATAATTTCTGGCGTTTCAGACGCTTGTTTTACCTTCAATTTCCATTAAATGGAGAAACATTAAACAATGTTATAACATATCCGAAAACGGTACTTTCCCATGAAGCATAGAAAATACAGGTTCGTTAACGAAATTGATGCGGGTTGGGAGTTTTATAACAATTGACTCATTTATTGTGGGTGTACTAAACTGAACTGAAAACCGGTCAGTAACAAATAATTTCTGGCGTTTCAGACCCTTTTTTTACTTTCAATTTCCATTAAATGGAGAAACGGTAAACAATATTATAACATATTCGAAAACGGTACTTTCCCATAGGGCATAGAAAACACAGCTCTATTAACTAAATTGATGCGGGTTGGGAGTTGTATAACAATTGACACTTTTATTGTGGGTGTACTAAACTTAATTGAATACCGGTCAGTAATAAATAATTTGTCACTTTTCAGACGCTTGTTTTACCTTCAATTTCCATCAAATGGAGAAACGGTAAACAGTGTAATAACTTTCGAAAACGTTACTTTCCCATAAGGCATAGAAAATACAGCTCTAATAACTAAATTGTTGCGGGTTAAGAATATTAAAACAGTTGACTCTTATTGTGGGTGTACTAAACTGAATTGAAAACCAGTCAGTAGTAAATAATTTCTGGCGTTTCAGACAGTTGTTTTACCTTCAATTTCTATTAAATGGAGAAACGGTAAACAGTGTAATAACTTTCGAAAACGTTACTTTCCCATAAAGCAAAGAAAATACATCTTTATTAACTAAATTGATGTGGCTTGGGAGTTTTATAACAGTTGACTCTTTTATTGTGGGTGTACTAAACTGAATTGAAAACCGGTCAGTAACAAATAATTTCTGACGTTTCAGACGCTAAATAACCATTAAATGGAGAAACGGTAAACAGCGTTATAATATATCCGAAAACGGTACTCTCCCATAGGGCATATAAAATACAGGTTTATTAACTATATTGATGCAGGTTGGGAGTTTTATAACAATTGACTCTTTTATTGTGAGTGTACTAAACTGAATTGAACACCGGTCAGTAATAAATAATTTCTGGCGTTTCAGACGCTTTTTATGCTTTCAATTTCCATTAAATGGAGAAACGGTAAACAATATTATAACATATCCGAAAACGGTGCTTTCCCATAAAGCACAGAAAATGCATCTTTATTAACTAAATTGATGTGGGTTGGGAATTTTATAACAGTTGACTCTTTTATTGTGGGTGTACTAAACTGAATTGAAAACCGGTCAGTAACAAATAAGTTCTGACGTTTCAGACGCTAAATTTCCATTAAATAGAGAAACGGTAGACAGTGTCATAACATATCCGAAAACGGTACTCTCCCATAAGGCATAGAAAATACAGGTTTATTAACTAAATTGATGCGGATTGGGAGTTTTATAACAATTGACTCTTTTATTGTGGGTGTACTAAACTGAATTGAAAACCGGTCTGTAACAAATAATTTCTGGGCTTTCATACGCTAAACTTCGATTAAATGGAGAAACGATAAAGAGTGTTATAACATATCCGAAAACGGTACTTTCCCATAAGGCATAGAAAATACAGGTTTATTAACTAAATTGATGCGGGTTGGGAGTTTTATAACAATTGACTCTTTTATTCTGAGTGTACTAAACTGAATTGAAATCCGGTCAGTAAAAAATAATTTCTGGCGTTTCAGACGCTTTTTTTACTTTCAATTTCCAATAAATGGAGAAACGGTAAACAATATTTTAACATATCCGAAAACGGTGCTTTCCCATAAAGCACAGAAAATGCATCTTTATTAACTAAATTGATGTGGGTTTTGAGTTTTATAACAGTTGACTCTTTTATTGTGGGTGTACTAAACTGAATGGAAAACCTGTCAGTAACAAATAATTTCTGACGTTTCAGACGCTAAGTTTCCATTAAATGGAGAAACGGTAAACAGTGTTATAACATATCCGAAAACGGTACTCTCCCATAAGGCATAAAAAATACAGGTTTATTAACTAAATTGATGCGGGTTGGGAGTTTTATAACAATTGAATCTTTTATTGTGGGTGTACTAAACTGAATTGAAAACCGGTCTGTAACAAATAATTTCTGGCGTTTCAGACGCTACACTTCCATTAAATGGAGAAACGATAAACAGTGTTATAACATATCCGAAAACGGTACTTTCCCATAAGGCATAGAAAATAAAGGTTCATTAACTAAATTGATGCGGGTTGGGAGTTTTATAACAATTGACTCTTTTATTCTGAGTGTACTAAACTGAGTTGAAATCCGGTCAGTAACAAATAATTTCTGGCGTTTCAGACGCTTTTTTTACTTTCAATTTCCATTAAATGGGGAAACGGTAAACAATATTATAACATATCCGAAAACGGTAATTTCCCATAGAGCACAGAAAATGCATCTTTATTAACTAAATTGATGTGGGTTGGGAGTTTTATAACAGTTGACTCTTTTATTGTGGGTGTACTAAACTGAATTGAAAACCGGTCAGTAACAAATAATTTCTGACGTTTCAGACGCTAAATTTCCAATAAATGGAGAAACGGTAAACAGTGTTATAACATATCCGAAAACGGTACTCTCCCATAAGGCATAGAAAATACAGGTTTATTAACTAAATTGATGCGGGTTGGGAGTTTTATAACAATTGACTCTTTTATTGTGAGTATACTAAACTGAGTTGAAATCCGGTCAGTAACAAATAATTTCTGGCGTTTCAGACGCTTTTTTTACTTTCAATTTCCATTAAATGGAGAAACGGTAAACAATATTATAACATATCCGAAAACGGTAATTTCCCATAGAGCACAGAAAATGCATCTTTATTAACTAAATTGATGTGGGTTTTGAGTTTTATAACAGTTGACTCTTTTATTGTGGGTGTACTAAACTGAATGGAAAACCTGTCAGTAACAAATAATTTCTGGCGTTTCAGACGCTTTTTTTACTTTCAATTTCCAATAAATGGAGAAACGGTAAACAATATTTTAACATATCCGAAAACGGTGCTTTCCCATAAAGCACAGAAAATGCATCTTTATTAACTAAATTGATGTGGGTTTTGAGTTTTATAACAGTTGACTCTTTTATTGTGGGTGTACTAAACTGAATGGAAAACCTGTCAGTAACAAATAATTTCTGACGTTTCAGACGCTAAGTTTCCATTAAATGGAGAAACGGTAAACAGTGTTATAACATATCCGAAAACGGTACTCTCCCATAAGGCATAAAAAATACAGGTTTATTAACTAAATTGATGCGGGTTGGGAGTTTTATAACAATTGAATCTTTTATTGTGGGTGTACTAAACTGAATTGAAAACCGGTCTGTAACAAATAATTTCTGGCGTTTCAGACGCTACACTTCCATTAAATGGAGAAACGATAAACAGTGTTATAACATATCCGAAAACGGTACTTTCCCATAAGGCATAGAAAATAAAGGTTCATTAACTAAATTGATGCGGGTTGGGAGTTTTATAACAATTGACTCTTTTATTCTGAGTGTACTAAACTGAGTTGAAATCCGGTCAGTAACAAATAATTTCTGGCGTTTCAGACGCTTTTTTTACTTTCAATTTCCATTAAATGGGGAAACGGTAAACAATATTATAACATATCCGAAAACGGTAATTTCCCATAGAGCACAGAAAATGCATCTTTATTAACTAAATTGATGTGGGTTGGGAGTTTTATAACAGTTGACTCTTTTATTGTGGGTGTACTAAACTGAATTGAAAACCGGTCAGTAACAAATAATTTCTGACGTTTCAGACGCTAAATTTCCAATAAATGGAGAAACGGTAAACAGTGTTATAACATATCCGAAAACGGTACTCTCCCATAAGGCATAGAAAATACAGGTTTATTAACTAAATTGATGCGGGTTGGGAGTTTTATAACAATTGACTCTTTTATTGTGAGTATACTAAACTGAGTTGAAATCCGGTCAGTAACAAATAATTTCTGGCGTTTCAGACGCTTTTTTTACTTTCAATTTCCATTAAATGGAGAAACGGTAAACAATATTATAACATATCCGAAAACGGTAATTTCCCATAGAGCACAGAAAATGCATCTTTATTAACTAAATTGATGTGGGTTGGGAGTTTTATAACAGTTGACTCTTTTATTGTGGGTGTACTAAACTGAATTGAAAACCGGTCAGTAACAAATAAGTTCTGACGTTTCAGACGCTAAATTTCCATTAAATAGAGAAACGGTAGACAGTGTCATAACATATCCGAAAACGGTACTCTCCCATAAGGCATAGAAAATACAGGTTTATTAACTAAATTGATGCGGATTGGGAGTTGTATAACAATTGACCCTTTTATTGTGAGTGTACTAAACTGAATTGAAATCCGGTCAGTAAAAAATAATTTCTGGCGTCTCAGATGCTTTTTTTACTTTCAATTTCCAATAAATGGAGAAACGGGAAACAATATTTTAACATATCCGAAAACGGTGCTTTCTAATAAAGCACAGAAAATGCATCTTTATTAACTAAATTGATGTGGGTTGGGAGTTTTATAACAGTTGACTCTTTTATTGTGGGTGTACTAAACTGAATTGAAAACCGGTCTGTAACAAATAATTTCTGGGGTTTCATACGCTAAACTTCGATTAAATGGAGAAACGATAAAGAGTGTTATAACATATCCGAAAACGGTACTTTCCCATGAGGCATAGAAAATACAGGTTTATTAACTAAATTGATGCGGGTTGGGAGTTTTCTAACAATTGACTCTTTTATTGTGAGTGTACTAAACTGAATTGAAATCCGGTCAGTAAAAAATAATTTCTGGCGTTTCAGATGCTTTTTTTACTTTCAATTTCCAATAAATGGAGAAACGGGAAACAATATTTTAACATATCCGAAAACGGTGCTTTCCCATAAAGCACAGAAAATGCATCTTTATTAACTAAATTGATGTGGGTTGGGAGTTTTATAACAGTTGACTCTTTTATTGTGGGTGTACTAAACTGAATTGAAAACCGGTCAGTAACAAATAATTTCTGACGTTTCAGACGCTAAGTTTCCATTAAATGGAGAAATGGTAAACAGCGTTATAACATATCCGAAAACGGTACTCTCCCATAAGGCATAAAAAATACAGGTTTATTAACTAAATTGATGCGGGTTGGGAGTTTTATAACAATTGACTCTTTTATTGTGGGTGTACTAAACTGAATTGAAAACCGGTCTGTAACAAATAATTTCTGGCGTTTCAGACGCTACACTTCCATTAAATGGAGAAACGATAAACAGTGTTATAACATATCCGAAAACGGTACTTTCCCATAAGGCATAGAAAATAAAGGTTCATTAACTAAATTGATGCGGGTTGGGAGTTTTATAACAATTGACTCTTTTATTCTGAGTGTACTAAACTGAGTTGAAATCCGGTCAGTAACAAATAATTTCTGGCGTTTCAGACGCTTTTTTTACTTTCAATTTCCATTAAATGGGGAAACGGTAAACAATATTATAACATATCCGAAAACGGTAATTTCCCATAGAGCACAGAAAATGCATCTTTATTAACTAAATTGATGTGGGTTGGGAGTTTTATAACAGTTGACTCTTTTATTGTGGGTGTACTAAACTGAATTGAAAACCGGTCAGTAACAAATAATTTCTGACGTTTCAGACGCTAAATTTCCATTAAATAGAGAAACGGTAAACAGTGTTATAACATATCCGAAAACGGTACTTTCCCATAAGGCATAGAAAATACAGGTTCATTAACTAAATTGATGCTGGTTGGGAGTTTTATAACAATTGACTCTTTTATTGTGATTATACTAAACTGAGTTGAAATCCGGTCAGTAACAAATAATTTCTGGCGTTTCAGACGCTTTTTTTACTTTCAATTTCCATTAAATGGAGAAACGGTAAACAATATTGTCACGACCCGTTTGTGGTCGTTGTGACTTATTTAATTTGCCTCGGGATCGATTTCTGAAGAGGGGTTGAAAACAACATTTATATTCTAACAACTATATTTATTAAAGTTAAAGCAAAATGGTTACAATGCGTGGGGTAAAACTTAACTAGAAAAATGGTTACAACTTAAAGTTAAAAGGTACTTACATTATCGTGGGCCAATGCATCATCGATGGTTTAACAGATTGGAGACCGAAGGGCACTTATTGGGTTATGGATACATTAAATAATAAACTTGTACTTCACTAATAAATTACTAAGACAGACTGGCCTCCTCTGAGGTTTAATTTCTTGAGAGTAACATCATGGCCGCGAGACTAAAGCAAAGAGCCCCTTACTAACTCTGTTTATTTCTTTTTATACAATTTCCTTCGTCCCAACTTCGAGTGGAAACGAATGGTATCCGAGTGGAAAAAATGATGATTTCATCAGTCAGCACATTCCAATGATTCGGGATTGCGCGTTTTTTAATTGTTTTGTTATTTCCGTTTGGACCGAGGTCACCTCTTGACTCGGGTGACTTTCAAATAATGTGATATATATTGTCGATGAGTGCATCATTTTCACCTTCAGGGGAATATAAAGTAAATTCTCATTTTATAGCATTTTCATTCGTGACAATATTATAACATATCCGAAAACGGTAATTTCCCATAGAGCACAGAAAATGCATCTTTATTAACTAAATTGATGTGGGTTGGGAGTTTTATAACAGTTGACTCTTTTATTGTGGGTGTACTAAACTGAATTGAAAACCGGTCTGTAACAAATAATTTCTGGCGTTTCAGACGCTAAACTTCCATTAAATGGAGAAACGATAAACAGTGTTATAACATATCCGAAAACGGTATTTTCCCATAAAGCAGAAAATTCAGCTTTATTATCTAACTTAATGAGGGTTCAGAGCTTTATAATAAACGAATCGAGAACTCAAAATTTCTCGAAAGTTTTCACAAATCAAGGGTGTTATATTGGGCCTGTAGTAAACTGAGCTAGAACCTGGTCAGAAATTAATAACTCCTCACAACTGCTGGCGATTCAGCTGCTTGTTTTATTCTTATTTTCCATAAAATGGAGAAATTATAAGTGGTACAACATAACTCATTGGTTTTTTGTTTTTCGTATTTTTTTTACTACTTTTCATGTTTCGTTCAACGTTTTATTTTTATATTGATTTAATCAACTTTAGTTTGAGTTGGTTTTCTTTGATCCGAAATTAAACACATTTATACCGAATTTTATTTTTTTACACGATTTTGATCCAAAATATAACTTTTACAGCACGATTCACAAATAGACTATTAAAATTTAAACATTACGATTATTTTTAATTTTTGCTTCAATATCAAGTTTTTTTAACATATTTTCTTTCTGCCTATTCCATAATTTTTCTATAGTCGCTTTTGTCATTTATAATTTAAATTTTTTGTTGTACTTGTATTGTTCAATATTTTCTATTCTTATTCTCTGTCGAGTTCTCTGCAATTTGCAGGTAATTTTTTGTCAAAAATTGAACTTCTCCAACGAATAAATAATTGTAATGTAAATTGATTTCCCCTGAAAAAAATTTTAAACAAAACTGCGTTTTTCAACCCTTAATGTTTTTTTATTTTTAACGTTTTTTTACAGATTTGGAGCCAATTAGAACTTTTTCAATAAGCTAAAAATTGATATTATTGAGAAAATTTTGGTTCAAAAAAGAAATTATTTTATTAAAGTTTTAGATTATTTTCGCTCAAAATTATAAACATTTAAAAATTGTGCTTCTACCTACCCTTTTTGAACTTACTTTTTTCTATAATTTTCTGATTTTAGCAGGTTTCTGGAGTAGGTGCTTTTGTAGTTTTTAATTTCATTCTTCTTTTCTTTCTGTTTCTTTATTTTTCATATTTTTCTATCCGTCGTCACGTTTTGTCGATTTTTTGTCCTTTACATTTTCATCGATCTAATTAAACTTTTCAAAATGTTTTCATTTTCTAATTTTTTTTTATCAAATTTTTTTTTTTTTCATGAATGAATAATTATAATGTAGTGTAAAAGCTTTCAGAGCAAAACACAATCTAAAGAATTTTCCGGGCTTTGAGGCCGTGGTCCAATGGAGTTTTCCCTGACGTTTCGTCTACAGCTGCGGCAGACATTATCAAAGGCGATGAGGCAATGGGCGAAGTAAATTTCCGTGCTTCCCGACGTATCTGCCGCAGCTGTAAAGGAAGCGTCAGCAAGAAATTCCATTAGACCACGGCTTCAAAGCCCGGAAAATACTTTAGATTTTAATTATAATGTAAATTTATTTCCAATAAGACAATTTGGCAAAAAACTTAACTCGATCAATGATTTCTTAATTTGTTTGAAATATAACTTCTTAAACAATCCAAAAATCGATTTTATTGAGAAAATTTTCGTCTAAACAGGAAACTATTGTAGCAAAGTTTTTAGTTTATTTTGCATCAAAAGTAGAGCCACTTTAAAATTGTGCCTCTATCTTCTTAATTTGGACTTATTTTTTTTTTACTTTCTTGATGTTTTCAAATGTCTCAACCCGGTACTTCTGTAGTTTTTAATGAAGTTTGTTTACTGGTTTTTTATCTACACTTCGCGTTCGGTGTTTGCGTTTTTGGCATTTTTGTTGGCTTCGAAATAGAATCCCGGCATATCATTTTAAAAAAATTCCTACTGCTAAAATGTAATTTAACTGCGAATTCAATACGTAACGCTTTTTAATTATTACAGTCATTTTGGTATGGTTTTCAGGCATCCGCACACACAACCTCATATTACCGACAAGTGGAGTCCTTCTAAAATAGGATGTAATCATGGTAGGTGTGATTGAAACTAATTTTTTGGCCTCTGGCGAAAAATGCAATGTAACCCGATATGGCCGCTATAAGAAAAATAGAAAGTGTTGATGGTTCCAGAAAACCGAAACACTGCATTGAAATTTCACTCCCTTAACTATGATCTCCCTTAACTTGAGAAATGTTTTCACAAAACACGATTATATTCTGATATAGAGAAGTTATTGTTTTTTTTTTGGTTTTTCCTTAAATTTCTCAAAAACCTGATTTTTTAGATCAAGTAACTCTAAGCACATCAACTTAGTTTCAAGTAAGAATAAATTTTTGTGCAGTTTCAACACCATAAAAAAGTGATGAGGGGTCAGAAATATTGGGTTTTGAAGGTATTAGTGTCAAGGTGCACTTACCAACTTTAATGTTATTTGGATAAATCAATACAAATTGTGGTCAGTAAAATTTAAAATTTTTTTAAGTTTTACAAGCTCTGGCTTAAGCGGTTGAAGCGAAGTTACGGGGTTGAAACTGATCAAATGCGCCTTTACGACGTTTCTATTTGACTTTCAAGTTTAGTAAAAAACTCATTTATACAGTTTACATATTTTTGTTTCTTTGACAACCGTAAAATGATTAAGCTTTGCTTTCACTATACGAAATTTCAGTAATACTTGACCTTTTTGACAACTGTCCCGATTAAACAGCAAACACGCATAAGCTTGCACAAGAAATGCGAAAGAATATTTTTGATTACAAAAAACAAACAATTCTACCTTCCAAACTAAATCACACTTTAAAGTTTTATTTCCATGTTATCCAATAAATAAAGCTGAGAAATTTCTGGGGATTGTTTACCATTCACAAAGTGCTCGAAAGTTGGAAAGTAATGTTTTTAGTTGCTGTTTCTGTTTGATACGGGTGAACGAAAGGATTTATGGATAGCTGAATCCAGGACTTAGTTGAAGCGCGTGTAAATGTACAATGTGTGTTATTCGGAATGGTAGAAAGACAATATTATGTGTGATAATAATTCATTTTTTAATTATTTAGTTCAGTCAAATAACTAAAGCCAAATTACAATATCTGTTTACAACTTGTATGAGCTGATCCCCTAAAACCTCCCCAAAAGTGGCAATGGTCCACGACATTAAATTTAGTAAATTATAATATTATAACTGCAGTTATGTCAACATTTACTGAATCTTATTATTATATTTTCCTTAAGTAAGGTTTTAAATGTTTCTGCCAAGACGCACAACTTTATACTTCCAACTAAAACCGATTCTCTTTAAATAACCCAAGAAACTGCTTTTACTCCCTTTTCTGCTATACTGTTTTGCTGTATCTCCCTAAATTCCTGGAAAAAGCCTGAAAAGGCCTTTCGGTTTTAAATTTCATGGCTTCCGAGCAAATAAAGCTCGCTTTTACTAAGAACAAGGAGGGAAGTCTTCGGTTTGCAGTCTTTTAATTTCGAAAATGAGCAGGTATTTATTTCACTTCTACTTTCTTGTTCGTCCGTTTGCCGAAGAGTTCAAATAACTTTGTAACATCAACAGATACTAAATTAGATGTTCTTGATTATCCGGTTTTATTTTTTTCTACTTAAAATATATAATAGTTTTCTTAGAATATAAAATATATAGTTTTCTTCATGGATATTTCAAATAATCACATCAAATGGTTCTAAATATTCAAAATGTAAATTTGTCCTTAAGAAGTTGGGTCGTAAATAATCACGATATTTAACATTAATTTTGAACGAAACCGTTTATAATTTAATAGTAATACCTTCCTAATGATTCGTCTTCGACAAAAAAAGCTTTCTGAAGTTTTAAATTTTACTGCCATTCCGCAAATAGAGCTTTCTTTTACAAAGTTAAAAGAAACAGACTTTTAATTTAAAAGTAAAATATTGATTTCAGATATCTCTTTTCTGGTGCATTAAGCAACTGCAAGATCAGAATTATACAGCAGGACTTGATTAAAATTCCTTTATGAAATTGAGCCTTATTGCTCTTTGCAACAATTACATTTTCACTTATGTATGTAGACACTGCGATTCTAATTAATTCTCGGAAGCTACTGCCTACAACACCTAACTAATGTGCAATAATAGTACTTGGGGCAGAAGTTTGTTTCCAAAGTTACACGTCACGTTTCTAGTTGCTCTATTTGCATACATAATTCACAGGTTGAGCAGTTGTAGGATGTAAACAACCTCATAAATGGTTAAATTGCTTCAGAAAGCACCGTCAAGGTTTGTTCACAGCTCAATTAACTAATTAAAAAAGCAAAGAAATGTTGTATTGCTTAAGCCAATTTAGCCCCCCTTAGAGACTTCTCTAAGGAAAAAGTTTAAAAGAAAAGTCTCTTTTTTCTCATCTCCTGTCAAATAAGTCTAATATTTCATGCGAAAGGCGAAAGGTAATAAAGCTTTTCCTTGTAAACACTCGATTGAAGAGCTTTTTTCTTTCGGTGCGCGCTCAAGCTCTGTATACAGACGTTTATACTCCACTTCAATTTCATTTTTCGTTTGATACGTCTCTACTTTGCGATGTCATCGTTGAGGAAACTCTCCGCGCGCTTATTAAGCGCAATACCCCATAAACATCTGGGGAACTTAATCTGAGAGCCCCGTACCGGTTCCAGAAATCTTTTTGTCTCAATCATAACTTAAGGGAATGAACAGCCATAAGCAGGCTGAAGGGTAAATCCTCATCAAAGAGACGTCTTTTACATTCTCCGGGTCCAATAAACGGCCTTATGGGGTCTGTGAAGTAATTTAGTCGCCTAGAGAGACTAGGGGGCCGCGTTTTATGGCTGGTAGAAGGACGGGCTTATCTATGACTTTTTTCTCATTTAGCTGTGATTGTTTGTTCAGTTTGACCTGGATTGCATAACATGGCACTTTGCTTTTAAAAAATATTGTCGAACAAGCAGAAAGACTTTATATAGAAGTGTGCGGAGCTTTTTTAAAGCCTTTTTTAGTAAATTGAACAGAATTTGACAACGCCGCACTGGAAATCTTAATTCACTTTCAAACACAAAATATAACAAAATTGAAGTCTTTGTAAATGGTTCAGTTTTCAGTCAACAAAGATCGGAACTGGCTTCGGTCTGGTAACCACTGATCTGCCGGACAGGTGCTCGTCAACTGCGCATAGCAACTGTGGGTAGTTTAACAGACTGTTAAGTTTTTCTCCCTAATAGAATTATTCCCTAATCTGTCGTCTACAACTCCGACGAACGTTATCAAAGGCGATGACACAAAAGTGCATCAAGACGTTGACTGATTCAACCATTGAATTAATATTGTCATCTTACAGCCACGTTGCTTCCTCGTTGAAGAGGATATCCTGATCTTCAAAGAGAGCCCTTCAAATTCTATATTCTATATACTAGTGCTAATTTTTCCGTTTGTTAAAGCCTGCAACTCATTTTGTGTTTCGTAATCCTCGTGTGGATTACGAACGCTGACAGGAGATTCCTGGGATCCTTGGCCGAAGCCGTGAAGAATCACTAATACCTCGAGAGGCGGGACATCGCCAAAACTCCTTGGTAAAACTGTAAAATTAATGTGATAAAATCACACTCAACGAGTAATTTTTTACATTTCTGACTGAAGAGTCTGCACATACAAGATCCAGGATCTGCCCTTCGATCTCCAGAGCGGCAGTACCAATACAAAGCACCGGGTGGAAGCTTATCCTTTAGGCCCTTAATGTGATCAATATGTAACATGATGTTCTCCATCAAGGAAGTCCTTAACGTAACAACCAGCGCCTTGGCAGTGTTAAGTGTCAAAAAGTTCTCGATTCGAAGTGGAGACTCTCGACATCAGTAGTTATATCGGCGGGGTTCTGGGACACTTTGACCTTGAAATGCATTTGAGCCCTAGTGTAAAAGAAGACCCCCTGTCAATGGAGCACCAAGATGCTGTTATTCTTGTCATATGTGACATATTACATTGACAGATGATAGTTGTTGTGTGACATAGAAAAACTGAGGTGTGACGTAAGACCGACGTGACACTTGTTACACAGAGGTGAGACTTGGCGGGCAGGGCAGATAGGGCAGGCAGTGTAGATGGAGTACCTCCAAGTGCCTACCTCAGTAGAAAATGAAACAAATAGCTTAAGGAAAAAATTATTTAAGTTAGGAAAAAAGTTTTACACAATGGTGTTGTTATGTTTGGATTTTTTATTTTTCCTACAAGGAGCCAAACGTTTTACGAAGTGATCCTTTTCACCTTGTAATATTTCTTCACGATCTATGCAAGCTTAAGGTTTCCAAGCAGGTAAGTGTTATCTATCTATATATAGTATCCATCATCAAAACGAGCCACAGTTGCTTCAACGTCAGTCTTTTACGATCTTGCAAAAGTTAGGATCCGTTTATGCTGTTCAATTTCTTCATCCTTCTCCGGCAGTAACTTATAAGCTGTAAATTTCCTCATGTCTATGAGTGCACATGCAATCACCAAATGTATGACATCAAGACGTTGACTGATTCAACCATTGAATTAATATTGTCATCTTTATATCCTTACAGCCACGTTGCTTCCTCGTTGAAGAGGATATCCTGATCTTCAAAGAGAGCCCTTCAAATTCTATATTCTATATGCTAGTGCTAATTTTTCCGTTTGTTAAAGCCTGTAACCCATTTTGTGTTTCGTAATCCTCGTGTGGATTACGAACGCTCACATAAGATTCCTGGGACCCTTGGCTGAAGCCGTGAAGAATCACTAATACCTCGAGAGGTGGGACATCGCCAAAACCCCTTTGCAAAAACTGTAAAATTACTCGATGAGTGTGATAAAGATCACACTCAACGAGTAATTTTTTTAAGTGTCAAAAGGTTTGCCTCTCGATTCGAAGTGGAGACTCTCGATATCAGTAGTTATATCGGCGGGGTTCTGGGACACCTTTACCTTGAAAACCACGTGAGCCCTAGTGTAAAAGAAGACCCCCTGTCAAAGGAGCACCAAGATGCTATCATTCTTGTCATATGTGACATATGACATTGACAGATGATAGTTGTTGTGTGACATAGAACAGCTGAGGTGTGACGTAAGACCGGCTTGACACTTGTTACACAGAGGTGAGGCTTGACGGGCAGGGCAGATAGGGCAGGCAGTGTAGATGGAGTACCTCCAAGTGCCTACCTCAGTAGAAAATGAAACAAATAGCTTAAGGAAAAAATCATTTAAGTTAGGAAAAAGTTTTACACAATGGTGCTTTTATGTTTACATACATGGAGCCAAACGTTTTACGAAGTGATCCTTTTGACCTTGTAATATTTCTTCACGATCTATGCAAGCTTAAGGTTTCCAAGCAGGTAAGTGTTATCTATCTATATATAGTATCCATCATCAAAACGAGCCACAGTTGCTTCAACGTCTTTTACGATCTTGCAAAAGTTAGGTTCCGTTTAAGCTGATCAATTTCTTCATCCTTCTCCGGCAGTAACTTATAAGCTGTAAATTTCCTCATGTCTATGAGTGCACATGCAATCACCAAATGTATGGCAATTATTGATTTGCTCCTAAACAATTTCGACACGCGTAAGTGCGTCATTTGATAAATTGTTACCAATTACCTCAGTTAAACAACAAATTTACACAAATGACTGACATCTTCATCTTTCCACAGAATTGTGGTATCTTCAGCAGATACCGTGAATGATTCCCTAATTCACAAAAACTGAAGTCGAGTTAATATGAAGACAGCTTTCCCTCACGTAAAACGTCTGTGTATGACCAAAAAACCGGAACAGAAATCACGTAAAACTGTAGATGGACATCTCTTGCGATGGAGTATAACGTATGTACTAAAAGTTTTGGCATAAAAGTCATTGGTTTTAATTTTAACAAAAACAAAATAATATCAAGTTGCCTTTGGAAGCATATGATTGTTTACTTAGTTTACTGTCAGTTGAGATTTATTTATTTTGAAGTTCTCGCTTTGAGATGTCGTATAAATTAGAAATAAGAACAAGTGTCTACAAGTTGGGCGGGTACCCAAAGCTGAAATCTGTCGAATATTCCAGAATGAAAACATTTCACATAGAACCATTTACAGAACAATAGCGGAGTGCCAGTAGGTAATACCATGTCTGAATCTCCCAAAAAGTGGAAGGCCACGTGTATTTACTGCACAGAGGTCAGAGAGATTGGTGAGAAAAGCAAGAAACAAGGTTGGAATATCAACAAGGAGACTGGCCCGTCAATACAGATCTTCTAAGAGTACGATATCGTTGCAATTGAGGAGGAATAGTCTAAAATATCGAAAGAGACGTAAGTATCCCAAATACTCTCAAGCACAACTCCTTCGTATACCAAGATGTTGTTGTCAACTGAGGCGGGTACACTTTGCGAATGAAACAATCATTATTTTAGATGACGAAAAGTATTTCACTTTAAATAATTCTGAAATGAAGGGAAACGATGGATTTTATACGGACAACGTAGAGGATTGCCCTGACAATGTTAGATACAAACATAATGCAAAATTTGCAGATAAAATCCTTGTCTGGTGCGCAATTTCTAACAGGGGTGCATCTAGACCTTTTGTGGGAAGAATGAGAGGTGAAGCTTTGAATAGACAAAGCTCTATTGATAACTGCCTTTCTAAATTACTTCAGTTTGTCCACAAACATCAAGCTAATGACGATATCATGTTTTGGCCAGACCTAGCATCATGTCATTACTCAAGAGATACCCAAAACTGCCTTCGACAACACTCCAACTCCTACGATAACCCTCCAAACTTCCCGGAGAGTAGAGATAATAGGAGAGTAAACTCCTCATTTGAAACTCCTCCGCCAAAAAAACCTATGAGAGCAATAGCCTCCTCCTCCGAAAACCCATGAGAGCAATAGCCTCCTCCGAAAATCTATGAGAGCAAACTCCTCCTCCAAAAACATATGAGAGCAATAGCCTCCTCCTCCGTCATCTCCACATACCCATCAATTGCCCCACCATAACAAAACCACCACCACAACAAAACCGCCACCACTACAAAAAACCCCACCACAAAACCACCACCACTACAAAAAACCCCACCACAAAAACCGCAACCAACATATACTTATACACAAGTGAAGACACACGTTGACATACCAACCGCAAGAGTTACGGTTATTGCAGCAGAAAAGTTTTGATTTCATTTTCACAAAATGTCGTTCTCTAAATTTGCTAGTCAAAATAATGATTACTTATCAAATAGTAAGAAAAATAATGTGAGTGGAACATCCAACAAAGTTTTAAATATTGTGAATACCAAGTTTTTTTATCTTAACAGCTCTTTCACAAAATTTGTTTTAGTTGGAATAAGTGTAAATGATTTTTCACCCAAAATAGTAATTGGTGGAAGAAATGGTTTCTACATGACTCTGAGTGAAGATGAGTGGATAAACTTTTGCAAGTATGAAGGTGTAATTGCAAACTACTTTTACTATTCCGGAGTTGATACGTCTGCCATTCAGTGTGGAAACATTACTTTAAGTTTTGAGAAAATTAATGATTTTCCAATTCTAAAAATTAACAAACCAGATTCTAATTATGTTTATCTTGGTCAAGAATCCATTGATAGCTTGTGGAAAATAAAAGATTTGATGGCATATAGAATTTCTATTATAAAAGAACAAAACTTTGAAAATTACTTTAATGTTTACAAAACAACGATGGTAAATCAAATAGGCGACTTGCTCACCAATGTTTATAATGTTTTAAATCCAACTGAAAATCCAAATAGTGAGAATGTCAGCACCATGTTGGAGTTTCTAATGTTATATCCAGAGGAGTTAGAAAACCGACTGCAGAAGCATGGAACAAAAAGAAAATATTATAAAGAAATATGTGACTATTAGTGAAAGTAGTAATAAACTACATGTGCTAGTGAAGTGGGACTTTGCATATAGACAAGCACGAAAAAGTGATTATCTTCAACTATATTGTGACAGACTTCGATTCGAAAAAAGAATTGCTAGCTGTAGTTACATAATTAATCCTATACTAAGTGAAGAGCATAGAAATAAAATATACCTAAGCTTATGTAATAAGAATTAATGTAATAAAACTATTATTCTTAATGACTTGTATTTTATTAAAACATATTACAAAACATTAGTTTTATCAATCCATGAATTATGTGATTTATCGAACCCTAACCACTTTACATACACCTTATTGCCTTTGCGTCTTAACACTTTCTCAACCAAATAGGCATCTGGATATTTAACATGTTGTAATTCTTCTTCATAGAAAGCACCTTCAATATTCTCATTTCGCTGATCTCTTAACAGATATGTTCTTGGATTGGTCAGTTTAACCCTCCTTACTTGAAAAACTTCAGTAGACCAATTTGGAGTATATCCCTTAGCAAAAGCTTCCCGTTGTTTGGAAATTCTTACAAAATCATTCAACTTAAATTTAGGTTGTTTTGGATCTAAGGTTTTCTTGTGAGTGTATACGTTTTTTAAAATAATTTTTTCATTTCTTTTATTAACATCTGAAGGTCTGTAGCCAGTAGTACTATGTTTTGTTTTATTATATTTATCCACAATTTGTTGTAATATTCCAAGCCATTTGTATGTACCTTGATTACTAAATCGTTTCCACATAATACTTTTTATAGTCCTATTTACACGTTCTACAACGCTTGCTTTTAAATTTGAAAATGTACTGTAATGATTTATTTTATATTTTTCCATAAGCTTCTCAAAATCTTTATTGTAAAATTCAGTACCTCTGTCCGTTTGCAAATTTTTCGGTGGTGTTTTTGTACTAATTATTATTTTCTCCATTGCCCTACTAACATCTTTAGCATTTTTTGATTTCACAGGTTCAACCCAAACATATTTAGAAAAAACATTAATAACAACTAGAATATACCTATTCCCTTTGTTAAATTTCGCATAAGGCTGCATTTCAACTAAATCCGCTTGAAATAGATCATTCAAACCCCTTACAATGACCCTCCTTCGAGAATAGTTTTTTCTTGCCAGTCTATGTATTTCATTTACTATTTGTTCTTTAATGTTTGTCATTATTTGTTGTATAATAATTCTTCAAAATTTTTAAAGAACGTTTTTAGATACTTTGTATAAAATTCAATCCACTCTTCGTCTTCAAAGTTTGTTGGTTTAGTTAAAGACTTATTTAGTTTTACAAGTTCTTTATATAAATAATTCAAAGAATCTAATGTTTCTGCTTTTAAGCATTGTGAGAATTTTATTCTAATACCATTCAACAACATTTCATGTTTTTTTATTACTAGTTCCATTAGTTTTTCAATATTTGCTATTTGTAAACGTACTTCCTTAAGCTCATTATTTTTGTTTTTATAAGTGTTTATGTTTTCTTTATTTTCTTTTAATTTTTGTTCTTCCACCTTAATTAAATTAATTTTTTCCAAAAGTTCGTCTGTTGTAATATCTTTAAACTTAGTGTTCAATAGTTCACGTAATTTCTCATCTTCTTCTTTAACGTGTTTTTTTAATGATTTAATATCTTCACCAAATTTGTCAATACCACTAACTACTTTTAATAACTCTTTTAATTTGTTATCTTCTTCTACTATAGATGATTTTAATGATTGAATATCAATATCAATTTGTTGCACTTTGGAGACCATTTCTGTATCTTCATTAATTGTTTTTATATTAATTTCATTTTTTAAAGCTAAAATATCTGCTGAAATATTTTCAAATTTGTCCTTCAGTTCAACAGTTAGTTCATTCATTTTCATTAAATCACCTTCAACTCTTACTTTCAACTCATTAAATTGATCAATATCATTTTTATGAATCATTAAATGTAGCGTTAAATTTCTTTCAATTTCTTTTATGTTTTTGTCAATTTCGCTATGAGTGTGGCCAAAATGCTTTACTTCTTCCTTAACTCTTTTGTATACGTCAGCAGCAAATGTCTCAAATTTCGTTTTAACATCGCTCTGTAGAGCACTTTTAATTTTAGATATGTCACTCTTTATATCTTTTAATTTATTTACTTCCATTTCTAAATTATTTTTGGAAACATTCAATTCACTTTGATAGTTTGTTATAGTTTTTATGTCATCTTCAATCATGAGTAATTTCTGTTGAAATTCTTCTTTTTTTGAGTTGCTATCTTCTAAGAGCTTTACTTTTTTCGCAACATTTTCAATAACTAGATGGTTTTCATTGATTTTAGTAACATCAGTATTTGCTTTTTTAAGTTCACCTATTTCTGTTTCTAAATTATTTTGTATAGCTTCCACCTCATTTTGATGACTACTTATTGCTTTAATTTCCAATTCAATCGATTCTATTTTATTTTCAAGTTTTTGTTTTGAGGCGTCATCTTCTAGAAGCTTTATTTTTTTTGCAACATTTCCAATTTCTGCTCTGTTTTCATTAAGTCTTTTAGTTATGTTATTATTATTACTTAAGTTTTGGAAATTTTCTAGAATTTGAGCTTCAACATCTGCGATAATTGACTTTTCTAAATATGTTATATTTGGCTGTGCCCGCTTTGAAATATGACGTCCGAATTTATCCACAGTCATTTTTTTAATGAACAACAAATGCTTTTAGACTTTTCTATTTATAGTATAACCTTAGCCTCTTTTAATTCCTCTACAATAGATATAATTTCATTAGAATGAGCATTATTTCCTGCAACGGTAGAAGCTACTAGCAACCGCAGTCTGTCTACTAATTCATTGACATTATCCCAGTGTACATAATCAGTGTTCAATTGGTTTCTTTTTAAAGTTAACCCTTTTCCAGAAGCTGTTGCTCTTGTTGCTCTATATGGAGCTTTGGGCTTGCCAAAGGCTTCAGCCAATTTTTGCATCGCTGTAATTCTTGTTTTAGTAATTCCCTGTTTATGCAAATATGGTCCGATAATTTGTATATATTTGCTAGATGAGTTTCCCTGAACTTGTTCATTGGGATCATGGTTTCTTCGATATGCATGAGTTCTCGCCAAAATGTCCATATAATTATCTAAGTCTTCTTTCTTATAGGTGACAGGATGCTTTTTGAAAAGTAATTCATATAAACCTACTGTTCCATTATATGTTTTTCCTTCAACTTTAATATCTTTGCCTATTATGTCAACAGGTTTCTGCGTTGTACCCAAAAAAAATTTCTCTGTTTGAAGATCATGAACTATTCCATAGTTGTGATCAAACTTATGTTCTGTATCTCGTACTCCTTCATCAATATATGTTCTAGGTAATTCATGAAAATCTTGCAAATAATCTGCATATGAAGGTGTGGAAACATAATTTTGAATCGTTTTCTTAGTTTGTTCCAAAATGTCAGACAAGTTTAGATCTAACGTTGAACTAGATGGGTCACTAGTTTCAGCAATTACGTCTGTTTCTAATATTGACGGTAGTTGGCTGGCTTCAAAAAATGAAGGAATTGATGGTGTCAAAATCGGTGCTTTTTTCTTTTGTTTTGTCGGTGTAGATGTTTCAAAAATTTTTGATGGAGATTCAACTTCTTCCTTTGGTTCTACTTTTACTTGAAAAGGTTCAATATTTCCTATGGTAGAGAGTAGTTGATTAAGTGGTTGGGTAATTGGTTTATAAGATTGTTCTAGTTCTGATTGGGTCGAAGAGGCAGCCAATTTTAAACCACGATATTTGTCCTTGACTGCTTTTCTAGATTTTATCAATTCCCTAGCTACACGTTTGTCCATGTCAAATTAATTTTAAATGATGAAAAATTATGAAACAATTACTTTTATAGGTAAATGTAGGAATCAAATTTATTTCTATATCTGCCGTTGTTTATCTGACAGTCTTTGTCTATTACCAGAAATCCATAGGGCTCTTTCCAACAGTTGGAACAAATATTTTTAAACTGATCATACGTCATGTCCATGATGCAATGATCATTATAAATGTGCTTTATACTTGTTGAATCTTGTTTAAATAGTATTAATAAGTTTGAATTTTCCCTAATTAAACGTTTTAGAATGGAACTATACCCTTGGAAAATAAAGAAAACATCTGTGTTCCTATGTCTGCCATGTGTAAAAAAATCTCTAATAACATTCTGATTTTGTGATGGGATATCGTCAAAAATTATAATAGAATTGGGTTTTATTTCATGTGGTGAGATGATGTCTTCATCATTGTCATATTCCACATAGCCAATTTCTTTTATAGGTCCCAATAGATTTCTCAGATATTCATATTTTGGTTGATCTAAAGACTTTGAATATACATAGACATTTTCAAACCTAATACCGTTTGGATGTTCTAGCAGGGTGAGCATTACATTAGTTTTGCCACTGCCACTACAGCCTACTATCAAACATCTTTTTGATCCTCCTCCAAATAATTCACCATGCTTTTTAAACTGCCTTGAGAAAACTTTTTCATCATGATTCTTTACAGGCAGTGAGAAATTTTGTTTTTCAACCCTCATGTCTAACTAGTAGATTTGACTGAAGGTAAAAGTATTTATACCAGAGACATAATACATTCTGTCATAATAACATGATGACTTGTAGGAAGAAACGTATAAATAGAGCCGTCAAAACAGGTTCTGGTTTAGTAAATAAATTAGTTACTAAGCTTCCGTTTGAACTCCATATACCTGGATATAATTACTGCGGACCCGGAACAAAATTAGAGAAAAGATTAGAGCGTGGAGACATTGGAGTTAATCCATTGGATGCTGCTTGTCAAAAACATGATATAGCATACTCTCAGTCTGAGCAGTTATCAAAAAGACACGAGGCGGATAAAATTTTAGCAAACGAGGCTTGGGAAAGGGTGAAAGCTAAAGATTCTTCGATTGGAGAAAAAATCGCAGCATTGACAGTAGCTGGCGTCATGAGGGGCAAGAGAAAACTTGGAATGGGCTTAAAGAGGAAAAAAGTGGGAAAAAAGCGTGTTATTCGCCCTCCTAAGAAAATTGGAGGTTTTTTACCATTATTACTACCAATACTTGGTGCGATTGGAGCATTGGGTGGCGGGGCGGCTGGTATTGCTAAAGCAGTGAATGATGCTAAAGCAGCTAGAGAACAGTTGGAAGAATTGCATAGACATAATACAGCAATGGAAAATATGTCACAAGGCAAAGGTCTTTTTGTAAAACCCTTCAAAAGTGGCAAGGGGGTTTCCAAGGGAAAAGGATTATTTATTAAACCCTACAAAGGAGGTTCGGTTAACAGGAAATCACAAAAAAAAAGAAACACCAAATAAATATTCCGAAAAGAGCGTTAACCAATGTAGAAATTCTAAATTATTCAAAAATGTTAAAAATTCCAAATTTTAGAGGAGTATTCATGCGTGATAATTTGCCAAACAAAATTAACTTTGTTGAGCGAGGAATTGTTAATTTAGATAGTGTGAAAAAAGAAGGAACCCATTGGATAGCTTACAACAAAAATAAAAGCAAAGTTATATATTTTGATAGCTATGGCAATTTAAAGCCTCCAAAAGAACTAATAAAATATTTTCAATCGAATGGCAACGTGACAATATTTTATACCTATGAAAATCAACAGAAATATAATTCAAATAATTGTGGGCAGCTGTCACTAAGATTTCTACAAACAGATATATAAGCCAATCACTGAAAGACTTATCAACATAATGTCTACAACTATTGCCATATCCGGAAATAGTTCCGTGTTATCTGCTGATTTTAATCCTCCCATTTACTTGGATGATGGAAGACAATATTACTTGGGTTTAGCGGATTTTGAAACTTTTATGACCATACCAAATATTGAACAAGGTCATAACAAAATATATATAGACAATAAAGTTATAGTTATTCCGGACGGAACTTATGATATTGCAGATTTAGACTCCTTTATTAAATCGAAAATTAAGGAAACGTTTCCAAACGAAGATGTTAATTTTCGATTACTTGCAAATACCAACACTCTTAAATGTAGTTTAGTTTGTAGCAAACCAGTCGATTTCACAAAGGAAGATTCAATAAGAAAGATATTGGGTTTTACAAGTAAAGTTATAGAAGCAAATACATTTGACATATCTGACAATGTAGCCAACATAACTAAAGTAAATGCCATATGCATTGATTGCAATATTTGTGTGGGATCCTTTAGTAATGGAAAACCAGTTCACATTATTCATCAATTCTATCCAACTGTACCACCAGGGTATAAAATAGTGGAATCTCCTTTACCTGTGTTATATTTTCCAGTCAGCGTCAAAACGATAAACAACATTACTGTTAAAATAGTTGATCAAGACGGAGATCTCATAAGTTTTAGAGGTGAAACTGTAACTGTCCGTTTACATTTAAAACCAAATAGTGAATAATATGGTGGTTAGATACAATAGAATACCCATAGTTACACTTTTAGATCAAAAACCCTATAAAAAGAAAACATCAACTCGAAAGCTCAGTATCAGAAAAAGCAGCAAGAGATTAACACGAGAAAATCGTCAATTCCTCACATCTCTTGGTTTTAAAGTTTTATAATGGACATTTTAAATGTTACTGAAAAACTATATGTAGATAATTCAATTGTTAGTTCTGAACTTCATACATATCAACCATACATCTCTTCAAAATTTGATTATAATGATGAAATTCGCATACCCATTCAAGAACTTGACGCCTACACTTTACCTACAGAAAGTTTACTTTATATCGAAGGCAAAGTAACTAACACTGAAGATAAATATACAAAAAAATTACGTTTTATTAACAACGGCATCACCTTTCTTTTTAGAGAGATTCGCTATGAATTAAACGGTATTACTATAGATTCTGTTAGAAATGTTGGTTTAGCTTCGACCCTCAAAGGATATCTCTCATACAACACAAATGAAAGCTTAAAATTGCAAAATGCTGGTTGGTTTCCTCACAGAAAGGAATCTGATCGAATTTTAGTTGACGATAAGGGAAATTTTTGTGTGTCTATACCATTAAAAATGTTGCTAGGATTTTTTGAAGACTACAAAAAAATAATACTAAATATGAAACAGGAACTGGTTCTTATTAGGGCTAGTAATGATTTAGATGGAGTTATCTTTAAAGATGATGTAGAACCTCCTAGTCCCACTGTAGAAACACCAAAAGTGTCCTTTGATAAAATATATTGGAAAATGCCTCATATAACAGTAGATATTCCACAACAACTGGCTTTAACGAAAATATTAGAATCTAATAAAGAAATTTTGTTAGGTTTTAGAAGTTGGGAACTTGTAGAATATTCTTCACTATCGGAGAGTCTTAGACATACTTGGCCTGTAAAAACCACAAATAAACTTGAGGCTCCTCGTCATGTTGTTATCGCTTTTCAAGAAGACCGGAAAGGACAGATTAAAAAAGATATGAGTCAGTTTGATAATGTTGACCTAAGGAATATTAGAGTATTTTTAAATTCTGAGCGATATCCATATCATGACATGTTTTTGAATTTTAAAGAAAATAAATTTTCAACATTATATGAAATGTTTTCAAATTTCCGTCATTCATATTATGGAAATTCCATTGAACCTATTTTTACTCCAGAAAATTTTAAAAATATTTCTCCAATTACTCATATTGATTGTTCCCATCAGAAAGAGTCAATTCAAACTGGCTCCATTGTTATGAGGGTAGAATTCGAAACCAATACAGTCATTAAAAAAGATACTTCAGCGTTTTGTCTCATTTTGCATGATAAAGTTTTTAGTTACAATCCTCTCACAAAAATTGTAAAGCAACTGTAGTGCGCATGTTTTCTTCTATAAAAGAGAAAAACACCTTATTTAAGTATTCATTATGAGTTTAGAGCACCAAGTGGCAGACTTCTTCAAAAAATTAAATGTTTTAAAGAAGCAAATTCAAAATTATAGTGATCAAAAATTTTTGGTGAAAAAAATATCTCAGTTGAAACTATGAACATTATTCTTGACGTTCAAGGCTTTCGAATTGAAAACAATAAATTTATTGTAAAAGAATTAGCAGCATATGATGGTACAAGAACCAGTCACTATATTTTCAAGCCACCATTTCCAATAGATCATCTACCACCACACCTACACAAACAGGCAGTTTGGTTGATGAATAATCATCATTGTATAATGTGGAGTGAAGGCTTTACTCCCCTTCATAAATGCGGAGATATAATTAAAAGTTTATGTAGTAAAGCAGAACATGTGTATGTAAAAGGAGCAGAAAAAGCTGACTTTGTAAGACAGTATTCAACTAAGCCAATAATTGAACTGGATGAACAACCGGCTATAACACAACTGGATGCCAGCTGTTTTTACCATCAAAAATTATCATGTGTTTGTGCTTTATCTAATGTTTTTTATTTGTATGAACAAATTTTTATGTAATAAAACACTGAAATCTATAAATGTATTTTATTTATTAATAGGTATATTTTTATTACATAATGGATATATCAAAATATGTGGTCGGATGTGGTGCTCCAAGCTGGTCCCAGTCTGTCTTTCCAATGTAACAAAATAATTAAACATTTTAAAGATCATATCAGGAATTTAGGGCTTTAAATTTGTAATAGATGAATATTAAAATAATTGAAGTTAAAAATATAGTCAAACTTAATATTATATTAACAATCCAGGAAAAATAACATGAATTAAGCTCACTTTCTTGAAAATTCGTTTTATTGACAAGTCCTAAGGAAGAATAATTTTGCTTGTTGTGCGAATTGAAGTCAGTTATCCTAAACCAATTGGAATCAAAAATAGTCTTATTAGGATAATGATATAAGATTTTAAAAAAATCACTACTATTTTCATTTTTATTCATTTGATGTTTAAATACAATAGTATTATTGTTAATTAGTGCAACTCTCATAAAATGACAATTTTTGTCAAGTGTAATGTTTGTTTCATTCCCAAAACATACTTCACTTTGAGTAACATTTGGAGGATAATAAACAAATAAAGAATTTTGAATAATTGTGTACAATAATATAAATTGTGAGATTGGTAACATTATAACTGAAAATTAGAACCAACTGTATAGTTGAATTTCAAGATTTTAACTAAAAGCAAAACAACATTTAATCTGTTTAAATACCATTTAATAAGGGACATATAGTTCCTACACAAAAAATCAATTACAAAATCTTATTAATACACAATAGAAAAATATGATAACTACATATTACTTCGTAACAATTAAAAAATAACTTAACAATATTAAAAAGTATTTTGAAAAATAATGATGAATTAAAAAGTAATGGAAAGTAAATACAAAAAATTAAATACAAAACTTAAAAATACTGTGATGCATAAAAGCTTCAAACTGCATGTATTTGCATTTCTTAAACCATCAACTAGATCAAATATTTCTGTTTTAGTTAGCTTCAAGTCAATGTTATTTTTGTTCAAAAACAAACACTTATTGAAATCACAGTTCTTAGTATAGTGCTTAGTAAATTTATAATGTTCTTCAATGGGACAATCGTTCTGCAACCATTTGAATATTTCAATACCACAATAGGAACATCTGCAAGCATCATTAATTAATGTATAGTAGAAACCAGCCGCAGCCAACACTTGTGGTTTCACTTTACCATTCCATTTGGTGAAACTTGACAATCGTTCTTCATAAGTTTTGGGTTCATCAAAAGTTTCTAAACACATTTTGGAAATTTTGTAAAGTGTTAATAATGAAAGAACTGTTTGCTAAGAACTGAATCATGTGGTTGCGATTCTGGCTTTTAAGCGTCTCAGAATGAAAACCGGTTTAAAGAAAAATATTTAAATCGGGATGATCAGTACTCCATTGGTAAAATGGAATATCCTCGTGACCCCACGCAAGAGTGGTATAATTATTGGCAATTTTAAACCGTTTGTCATCTTCAGAAGTCAAAGCTAATTTGTTTATTTTTTCAGTATAAATGGTATGTAAATGAGATCGAAACACATACATAGAACAGAAACGTTTTGATTCTTTTTCTACAACATCTTTATAGTGTGTAAAATCCAACTGGTTTTTAATAGTACTTTTTTTCACTCCTTTTGCTTTCTTCATTAAACTAGTTTCTGTTTGTACGCAGTAGGCTTTTGCGCCTGTTCCGTAGAAAGATGTAATAATCTCACCAGCGTATTCATCTTTGAATTTCCCAACAACTGATTCTGTTACAGGCATATTATGCACATTGTTTTCTGAATAATTTGAAGTATCAAACTTGTGAATATTTTTTTTCATATCGTTATATGCATTATCGGTAGTAATTTCCAAAATGAATGAATCAGTATCTGTATACAAAAGTGAAACATTATCTCTATAAAGGGGCTTGAGAAAACTGTAGAGAAAATCATACATGACAGTTTTTGAGATATCTAAAATTGAGAAACCAACATAGATAGGTTTATTATAAGTAACTAGTGTCTTTTGCATTTGAATAGCAACTAAATTTTCAGAAAAAATTGTATAATCTTTAAAGTGTGGTTTGGCAATGAGATTTTCAGCTCCATCCTTTCTACCATTTTTTTCCCACTCTGTAACTAGTCTTACGTCAATTCTATTATCAACATTTTCCATAGTTTTACCGTAAATACTATTATTTGCTAATTTATAAGTGCTGCGATCAAATTCATTTTGAGATTCATTTCTTAACTTTGTATTCAAATCAATGTATTTTTTTAGCCATGCTGATTGAGAAAACTTTAAAACTCTATGAATTTTAGTTAATTTAAGTCCATGTTCAATACACTGCTTTAGTAATTGGTAGTGTATAATATATTTGGTTTTATTATGCAAATTAGGGATTAATTTTTTTGTTTTTGAATTTGAGGGTTTATACGTTTCCGGACAGAAAGGTAAATCATTATGATAGTCGTGTAAATCTGAAGGATAGTCTAAATCCACTTCCAAAACATAACCTATTGGAGAATTATTAGAAATTGTCATAATATTCAAATTTTCAATTTCTTCATTTGATAGCCAAGCAAAATTTCCTGTTGGAAGGTATTGTGACATTGCATAGCCATACAAGTTTGTTGCATCCAAATACATTATATACTTAGTTGGTTTTGAAGGATCATAAACTGACATAAACGGATTATTAGCTTCAGATTTTCTACAAATACATGAACTTACTCCCCCACGAACACTATTTTTAAAAAAATGTAACATATCTGGATCTGTTAATAGTTCCAATTCTATTTCAGTATATAACAAACAGGACTCCCATGATAATCCTGGAAAGGTATAAAAATGAGCAGGATCTAATTTATATGTTCGTAAACAGGTTTTTCTAAAATTCTCAAATATGTCTGCTAACAACAAAATATCTGAAAGTAAATAAATATCTGAGTAATGACCAATAGATTCACATTTAAATAAGTTCCAAACTGTTTGCGCCCTTTCATAGTCCTCATCAGAAATATGCTCATCTGTTAAACTGTTATAAAATTTTTCTTTATCTGGTAAAGTGTTCTCGTGTAGTTTACAATAATCATCAACATAATTGTATGGGAAAACCCCCTTTTGACGAATGAGTTTAAACTTCTCCTCATTATTAAAAATTTTTTTTATTTCTACACACTGTTCATCTTTTAACGTATTAGAAAGCTTTGATAATGAGAAAGGAAGAAATTGAAAAGAATCAAGGAATCTCAATGTAAAATTCTTCTTCTTGGTTTTCTGAGTCTTTTGATCAAAATAATTATCAACATGAATGTGTTTTTCAAATGAAATATACCTCTCCTTAGTTTGGGCAATAACTGACAATTGTTCTTTATTTTGACATAGCTCTTTTATAAATAGATGAGAATCATAATTTTTTAATCCGTGAAATACAACTGGAATAAAGTTTGGGATTTTAAAATTCAAATTACAAACTGAATGGGCGGGGCCTCTATAGCGTCCGCTAATGTGGCAATGGTCAAAAACTTTGTCATTATCAACAAATGGTTTGTCACAAATATGGCAAAGTGTGGCACAATGGTGATAGAAATGTTCTACCTCAGTCAAAGGTTTCATTTTTTTCGGTTTTTGAAGAAAATTTTGGTACAGCAATATAACATCTTTTTCTAATGTATTTATAAAAATATGATCACTATTTGGTCCTCTATATCGTTCAAATTTCGAAAAACTATCATCAAATGAGCATTTGATAAAATATGCAAATGAATATGGTATGTGTTCATATTGTCTTTCAGTGTATGAAGTATTTGGTGGCAGATCAGCAATGTCATCATTTAAAGGTTTTAGAATACATTCAAAATCAGCATATACAATAAAAGGAACTGTTATTTTTTTTTGAAAATTCACAAATTTTAATTTGTTTTCGTATGTCAAGTGTCCAAATTTGTCTACAATTAAACTTTCTGATGGAAGATTGATTCGAACATGACCACAATCATAACTATTATGACGAATTAAATTCTCTTGTGTTTGAAAATATTGTAGACAACCGTCACATAGATGCTTTTTACCATTATGTTTCGACATTTGACTTGAAACTAACCTCGACAAATCTTTTATATAACAGTAATGAAAGTTTCCTATATCGTTACCTATCAGCAATAAATTCACATGTTGATTTTTTCTTGTTTTTGAATAATAAAGGGGACCAACAACTTCATAATCAATAGATGTTTTTTTTTTTAAATCTTCAATTCCATAAATATTAATTGAAATATTATTTTGATTTTCGAATTTGTTGATATCCTTTAATGAAATTGGAAAGTCAATACCTGTTAAATTTAAAACTGATTGTGGGTGTGGGTAGGATGATGCTTCAGACTCAAGATCTGATGGTGTGTGAAGAGCTGCCACAATGGACCAGGCAAAGCAATAGTCATCATCGTTTCTAATGTTGATGATGGCTTTACGTTGTTTGATTGCTCGAGGAAGATCGATGAAAGATGATGCTCTCAGTGGGTTATACTTGTTGATGTTCACCTCAAGGTAAAGAAGATTGAAAAGAATCCAACCTGGGAATTAAAAAGATACATATAAATTTTATAAAAAAAAAACAAAAAATATAACTCACCTGAGTCTTTCTCTGCAAATTCATCTGCTTTTTTATCAATAATAGTACAGAATTGATCAATAGTCTCTTTCAAATCGGTAGCCTCACATATAACACGAAAAACAGTGTTAAATGATTTTACATCATAGTTTTCACTGGTTGGATTAAAGTAATATCCAAATAGTTCCATATTTATCTTCATGCATCTATGTTTCTGTAGCTCTTGATCCAATATGTGTAATATTTTTGTCTCCAAACTTTGGAAGTAATGTGGTATGTTGAGAAGTATTCCTTCAGTTGATAGTCTGTAGGTAATTATTCTTTCTTTGAAAGCTGAGTTAATAATTTGAACTCCTTTTTCCAACTTTGTCTTACACTTATTTCTGTGCAACGTTGAACGCAGATGCGCAGACCAATTATCACGTCTGATCTCCTTCTTACACTCTTGACAATGTATATCTATAACAATTAAAAATATTCCATTAGAAATACAATACCTATACTAAAATAAAATTTATTAGTTAGTTAATATAGTTAGTTAATAAGTAAAATAATTTTTATTAAGATTATTTCTCATAAAAATATGACTTGTTTTACCTGTTTTTTCTACAGACTTAGACCGCTGTGTTGATGGAAGGTTCTTGTTGCATGCCTTCTTGCTCCTTAAATGTCTTAGCAAATTGTCATTGCGAGTGAATTTTTTTTTACAAGTTATGCATTCCAACGCCATTTGTGAAACCTTTTGAAGAATAGATAGAATAAAATAAAGATATTATAAATTTTTTTTTTTTTTAATTTTGCATACAAACATCCACCGCATTATTAAATTTTTCAATGGCATATTCCCACTCTCGTTCATTTTCCTTCCTGATTTTGGTAATATTAAACAAATTTTGAAGAGCACAACTCACGGATTTTAGAGAGGCCAATCTCTTTCTATTATTATTATTAACTTTAAATTGTTTTTTCAAAAGAAAAGAAAAATTCGGTTTTGAACTTGCCGCCTCCCCTTCTGAATCACTAAAAGGTTCAATAATAGCAGAGGAGCCAGGTAAATTTTCACTACTATCTTCTTCCGAGATAAGAGGAGATAACTGGGGACTAAAAGGGGAAGATTCGTTAAGGTTTTTGTTTAGTATGTCTGTCGGTTGGCTGGGTTGAATAATTACTTCGTAATCGTCACCTAATAACATGTCACTATCGTCAGGTTGTTTGTTTGTGGTGTGTTTTAGGCTTCTAGATTCTTGAATGTCATTTTGTCTACTTGCCCCCGCTCCTTTTAAGTCACTGAAATGGGTGGGTGTCATAATATCGGAGGGACAAGACGAACTTGAAACAATTGGAGAGAAAGCAAAAGTTAAATTAAATTCTTGAATAGAATTTTGTTTACTTGTTCCAGCTCTTTCTAAATGTCTAAAATGGTTGTCAATAATATCTGAGGGGCAAGGCGAAGTTGAAATAATTGGAGAGCAAGTAAAAGATAAATTAGTTTTTTGAATAGAATTTGCTTCAGCTGTTTCTAAATCACTAACATGTGAGTCAATATTATGAGAGGGACTGGGCGAAGGTGAAGTAATTGGAGATAAAGTAGGACAATAGGGTGACATATTATATGAATGAAAGTTATAACCAAGTGATTTTTGTCCGCATGGCACATCTTCAGCAGCTTTGTCGTTAAGTGTATCTGTAATTAGATCGTATTTGTTGTCACATAAAACTTTGGCACTATTTGTCTGTGTTGTATTGGTCGCTTGTATGTATTGTAGGTTTGTTTCGTTGGCCCAATTTTCCATTTGTGACAAACAGAACAGAGAGTCTGAAATGTCTGGTCCAGTAAGGGATATGTCACATTTGAAAAGTTTGTCAAGTTCTTTGTCTATGTCAATTTCGTTATTGTCAGAATGAAGATATTTTGTGTCTAGAGGCATGGCTACATTGGTGCAATCGAGGGGGTTCAGGCTTGGGGCCATTGGGATCACTGGAGGATATATTCTGGAAGGGGGTGTGGTTTCTATAACTCTGGGAGGAATGATTGGTCTCCTAATATCTCTACTACTATCAAGCCTAATGTTGGACAAAATAATAATTTTGGAAGAACTGGTGGATAGGGTAGAGCACATGGCAAAAAAGTAGATAAAATAGAACAAAAAAATAAAAAAACAACTTACTTACACAAAACGCAAAGACAAAATGCTCGACGACTTAGAAGGAAGGCCAATTCTGCAACGAGATTGAGGACTGCATCAACGATCTGATGCGTATAAAGCTATGAATCCGAGATCTCATCTTATATACACTGCACTAACCTTTCTGTTTCGACCGTTTACCATAATTCTTATTATGCAGTGACCCACTTTCTCTCACGGTCTTCTTAATCACAAGGCTACCAGACGTAAGCTACTACATTGTAAACTTGACTCGGTTCGATCCTCCGTGTGAAAGCGAGAGTTGTTACCTGGCAGGTATAAGGTCAGCGGCATCGATTTATATTGTCATGCTAATTAGGCATGTGAACTGTTATTTTATGTAAAATTTGCTATTTTTGCTAATTAGGCGCTAATTAGGCGTGTAAACTGTTATTTTATGTAAAATTTACTATTTTTGACTGGGCGTTAATTTATGTTTTAAATCTCTATTCTTTAAATGGGTATTTGATAGTCGTTATGTACCTCCCCGAAGGGTTTTCTGCTGATTTACTCACTGAATGAGGGCTTTCAAAAATCTGGGTGGGTTAATATTTAAAATAAGAAGATGGGATTCAAGTAAACTTCTATTTTCTGTGCCTTAAAATTACCCTAATTGAATGACCAATATGAAAACAAACACCGTTATTCTTCACCGTACTTCAGGGGTACTTCTATGCGTACCCGTCTCTTAGGACAACAAGGACTCTAGGACAACTTTTTTCCTTGTACTCAGACGATAACAAACTTTGGAAAACAATTAATTACTCTTTCGACGGGTGGTCGTTCGTCTATCGGACGTAACGTCCCCCAAAAGAATCAACCCGAACTTCAAAATCTTGGAGTCTTGCCTATGTGCAAACCATCGAGCAAGTTCTCATCGCTAGCCCAAAAATCCTCGAGCTTACTTCTCTTTTCGTCAACACTTTTTCTAAAGCATTGCAACGTTCTTTTCAATGACGTCAATCAGTGGTTCGAAGTACTCAGTTATTGATCAAATTTACGATCTATGATTTATAAATTTTGGTCAACTATTCCTTGGTTACTAAACCGGCATCGGCCGGTTTCCATTTCTAAGCACGCTGCAATTTTATGTCTTTTGCATCTTTGTGACAATATTTATATTAATAATGTTTCTTTAATTAGTATGTCTTAGTTATTATAATACGATAAGTGTACGACTATTATGGGTTATTATAGTATAAGTCATTTACTTACTATTATTGTCGTCAAGTGGGGGTTGGAAATTTGACTTTGATGTTTTTAGGGTATCTTCTCAACATGTGCTAGGGACATGGGCAAGGGACATGGGCATAAAAACGACAAAAAGTCTTTGTATAACTGTCAACATCTGATTAAAAAAAAAACTTAAAATTTTTCCTTTACGTTACGACGCTGGTTTGTGCCTTATTTAGGAACTGCAATCATCTGGTGCATCTGTAATCAAGGTTAATGCAATACGCATAAAAAAAACTCTTATGGTGCCTTGTCGCGTAACCTCCGTTTCTTCAGCCTTTAATCCACTTTTACTTTCTACAAAATTACTATTTAAGGCAAACCCCAACTCCATTGATTCAGTGTAATTCACACAACTTTTTTCGGTAAGTATATTTTGGTTTATACTACTATCAGGTATTATGTTTAACATTTTTAACAGTTTTGCAAACATGGCGTCATTTTATGAAAGAGTTTTGGAAGGCTACGCCAACGAGTTAGAAGACTCGTTGGCACTGATGTACTCGAAAAAGGGCAGACGCCTATGGATCCCCGAGTAAGTTTTTTCTTTTCCTGTTTTGTTTTAAAATTTGTACTTTGATACATGCGATTTGCGAAATTTCTTGTGCTAGTTGAATGTGCATGGTCTTGCAAAATAACTTTTTTATTATTTTTTTCTAGTGTTATCAAATACGAGATCCGCTGGCAGGATCGCCTACGGAAAGGCATAAAATTACTGAAGAAGTTCCTGGACGGCGGGCAAATCGAGGAGGCAGTCCTCATAAAAAAATTGGAGCACTTAAATCTCCTCGATTTACGTTCCTTTTTGTAACTTGGGGATCTAAATAAAAAAATTTCTATTGTGACTATTGTGTTGTTTTATTTTCAATAAATTTTCTAAGGGATTCCTTACAACTACTTCCTAGACTTAATAACCTTTTCTCATTGTGACTATATAGTGATGTCTAATTACTTTCTTTGAAATTTCAATCAAATATGTATAACTTTTGCGACAATAGGGACATTCTTTTAACATTGATGATGATAAACACCTTTCGTCAGTCCATCTTGTAATACATTGCAAGCAAAATTTGTGATTACAACTATTTGGGTAACAGACTTCATTCACTTTTTCAAAACAAATAATACAAGTCACTATGTCTTCTTCACTTTGTTGTTCCTTAGCTGCACATTCCATTTCAAAATCGCCTTCTTCACTTGGATAAGGTGGAGAGGAAAAGATGCTCGTATCTACAGTGATCAAGTTGGTAAACTGACTTGGCCTTGGTAAGTCTCCACATGGATAAGGCGTAGACAAAAAACTGTCTGTATCTTCCATGCTCAAATCAAATAACTGATTATTTGTTAAGTCCAAATCTAATGATTCCAAATCTAATGGAGTCATCTCCGTTAATTGACTCATAGACAGATCTATAGGTAAATTTTCTTCAGCTGGTGGTGTCATCTCCATTAATTCCGACATGTAGAAGTCTTTGGGTAACAATTCTTCAACTAATGATGTCAAATGAACTAATTCACTCATATTTTCCAATAATATCTAAACTTGTTTGTATGCCAACGTGTGTCTTCACTTACATATAAGTATATGTTTGTTGGCGGTTTTGTAGTGGTGGTGGTTTTGTTATGGTGGGGCAATTGATGGGTATGTGGAGATGACGGAGGAGGAGGCTCTTGCTCTCATATGTTTTTGGAGGAGGCTATTGCTCTCATGGGTTTTTTTGGCTGAGGAGTTTCAAATGAGGAGTTTACTCTCCTATTATCTCTACTCCGGAGGTTCGCCCAATAGAGGATTTTTGGGCTTTATTGTCTAAGAAGTTTTATCATGGAGGCTGGGAAGTCCAAGATGAAGAACAATTAAGACGGCGAGTTGACGAAAAACTGAGAGAAATTAATTTGAATTCCGTCCAGGACCTCATGAGAGACATTCTAAAAAGTTTGCGTCTGATAGAGCAGAATGCGCCACTCCACATAATTCCATAGTATAGTTTAGTTAAGAATTGAGTTGTAATTTATAAGTAGTTAGTGTTTAAATAAATTTCTTAATTAAAAAAAAAATCTGATAAATATTTTGTGCCAAAACTTTTAGGATATACGTTATTCCATTCCACACCTTTCTGTTAATTCCAGTCAACACGTTCTTGAGAAATCTAAAAACTGCACCCGAGGTGCAAACTCGAATTCTGGGTCACTCAGTAACTAACACCATGCGTCTTTTGGCGATATGCTTAATGATGTTGAACAAAGGAGTGCTTCCGCAGTTCTCTTTGACTTTGAAAAAACAATTGGGATGCGTTTTCTGGTGATCTCGGATAATTATCGTTCTTCCTTCCGGCGTAACGATACTCCTCTTCGACCTCTTTCACTAATCCCCCAAAACGACACTTTTTGCGAGCTCCCAAAACTGACTGCTTTTGTGAGTCCTCCAAACCGATTTATATTTATTTCTATTTTTAAACAGTGGGCTGACTCGTAGTCGTTCGTTCTTCAGGCGCAACGACCTCCAACCAGCCAGAATGCGATTTTCTAATCTACTCCCTTCGTGAGTCCACAAAATTGACTCCTTTTTCTAATTTTAAATAGTGGGCTGGCAGCTGGTGGTGGTCGTTTGTCCTTTCGGCATAACGACCTTCAAACCCCAATCGACTCCTCGTGAATCGCCCCAAAACCGAAATGCCTCTCTTAAAAATGCTCGTGCTAACTTAAACTTAACCTCTATCTTCAATAGATTTTTCTCAATCGATTGCAATCTTCTTTTCTATGACGTCGTTCAGCGATTGGAAGTACCCAAACGTTGAACAAATTTACAAAGTATGGTTTTTTAAAATTTGTGTCAACTAGTGCTTGGTCATTGACCGACCGTTTCTAAGAGTGTTATAATTTTTATGTCTTTTTACTCCTTTGTGACAAAACCACATTTATAAATATTTCCATGAAATCTTAACGCTTATATAGGTGTTCAAATTCCCTGTTATTGTTAGACTTCATGACTCCATAATAATCAGAAATTTCATAAATATTTCAGCGAAATTTCTAGCGGTTTCGATTTAACTCAATATATCCAAACACACATGCAACACTCAGCAATTTTCTTTATTAAAGATAGCTTAATTGAAGCTTACATTTTTAAAAGGCAAACGCTATAGAAGCTTTTAGTGCGCGAACTTCAATTCTCGTTCAAAACAATACGCTATAGAATGCCTAAAAACAAAATGGAGAAATTATACAATCAGAATTGAAAACCCGACATTAAATTGGATCGTGCAGTGTTCATTTATTATTTCCATTCCGTCGATAACTTGTAGGTGAACACTGGGGGGCAGGTTTTTCCGAATACGGGCGGCCAGTCGAGTCGATATGGCGATGGCGTGCTAAGTTCACGTATAACCGCCCTTGTTTCTTTTATTTTCTTTCGCTTTTGCCAATTTTAGGCTTTTGTTGTGTCACACGAATTAATATGACGCAGTGGATAGACGAGACAAAGAGCGCTTTGTGTCGAGGAAATGTAACTCCGTTACGCTACATTAACGGCATGGTTGCGAAATTCAGGAAATTCCTCCGACATTTCACCCTTGACAAAGCTTATTGCTACCAAACCACTACAAACTAGAATAATTGCTATAAATAACACGGGAACATGTGGTCGACAAAGCCACTGGATCGGTAAACCTGACACTTGTGTTACACGGTCACGTGCAACAATATGTCCGGTTAACTGATACGGTCCAGCCCGAAATTTCGTTATGATTTTAATTAGGCCAACAACGTGAAAATGTAAATTAACTTGGCGCCGTCTAACATTAGCTTAGGGCTAGCTTTTGTCGGCAAACCCGATTTACATACTGTCACTTTTGTGTTCCTAATTTGAGATGAATTGCCACGGCAACCCCTTAATAATCGTCCTTGTAAAATTGTTTGGGTTGTTTGTCTTGTACGTGCTGAGTTGAATTTGCATTTTTAATGACAAGTAAGGGTAGGTCAAAGGCTGAGTTATATGTAGAAAGAGGAGGGTGTTTGTGTGGGTTAAGCTAAGCAAAAGAAAATATCACCATTTCTTCGAACGTGACCAAAGGGGGTATTTTCTATTTTTTCTCACGTACTGATTGTGACTGCCGTGAACTCTAGAACGAATGGACAGGTTTTTTGTTCTTCTCGATGTTCTCTTTCACCTACAAATAAAAGAAACCCAAAGAGGCCCAAAGAAATTCTCAAAGGTTCAATAGATTGGGAAATGGACTAATTGGTATGTCGACTTTTAGAAAGAGCACTTTTAGAAAGTGCTTCTGAGGCATTAAAAAAATCTTTTGGGACCAATGTCACTATTACTATGTTTGTTAGGTTCATAATTAGGTTGAACCATCAGCAAAAAGAAAATATAAATTTTTCGAAATGCACCAAAAGGAAAGTTTTCTTTTTTTGTCAAATTTAAAATTTGACCGCCTGTAACTTTAGAGCGAGTGGACCGATATTCTCTTTGCCTCCTTATCCTGTTTCACTTTGAACATTTTGGGAGATAGAACGATCCGGATATCTATTTTTGGGTACTTTTAGAATGTAGTTTGGAGTCATTTAGAAAAAAGTCTACTTATAGGACTAGTTTAATTTTTATTATGTTTATTACGTTTGCAGGATAGAAATCGCCTCATTTCATTATAAAAAAGGGCAAAAAAAAATGACCAAAGACTTGTGGTGTATTTATGTTATTTATATGCTATTACACGACATGAAATAACCAGCAGCTAGAGTCTGTTTGCTGTTTTGAGAAGTACTTACCATTTTTAACAAAAGGAAGTTAGTAGCTTCCATTTCACTCACCTGAAACAATGAAAAAATATATTATATTTTGGCAGGGTAAAATGTAACTAATGTAACAATATCCCACGTTCTACATGATTTGTAGGTTTAAGCAACTATTCTGTGTTGGGCATATGAATGGGCGTGTAGGGCAGATTGAAATTGACCTATGTGTTAAGACATTCAGGGTTGACGAATAACTTTCTTTTGTATCGCTAAAGCTTGGTTTTTGTTCCCTATTAAAATTCCATCCTTTCTAAAAGACTTGCCTTCATTTATGGGTTCTTCATACACTAGCTTTCCAACTCCTGCTAACTCCTCCGATTTAGTGACGATTTCATTTACAGAGTTGGTCATGGTTCTAACCTAGTTGAATTTCGTTTCTTTGGTAAAACCACGTCTGGCATGATAAGTGACAGCAAGTTATACATGTTTGATCTTACTGAAGGATTAGATCTTGTCTTATCATTCTCTGGATACTTAATTACATCCATAAAAAATCACATACTTTAAAAAGATTTTGCATGACAAACTGACAAGTGTGTCATGCAACCTTGATTGAACCTTCTTGTCTTTTGAGTTTGCTCTTACCATTAAAAATCAATAAAGAATCGTTTTTAAGTTGCACCTAGTCAGAACCTATTGCAAAATATCTCTCACGAGTGAAGCTACATCTTAGACCAGATTTATGATAATGGTTTTATATGTTTCCTAATACGCTACACTTAGATTAAGAGCTATCCAGCTGCTAACCACTAGAAGGTCGCTAGTGCTGAAAGATGAGACCCAAATGTTATGCAACACAAATCACAAGAGAAATTAAACCGAGTCTCGACCCGACACGAAGGCACAGCTTACCTTAAAAGATTGAATCCCGACAAAATAAAAGTTGTAACACGAGCTCACTTAGTCAGAAACTTCAAGTGCTTCGTAAATTTTTCAATCCACTATCTAAAGCTCCGGCGGCCTTTAGAGCAAATGCACCGTTTACGTCATTTTTACTGTTATTTCCTGTCCTGAATTTAGAGCGGATTTGTGTTCTTTTCTTGTTTTTGCGATTGCCTTAAAGAGGTTTTTCCTCGCGCCAGACCTCTAAGTGGAAATATCGAAGTGGCGAGGTCTTAAAAAGTAATTTAAGTTGGCATTTCTGGGTAAATAAGTTTAGTTGCCCTCGTCGGAGTCGGAGCTGTGGAAATTCTTAATTTTCGGGGCTTGTCGCGCCCAGTTCAAAGCGAAATTTACTCGGGACCTGCACAGGAGCTAAACTGAATTGAATTAATTACACTACCTTAAATTAGCAATTTAAATGCGGGGCTAGGTTTATAACACTGTTTATCTTCGTTGCCGCGTATTACGCTACACGCCTAGTTAAGATCAATCAGAACTTTAAAACGCAAATCCGGTCGCTGTCTCGGTTCTAATCAGCTTAAAGTGAAGTAACCAACACGCTTTTTCTTCCAATTGCTCGGAACAAGAAAATGTTATGTTCCTTACACTAGGGTCGACGTCTAAAGCCATAATCAGATTAATATCGTGAAAAGGGGCACATGAAATGAAAACGTCTGCATGGGGTCTAGCGTGGTTTCAATTGGTCACGCTACGGTCTGCGGCTGTGTTGTGTTGTGAAAACTGTCTGGGGATTAAAAGCTTAAACTAGAGATGATGGCTGGGGAACCGAGTTTATTTTGCTAAAAATAGATATTTTGCCCTTGCAGCTTTAGACTTTAGACCAAAGACCATTGTCACTTGTCTGGCAAGTTTCGAGCGACAACCCATTGTTCTTGTCTGTGTTTTAAATCACTTAAACCGACGAATGTCAAATAAACCCACTTTCAGCTGAAAATGCGAAATATCCGAAGTAATTGAATTCCCGATAGCTACGAGGCAGGGTCTCGATTTTGCAATACTAAGCTTTTATTATTATTAGTTCAGCCAGATCCCGGATGTTTTACACCGCAGTAAATTCCGAGCGCATTGTGTTTGCCATGCAACTGCCAAGAGGTCTTTTATTTTATGCGAAAGTGTATTGCAAACGAAAAAATTCTCCTCCAGGGTAGTGCAATTTGCGGCATAAATTTCAATTAAGCCCCAACTAACGTCCTAAAAACCAGGCCTGTTTGCAGCCGAGGCAGGTAAATGCAAAGCAGGATGCAGATACCTACTCCTAATGTAAATGCTTGACCGCTGGAAGGGGACATACCGTCTGTGTTACGCTAGTTAAGTATGTAAATTAGCCGCTGCAATTAGAATTGTGGAAGCAGATAGCAAGCCTTTGACCAAATATGTATTTACGGTGTTCACTTAGCTTGTGTGGACGATTGATGAATATTTCCTCTTTCATAGGTTGTGCAAGAGTTTCTGGTACATCTAGGACTCATTTTCAGTGATTTTGGACAATGTTGTTGATAAGTTTAAAAAGCACTTGCTGTTTCTTGTGAAAGCAAAAATATTTTTTTTTCACCTACTACCACACACGCACCTGAATCTCCTTAAACTCCCAAGCGAGAAGGCAACTAACAAATTACCGTTAATTATAAACAATATATAAATTTAGTAGTATTTTGTTAATTAAATTCGCAGCAAAAATCTACTTGTGACTATTAGTTTTAGGGGTTGAGTTGACTGAGGTCACATACGCCATTTTCAAATAATTTGTTGACCATTAATTCATGCCTTTTCTCTTTATTTTTATAATTTATTTAAAACAAAAAAAACTTTTTATCTCTAAACCGCCTAAATTTTCTAAAACTCCCAGTCGAAAAGGCAACTTACAAATATTGTTTAATTATATACAATATATGGATTTAGTAGTATTGTGTCAACTGAATTGGCAGCAAAAAATTCGATATCTACTTGTTGCTGTTAGTTTTAGGTTGAGCCGAATGTTGTCACATGCGCCATTTTTAAATATCTCATGGACTGTAGATTCACATCTTAGCTCTTTAATTTTACATTTTATGCAAAAAAGCAAGAAAAGCGTTTGATTTCCCAACCGCCACACCCACCTGAATGTTCCTTAACTCCCAATCCAAAAAAAAAATAACAAACGTCCTTTAATTTAACAACATGTATCGGCGGAATTCGCAGAAAAAAATTGATATCTACTTGTTAGTGTTGGATTTAGGTTGAACTGATTGAGGTCACATACACCATTTTTAAATGTTTTGTGGACAATTAATAACTTAGCTCTTTATTTTTACCATTTCTTTAAATAATGTTTTTGATTAATTGGCGAAGAAAAAATCTAGGAATCTAGTCTTAGCTAAAGAAATATACCTTTCAGAAAATATTAAAAATAAAAGTGCACCAGTTAGTACAAAAGATTCTGAAAAAAAAAGTTCTGTATTAACTTCTAATTGTTTCATTATTAGCTGCGACTAAAAGAAATTTAACACTATCAGAGATAAATTGACCACGTCGAAACGTTATTTGAAAATTTTTAACAAAATATGACTATTGAGAGTTTGGCTATCAAATTGCAGATTAAAGTTACAATTTTGGCTTCAAGTTACAATTTTAGGTTCCACTACAATAAGTTCAACCAGACATTGTAACTTGAAGCTACACTCGCTACTTGAACCTACAACGGTGCAAAATTGTTTAGTTTTGATATCAAATTGTGGGCTGAAATTGCAAATATTTTATGTTGAAGTAACAAATGCAAGTTTAAGTTACAATTCTAGATTTAAGTTAAACTTGTAGGTGAAAATTACAATTATTAATTATTAAATTGTGACGTAAATCTTCAATTGTAACTTTGGCCCACAATTGCAACGTGAAGCTACAATTGCAAGTTGGACCTACAGATGTATGTTGAACCCAAAAATTGTAGGTTAAACCTACAATTGTAAATTCAACTTAAAATTGTAAGCAACACCACAGTTATAATTTGAATTTACTTATAATTGTAATCTGAACCCACTGGACGTATTGGAGTTATAATAATTGTAAGCTCAACTTGCTACTTCAACTCTACCAATTATGTCATCATTAGCTAAGGTAGATACTAAAAGAAATGTAACATCATTAAAGATAAATTTGAGTACGTCAAAGAGTTAATAGAAGATATTTTAAAACTCGAAGACGTAAGGGCAACAACAAATTTCAAGCTTTTCAAAAAATTGTAGGTTAAAGCTACAAATGTAGATCGAGTGTACAATTGTACATTTAGGTTACTCTTGTATGTTAAAATTACAATTGTAGCTTTAAGTTACAATTTTAGGTTTAATTTACAACTGTAGGTTGAAATTACAATTGTAGATTCAGCGTGCAATTGTAGGTTAAAGTATCTATTCTAAGTTGAAGTTACAATTGAAGTTTAAAATTATCTATATAAAACAATTTTTGTATGAACTAATTATAAGTCGAACCTACAATTGCAACTTAAAGCTACATTCACCACTTAAACGTACAATTGTAACCAGAAATTACATTAATTATAACCTAAAGTGACAATTGTAACTTGAGGCGGTACTTTAACTTAAAATTGTAAATTTAGTCAGAAGTGCAAGTTGAACGTAAATCTGTAACGTGAATCTATATTTGTAACTTTAGTCCACAATTACATCTCCAAACTATAATTGTAGGTTAAACCTACCACTCTAACTCGTACCTACAAATGGATGTTGAACTCAAATTATTACATTTGCCCCTGAAATTGCAATAGCAATCTACAATTGTAACTTTAAACTAAGGCGGTAACTTCAATAACAATTATTGTATCGTCAGCTTATAGTGGTAACTTGAAGCTACAATTGCAAGTTAAACCTACACGTAAGTAGAGCCTAAAATTCTAAACTGAACCTAGAATTATAACTTAAAGTTATAACTGAAACTTGAAGTTACAATTATAACTTGAGTCTGCAATTGTACCTACAGTTGTAACGAGATCATAAAGTTTAAATTGGAGTCCACAATTATATCTTCAACCCACAATTTTAACATTAAATTCATACAATTGTAACTTTAACGTAAAACTATAACTTGAAGCTAAAATTGCAACTTGAATATACTGCTACTAGCTTAAAACTCCAAATGTAAATTGACCAAAAATTTGAGACTTAAAATATGTATTTAAAAATTGTAACTCGGTGCTACAATTGTAGCTTAAAGTTACAAATGTAATTTGAAGCTATATTTGTAACTTAAACCTACAATTGTAACTTGACTTCACTATTATATTAACATTGTTGAACCTGCATTATTAAACTTGACGCTGCAAATGCAATTTCAGTCTACCACTGAAACTACAATTGCAACTTGAACATTAAATTGTAATTTACACCCACGGATTTAAATTGAAGCGTCAATTTGAAGTTGAACTGTAGACATCTGTAACGTGAAACTACAATTGTAGCTTAAGTCCACAATTATATTTCAAAACTATAATTGTGGGTTGAACCTACAACTGTAACTTGTTTCTACAATTGGATGTTGAACCCAAATTATTACATTTGAGCTTGAAATTATAATATCAATCTACAACTGCAACTTTAAGCTAAGGTGGTAACTTAAACAAACAATTATTGTTGCATAAGCCCACGGTGGTAACTTGAAGCTACAATAAAAAAATACACCTACAGTTGTAAGTGGAGCCTATGATTGTAACCTGAACCTACAATTATGATATGAACATATAACTGTAACTTGAACCTATAATTGTAACTTGAATCCACTGCTACCAACTTTAATCTACAATTGTACGTTGAGTCCACAATTGTACCTACAGTTGTAACGAGAGCCTAGAATTGAATTTGGAGTCCAAAATTATACCTTCAGTCCACAATTTAAAGTTGAACTTACAATTTTAACTTTAACATAAAACTATAACTTGAAGCTACAATTGCAACTTAAATTTACTTCTACTTGCTTAACACTCCAAATGTAAAGTAAACCAAAAATTGAGACTTAAAATATGTACTTAAAAATTGTAAGTCGGAGCTACGATTGTAATTTGAGGCTACAATTGTAACTTGAAGCTACAATTCTGAATTGAATATGCGGTGGTAAGTTGAAACTAAATTTATAATATGAAACTACAATTGTGACTTCAACCTAAAATTGTAAGTTCAGTCTACAACTGTAATTTGGCCCTACATTTGTAACGTCAATCTACAATTGTAACTTGAGTCAACTATTATATTAAAATTATTGTAAATTGAACCTGCATTATTAAACTTGACTCTGCAAATGCAATTTCAATCTACCACTGAAACTACAATTGCAACTTGAACATTAAATTGTAATTTACACCCACGGCTTTAAATTGAAACTACAATTTGAAGTTGAACTGTAGACATCTGTAACGTGAAACTACAATTGTAGCTTAAGTCCACAATTATATTTGAAAACTATAATTGTGGGTTGAACCTACCACTGTAACTTGTTTCTACAATTGGATGTTGAACCCAAATTATTACATTTGAGCCTGAAATTACAATATCAATCTACAACTGCAACTTTAAGCTAAGGTGGTAACTTAAACAAACAATTATTGTTGCTTAAGCCCACGGTGGTAACTTGAAGCTACAATTGAAAGATACACCTACAGTTGTAAGTAGAGCCTATGATTGTACCCTGAACCCACAATTATAATATAAACATACAACTGTAACTTGAAGCTACAATTGAAACTTGAATCTTCTGCTACTAACTTTGATCTACAATTGTAAGTTGAGTCTACAATTATACCTACAGTTGTAGCAAGAACCTAGAATTGAAATTGGAGTCCACAACTATACCTTCAGTCCACAATTGAAAGTTGACCCTACAATTGTAACTGTAACGTAAAATTAAAACTTGAAGCTAAAATTACATCTTGAATATACTGTTACAAGCTTAAAACTCCAAATGTAAATTGAACCAAAAATTGAGACTTAAAATATGTATTTAAAAATTGTAACTCGGAGCTATGATTGTAATTTAAGGCTACAATTGTAACTTGAAGCTACAATTCCGAATTGAATATGCGGTGGTAAGTTGAAACTAAATTTATAATATGAAACTACAATTGTGACTTCGACCTAAATTTGTAAGTTCAGTCTACAACTGTAATTTGGCCCTACATTTGTAACGTCAATCTACAATTGTAACTTGGGTCCACTATTATATTACAATTATTGTAAGTTGCACCTGCATTATTAAACTTGACACTGCAAATGCAATTTCAATCTACAATTGAAACTACAGTTGCAACTTGAACATTAAATTGTAATTTAGACCCACGCTTTTAAATTGAAGCTACAATTTGAAGTTGAACTATAGACATCTGTAACGTGAATCTACAATTGTATCTTAAGTCTACAATTATATTTCCAAACTATAATTGTGGGTTAAATCTACCACTGTAACTTGTTTCTGCAATTAGATGTTGAACCCAAATTATTACATTTGAGCCTGATATTGCAATATTGTAACTTTAAGCTAAGGTGGTAACTTAAACCAACAATTACTGTAGCTTCAGCCCGCGGTGGTAATTTGAAGCTACAATTGCAAGATAAACCTACAGTTGTAAGTGGAGCCTACGATTGTAATCTGAACCTACAATTATGATATGAACATATAATTGTAACTTAAAGCCACAATTGTAACTTGAATCTACTGCTACTTGATCTACAATTGTAAGTTGAGTCTACAATTGTACCTACAGTTGTAACAAGAACCTAGAATTGAAATTCGAGTCCATAATAATATGTTCAATCCACAATTGAAAGTTGACCCTACAATTGTAACTGTAACTTGAAGTTAAAATTACATCTTGAGTATACTGCTACAAGCTTAAAACTCCAAATGTAAAACTTGAACCAAAAAATTGAGACGTAAAATATTTAAGAATTGTAACTTAAAGCTACAGTTGTAATTTGAAGCTACAATAGTAACTTGAAGCTTCAATTCCAAATTAAATATACCGTTGTAAGTTGAAACTAAAGTTATAATATGAAACTAGAATTGCGCAACTGTCACTTGAAGCCACAATTTTAACTAGGAGCTGTAATTGTAACCGGAACCTATCATTGCAAATTCAACCCTACAATTTTAAGTTAAACTACACCTGCAACTTTAAACTCGAATATTCAACTATAAATTGAACCTAAAATTACAATTTAATTTGCAACTACAGTTCGAGTTGCAAGTGTAGTTTAAATTGTAGATGGAAATTGCATTTGCAGAGTCAAGTGTAATAATGTAGGTTCAAATTAAAATTGTAACTTGAACTAATAAATGTAACCAGCAATATTAAACTTAAAACTGCAATTATAATATGAACTCACAACCGTGATTTGGAGCTACAATTTGCAAGTTGAACCTACAATTGTAGTTTCAATCTACAGTTGTAATTTCAGTTAGCCTGAATTAACCTAAACTTACAGTTGTAACTTTAACCTATAGTTATATATTCAAAACACCAACGTAAGTTGAAATTAAAATATGCTAGCAAAAACTGCAAAAATCAAGGTCAAATCATGTTCGGCAGTTTGAAATTTGTTATTGTTTTTCTTCGCCTTTCCATCATCAAAAAGTTGTTTCCTTATTTTGTTTTAACAACAGGATAATTTTTCACCAAGCTTTAATATATGTTTGAATCTCAGTTAAACGTTTTGTACACTTCAACAAGAAAATCATCTTTTTTAACTTTGGTTACAAATCGTTTTAATATGCTAAAAGAACAAGGAAAGCCGCCATTTCATCTGGTACCAAGTCCTGACTTAAGGAAAACTTCCCTGCTTTGCACTTGCTAATGAAACGTCAGGGACGTATTTGCTCGGGCATAAACTGCAATTTCGCCGACAGTTCCTCCCATAGCCAGCTGCTTAATGCCGTAAGCCACAACATGTGGATAAGGCAAGCATAATTTAGAACCGTCGAGGACTAAACTTGGCCCGATAGGAAATATGCTTCTTACAGCTCCGACGATAAAATCGAGGGCAAAACGCTCGAGCTGTTATTGACGTTTATTGGGATTAGCAGCAGTTTGAGGGATGAACCCCTTTCATTTTGTCGTCACGCAAATAGCTCCGCAGCAATTAATTCAAATTCAATATTGACCATCAGAAATTTAATGACACCTGGTTGTTTACAGGGGCTTCAATGGTCGGAGGAGAGGTACTCACAAAAGCAGAGTTAATGAAACTGTAGCAAAGTTATTCATATTCTGGATATAGCTGGTCCAGATTTTAGAAAAATTATTTTTTCTTTATGGCGACAGCAAGACACTTCTGTCACCATGAGGTCATGTGTTACAAAACTGAACTTTATGGGGCCAGTTTTTCTATCATAAGCACTGAACGTTTAAAGCTTGTAAATAAACTGTTTTCCTGCTAAAGGCAAAATCAATTATAAAACTGCGATAAATATTGGCCTCGATCACATAGTCTATTGTAGCGTTGTAATCGAAATGTTTTCATCCTTATATAGGGTTAATGTTTAACTATAGACCCAGTGATTGACATGCCGACGTGCACTCCACATACATTATTAGCTTGTCAACCCTAAGAGTGGACAACTATACACTCCCCGAAGCTCTATTTACACCTCAGTGATTGACTTTGCTACAATGTGTAAGGTAATTACCGATCTGCGTGGTCATTGGAAACAAGATTTGCCTTGGGGAATATGATTTACAAGACGTGACTAGTTGTTATGCAACAATGGATGCCGTGGACTGAATCACATTAAGTTATCTTGCGATTCACTCTTGAGCTAGAGCCTTTTTTGCATCTCAGGTTGGGGCCTACCTGAGGTCCAAACTCCAGATTTGACGTATCTTGTACTGTTTATTTGTCAAGAAAACTGAATATTAAGCTGTACTTATCAATAAAATTTTATTTTTTGATGAAATTCTGAGGAAAATATTGGGGATTTATTAGAAAACTACGTAAACAACTTTTGGCAAAGAAAAAATTAGTAGACAAAGTCAATTAAAACAGAAAACGGGCAAAATGTCACAAACAATGGCAATAAAAAACTAACAAAAAATATTCTATTTTTGACAAAAAAAAACAGCCAGATTAGAGATCAAAATGACGAAAAATGGAACGGGCAAAAGAAAACAAATTATGGTTATATACAAACATAGAAAATTGTTTTCCAAAAAAAAAAAAATTGGTAAAAATCCTCAAAGGCAATTGGAAAAAGAGTTAAAAACGCAAATAATGTAAAAAGGAAAACGTAGCGCTCAAAAGTAAGCAAAAAAAACAGTAGGCTACATAACGTAGTTTTTGCTTTTATATTATATACATGGTGATTTCAAAGTTGGTGTTACCATTCTCCGGCAAACAAGACTTCAAAAATGTGTTTTTTTAACGCTTATTAGACACCCGGTTTAAAAGGTTTTACAATTTCGAGTAAAAAATACAAAACATTTTAATTTTATTTACACGAATTCTTAAGTAGATTCAAACTTTAAACTACAGCGTGTGATAGCCAAATTGCACTACTGAAACCTACAAAGTTTTGGCTTTTGTTTGGTTAATTGTCTCTAATGTCGTTTGGCGCATCTATTAGTAAATTTTAATCTTTGTTAATACAATTTTGACATCTTGTACCCTCGTTTATGTTGATAATTAAAAAAAGGGGCCAATGAAAAAAAAAATTCTTTGTCGCCAAAAAAAACAAAAAAAAAACTTTGGAATCCCTCTGTATATAAAAAAAAAGAATATGAAAAATACGTCAAAATAAACAGCAAAATAACAGAAAAACTGTAGTCATCAGCATTACATACAACAAAAGAACAAACCAAAAACAAAAAATCACAAAATGGTGATACAAATAATAAAATAATAAAAACATGTAAATAATAAAAAAAGTAATAAACTTTTTTTTTCTCTGTCAAAACAAATAAGGAAAGTGTTAAAAAATTGCAAGAAAATTAATATAAAATCCTCAAAGGCCAATTTGGGGAAATATAATTGAGCAAAAGCTGTATTAAAAAATTAGTAGAAGTAACGACGTAAAGAAGGACTATAAGAAATGGTAGGGCATCTGTTAGCAAGAAAACCAAAGAAAGGATAACTAAGAGTGGAGCTTTAAGTGAAGAAAACAGTTGAAAAAGCAAATAATGAAAAAATAAAATACAGCTTTTAAAAATGAACAAAGCATGCTACATAACATCGGAAAACTGGCAAAATAAAAATTTGGTTTTTATATTATATACAGGGTGATTCCAAAGATGGTGATAAATTTCCACCAGCGAATAGTGTTTTAAAAAAAGGATTGTTTTTTCTTTGGCGCTTTTTCGGTGTGTTAACACCAACGAAATACAGGGTGTCAAAGTTTTTTAAAAAAAAAAATAAAATTTGTTAATAACTGCCAAACCACTTGGGATTATTCAACAAAATTTTATAAGTGTTTATAGCTACGTGGGAGGGAAAATCTCCAATTAATTATTTTGGGTTTAACAGTGGCGCAAATATAAAAATTTGCTGATTATTTTTTGCAAAAAAATCAGGGTGCAATGGACGCCACTGATTTTCCTCAAAATAAGTAATTTAATTATAAATTGTTTGGTGAATACTAAACGGAAGAGCTCTTTTATCATTTTATGGTGTTTTATTACTTGCGTTTGATTAAAAAAAATAAAAACCGTTTTAAAGTTTTTTTTTAATTGTATTTAAAAGAATTTTTATTTAAATTCAGAATCTAAAGTAGGAGAAAAAGTTTTATGACAAGTGATAGTCATTTCGTATTACTAAAACCTACAAAAATTTGTCTAATTAGTAATTAAACATATTTAATTAATTAATTTTGAAAAATAAAATTTTGCAGGTTTTAAAGGTTAAAACAAAACATTTATTTTTAATTATTTATTTACCTACACCTCTGTTGAGGTTCTAAATTCGACAAAGCGCCAGTGGATACAGATCAATTTTTTTTAAGGTTTATTTGCTGGCGGAAATCACCTTGTACATAAATGCGAAATATGAAAAATCAAACTACAAGAAATGTCAAAGTACCAAAGCAGCTAAATAGCTGCAGAAAGAAAAAAGAAAAACATCACTGAAACCCAATTTATGAATAGGCAAACGTAAAAACAAAAGAACAAAACCAAATTGCAAAATGAGGAAATGTTTATTATATGAATTTGAAAGAAAAGTTCTGAGCAAAAAATATTGGGGCAAAAAGCTCAAAAAAATGCTAAAGTACAAACAAAGAAAGAGCAAATGTACAAGGAAGACAAAAAGAATAACATGAAAACAAACCAGTTCTATCTACGAAATTGGGAAAAGGGTTTGCGCACAAGATAGAGCTGATAAGAAGTAAAAGAATAATACTTTTCAAGGTTTTAGGAAACAACTCTTTCAAGAATTCCCCACGTTGACAGTAGCAGCTATATGAAGCCTGGATTTAAGGCCTAATAGGGGGGGTTCTCTTAAAATTGGAACAAGTTAACTGTGAATTGCCAAAATAAAAAAAGATAAGGTAACTAAATTCCATCTCCAGCATGTTGCAAGAGGTGCTGGATGTTGTACACAGCTGGTGTTCAAAGGAAAACCCAGCAATAAACCCTAAGAATACAGTGATTGTGTCCTTTACCCGAAGGAAGAGTCTGGACTTTTGGAATATTTAAGAGTCAACCTGGACAAATCACCCACATGTGACTCGTACCGTTAGGAGGACACAATTCTCCCTTTGGTCCTGCAAGAATCTGTGCGACAAATCATGGGGGCGGGGACCCCAACAAGCTATGTGTAGCTTGTTTTTGATTTTTTTCTGAAAATCTCCAAAAGGGGGGGTATTACATATGTTCTCAGGCGAATGCAAACGTGCCATTCCGATCAAAAACAGCAAAAAGAAAATTCCGAAATTTTTTTGAAAATCTCCAAAGGGGGGCTATTACGACTTTTTTCTCAATTCTCAACTTTGAACGCCTGTAACTTGAGAACGCCTGGACCAATTAGAGAGAATCCAACTGTGTTGTCCTCTTTTTGATGTACTCTTTCACCTCCCGCCATCGGAAGTTCCGTACGTGCAATATTTCCGGAGATAGACCCCTTCGGAGGTCGATTTTTAGGCACTTTTAGAATTGGTTTTTGGACCATTTTTAAAAAAACCTCTTTAGAAGTTAATTCCAATCGAATTAAGTTTGTTATGTTCTCAGGGGATTGCAAACGTGCCATTCCGATTAAAAACAGCAAAAAAAATAATTCCGAAATTTTTTTGAAAATCTTCAAAGGGGTGGTATTACGACTTTTTTCTCAATTCTCAACTTTGACCGCCTGTAACTTGAGAAGGCCTGGACCAATTAGAGTGAATCCAACTGTGTTGTCCTTTTCTTGATGCCCTCTTTCAACTCCCGTCATCGAAAGTTCCGTAGGTGCAATACTTCCGAAGGAAGAACCCTTCGGAAGTCGATTTTAAGGCACTTTTAGAATAGGATTTTGGACCATTTTAAAAAAAACCTCTTTGGACTTTAATTCCAATCGAATTGAGTTTGTTATGTTCTCAGGGGATTGCAAACGTGCCATTCCGATCAAAAACAGCAAAAAGAAAATTCCGAAATTTTTTTGAAAATCTCCAAAGGGGGGCTATTACGACTTTTTTCTCAATTCTCAACTTTGAACGCCTGTAACTTGAGAACGCCTGGACCAGTTAGAGAGAATCCAACTGTGTTGTCCTCTTTTTGATGTACTCTTTCACCTCCCGCCATCGGAAGTTCCGTAGGTGCAATATTTCCGCAGATAGACCCCTTCGGAGGTCGATTTTTAGGCACTTTTAGAATTGGTTTTTGGACCATTTTTAAAAAAACCTCTTTAGAAGTTAATTCCAATCGGATTAAGTTTGTTATGTTCTCAGGGGATTGCAAACGTGCCATTCCGATTAAAAACAGCAAAAAAAATAATTCCGAAATTTTTTGAAAATCTTCAAAGGGGTGGTATTACGACTTTTTTCTCAATTCTCAACTTTGAACGCCTGTAACTTGAGAACGCCTGGACCAATTAGAGAGAATCCAATTGTGTTGTCCTCTTTTTGATGTACTCTTTCACCTCCCGCCATCGGAAGTTCCGTACGTGCAATATTTCCGGAGATAGACCCCTTCGGAGGTCGATTTTTAGGCACTTTTAGAATTGGTTTTAGGACCATTTTTAAAAAAACCTGTTTAGAAGTTAATTCCAATCGAATTAAGTTTGTTATGTTCTCAGGGGATTGCAAACGTGCCATTCCAATTAAAAACAGCAAAAAAAAAAATTCCGAAATTTTTTTGAAAATCTTCAAAGGGGTGGTATTACGACTTTTTTCTCAATTCTCAACTTTGACCGCCTGTAACTTGAGAAGGCCTGGACCAATTAGAGTGAATCCAACTGTGTTGTCCTTTTCTTGATGCCCTCTTTCACCTCCCATCATCGAAATTTCCGTAGGTGCTATACTTCTGGAGTAAGAACCCTTCGGAAGTCGATTTTTAGGCACTTTTAGAATAGGGTTTTTGGACCATTTAAAAAAAAAACCTCTTTGGACGTTAATTCCAATCGAATTGAGTTTGTTATGTTCTCAGGGGATTGCAAACGTGCCATTCCGATCAAAAACAGCAAAAAAAAATCCGAAATTTTTTTGAAAATCTCCAGAGGGGGGGAGGGTATTACGACTTTTTTCTCAATTCTCAACTTTGACCACCTATAACTTGAGAACGCCTGGACCGACTAGAGTGAATCCAACTGTGTTGTCCTCTTCGTGACGCCCTCTTTCACCTCCCATCATCGAGAGTTCCGTAGGTGCAATATTTCTGGAGGTAGACCCCTTCGGAGGTCGATTTTTAGGCACTTTTAGAATCGGTTTTTGGACCATTTTTAAAAAGAACCTCTTTAGAGGTTAATTCCAATCGAATTGAGTTTGTTATGTTCTCAGGGGATTCCAAACGTGCCATTCCGATCAAAAACAGCAAAAAATTTCCGATTTTTTTTTTAAATCTCCAAAGGGGGGGGGGGTGGGATTACGACTTTTTTCTCAATTCTCAACTTTGACCGCCTGTAACTTGAGAACGCCTGGACCGATTAGAGTGAATCGAGCTGTGTTGTCCTCTTTTTGGTGTCCTCTTTCACCTCCCACCATCGAAAGTTACGTAGGCACTTTCAGAATCGGTTTTTGGACCATTTTCCCACCTTTTGGACCATAGATGGCCTAAAAGAGCGTTTTTCTTGTTCCTTCAACCGATATAATTTAAATGCACCCATGGAGCATTTTATTCCACCTGCTAACTTGGAATTAAAAACTCTCAAATTCTAGCAGATCAAGGAAACTGTCTACAATTTTCAGCCCATTGTGCTTCTGAAAAGGAAAGAAATTACTTACAGCCCTATTTTTAGTCTTTTACTACTCGCAGAATGATAACGTTCGATGCCAGCTCTTTTACGAGACCAATGGGACGCGGCTTCAAGAGGCCAAATTTTCCAGTCGTCGATTTTGACATATTAAAAGAAATCCAATTATCACGCCTCGACCTAACTTTGCTCATAACCGCTCGATGCCAGGCATTCTGATCTCTTCAATAAGGACGCCCATTTGCCTTTTATTGATTCTAATTTAAGTTTCGAGGTTGATGGAACGGGTAAAAATGCCGCAATTGGCAGAAGAGTGAAGTCGCCGTCTTCCTGGTGTTTTTTCCGGGGAAGAATAATGGGTTCGATGACGTAATTTAAAAATAACCAAAGTCGATAATGAAAACTGAGGTTTTTTGATTCGGAAATTTAATAATATGCTTTGAATTTTCCCACATATTTTGCATTGACTTTGCAGCTTTTCCTTGTAAAGTTAAAGAGGTTATTTCACGAAAATATAGGGTAAAATTATCCCCAATTCCAGTGTCGTTCTGAAGGGTCACCTCATTAGTATTTAAAGGGAAGGATATTTTGTTATGCGTCACTTGTTCTCGTGAGGTTAGGCTATTAAAAATACAAAATGCCCTTTGCATTTTGGGTCTAAAAGTTAATTAATATGATATATTTTGTAACCTTTGAAATCACCTTCATATACTTTACACATAAAGAATAGAAGTGATAAAGACACTAATTGCCATAATTTATTTTGTGTAGCTAAGTAAAAGTATCACGAAAACTTCCGCCCTCAGAGAAGGGCGAAAACACCCCTTTGGGGGTGTACTCATAAGTCTTTCTTGCACCCATTAGGCCGGTACTCACGAAGAGTCGGGGCGGAGAGTCGCGTTGGGGCTGGTCAGTACCACCAGGTATATCAAGTACCACCTCACTATTGAAAAGTAGAAAATATGTCTTAGTCTGGGGTTCACCAAGAGAGTCTCCTTTTACGGACCCGTAAAAGTAGTCTTTAGCCTGGCGACTCGAAAGAAGAGTCGTTTTTGGGTAAATTGGTGTATAGGGATCGAGAAGGAGCATCCTTATGTCGAAAAGACGAACGATCATCAGCCGAGATCACCACTGGAAGCCTACAGTCAAGTTTCATTGTCAAAATACAGAGAAGGGTCTAAGCACCCCTTGGTACCCATAGGTGTTTTTCCACCCATCAGGCGGGTGCTCACGAAGGGAGTCCCCGTCTTGGGAGGACTCACGAGGACTCGGGGCGGGGAGCCGCGTTGGGGCTGGTCGGAAGTCAACATTAAGCCGGAGAGATGAGCGACCACCATCGGATACCCGCCCACCCTTTAAAAGTAGAACTTAGTCGGGGGGCTCACCAAGGGAGTCTAGTTTTGGGGACTCGCGAAAGCAGTCTTTAGCCTGGGGACTCGCGCAAAAGACCTCTTTTGGGGAATTGCTGTATAAGGGTCGAGAAGGAGCATCGTTACGCCGAAAAGATGAACGAATATCAACCGAGACCACCATTAGAAGAAGCCTTTAGTCAAGTTTTGTTGCCAAAATACAGAGAAGAGCGGAAGCACCCCTTGGTATCCATAACTCTTTTTGCAGCTATAAGAGGGTGCTCACGAAGGGAGTCCAGTTTTGGGAGGACTCACGAGAAGTCGGTGCCGGGAGCCGCGTTGGGGCTGGTTGGAAGTCAACATTACGCCGGAAGGACGAGCGACCACCATCAGGTACTGCTTCAAAGTAGAAAAGGAAGTCTTAGTCGGGGCGCTCACCAAGGGAGTCTAGTTTGGGGACGCGCGAAAATAGTCTTTAGCGTGAGGACTGGCGAGGAGAGACGTTTTTGGGGAGTTGGTGTATAAGGTCGAGAAGTAGCATCGCTGCGCCGAAAGGACGACCGATTACCAGCCGAGATTACCAGTGGAACCCTACAGTCAAGTTTCGATTCAAAAATACAGAGAATGGCACAAGCACCCCTTGGAAGTCGATGCGGGGAGCCGCGTTGGGGTTGGCTAGAGGCCGACTTTAGCCCGGAAGAACGAACGACCCCCATCAGGTACCACCCCACTGTTTAAAATTAGAAAGAGGAGTCTGAGTCGGAAGGCTCACCAAGTATGTCTACTTTTGGGGAATCGCGAAAGCAGTCTTTAGCCTGGAGACCCGCGAGGAGGGTTGTTTTTGGGGAATTGGTGTATAGGATTCGAGAAGTAGAATCGTTACGCCGAAAAGACGAACGATCACCAGCCGAGATCACCACTGGAAGCCTACAGTCAAGTTTCGTTGTCAAAGTACAGAGAAGGGCGAAAGCACCCCTTGGTACCAATAGGTTTTTTTTGCACCCATAAGATGGGTGCTCGCGAGAGGAGTACGGTCTTGTGAGGACTCACGAGAAGTCGGTATGAGGAGCCGCGTTGGGGCTGGTTGGAAGTCAACATTAAGCCGGAACGACCACCATCAGATGCCCACTCACCATTTAAAAGCAGAAAAAGAAGTCTTAGTTCAAGGGCGAAAGCACCCCTTGGTACCCATAGGTTTTTTTTGCACCCATAAGATGGGTGCTCACGAAAGAAGTACGGTCTTGTGAGGACTCACGAGAAGTCGGTATGGGGAGCCGTGTTGGGGCTGGTTGGAAGTCAACATTACGCCGGAAGGACGAGCAACCACCATCAGGTACCAGCCCACTGCTTCAAAGTAGAAAAGGAAGTCTTAGTCGAGGCGCTCACCAAGGGATTCTAGTTTCGGGTCGCGCGAAAATAGTCTTTAGCGTGGGGACTGACGAGAAGGGTCGTTTTTGGGGAGTTGGTATATAAGGTCGAGAAGGAGCATCGTTGCGCCGAAAGGACGACCGATCACCAGCCGAGATTACCAGTGGAACCCTACAGTCAAATTTCGATTTCAAAACACAGATAAGGGCACAAGCACCCCTTGGAAGTCGGTGCGGGGAGCCGCGTTGGTGTTGGTTAGAGGTCGACTTTAGCCCGGAAGGACGAACGATCACCATCAGATACCACCCCACTGTTTAAAAGTAGAAAAATTAGTCTGAGTCGGAAGGCTCACCAAGTATGTCTACTTTTGGGGACACGCGAAAGCCTGGAGACTTGCGAGGAGGGTTGTTTTTGGGGAATTGGTGTATAGGAGTCGAGAAGGAGCATCGGTGCGCCGAAAAGACGAACGATCACCAGCCGAGATCACCACTGGAAGCCTACAGTCAAGTTTCGTTTTCAAAGTACAGAGAAGGGCGAAAGCACCCCTTGGTACCCATAGGTTTTTTTTGCACCCATAAGATGGGTGCTCACGAGAGGAGTACGGTCTTGTGAGGACTCACGAGAAGTCGGTATGAGGAGCCGCGTTGGGGCTGGTTGGAAGTCAACATTAAGCCGGAACGACCACCATCAGATGCCCACTCACCATTTAAAAGCAGAAAAAGAAGTCTTAGTTCAAGGGCGAAAGCACCCCTTGGTACCCATAGGTTTTTTTTGCACCCATAAGATGGGTGCTCACGAAAGGAGTACGGTCTTGTGAGGACTCACGAGAAGTCGGTATGGGGAGCCGTGTTGGGGCTGGTTGGAAGTCAACATTACGCCGGAAGGACGACCGACCACCATCAGGTACCAGCCCACTGCCTCAAAGTAGAAAAGGAAGTCTTAGTCGGGGCGCTCACCAAGGAATTCTAGTTTCGGGACGCGCGAAAATAGTCTTTAGCGTGAGGACTGACGAGAAGGGTCGTTTTTGGGGAGTTGGTATATAAGGTCGAGAAGGAGCATCGTTGCGCCGAAAGGACGACCGATCACCAGCCGAGATTACCAGTGGAACCCTACAGTCAAATTTCGATTTCAAAACACAGATAAGGGCACAAGCACCCCTTGGAAGTCGGTGCGGGGAGCCGCGTTGGTGTTGGCTAGAGGTCGACTTTAGCCCGGAAGGACGAACGATCACCATCAGATACCACCCCACTGTTTAAAAGTAGAAAAATTAGTCTGAGTCGGAAGGCTCACCAAGTATGTCTACTTTTGGGGACACGCGAAAGCCTGGAGACTTGCGAGGAGGGTTGTTTTTGGGGAATTGGTGTATAGGAGTCGAGAAGGAGCATCGTTACGCCGAAAAGACGAACGATCACCAGCCGAGATCACCACTGGAAGCCTAGAGTCAAGTTTCGTTGTCAAAGTACAGAGAAGGGCGGAAGCATCCCTTGGTAGCCATAGGTTTTTTGCAGCCATAAGACGGGTGCTCACGAGAGGAGTACGGTCTTGTGAGGACTCACGAGAAGTCGGTATGAGGTGCCGCGTTGGGGCTGGTTGGAAGTCAACATTAAGCCGGAACGACCACCATCAGATGCCCACTCACCATTTAAAAGCAGAAAAAGAAGTCTTATACGGGAGGCTCTCTAAGAGAGTCTAGTTTGGAGTCTCGCGAGAATGGTTGGTTATGGGGAATTGGTGTATAGGGGTCGAAAAGGAGCGCCGTTGCGCCAAAAAGACGAACGATCACCAACCGAGACCACCAGTAGAAGCCTATAGTCAAGTTTTGTTGTCAAAGTACAGAGAAGGGCGGAAGCACCCTTTTGTACCATAGGTATTTTTGCACTCATAAGGCGGGTACTCACGAAGAGAGTCGAGTTTTGGGAAAACTCACGAGGAGCCGGTGCGGAGGGCTGCGAGGGGGCTGGTTGAATGTCGACATTACGTCGGAAGGACAAACAAACACCATCAGGTACTGTCCCACTGTTTAAAAGTAGAAAAAGAACTCTTGGTCGGGGGACTCGCCAAGGGAATCTAATTTGGGGACTGACGAAACCAGTTTTTAGCCTGAGGACTAGCGAAAGGGATTGTTTTTGAGGAATTGGTTTATAGAGGTCGAGAAAGAGCATCGTTACGCCGAAAGAAGGAACGATTACCAGTGGAGGCCTACATTCCAATTTCGTTTTCAAAAGACAGAGAAGGGTAGAAGCATGCCTTGGTATCCATAAGTTTTTTGCGCCCATAACGCCGATCAGAACTACGAGGTCTGTTTACTTGAGTCGCAATTTATGCTTCTAGTCTACCTAAAATTTTGGTAAGACTTACTGTGCATTCTATTTGTGTTATTTCTACGTAATCCTAAATTTACTAGAATAGGTCATAGAAAATAGAAGTTTGCGTAGATCCTCTTCTTGTTATTTTTAGCGCTAGCCGCGTTCTGTTTTATAAAGATCAGCATCGTGGGAGGTAACATAAGCCCGGTATCCAAACCGCAAAAAGTCAGTAAAGTAGAATTCAGCACCAATTTTTTGCAAATTCGCTTATTCTAATATGCAAAAACATTTTACGTGACACTAAAGTGGATAAAGTCTCGTAGAATCCTAAACTATTGTTAAAATTAATTATGCATAGAGCTTCACCATTGTTATAGAACTCTCGTCCCTGATCTACCTACGCAATAAAGCATTTTCGCAATAACTTTTAACAAGTTACGATGAGCCTGTTGAACATCGTTCGAAAAAAGGAACAAAAAATAGGGCGAATATCAGGAAAGTTAGCAAAGACCTCTTTCCGTATGCCTCATGCGTTTTTAATTTCCCCCGAAAGTTCTCTTGTACGGCTGGCTCGTCGACTTTCGGTAGGTGTTATTATAAAAGTTTAATTTTATTATTCGGAGCCTCTCTTGTCGCAGTCCTGGAAACTTCGTTATGGATTAAGTTTCATTTCGTTTAAAGCAAATACAGCCTTCATAATTCCTGGGCGAAAACGCCATTTTCTAAACGATTTCGCCTGAAAAGGCCTTATTTATCAACGTTTGTCGGGCGCATCGTACTATCGCGAAACGCCTCCAAGTCGTATATTATGATGTCAGCAACTGCGAAGCCTTGTGATACAAGCAGCCCATCAAGATCTATGACTTCTCCTCTTCCACCTTTAGCAGTTATTGTAATCTCTTGATGCGACCCAAGGAATTTCGAGATATAGATATTTACGCCCGCTTGTTTTAATGCCAAATTTATCCTAAATGCTTGTGCTCTATTGAAGCATTAATAATCCCAATGAAAAGCCGTGATGGCTTCCACAAACTTTTCGCAACTCGTTGGAGCAATCAGCAATGAAGCGAGATTAGCGAATTCGGGTCCCATTCATAAGGCCCGACCTAGTTTCGCCTCAGGGTTAAACCTCAAGTCTATTTATACAGAAAAAGAGCGCATGACTAATTGGATTCCTGAACTGGCAAACTTCCGTTCCTTTCCGCGAAACTATTTTATAATTATAATATAACTTTAGATCATTCACGGCTTTCGGCCTCTATTTGGGTCACACGTAGAATAAGCCATAAATCTGCCTTGAGGGATAGAACTCGTTATGATTTGCAGTTTCGTGTCTAATATGGCCCGAGCTGTGAGCTATTTTAGATGGTTCTATAGAATTTACCCTAATTGGGTTAATACGGGAATTCACTGCGGGAAGTACGGTTTTTTTGCATGCAGCTTGGAGGTTTTTAATTAATTAGCGTAATTTTAAATACTTTCTCTCACAAATTTAGTTCTTACTTGGGCCCCTAGTTGAAGCATTTAATTATAAATTGTTCGCACGTCTGGATTAAACAAAAATTAAAAATCGGTCTGGTCTAAACCACACATTCGGCCTCGTTTCCCCCCCGCATTAAATCAAAACGCCATTCCAGAAAAATAAATCCAGACCGGAATGTTAGGCTAATATAAATCCCAACTCGGACAAAAAAGTCGTTTTGCAACTGAAGGAAATATATCCGAACTGCGGGGCCGCAAAAACCGGTTCGCGTTTGCATTTCCGTATAGTTTCAGTTTTCTGTTCAGTGAGCAGCGCGGCATTATCATAAATCTAATTGTCTGTGAAATTTAGAAATTCTCCCCTTTAAACCGTATGCTCAGTTTAGGAGGTCGGCGACGGCGACGCCTTGATATATGCGTTTATGAAATTCGTGTGTGCGTCGCCCACCAGGATTTGATTCCCCGCATCCGGCATCAAGTTCGTTTGTTTGACTAATCAGCCCTGATTGAACCGGAGCCGAAGACGTAATTGCTTGTAATTTGGAGTGTTTAGGGGCGACGATATGGGGAACTAACCCAACATTTCATGCTCAAACAGTAAAATAATTACTCCGGCTGAAAGGATTCGGTTCACAAGTGAACATAGATCTCATTGGTTTAGTTACACATGTGGAGAGTGGAGGTAGGTCCAAAATTCATTTCTTTGAGATTGGTCCAAAAAAGTTGTTGGGTCTTATAAACCCACGATGTGCCACTGCTCATTTATAGTCCATGTATTTGCAATAAAAGATGGAGAATTAAGCGAAATAAAAAATGTTATTTCCACATCGTTTCATCACTATCATCAGAAACACTCTTCGCCAATTAACAAAATACTAGCGTCGTCTTACTTTAACGGTAGATATGTTTAAGAGGTAAGCCTGCAACTTATTATTAGCCTTTGCGGCGAGAAGCGGACTCTTATTGGTCACGGAGACGGTCACCATGGTAAACGTGCTGTTAAGCCGTGTTAAGGCGTATTAATTCGCCTGCCTTCTGGGGTTGTTCCATAGATCTAACCAACAAGCAGATTTGTTAATATGCTGCTGATAAAGTTCCGAGGCTGAACTCTGCCATATACTGACATGACAAATAATTACAGTAACCATACAAATGGTAGAAAAATCAGCAAAAAAAGTATAAAAAAAGGAGAGCAACATTTCAAAGGTTCAAAACATTCGTGTCTTCATTAATTGAAAACATTACTACGACGTTAATGAACATTTCACCTGAATTTTGTTTGTTGCGTTTTTAGGGGATTACACTTGACCCATCCTGATCCAAAACAACATAAACAATTTTATCAAATTTTTCTGAAACTGACAAAAGGTGGAAATATTACGTCTTTTTTTTTCAATTTCCAACTATGACTACCTGCAACTTTAGAACGAACGCACCGATCAGAATAAATCCAACAGTTTTTTCCTCTGCTTGATGTGTCCCTTTTTACCTACCATAAACGTGTATCAACAAAACATTATCATTTGTGCAATAATCTTAGATAGACGCTTCGGTTGTCGATTTGGGCACTTTTAGAACCGGTATTTACGCAGTTTTTTTAAAAACTCTCCCATTAGGTTAATTTAAATTTTTATAAACATTTTTTAAATTTACTAAAGGAGGGTTTCTTTTGGCGGAGAACGGAGGTTTCTCCCGTTGGGCCGACAGACACTGGGGATATTACAAAAATAATATTCCGTTCTTGCCCACCTAGCATAAGAAAAATAGGCACATATTACTTAAATATAAGCCAAGAGGTTGAAGAAGCTTTAGTACTGTGGAATCTCTTCCACTAAATTAAATTGATACCACCATCCTAAAAGAGTATTTTGCCTTCTGAAAACTGAAAATGAAATGAAATTTGCTATATTTAAGGCGAAAATTAAAAGTTCTAGGAGAAAAAGATCCCCAATTATGTGTTTTTGATAAACTAGTCCACAAAAAAGCTTTTTATTCAAAATTTCTGGGTCTTTCTAATAGTAATTCTTTATAAATTTGCTGATTTTTTCGAGTTTTTTAGGCTTATTATCCTTAGGAATCTAGATAATATACTTTTCACTTTACCGATGAAATCCTGAGCTCAAAGCAGCTGAAAAAAGAGGTGTCACTTACTGTGTATATGGCAAAAAATGAAAACGTTTTTTGACGAATGTTAGGAGCAAAAGCTGTCCAAATAAGTATTTTAACCAACTGTATCACTCAGAATGAATCTAAAAACATAGATCTCATTGGTTTAGTTACACATGTGGAGAGTGGAGGTAAGTCCAAAATTCATCTCTTGGAGATTGGTCCAAAAAAGTTGTTGGGTCTTATAAACCCACGATGTGCCACTGCTCATTTATAGTCCATGTATTTGCAATAAAAGATCGAGAATTAAGCGAAATAAAAAATGTTATTTCCACATCGTTTCATCACGATCATCAGGAACACTCTTCGCCAATTAACAAAATACTAGCGTCGTCTTACTTTAACGGTAGATATGTTTAAGAGGTAAGCCTGCAACTTATTATTAGCCTTTGCGGCGAGAAGCTGACGATTATTGGTCACGGAGACGGTCACCATGGTAACCGTGCTGTTAAGCAGTCTTAAGGCTTATTAATTCGCCTTTCTTCTGGGGTTGTTCTATAGATCTAACTAAAAAGCAGATTTATTAATATGCTGTTGATAAAGTTCCGAGGCTGATCTCTGCCATATACTGACATGACAAATAATTACAGTAACCATACAAATGGTAGAAAAATCAGCAAAAAAAGTATAAAAAAAGGAGAGCAACATTTCAATGGTTCAAAACATTAGTGTCTTCATTAATTGAAAACATTACTACGACGTTAATGAACATTTCACCTGAATTTTGTTTGTTGTTATTTTAGGGGATTACACTTGACCCATCCTGATCCAAAACAACATAAACAATTTTATCAAATTTTTCTGAAACTGACAAAAGGTGGAAATATTACGTCTTTTTTTTCAATTTCCAACTATGACTACCTGCAACTTTAGAACGAACGCACCGATCAGAATAAATCCAACAGTTTTTTCCTCTGCTTGATGTGTCCCTTTTCACCTACCATAAACGTGTATCAACAAAACATTATCATTTGTGCAATAATCTTAGATAGACGCTTCGGTTGTCGATTTTTGGGCACTTTTAGAACCGGTATTTACGCAGTTTTTTTAAAAACTCTCCCATTAGGCTAATTTAAATTTTTATAAACATTTTTTAAATTTACTAAAGGAGGGTTTTTTTTGGCGGAGAACGGAGATTTCTCCCGTTGGGCCGACAGACACTGGGGATATTAGAAAATAATGTTCCGTTCTTGCCCACCTAGCATAAGATAAATAGGCACATATTATTTAAATATAAGCCAAGAGGTTGAAGAAGCTATTTTTAGTACTATGGAATCTCTTCCACTAAATTAAATTGATACCACCATCCTAAAGGAGTATTTTGCCTTCTGGAAACTGAAAATGAAATGACATTTGATATATTTAAGGCGAAAATTAAAAGTTCTAGGAGAAAAAGATCCCCAAATACGTGTTTTTGATAAACTAGTCCACAAAAAAGCTTTTTATTCAAAATTTCTGGGTCTTTCTAATAGTAATTCTTTATAAATTTGCTGATTTTTTCGAGTTTTTTAGGCTTATTTTCCTTAGGAATCTAGATAATATACTTTCCACTTTACCGATGAAATCCTGAGCTCAAAGCAGCTGAAAAAGGGGTGTCACTTACTGTGTATATGGCAAAAAATGAAAAAGTTTTTTGACGAATGTTAGGGGCAAAAGCTGTCCAAATAAGTATTTTAACCAAATGTATCACTCAGAATGAATCTAAGAACATAGATCTCATTGGTTTAGTTACACATGTGGAGAGCGGAGGTAAGTCCAAAATTCATCTCTTGGCGATTGGTCCAAAAAAAGCTGTTGGGTCTTATAAATCCACGATGTGCCACTGCTCATTTATAGTCCATGTATTTGCAGTAAAAGATGGAGAATTAAGAGAAATAAAAAATGTTATTTCCACATCGTTTCATCACTATCATCAGGAACACTCTTCGCCAATTAACAAAATACTAGCGTCGTCTTACTTTAACGGTAGATATGTTTAAGAGGTAAGCCTGCAACTTATTATTAGCCTTTGCGGCGAGAAGCGGACTCTTATTGGTCACGGAGACGGTCACAATGGTAACCGTGCTGTTAAGCCGTCTTAAGGCTTATTAATTCGCCTTCCTTCTGGGGTTGCTCCTTAGATCTAACTAACAAGCAGATTTATTAATATGCTGCTGATAAAGTTCCGAGGCTGAACTCTGCCATATACTGACATGACAAATAATTACAGTAACCATACAAATGGTAGAAAAATCAGCAAAAAAGTATAAAAAAAGGAGAGCAACATTTCAAAGGTTCAAAACATTCGTGTTTTCATTAATTGAAAACATTACTACGACGTTAATGAACATTTCACCTGAATTTTGTTTGTTGCGTTTTAGGGGATTACACTTGACGCATCCTGATCCAAAACAACATAAACAATTGTATCAAATTTTTCTGAAACTGACAAAAGGTGGAAATATTACGTCTTTTTTTTTTTAATTTCCAACTATGACCACCTGCAACTTTAGAACGAATGCACCGATCAGAATAAATCCAACAGTTTTTTCCTCTGCTTGATGTGTCCCCTTTCACCTACCATAAACGTGTATCAACAAAACATTCTCATTTGTGCAATAATTTTAGATAGACGCTTCGGTTGTCGATTTTTGGGCACTTTTAGAACCGGTATTTACGCAGTTTTTTAAAAAACTCTCCCATTAAGCTAATTTAAATTTTAATAAACATTTTTTAAATTTACTAAATGAGGGTCTCTTTTGGCGGAGATTTCTCCCGTTGGGCCGACAGACACTGGGGATATTAGAAAATAATGTTCCGTTCTTGCCCACCTAGCATAAGAAAAATAGGCACATATTACTTAAATATTAGCCAAGAGGTTGAAGAAGCTATTTTTAGTATTATGGAATCTCTTCAACTAAATTAAATTGATACCACCATCCTAAAAGAGTATTTTGCCTTCTGGAAACTGAAAATGAAATGACATTTGCTATATTTAAGGCGAAAATTAAAAGTTCTAGGAGAAAAAGATCCCCAAATACGTGTTTTTGATAAACTAGTCCACAAAAAAGCTATTTATTCAAAACTTCTGGGTCTTTCTAATAGTAATTCTTTATAAATTTGCTGATTTTTTCGAGTTTTTTAGGCTTATTTTCCTTAGGAATCTAGATAATATACTTTCCACTTTACCGATGAAATCCTGAGCTCAAAGCAGCTGAAAAAGAGGTGTCACTTACTGTGTATATAGCAAAAAATGAAAAAGTTTTTTGACGAATGTTAGGAGCAAAAGCTGTCCAAATAAGTATTTTAACCAACTGTATCACTCAGAATGAATCTAAAAACATAGATCTCATTGGTTTAGTTACACATGTGGAGAGTGGAGGTAAGTCCAAAATTCATCTCTTGGAGATTGGTCCAAAAAAAGTTGTTGGGTCTTATAAACCCACGATGTGCCACTGCTCATTTATAGTCCATGTATTTGCAATAAAAGATGGAGAATTAAGAGAAATAAAAAATGTTATTTCCACATCGTTTCATCACTATCATCAGGAACACTCTTCGCTAATTAACAAAATACTAGCGTCGTTTTACTTTAACGGTAGATATGTTTAAGAGGTAAGCCTGCAACTTATTATTAGCCTTTGCGGCTAGAAGCGGACTCTTATTGGTCACGGAGACGGTCACCATGGTAACCGTGCTGTTAAGCAGTCTTAAGGCTTATTAATTCGCCTTTCTTCTGGGGTTGTTCTATAGATCTAACTAAAAAGCAGATTTATTAATATGCTGTTGATAAAGTTCCGAGGCTGATCTCTGCCATATACTGACATGACAAATAATTACAGTAACCATACAAATGGTAGAAAAATCAGCAAAAAAAGTATAAAAAAAGGAGAGCAACATTTCAATGGTTCAAAACATTAGTGTCTTCATTAATTGAAAACATTACTACGACGTTAATGAACATTTCACCTGAATTTTGTTTGTTGTTATTTTAGGGGATTACACTTGACCCATCCTGATCCAAAACAACATAAACAATTTTATCAAATTTTTCTGAAACTGACAAAAGGTGGAAATATTACGTCTTTTTTTTTCAATTTCCAACTATGACTACCTGCAACTTTAGAACGAACGCACCGATCAGAATAAATCCAACAGTTTTTTCCTCTGCTTGATGTGTCCCTTTTTACCTACCATAAACGTGTATCAACAAAATATTATCATTTGTGCAATAATCTTAGATAGACGCTTCGGTTGTCGATTTGGGCACTTTTAGAACCGGTATTTACGCAGTTTTTTTAAAAACTCTCCCATTAGGTTAATTTAAATTTTTATAAACATTTTGTAAATTTACTAAAGGAGGGTTTCTTTTGGCGGAGAACGGAGGTTTCTCCCGTTGGGCCGACAGACACTGGGGATATTACAAAAATAATATTCCGTTCTTGCCCACCTAGCATAAGAAAAATAGGCACATATTACTTAAATATAAGCCAAGAGGTTGAAGAAGCTTTAGTACTATGGAATCTCTTCCACTAAATTAAATTGATACCACCATCCTAAAAGGGTATTTTGCCTTCTGGAAACTGAAAATGAAATGAAATTTGCTATATTGAAGGCGAAAATTAAAAGTTCTAGGAGAAAAAGATCTCCAAATACGTGTTTTTGATAAACTAGTCCCCAAAAAAGCTTTTTATTCAAAACTTCTGGGTCTTTCTAATAGTAATTCTTTATAAATTTGCTGATTTTTTCGAGTTTTTAAGGCTTATTTTCCTTAGGAAACTAGATAATATACTTTCCACTTTACCGCTGAAATCCTGAGCTCAAAGCAGGTGAAAAAGGGATGTCACTTACTTTGTATATGGCAAAAAATAAAAAAGTTTTTTGACGAATGTTAGGAGCAAAAGCTGTCCAAATAAGTATTTTAACGAAATGTATCACTCAGAATTAATCTAATTGTTTTTTTGCCTCTTCTTGATGTCCTCTTTCATTCACCGCAAATGGAAGTCCCAGTGGTTTAATAATTTCAGAGATTTGGTTGATGATTTTTGGGCACTCATTACATTTTGACTATGTTTGAAAAATGTTCTAATTGGCTTATTATGAATTGCAATCAACTAATTCTGATCAAAAACAGCATAAAAAAATTTATGAAATTTTGTAATTTTTTTTTAATTAACCCAAAGGATTAAGACCACTCACTTTTCCACTTGCAATTTTACAGATCGGAATGAATTCAACTAAAATTTCTTCTTCTTTACCGACCGCAAAGGAGAGTCCCATTAGTTCAATAATTTCGGAGATAGACCCTTTTGGTGGATTTTTGAGTACTTTTAAAATCGGCGTTTTGCCCTTTTTTAAAATCTTTCTAATTGGGTCAATTTCTCCCGAACTGAGCTTGCTACATTATTAGGGGACTGCAATCGATTCAAAATTTTTTTGAAATTGGCCAAAGCGGGAAAAAAATTACGTCTTTCTTCTCAATTTCCAACTTGGACCACCCGTAACTTTAAAACGAATGCATCGATCAGTGTGAGTCTAACTGATTTCTCCTCTTCTTGTTTTTTCTTTTTCGTCTTATATTTCACTCCATTTAAATTGATTAAATTTAATTCCAACTTTGACCGCCTATAGCTTTAAAACGAATGGACAGATGAGGTTGAATCCAACTGTCTTTTCCTCCTCTTGTTCTGGTGTAAGTGAGAAATCTTTCCAAAATCGATGCAGAACCCGACCGACTTATTTTTTGAGTTTTCTTTAAGTGACAAAATATTTTTCCTGCGACATGTCCGATCTTTGGCGCCATAAATTATTAAGAGAAATAAACCCTCGTCAAAGATCACGTCCACGAAAACCGTAACCTCCGCTAACCTCCGCATCCCGTGCGACCGGCAGAGTAAATATTGAATGAGCTTTCCCCGGCTGATTATTTTTTGTTTGCCAAACTCCGACGACTCCGACCGTGAATGACAGCCTCAACACTTTCCTTATCGATTTTCAATGTGCGCCAATCCATTTGTTCACGCAGCTTACCGAACGCGTCACAACCGAAATTGAAAAAGTTTTTTTCTTCGGGCATTGTGTACAAAAAATAATCCGGGGCGACAGCGGATCTGTCTGGATAAACCCCGTCGATTCGGTACAAAAAAAATTGATTTCATGTATTTGAGAAAGGGGAATTCTATCAATGAATGTCACACTTAAAAGCCGCTTTTATCGCGGGCTTTTAGCTTTACGATCGCCAAGGCTATATACCTACAATTCATCGGACTGAGCCAGTTTTAAGGTATTATTTATACTCTCCGAACGCGCTCAGGTTTTATAGTTTATGTGGATAATCTTCATGGCGGCGGCCGTAACCTATGGTTTTATTACACTGTTAAACTTTTATCGTGCGAGATAAAGTTATTCCACCGGAAGAAATCATTTTTATCATTGGAAATGCAACGAGATTTACAAAATTTAAAACCGCCGGTTTTCTTGAGGGAATTTTCTTCCTTTTTTAGACGTCTGACAGGAAGCAAACACGGGCGCCGGCCTCTGCAAGAAAGTATAAAGAACATCGATATATTTATCAGTTCGGGAATTCCCTAAGGCCGACCACACGTCAACTATTCTTGACAAATCACATTCTTGCACGTCCCCCAGGGACGCTTTATCGGATAGGAAAATTTCTGAGATGAGAAATGGAAAATCGTCGTTGAATCTGGCCGGAACAAATCTGTCTCCAATATTTAGTACTTGGAGTGAATATTTATTTAATATAATTGTGACGAATTTTCTTCAACTAACACCGAAACATGACCCTGAAAGAGAGCAGCTATATTTTGCTTTCACGGAAACGTTGATCTTAGGAACATGGTTCATTTGACAATAATGACTTAGAACTGACAGAATTGAAATGCGTAATCAAAATTTGGTTGTTAAGTTTGAAAAATTAAAGACCTTGAAAATATTTGAGTGGAGTTGCCTTCATAGACTTTATTTTTTTTTCCTAAACGCCAAATCGAAAAGCAAGAAGGACTTAATGGTTTCACATGAATTGATCTACAGCTAGAGATACCACAAGTGACAATTATATTGTTCCGGGACCACAAAGTCTATTGGACTAGAAGATAATTTTTATGAAATAGGTGAACAACAAAATTTTAAACAGCAAAAGGTTTACTTTTGTTCCAGCAGTAAATTTTCTTTCAACGTTTCAACGATGTACTTCAGAAATAATTCTCGCCCTAGACATATCACAAGTTACAGTTAAACTTTTCCTGGGCCACAAAACATATTGCACTGGAGGAATAAAATTAATTGCATTCTGTCTAAAATTAGCAATACTAACTTTAGTGGCGCCATCGGACGACGACAGGTTCTTCCACTAGGGCATGCGAGATATTAGTATGGTTAGTTAGTTAGGGTTAGAGCTCATCAGTATGGTATAACTCAAAACTGGCAGAAGCACAAGTTCGAAAAATACTTGGGTTCTCCTCTCTTACTCAAGGCACTGTGTATGTATACAAGTAGCGCCATAGAGCGACGGCAGGTGCTTCCACTAGGGCTAGCGAGATAATAGTAAAGTGAAACCAAGCCAGTTTTCCGCCGATGTTGTCCCTTCCCACAGACAAATGGCCGAGATTCGTACCTATACTGTCTGGGGACGACGTTCAGCAGAATATCAAACTCATTTCTCTATCAGGCAGAAAAACCATAGACCGGTTTCGTTCTTATTAGAGCTCATCAGTATGGTATACCTGAAATCTGACAGAAACCTGAGTTCGGAAAATAATTGGGTCTCCTCTCTTACTCAAGGCACTGTGTATGTATGCAAGTGGCGCCATCGAGCGACGGCAAGTGCTTCCACTAGGGCATGCGAGATAATAGTAAAGTGAAACCAAGCCAGTTTTGTGCCGAAGTAGTCGCTTCCCACACACAGAAGACCGAGATTCGGGGGAAGCGACAACTTCGGCAGAAAACTGGCTTGGTTTCACTTTACTATTATCTCACATGCCCACTCTGTCATCGTCCGATGACGCCACTTGCATACATACACAGTGCTTTGAGCAAGAGAGGAGACCAAGTATTTTTCGAACTCGTAGTTCTCTCAGGTTTGAGTTATACCATTCTGATGGGCTCTAATAAGAGCAAAACCGGTCTATGGTTCCTCTGCCTTAGAGGGAAATGGGTTTGATACTCTGCTGAACGTCGTCCCGAGACCGTATAGATACAAATCTCGGCCATCTGTCTGTGGGAAGCGACAACTTCGGCAGAAAACTGGCTTAGTTTCACTTTAATAGGAGTACTAACGTTCTAATAATACACAAGAGATCACATAAATTTCAATGAGGTCTGCATTTTAGACAGAGAACAATCATGAAAAACATTCCTGCAAATATTGCAAATTGTAATTACCAATACTATATAAAAAAGTTTTAGTGTCCCTGTGGTCCGTGCTTTATTAATTTTTCGCGTTCATAATTTGTTGTTAAGGTTCTTATTTTATTTTTCTTTATTGACATTGTCTCCAGAGTGATTGTAAGATTGTTCCAACAAGAAAGTGCAGTGATAGCGCTCTGTGCAAGTGAAACAAAGTGCTTGACAAGAGAGATAGTGACTTGTGGGACGTGGAAAACGTCGCGTGTCCAAAAAAAAACAACAAAATAAAAAAAAAAACAGTGAGTGCAAAAAATCGACAAGATAATTTCGATTTTTTAAGTATAAGTTCCTTTTGTATGTCACGTTACTAAATGAAACAAGAAAACTTTTGTCGTCCATTCTTGTGTTTTTTAGCCTGATTGGGTACTTGCCTAAAAATTAGAAAAAATACCCATAAATACTTTACCTAACCCTGAGAGAGGTGTCGTGATCAATGCATACGAGCCTCATGGGTAAGCAAGGTATTTGGCCTCTTGCCACAAAGAGAACGCCAATGTTTTATGTGATTGGTCGAAGCGGAAACCATCGAAAAAATACTGTCACATTCTGAGCATTTAAATGAGCAATCGTCGTCTCCAACTCTTTTTAATTTCCCATCAAAGTTTTCTTCTTCAGTATCTTGGAACAATTTGTTCTCTTTTTTTATCTTTCCTTTTGTCACCATTATCATTACTATGACGCCTCTTGCGACCTTTGTATATTTGGCCATGCTGTCCCAACATATGCGTTTTATAGGTTTCCATGCGTTTAAATCCCTTGTGGCATAGATTACAAGACGCCACAATTAAAGATTTAAAGGTTCTAGGGTGGCGATCAAGATCTGTCAACTTTATAGGTTACCTCATTTCCCAGAAAAATAAAGAAAGAGCTATTGTGACGTCATGAGAATTCACGGCTGACAACTTTATATTGATTTAAATGAGTGATTTGTCAGAGATGTCGTATTTTTTGAAAACTTAAGCTTTTAAATGTTAATGTTCGGCAAGTATATTTTATTATTATAAATTTGGGGTTTATTTAGACTTATTTTACACCATGCAGAGTAATAGTTTTATTCAGAATACTTCTTAAATATCGGAAGTAAACTTGACAAAACGGCTAAGAAAATAGGGTAGTTCGGCAGTTCGGTAATTCCATCCGAGCGCTCCGGGCACAGACCATCTCCCGAAATCTCAACAAGCTAGAGTGAGATTAACTGATATTCGAAGCGCACGAGATGTAATTACCGAACTCAACTATATTGCATAGAGCAGAAAATTTATAAAAATGGACTTCACTCTGTAATATAGTAATAATGTAGGAAATAACTCCTTGGTTTCAGCACAGAAAAATACCAAAAACCTTAAAAAACTCAATTTTAATAAAAAAAATAACCCACGCTTTTATAAAAGCATAAGAAAATGGCAGAAATGAAGTCTTGTGACGTTGGCTGACATATACAGGTGGTTCTGTCTCTAAGAAATGAGGTAACCTGTAAAGTTAACTGATCTTCTGAAGCAAGATAACCGAAACTACTTGGAACGGACAGAGAATCCAAGACAAAACAGTAGTGTCTGGTCCTCAACAAACAAAGGAAAGAGCAAACATACTGAGGACATTTACAACGCAGCTTTAAAGCGTTTGCAACACTGGATCTGCAGCTTTTCCAGAGTTTAAGCACAATTTGGAGCAGCAAAGATTACTCTAGCGAAAACCAAATTCTTCAGGCGGTGACATTACTCGTCAGCATTCCAGCAGTTGTTCAATGAGATTCCATTTTGTTCCTGACCGCAAATCCACCTTAAGAAGCTAAAGACGCATATCCGATTCTAAAAGGCAGGCTATTGAAGGAAAACAATATGAATGACACAAAACGATACAACTCTATTGAACGGGATGGTGGTAAATGAAAGTAGTTGCTCCTGACTGAAACCTAGCCAAGCCATCTTGGAACATATCAGCTCGTCCTACATCTATGAAGTCAATTACACAAAAAAAAGGCCAAAGATGACACTAAAACCATAATAATGAAAGATTTTAAGCAACCTTTCAGACGAGTTTCCTTAAATCCATCTTTTGCAGCAGAAATTCGAAAAGGTATCCACTCTCCACTAATTCCATTTGGAGCAACAGCCCGAAATCATGAGATACATTGAAGCTTTACAACAGTTAATAATAAAAATCTAGGACTCTTCTTAGATGTCTCCTGCAAAGCTTTGGCATCTTGAGAACAGATCATTAATAGATAAGATATTTGTAACAAAAAGGCAGATGTGGATGTTTCATTCATTCCTAAGTAGTGTAACGAAGTTACTAAAATTTAGCTTTAAGAGGAGACCGAGGATGGTTTTTAATAAGGAAATGTAACTAGTTCAGTTTACATGTAAACTATTTGGTGTCAAATTTAGATTAGAAGGTTAATAGTTTTTGGTTATTTAGTATTTCAATGTTGTCAGTTTTAAATTTCAGTCATTTGTCAAATGCTAAACCTGTCTAGTTGGATTAAAATAGTTTGGCAATCTTACCCGATAATACAGAACCAGTTTCTAGAAATTAGGCAGTAGGCTTGTTAGAATTGTTGAACGGATATAAAAGACGGGAGCATGACAGCCGGGGGCATGGGGAGTGCACTCCCTATAGCTTAAAAGTTCTTTATCTAGTTCATACTCGCGTCAAAAGAGAGCGTCCGTTCTTTCACTTTACCGCTTCTATAACAAGTTTGACGCAACCTGTTCATTACAGCAGGTAATAAACGTCAGTGGCAGTGTCAGTGTCCCCAAGACAGCGTATGATCTGAATCATTCCAACGAACTTTTTAATTGTTCATTCGGTACTGATTATTTGTGTTATTCAGTTTTTGTGACATTGCAAATTGCTGAGTGTATACAAAATGTTTTGACTGACTCTTACTTAACTTGTTTCTAAGTCTGAGTACGTATTATTTTTGTGAATCGTAGTTAAATTGCCTTTATCTGTTAAGATGGTGTTTGTGTCCCTGCCGGATTGCAAAAATACCGGAAAAACTACGAAACTTCATTCGTTGCCCAAAGATACTGATGTAAGTACTTAAATGATTAAATAATAAAACATAAATGCTCAGATTCATATTTAAGGCGAAGATGAAGGGAGTGAGTGGAAGCACTGAATGAGATCTAACACAAAAAGCCAAAGAAAAGACCGAAAAACACCACCACCACCACCACCACCCCTGAATATAAGCAACACACCACCACTACACATAAAAAAATTCTTATTTGAAGGTTTCGAGATTCCGAGGGCTCCTTTCCAACCTGAGGTGTTTAGTTGGTGGGCGTCTCGGGGCCACTCTTGCCCGCGCCACAACTGGCCACCACAATGTCTGGTGTGGCTAGGGAGAAAGTTCCCATGACGAATTCCACACTATCCGGTGGCTAGATGACCAGAATGGGTGTCTTCAGAAGATTCACCTCGTGACACAAAAAAAGAAGCCTAATATACCTAATTATTAAGTTATCGCTCATACCGTGATTATTTAATTATTTTTATTTATTTGTAATACATTTTTTTTACTGAAGTATTTGTAATTTCTTTTTAACTGTTGTTAAACTTTTCAGCTGAAACAAATTAAATTATCTCAAGACATGTGTAATAAGTACACATTTTAAATGTCTAAAAAAATTAAAGTAAATATAGGTAATTTATTATCTGATAGTATATTTAGTGTTTTTACTTTATAATTTAGACTGTTCAATAATATTTATTTTTTACTTTATTTATATATTATTACATGCGCATAGAGAAAAGTTTATTTTTGGAGCCTAACCAAGTAACAAAATGATATGTGATATATTTTTAACCTATTACCTAGTTAAAAAATAATATCAACATATTATTTTGTTATCTCATAAGGCGAGAAAATGCACCAATTAAGACACGAACCATTTTAAATTTACCGCCAATTTGCATATTAGGACATACTCGCGTCACTAGGTGGCGCTAATATGATCGTGTTCTGTCAGTTGGGTTAGAGTCGCCTATCTTTCAAGTGTCTAATCTGTGGCCGGGAGAGATTCCATTGCTAGCAGTCGAAGAATAAAGAGCTCCCTAAAGAGTTAAAAGTAAGGAAAACCGTTTAACCGAAATTCAAACACGCAATCACTTCACGGGGGTCTGGTATTAGTAGGACTCCTCAAACATTCACTACACGGGTGCCTGGCAGTAGTAGGGCCCCACACACACAATCAATACACGGGGGTCTGGCATTAGTAGGACCCCTCAAACCTTCACTATACGGGTGCCTGGCAGTAGTAGGGCCCCACATACAATCATTACACTAAATAACTCAAAATCCTTCAAAGTAACCGTTCAAAGAAAGAACCCCCAAATTACCTTACAGTATCTACCATACAACTTTCAACAATTTTACACATTGTACACTGCAACAGGAGCACTAATTGAAACTTATGGAAAAAGGAGCTTAAGGCGCAGAAAATCACTACCATTCCAAATACAACACCAATCACAATTCCAGCAAGAAGATTAGTATCAAGCACTGACAAAGAAGAAGTTTCAACGGGAGCCAGATGTTACCGGTTTTGGGGGATCCGTTTTGTTACCTGCTGATTACCTTTGAAACAGGATTTTAAAGGCAATCTCTCGTTTATTTGTAAGTAATTCATTTTGAGCTATCTTTCGTTCAGGATAGTTCAGCTTTGAGTCGACGTCGCTCCTGGAAAAAGTTTTTCTGCCAATTTTTTGAAGGCACCTGCTCTCAAAATGACTATGGCCATCCCCATGGCATTTGTGCCTCAAGAGAAATAGCAAATGGAGACCATGCGTGCGATGATTATCGAAGACTAAACTCTCTCACATCGCTAGCCTATACCCTATATAAAACACTGTGTATATATGGTCAGATGGTAGTGCAGGATGGCAGACAAACTAGAGGCCCTCTTGTTTCTCTATCTAGCGAGGCATGCATATATTCTGCCGAGTGGTGTCTTTTCTTTGTGTGTCTGGGCGGCTCTGTGCGATTTGCATTGACACTCCCTTCTAATTAGGAAGCTAGCCTTGATAAAGATCGAAACACGGTCGAAACGTCGGCAATTCTTCCATAGAAGAAAGGGTTTATTCCAGTGCTTCACCTACTACCATCTGACCATACATTATTCACAAAGGACGTTACATATACAAATCATGTGTGGTGTCAGGTGTGGCTCATTGTATAGTGTATGCGGATAATACCTTGAATGGCAGAGTTTATTTGGAACACATCAAAAACAAGTTTCTATTATTTTATAGCGACTGGCGATAAGTTAAATCCGCATGAATCTTCTTGGGCAAAATGAGCATCAGCAGTGAAATATCACCCATGCGAGAGAATACTGTTGTTCTGCAAGAATAGATCCAACATAAAAAAGTAAAACCGCAAGCTCTTCTGCGTGAAGCACTTTATAACAAAACAAAGAAGAGTCGCAGAATTCCAACCGAGTGGACTTCTGAGATGAAAGAATCATTCCTACAGTGCAAAGAGAGCTTTGCTTTAACAGCCCCATTAGTCCACCTTATGGAGGTAGGTCTAAAGATACCAAACAAATGCCGATATTTTCCTAAAATTGGTTTGAAAAAAGTCATCCATGCTTGAGTAACCCTTGACGTAATTTATTGGTGAGAGTACATCAATTAGCGAATCATGATTACGAATCATTTGATGTTAGACGTCAATGATGTCACTTCAAGTTGAAAGACCCAATGAAAAAGAATTCAATATCTTTCCTGGCTGATACAAACATAAGGAAAACACGCAAATCGGTGGCTAAAAAGGCGAGATTTTCCTGTGTACATTTGGGTATGATTAGACCATTTTGATTATGTCAAAACGATAGATACTGCATCTATCTCAGAGTCCATTACTCACACGCCTTAAAGTAATTCCATTTTAAGAAATTAAGATAAATAAAAATCGCCACAACCGACCTCAGATACTAGATTTCTAAACTTTCCAGATTCAGAAGGTTTTGATTTTTGCAAGGAATCAAAAAAATAGGAACCAGAGCTTGTCACCCTCAGAGCAAAGGAAGAATAAAAGGTTTCTTCTAAATGCTGAAAATCGCCTCAGTAATACAAATTGATACCCTAGCAGCAATACTCTTGAGATTCAGAATACCATTAGCTTTTGGCGAGGGATTTCGACTTTCTTCAATATACATGTTCTTAGTTCTAAACTGAGCTGGAACGGGGTAAGACCGGCAGTAAACACACTACCACACTCCAGAACATCTTCAGAAAAAGAAAATCTGTTAGGTTCCAAATAAGAGACAAATTTAAATTTTGTGCCGTCCCTACTATGTCAACGACAAAGTATTTAAACATGCCAAAAGGTACAGTGGATCATCTTTTAGTCACAGAGTCATCAGGAAATCAGATTGATTCAGCAAAGACTTTTTTTATGGAGAACTAGTACCAGTGACCATTTCGCGATTGTTCGAAGATTTGCTGCAAAATGGATCGAAATAAGATAATCTATTGAGTGACCACCGAGGGCATCAGCATTGAACAAGTGAAAAACAAAATAACCGAGAAATGCAGAAAGTTAACACCAGAAAAAAAATGTGCGAGAGGAATTCGGGAAACGTTTTTATTATTGTTCACACAGCATGAAAAACAATTTAAACAATTTGTTCAGGTTAAAAGGTTTGAAAATTCAAACAAATAATAATTTGCTTATTGATCTGATTGAGAAATAGTTGATGAAGAACGTAATTCAATAGATGACTCTTTTGATTACCGTAATGGAAAATCATTCATCCCATTTCACATTTTTCTAATTCTGTCATTGGAACTTGGGGCTTTGCATCCACCACACAATGTGAAAGTGAGTAATGCATGCATGGAGATATGAATAGAGGCACCAAAAAAAAGTGGCTATTTCCCTAAAATTTATTTCGTTTTTTGGCCGGAAATCCGCTATGGTTTTATGACTCATGACGTAATGTCATCGTCACAGCATCTGAGCGACACTGAGGGTCAAGTGACGTTTATTCCTGCCGAGATCGCCGCCATTTTTGGGACTCTGCTAAATGGATGCCAAAGCTGTAAAATAAGAGAGTCACTCTTAGAATCCACTTTTTGGGAACTTCTTAAAAATGGTGCTACTTTCATCCGAATTCACTTCCAGGTTTTACCTTCTAAAGGCATTACAGTCGTCTCATTCAGATCAGAACCCGTATAAAAAAGTTAAGCTTTTTTTTGGAAAATGACTAAAAAAGGGTATAACTTTTGTCTCAATTTCCAAGTCTGACCGTCTATAACTTTAGAATCAATGAACCGATTAGAGTGAATCGAACCGTTTTCTCTCTTCTTGGTATCCTCTTTCTCCTCATACTAATAAACATCCCATTGGTTCAAGAATTTCGTAGATGGATCCCTTCGGTTGTCGATTTGTAGGGGGTTAGAATCGACTTTTTGGACACTTCTAAAAAAAATTTCTTATGGGGCTAATATCCTTCGGATTCAATTTGCTACATTCTTAGAGCATTGCGAGCATCCCATTCGGTTAAAAATTAGCATAATAAAGTGCTAAAGTTTTTTTGAAAATGACCAAAGGTGGTAGGGTGTATATTACATCTTTTTTTCTCAATTTCCAAATTTAACCGCTTATAACTTTAGAATCAATGAACCGATTAAAATAAATCTAACGGCTTTCTCTCTTTTTGTTGTCCTCCATCTCCTCTTACCAAGAAGTATTCAATTGATTTAAGAATTCCGGAGCTGGATCCCTTCGGTCTTTTTGCTAATACCCTTCGGATTTAATTTGGTGCATTGTTAGGGCATTGCGATTGTCCCATCTCGATCAAAATTAGTATAATAAAATTCTAAAATTGTTTTGACAATTACGAAAGGGGGTGGGGGTGGATATTACATGTTTTTTTTCTCAATTTCCAACTTTAACCACCTATAACTTAAGAACCAATGAACCGATCAGAATGAATCTGACGTTTTCTCTCTTCTTGGTGTCCCCTTTCTCCTCACACCAACAAATATCCCATTGGTTCAAGAGTTTCGGAGATGGACCCCTACGGTGGTCGATTCCTAGAGGGTTAGAACCGCCGCCGTTCTTGGACGCTTCTAAAAAAACCTACTTATGGGGCTAATATCCTTCGGATTCAGGGTGCTACAATCTTAGCGCATTGCGATCGTCCTATTTCGATCAAAACTAGCACAATACAAATCCTAAATTTTTACTTAAAAATGACCAAAGGGGGTGGGGGTAGGTTTTACATCTTTTTTTCTCAATTTCCAAATTTAACCGCCTATAACTTTAGAATCAATAAATCGATTAAAATTAATGCAACGGTTTTATCTCTTCTTGATGTTCTCTTTCTCCTCGCCCCAACAAATATCCCATTGGTTCAAGAATTTCGAAGATGGACCCCATCGGTGGTCGATTTGTAGGGGGTAAGAATCGACTTTTTGGGTACCAAAAAAAACTTACTTGTGGGGTTACTATCCTTCGGATTCAGATTGCTACATTTTTAAGGCATTGTAATAAAAGTACTAAATTTTCTTTTTAAAATGACCAAAGGTGGTGGGGGTGGGTATTACATCTTTTTTTCTCAATTTCCAAATTTAACCGCCGATAATTTTAGGATCAATTAACCAATCAAAATGAATCCAACGGTTTAATCTCTTCTTGGTGTCCTCTTTCTCCTCGCACACACAAATATCCCATTAGTTTAAGAATTTCGGAGACGGACCCCTTCAGTGGTCGATTTGTAGGGGGTTAGAATCGACTGCTTGGATAGTTCTAAAAAAAAAAAACGCCTTATAGCGCTGATATCCTTCGAATTCAGTTTGCTACATTTTTAGGGCATTGTGATCGTCCAATTCCGATCAAAATTAGTATAATAAAATTCTAAAATTTTTTTGAAAATGACCAAAGGGGGTGGGGTTGGGTATTACATCTTTTTTTCTCAATTTCCAATTACCGCCTATAACTTTAGAATCAATAAACCAATTAAAATTAATGCAACGGTTTTATCTCTTCTTGATGTTCTCTTTCTCCTCGCCCCAACAAATATCCCATTGGTTCAAGAATTTCGAAGATGGACCCCTTCGGTGGTCGATTTGTAGGGGGTAAGAATCGACTTTTTGGGTACCAAAAAAAACTTACTTGTGGGGTTACTATCCTTCGGATTCAGATTGCTACATTTTTAGGGCATTGCGATCGTCCTATTCCGATCAAAACTAATAATAATAATAATAATGTTTATTTATTAGCAAATCTGCTACACACAAAAAATATATAAATATAAATAAATAAAGTAAGAATAACCATTTCATAAGCAAATGATTACACTTCAGACATTACATGTACTCTTACTTCCCTTTTAAAATATTCCAAGTTTTCACAATCTTTTACATGGTTTGGCAGTCGGTTAAAATCTTGGAGGCCCTTATATAACACCGAATTCAGCTTTTGATTGCTATTACACTTTTCCACTAGTATAAAATCTCTACAATGTCTTGTTTGATAGTCATGAACATCGCCAAAAAATGTAACACTATCACGCAAGTATGGTGGTAACAAACCGTTTTTTATTTTGAATAAAAAGACATAAACGTTATACATAATTTTCTGTTTAACAGAGAATAAACTCAATACTCTAAGCATTGTTGCAATAGGTGTTTACCTATTACATATCAGAATAGTTCTCATAGCTCTGTTCTGTACCAACTGCAACTGGGCAAATTTAAAATCAGGCAGACCATATAAAAGTGTCGCACAGTATTCGAGATGTGGAGCCGCTATACTTTTATACATGAACAATTTAGTAGCCGTTGACAGCTGATATCCTATTCTTGCTATAAAACTAACCTTTTTTGATAAGTTTCTTGTAATATAATCCACGTGAGCATAAAATTTAAGTTTGAATCCAGTATTACTCCAAGATATTTAATTTGCTTTTCATGTTCAATCTTTGCATTGTTAATCATTATATTAATGCCCTCTGGATTTTCATTACTCAATTTACTCTTTTTACCAAACAAGCAAAATTTTGACTTTGCCGTGTTTAAGCTTAGTTTACTATTACAAAGCCATTTAAATAGGTTATTTAAATCGGTGTTAACAACTTCATGCATTTGGCCTATATCATTTCCCGCGAAATAGATCAGTGTGTCATCAGCAAACAATTCTATTTTACACTCTTTAATAACTTTAACCATATCGTTTACATACAGCAGAAAGAGCAATGGAGAGCCCAAGACGGTACCCTGAGGAATCCCATATTGCACATCTGATGCCTTAGACAAACAATTAAACCTAACTCTTTGTTTTCTATTGTATAAATACGATTCAAACCACTTCAAAACCGTGCGCCCGATGCCGATGCCCTTCAATCGACTTAACAGTATAGCCCTATCAACAGTCTCAAACGCCCTTCTGAAGTCCAAGAAAACCGCTATTACCATTTTGCCTTCATCCATTTCTTTCATAAAAACATTAGAAATATTAACAATTGTCGACTCACACGAGTGGTGCTCCCGAAAACCTGACTGGTTCACAACCACAATATTATTTTTCTGGCAGTGATTTTGTAACTGCTGCTTCACAGCTATCTCTAATACTTTTTCATAGACTTCCATAGTATTGATAGGTCTAAATTCATTATACAAATGTGTATTTTGCACTTTCGGGACAGGAATCACAGTGGATTCCTTCCACCCCTCAGGAAATTCACCACTTGTGAGAGACAAATTCACTACATCCAACAAACGATTACCAATCACACAACACACATCACACAAAACCTTCTTTGAAATTCCACTCACAACACCCCCAACACTTTTCATATTCTTAAGTATCTCTTTAAAACTTTTCATAGTTAATAATTCAAACTTATTAAATTCACTGCAAGTATTAGGGGTTGCAACAAAAGCTTCGTCATGAGGGAAAAATTTAGGAACATTACTTACAATTTCAGTAATACTGTTGATAGAATATTTATTAAATTCCTCAGCAATCATTAATTCATCAGAAGTTGATTGATGCTCAAAAACTATTTCATTTGGTGTGGAAGTACGTTTTCCTGGAAGTAAAACTTTTAAATGTTTCCACATTTCTCGCGAGTTGTTTTTATTATTATCTATAACATTCATAAAGTATTTATTTTTTTTCTGATCTAATCTGGTTAACTATAGAATTACGTACCTTTTTATATCCCCCCCATGCTCCAGCAATATTTCCTCTAACTGCTATTACATACAATTCATCGCGCACCTGCATTCTTTGCCTTATTTCTGTTGTTATCCAGGACTTGTTTAGATACTTTTGATGGATTAGAAATTTTTGCTTAGGACACTATTTAGAATATCAGTAATATTTTCTACAAAACCATCTGCCAAAACATTGACATCACAAACATTATTATTCCAATCGGTATCCATCAGGTGGTCATGCAATCGATCCAGATTATAATTTTTCATATTTCTGCAAGAAACGACTACTTCAGAGTCCTTAGCAGTCCCCCCATCAAGCTGTACAGACAGAATGCTATGATCGCCAATCTTTGGTGTTAGATGTAGAGTTACTTGAAAACTTTTATCGTTTGTTATTATATAATCAATAAACGTCCTATTTCTATCTGTAACTCGTGTGGGGGTATCAACAATTTGAGAGAAGCCATTTGAGTATATATGTGATAAGATTTTTTCACTATAATGTGAAGGTTTTAGCAAGTCAAAAATAAAGTCTCCCATTATTATGCTGATACCCTCGTACGCACTCACTCGATCAAGATAATCATTGAAAAAATCAACAAATTTAGAATTTTCAGTCTGAGGTGGGTGATAAAGGACCGTAAAAAGATATTTTGTTCGACCGATAGACGCCTCAAGGGACATAAGCCACACGTAATTTTGAACACATTCTACAGTTTTTACAGCATATTTAAGTTCGCTTTTAATAAATGCAAGGACTCCACCAGTTCTTCTATTAGTTGTTACACACTGTTCCATTTGGTACCCTTCGATAATTAATTCGCACAGTTCAACGTCTGAACACACATGAGTTTCTGATAAAAATAGTATTTGGGGCTGCCAATCATTAATAAATACCTGTATGTTATCTTTGTTGTTTAAGAAGCCTTGGCAATTAAAGCAAACGACACTAGAACTTAATGCTATTTTAGAATCCAATTGCCATTTCACAAATTTATTCTTTTGTATTTGTTCAATTCGTTTAAAAGTTTCACAATTATTTCTATCCCAAGTGACATGATCTACACTCAATGGCATTCCGTATTTTTTATTGGCTAGCATGCAGTTTGAACATTTGTTCTCATTTGTTGTACAATCTTTAATGTCATGCTCTCCACTGCATTTGGGACAAGTTAGACTTTGCTCGCATTCTTTGCTCATATGTCCAAATTGACAACAATTGTAACATCTGATAACACCGTACTCATCATAGACAGGACAACGACTCCACCCAATATTCATTCTTTTTTTATTCATGAACAAATCATAGGAGGCATCGTCGACCTCAAACACCATGCTAAATCTGTGATTTACAACTTTTGTTTTGCGCAACCACTTCATATTAAAGTTGATACACTTACTATCTAAATAGTTTTGTTTTGTTACCTTAGTAGTTATATCGCTGTCACTATTTTCAAATTCACTTCTGTTCACACCCAATACTTTAATACGATGATTCAATGTTTTAGGCATGTGGACACTGTACTCGTCACCAAGTTTACTCTGTATTTCGGATTGGATATCGACCACCGACTGTTCTCTGTCGCAATTTAGAATGAGGCCCCCTTTTTTTGTTGATCTTCCCATCGTGACACCTATACCGATATCGGCAGGATTAACCTTACTTTTAACGTCTGTTTTAAATTCGTTTAAGTCTTTTTTGGCCTCTTTTTGATTTATAACCAATACTTGCTTTTTACTTTGGGCAACAGCAGAATATGTTTTCTTGGGTATGCTGGTTGAGTAATTTCCCACATTAGCTGCTTTTAAACTAGAAATTTCTTTTTTGAGAATACGGTTTTCATTTAGAAGTTGATCCACTTTTAGGTTCAGTTCATTCGTTGTACTAACTAATAACTCCAGAGTTGCATTCATTGAATCAATAGTAGTTTGATCCACATATATGTCCTCGACACGGCTTCTTTTCCTTGCTCTTTCAGGTTTGTTTACATCCATCCTAACCTCCTTCGTTGGGCCAAAACAATCTGTACATTTTCAATTCGATCTTTTCATATGAAAACCTCTTAGATCAACATTTTCACATTTGCCATGGAAGAATCGTTTACATTCATTGCACTATATAATAGATTTAGCATCATCAAAACTTGTTTTACACTTAAAACACTTCGAAGAATCAGGATCACCGTCATCTACACCCGTACCGTTCGCAGCCATCTTGGTAATTTCAAAGATTTGTTGAAATCTTCCAAATTGGTGTTTTTAGTAGGAAAAATGTCACTTAAAACGCCTAAAATGAAAGTTTTAGGCGAAGATGAAAGTTTTCTAAAACGAAAGTTGAAAACTAGCATAATAAAAGTTCTATTTTTTTTTAAATGGCCAAAGGTGGTGGGGGTGAGTATTATATTTTTTTTTCAATTTCCAAATTTAAAAGCCGATAACTTTAGAATCAATAAACCTATCAAAATGAATCCAATGGTTTCATCTCTTTTTGTCAACTTCTCTTCAAATATCCCATTGGTTTAAGAATTTTGGAGACGGACCCTTTCAGTGGTCGATTTGTAGGGGGGTTGGAATCGACTGCTTGGACAGTTCTAAAAAAAACTACTTATGGGGCTGAGATCCTTCGAATTCAGTTTCCTACATTCTTAGGGCATTGCAGTCGTCCCAGTCCGTTCAAAATTAGCATAATAAAATTCTAAAATTTTTTGGAAAATTACCTTAGACCACCCCTAGGTGGTGGGTATCACATCATTTTCAAATCACATCAAAAGTCTCAATTTCCAACTTTAACCGCCTATAACTTTAGAATCAATAAACCGATTAAAATGGATCCAAGTGTTTTCTCTCTTCTTGGCGTCCTGTTTCTCGTCACACCAACAAATATCCCATTGGTTCAAGAATTTCGGAGATGGACCTCTTCGGTAGCCGATTTTTAGGGGGTTAGAATCGACTTTTTGGACACTTCTAAAAAACTTACTTATGGAGCTAATATGCTTCGGATTCACTTTCCTACATTCCTAGGACGTTGCGATCGTACCATTCCGCTGAAAATTAGCATAATGAAATTCTAAAATTTTTTCGAAATTGACCAAAGGGGGTGGGGGTGAGTATCACATCTTTTTTTCTCAATTTACAACTTTAACCGCCCATAACCTTAGAACCCATGAACTGATTAAAATAAATCCAACGGCTTTTTCTCTACTTAGTCTTCTCCTTGTCCTCCTACCATCAAAAGTCCCACTAATTCAAGAATTTCGGAGAAACACCTTTGATGGTCGATATAGGCGCTTTTAGAATCGACTTCTTGGGCACTTCTAATAAGATTTACTTATGGGAATAGTTTGTATTCGACATTCTTAGGGCACTGCAATAGTCCCATTCTGGTCAAAATCAGCATAAAAAGAAAATTTTATATATTATCTTTATTTTTCATAAGAGAAAAAGGCTATCGACCTATTGGTCTTTCTGCCTATGTGTTACAATATACATTATTTACAGTTTTACTTATTCTATAGTTAATATGTACAGGTAATAGGGAGAGGAAATTTAATATTTTTCTGAGAATTCTAAAATCTATTGACGCATGAGTTCTTAAAATCGCAATAAAAAATTTTATAAACGTTTAGATTCAAAGTCGTATTATTGAATTCAAAGTCGTTGATACTGAATTAAAGTCAGCAGTTTCAAATAAGTTTTATTACAGTTCTTGGCTATATGTTTCCTCTAAGAAGCGTTATCAAGCCCTAACCAACACACTTTAAGATTCTTACAACAGACTCAAAATACATCTGCAAAATTTTATGTACTATCGCGGATTAAATGTGCAATTGAACTTTTCGTAGACAAATGGACCTTTTCTATTAGAAATATTTAGTTATAAAACTAAATTCTTTCTTTATTCAGTCATCTCATTACAACTCCACCACTAAGCTAGCTTCATGGGTCATTTGAAAACGAAATAAAATGTGAATCACTGTTAAGACGAAACATTACCTAATTAAAGTTAAAAGGAAAGTAATTGCCCTCTACCTCATTAAGATTTCCCAAATTTCTTTTTAACATTCCACTTACTTCCAACCTACCTAAAAAAATTGCTTTAGGGCCTATTGTTACTTCACTGAGGCCTGAATAATTTTCGTCAGTGGTACCAAATTGGGACTAATTGGAATCTCAATTAACAAATAGGAAATAAAACAAAAAGGCGCTTTAATAATGACGCTTTAATAAAACAATGAATCACAAATGTTATAGGAAAAATAGTTTTTATAAGAGAAAGAAGAAGAGTAAGGATTATTACTTGCCTTTAAACTCATAGATATGCCCTTCGGAAAAGATGCAATACAAATCACAGTGTAGTGGGTTGACTTCTTCAAATAACTAAAGAATTTATGACAGTTTTAATATATCTTAATATTTAAAATATTGAAAAATACCTCATGCGCCGTCGTTCCTTTAAATTTTAAACATATTGTGACTTGGAAATACTCTTGGGTGTTGGTGTCAATGTAATGATATGCTCAGTAAAGTAAAAGATGTATTATACCCTAGATAATGGCACCTTCGCAATAAAGATAATATATAATTGAATCATTATTAATTATTCAAACAAGTTTTCCCTCATTGCTGCCTCACTTGCTTGTACTTATCTAAACTTCCAAGCAGCAATAATTATAAACTTCTGCTGCTACGTCAGTTTTGAAGCTACCCATTTAAGGGCTTTATGAAAAATTATTGAGTGAGGCTGTGCGTACCCAATGCTGGGCGCAATTAACGCAAATGACCTTAAAAAACTCCTACCCCTAATCTCTCTAATAACTTATACCCCATCAAAACAAAAAGCTTCGCAACACGCTAATCCTCCACTCGACCCATGGCGGCCCTAATACGTAAATTACGTAACAGTTACGCCCCATTAAAGGGCAGCACGAGCCGGGGAATTGGCGGCAAACAAAATCGCAAACATGTGCGACGATTATTGCCCCAACATATTTGCAGTTATCTTTCGGAATGGCCTCCGAACGGCTTCCGTGTTTACATTCGACACAGTTGCATCAAAATACCGTCTGGATCCGGGACGGGGGCGATCAATATATGGAGCCGCCCTGGCGGGACTCGAACACGCTGTGTAAATGCTGCCACTCCGGAAGATCATCGGGGTAATTTTTTCTAGCACCTCGTCAATTTTTCTCGCCGATCCGAGACAATAAATGGCATAATTGGAAAGTAAATTAAGTCATAACTCCGCCACCGAATGAAATCTCCTCCTCCCTAGACCTGAGTACTTGTATTTCCCCCCAAGGTGAAATATAAATTGAAACCATTTCCTGCTTCCCTTAGGCCAGAGGCAGGACGTGTCTCCCCTTTTAAAAACCGGAAATTATTTGCGCCCAGTCTCACGTACATATACACGTGTCTAGTCTAAACAATTTGCACCTATACAGGGTGCGCCACTTAAGCGGTTTCGGTCAATAAATCCGTCTAATTAACTTTGTAGTCTATATATTTATATATATTTTTAAAACAAATTTAATATTTTCACCTTTCTCACAAAGTTATTAATAACGAGATATCCACCGATCCCACTTGAGTGGAACACCCTGTATACGTAAATAAAATATTTGTTAATAGTATCGTTCGACCACAATTAATCTCTTAGCGCAGTTTTAATCATTGCACAGGGCCAATCAATCATCCGCGGAGGCAATTTAAACCGACACGAAAACAAATCGTTACGAAAAGTAAGAAAATAGCTTCCCGTCATAAGTCATTATTAATGTTTTGTGCGCATTTCGCTAAGTCGGAAAAACAATGTTGTAAAGAACGAAATCGAACAGTTTTAATATTACAACTGCTGGAGCACATGCACTTTTTGTCCGGTTAATGGCCAATGTCGGTCCAAACGAGAAGATTTTCGTAATAAAGGTTTTCACGTAAAATATTGCAATTCTCCATTCGAAAAATGTAAAGGGTTTTACATAATTTTATTTGTAGATGTAGATATTACCCTTATCAGACAAAGAGAGCTAGATAAATTAAAAAAAAAGCAATAGATTCAAACAAAAATGCAAACGAAGATAATAGACCCGAAGACTTGTTAACACAAAGCCGTGTGGTATAAATTCATAACGCACGATTGCGCGTTCGCAAAATCAGTTGAATAATAAACTGTTTTTCCTAAACTAAAATGATCTTAGTGTCCGCATTGCTAGGCAAGCAAAAATAAAATCGTGAAAATTTATCGGTAATTTTAAATCTCTCGTGGTTTTACTCTCGTGTCCTTTAGGTTAGGGCACGAGTCCTTTAGGATAAGCGGAAATACTTTCCTATATTTTCCTACATTATGGAAAACATGCAATCGTGAAAAGTAGTCGGTAATTTTAAAGCTCTCATAGTGATAATTTTTCACTTTGGCCTGTTTTTTACAAATTTTACTTGTCTTAGAAGATTCGTGAAAATATGGAAATATACCATCGAGAAATTATCGGTAATTTTAAAGCACTCATGGTGATAATTTTCAACTCTAGCCTATATTCCTTGCAAATTACACTCGTCTTAAAGGACTCATGCAATTATAGAAATCATGCAATCGTGAAAAATTATTGATAATTTCAAAGCTTTTGAGGTATTACCCCGATAATTTTTGACTCTGGCCGGTTTTCTTGAAAATTTTACCCTTTCTAAAAACTCACAAAATTTTGGAAGTCATGCAATCGTCGAAAAAGTACTCCCATAATTTTTCACTCTAACCGTTTTTTTTTTGCATATTTTACTCATCCTGGAGTACTTGCGAAATTATGGTAAACAAGAAATCCTCTAAAATTGTGGATAATTTTAGAGCTCTCGTGGTATTTCCTCAATAATTTTTCTCTCGGGCATTTTCATTTGCAAATTTCACTCGTCCTAAAAGACTCGAAAACGACCGAAAAGTGAAATTATGGAAAACATAAAAACGTGAAAAATTGACGGCAATTTTAAAGCTCTGGTACTCGAGCTTTAAAATGAACCAGAAAATTTTTCACTCTGGCATGTTTTCCTTGCAAATATCATTCGCCCTAAATGACTCCTGAAATTATGGAAAACATGCAATCGTGAAAAATTATCGGTAGTTTTAAAGTTGTACCATGAACATACTACCCCGAAAATTTTTCCCTCTAGCCTGTTTTCTTTGCAAATTTCACTCGCCTAAACGACTTTTGAAATTATAGAAGACGTGAATTCATAAAAAATTATCGGTAATTTTAGAGCTCTCGTGGTATTAACCGGATAATTTGTCACTCACTCCTGTTTTCTATACCTGCTACCTACACTTAAAAATTCCACCAGAACCGACAGTTTTCTACTCTGGCATGTTTTTCTTGAAAATTTCTCTCGACCTAAAAGATTTTTGAAATTATGGAAAACATTAAGTGGTGATAAATTATCAATAATTTTAAAGTTCTGGTGGTATTACCCTGATTATTTCACACTCATGCACACATTTTCCCATAAGGAGAGTGTGTTTATCAAAAAATTACAGGGTAATTCCATGTTGTCTAGAAGACGTGGTATTATCGCTTACACTAACCTAAACCTTAATAAATGTCGTATCTATAATAATTTGATTCGAGAAATAATCTCCCTAAATATCGCTCGAGCTTTAAAATGAACAAGAAAATTTTTCTCTCTGGCATGTTTTCCTTGCAAATTTCACTCGTCCTAAAGGACTGGTGAAAATATGGAAAACATGCAGTCGCAAAAAATTATCGGAAATTTTAAAGCTCTCGTGGTATTACCCCCGATAAGTTTTCACTCTGCCCTGTTTCTCTTGCAAATTTCATTCGTCCTCAAGGGCTTTTAAAATTATGGAAAACATGCAGTCGTGAAAAATTATCGGTAATTTCAAAAACTCTCGTGGTATTGTTCCGATAATTTTTCACTCTGGCCGGTTTTCCCTGCAAATTTTAGTAGTCAAAACTACTTTTGAAATTGTCGAAGACCTAAATCCGTAAAAAATTATCGGTAATTTTAAAGCTCTCGTGGTATTAACCGGATAACTTTCACTCTCTCCTGTTTTATATACCTGTGACTTACACCTAAAAATTTCACCAAACCGACAGTTTTCTACTCTGGCATGTTTTTCTTGCAAGTTTCCTCGACCTACAGTATATCTGATATTATAGAAAACCTTGGGTGGCGAAAAATTGTCAATAATCTTAGAGCTCTCGTGGTATTACCCCGGTAATTTTTAACTCTGCCCTGTTTTCTTTGCAAATTTCTCTCGTCCTAAAGGACTCTTAAAAATATGGGAAACAGGCAGTCGTGAAAAATTATCGATAATTTCAATAACTCTCGTGGAATTATCCCGATTATGTCACTCATCCATATTATTGCTATACAGCAAAACAGGTATTAATACGCGGTAATTCGATAATTGTCTAAAAAATTACAGCGGTAATTTCACGTTGTCATAGAATCAATCATAAAACCTTAATCAATGTCGTTGTCTGACTGACTTATTTAAGGTGACGTCCGAATATTCTAACACTACTAATTTTTTTCTTAATAGTATTTTTTGTTCGAGAAGTAATCTCACAAAATACCGCTCGAGCTTTAAAATGAACCAGATAATTTTTCACTCTGGCATAATTTCCTTGCAAATTTCACTCGTCCTAAAGGACTCGTGAAATTATGGAAAACATGCGATCGTCAAAAATTATCGGTAATTTTAAAGCTCTTGTGGTATTACCCCCAATAATTTGTCACTCTGGCCGGCTTTTCTTGAAAATTTTACGGAAAAAATGCTGTCGTGCAAAATTATTTCAAAAACTCTCGTGGAATTATTCTGATAATTTTTTACTCTGGCCGGATTTCCTTGCAGATTTCACTCGCCTAAACGACTTTTGAAATGATAGAAGACAAATTTATAAAAAATTATCGGTAATTGTGAATATCTCATGGTATTTACCGGAGAATTTTTCACTCTTTCCTGTTTTCTATACTTGTTACCTACACCTAAAAATTCCACCAAAACCAATAGTTTTCTACTCTGGAAGATTTCACTCGAATTAAAAGTCCTGTGAAATTATACAAAAAAATAAAATCCTGAAAAATTATCGCTAATTTTAAAGCTCTCGTCGTATTACCCCCGATAATTTTTCCCTCTGCCCTGTTTCTCTTGCAAATTTCACCCGTCCTAAAGGACTCATAAAATTATGGAAAATATGCACTCGTGAAATCCCCGATAATTTGTCACTCTGGCCGATTTTTCTTGAAAATGTTAGTCTTTCTAAAGCACTCGTGTCCTTTAGGTTGGGGCACGAGTCCTTTAGGACGAGCGGAAATACTTTTCCATATTTTCCTAAATTATGGAAAACATGCAATCGTGAAAAGTAGTCGGTAATTTTAAAGCTCTCGTAGTGATAATTTTTCACTTTGGCTTACTTTCTGCAAATTTCATTTGTCCTATAGGATTCGTGAAACTATGGAAATATACCACCGAAAAATTATCGGTAATTTTAAAGCTCTCGTGGCGATAATTTTCAACTCTGGCCTGTATTCCTTGTAAATTACATTCGTCTTAAAGGACTCTTAAATTAGGGAAAACATTCAATCGTAAAAAATGATCAATAATTTCTAAGATTTCGTGATAATTTTTCACTCTGGCCGGTTTTTCTTGCAAATTTTACCCGTTCTAAAACCTCACAAAATTATGGAAGTCATGCAATCGTCGAAAAAGTAGTCCCACAATTTTTCACTCTAACCGTTTTGTTTTTGTAAATTTTACTTTTCATGGAATTCTCGTGAAATTCTGGTAAACATGAGACATTCTGTAAAATTGTGGATAATTTTAAAGCTCCCGTGGTATTGACTCAATAATTTTTCACTCTGGCCTTTTCATTTGCAAATTTCACTCGTCCTAAAGGACTCGCGTTTTGCAAACGTGAAAAATTGTCGGTAATTTCAAAACCTAAAAAAATATCTGTAATTTCAAAGCTATTGTGGTATTAACCGGATAATTCTTCACAATCTCCTGTTTTCTATGCCTGTTAGCTACAATTAAAAATTTCACCAAACCCGACAGTTTTCTACTCTGGCATGTATTTCTTGCAAATTTCATTCGACCTAATTTACTAGTGATATTATCGGTAATTTTAAAGCTCTGGTTGCATTACCCTGATAATTTTTCACTCTGTCCTGTTTTCACTCTGTCCTGAAAACATGCAATCGTGAAAATTTTTTAATAATGTTAAAGCTCTCGTGGTATTACTCCGATAACTTTTTTCCTCTGGTCTGTTTTCCTTGCAAATTTCACTCGACCTAAAAGACGTGTGAAATTATATAAAACTTAAAATCGTGAAAAATTATCGGTAATTTTAAAGCTCTGGTCGTACTACTCCGATCATTTTTTACTATGCACTCTTTCTCTTGCAAATTTCACGCGCCTGAACAACATTTGAAATTATAGAAGACATAAATCCATAAAATATTATTGGTAATTGTTAAGCTCTCATGGTATTTATGGTATTTACCGGATAATTTTTAACTCGCTCGTGTTTTATATACCTCTTTCCTACACCTAAAAGTTCCACCAAAACCGACAGTTGTCTACTTTGGCATGATTTTCTTGCAAATTTTCACTCGACGTAAAGGATTTGTGAAATTATAGAAATCATTAAGTGGTGATATATTTTCAATAATTTTAGAGCTCTCGTGGTATTACCCCGGTAATTTGAAACTCTGCCCTGTTTATCGTGCAAATTTCTCTTGTCCTAACGGTCTTATAAAATTCCGGAAAACATGCAGTCGTGAAAAATTATCGGTAATTTCAAAAACTCTCGTGGAATTATTCTGATAATTTTTTACTCTGGCCGGATTTTCTTGCAGATTTCACTCGCCTAAACGACTTTTGAAACTATAGAAGACAAATTTATAAAAAATAATCGATAATTGTAAATATCTCATGGTATTTACCGGATAATTTTTAACTCTTTTCTGTTTTCTATACCTGTTATCTACACGTAAAAATTCCACTAAAACCACTAGTTTTCTACTCTGGAAAATTTCACCCGACCTATAAGATTTTTTAAATTATAGAAAACATTAATTGTTGATAAAATATCAATAATTTTAAAGATCTGTTGGTATTACCCCAATAATTTTCTCCTCTGCCCTGTTTCTCTTGCAAAATTCACACGTCCTAAAGGACTCATAAAATTATGGAAAACATGAAGTCGTGAAATCGGTAATTTTAAAAACTCTCGTGGTATTATTCCGGTAATTTTTCACTCTAGCCTGTTTTTCTTGCAAACTTCACTCGCCTAAACGACTTTTGAAATTATTGAAGCATAAATCCATAGAAAATTATCGGGAATTTTAAAGCTCTCGTGGTATTAACTGGATAACTTTTCACTCTCTCCGGTTTTATATACCTCTTACCTACACCTAAAAATTTTACCAAAGCCGACAGTTTTCTATTCTGGCCTGTATTTATTGCAAATTTCACTCGACCTAAAGGATATCTGAAATTATAGAAAACATTAAGTGGTGATAAATTATCAATAATTTTGGAGCTCTTGTGATATTACCCCGGTAATTTTTAACTCTGTCTTGTTTCTCTTTCAAATTTCACTCGTCCTAAAGGTCACATAAAATTATGGAAAATTTGCAGTCGCGAAAAGTTAAAAAACTCTCGTGGTATTATTCCGATTATTTCACTCATCCATATTATTGCTATGGAGCAAAACAGGTATTAGTAAGCGGTAATTCGATAATTTTCTGAAAAATTACATCGGTAATTCCACGTTGTCATGGGATCAACCATAAAACCTTAATCAATGTCGTTGTCTAACTGACTTATTTCAGGTGACGTCCGAATATTCTAACACTAGTTATTTATTTTTTAATAGTACTTTTGATGCGAGAAATAATCTCACTAAATACCGCTTGAGCTTTAAAATGAACCAGATAATTTTTCACTCCGACATGTTTTCCTTGCAAATTTCACTCGTCCTAAAAGACTCGTGAAATTATGGAAAACAGGCAATCGTGAAAAATTATCGGTAATTTTAAAGCTCTCGTGGAATTACCCCCGATCATTTTTCACTATCTACAGTTTTTCTTGCAAATTTCACTCGCCTAAACGACTTTTCAAATTATAGAAAACAAATTCATAAACAATTATCGATAATGATAAATATCTCATAGTATTTACCGGATAATTTTTCACTCTCTCCTGTTGTCTATACATGGTACCGACACCGAGAAATTTCACCAAAGCCGACAGTTCACTACTCTGTCACGTTTTTCTTGCAAATTTGACTCGACCTAAAGCATTTGTGAAATCATAGAAAACATTAAGTGGTGATAAATTATCAATAATTTTGGAGCTCTTGTGATATTACCCCGGTAATTTTTAACTCTGTCTTGTTTCTCTTTCAAATTTCACTCGTCCTAAAGGTCTCATAAAATTATGGAAAATTTGCAGTCGTGAAAAATTATCGGTAAGTTAAAAAACTCTCGTGGTATTATTCCGATTATTTCACTCATCCATATTATTCCTATGGAGCAAACCAGGTATTAATAAGCGGTAATTCGATAATTTTCTAAAATATTACAGCGGTAATTTCACGTTGTCATGGGATCAACCATAAAACCTTAATCAATGTCGTTGTCCAACTGACTTATTTAAGGTGACGTCCGAATATTCTAACAATAGTTATTTATTTCTTAATAGTACTTTTTATTCGACAAATAATCTCACTAATTACCGCTTGAGCTTTAAAATGAACCAGATAATTTTTCACTCTGACATGTTTTCCTTGCAAATTTCACTCGTCCTAAAGGACTCGTGAAATTATGGAAAACAGGCAATCGTGAAAAATTATCGGTAATTTTAAAGCTCTCGTGGTATTATCCCAGATAATTTTTCACTCTTTACAGTTTTTCTTGCAAATGTCACTCGCCTAAACGACTTTTGAAATTATAGAAGACAAATTCATAAAAAATTATCGATAATGGTAAATATCTAATGGTATTTACCGGATAATTTTTCACTTTAACCTGTTTTCTATACATGGTACCGACACCGAGAAATTTCACCATAGCCGACAGGTCACTACTCTGTCACGTTTTTCTTCCAAATTTCACTCGACCTAAAGCATTTGTGAAATTATAGAAAACATTAAGTGGTGATAAATTATCAATAATTTTGGAGCTCTTGTGATATTACCCCGGTAATTTTTAACTCTGTCTTGTTTCTCTTTCAAATTTCACTCGTCCTAAAGGTCTCATAAAATTATAGAAAATTTGCAGTCGTGAAAAATTATCGGTAAGTTAAAAAACTCTCGTGGTATTATTCCGATTATTTCACTCATCCATATTATTCCTATGGAGCAAAACAGGTATTAATAAGCGGTAATTCGATAATTTTCTAAAAAATTACATCGGTAATTTCACGTAGTCATGGGATCAACCATAAAACCTTAATCAATGTCGTTGTCTAACTGACTTATTTCAGGTGACGTCCGAATATTCTAACACTAGTTATTTATTTTTTAATAGTACTTTTGATGCGAGAAATAATCTCACTAAATACCGCTTGAGCTTTAAAATGAACCAGATAATTTTTCACTCTGACATGTTTTGCTTGCAAATTTCACTCGTCCTAAAAGACTCTTGAAATTATGGAAAACAGGCAATCGTGAAAAATTATCGGTAATTTTAAAGCTCTCGTGGTATTACCCCCGATAATTTTTCACTCTCTACAGTTTTTCTTGCAAATTTCACTCGCATAAACGACTTTTCAAATTATAGAAAACAAATTCATAAAAAATTATCGATAATGGTAAATATCTCATGGTATTTACCGGATAATTTTTCACTCTCTCCTGTTGTCTATACATGGTACCCACACCGAGAAATTTCACCAAAGCCGACAGTTCACTACTCTGTCACGTTTTTCTTGCAAATTTGACTCGACCTAAAGCATTTGTGAAATTATAGAAAACGTTAAGTGGTGATAAATTATCAATAATTTTGGAGCTCTTGTGATATTACCCCGGTAATTTTTAACTCTGTCTTGTTTCTCTTTCAAATTTCACTTGTCTTAAATGTCTCATAAAATTATGGAAAATTTGCAGTCGTGAAAAATTATCGGTAAGTTAAAAAACTCTCGTGGTATTATTCCGATTATTTCACTCATCCATATTATTCCTATGAAGCAAAACAGGTATTAATAAGCGGTAATTCGGTAATTTTCTAAAAAATTATATCGGTAATTTACTTTGTCATGGAATCAACCATAAAACCTTAATCAATGTCGTTGTCTAACTGACTTATTTAACGTGACGTCCGAATATTCTAACACTAGTTATTTATTTCTTAATAGTACTTTTGATTCGAGAAATAATCTCACTAAATACCGCTTGAGCTTTAAAATAAACCAGATAATTTTTCACTCTGACATGTTTTCCTTGCAAATTTCACTCGTCCTAAAGGACTCGTGAAATTATGGAAAACAGGCAATCGTGAAAAAATATCGGTAATTTTAAAGCTTTCGTGGTATTACCCCCGATAATTTTTCATTCTCTCCAGTTTTTCTTGCAAATTTCTCTCGCCTAAACGACTTTTCAAATAATAGAAAACAAATTCATAAAAAATTATCGATAATGGTAAATATCTGGTACCAACACCGAGAAATTTCACCAAAGCCGAGAGTTCACTACTCTGGCACGTTTTTCTTGCAAATTTTACTCGACCTAAAGCATTTGTGAAATTATAGAAAACATTAAGTGGTGATAAATTATCAATAATTTTAGAGCTCTGGTGGTATTACACCGATAAGTTTTCACTCTGCCCTATTTCTCTTGCAAATTTCATTCGTCCTTAAGGACTCATAAAATTATGGAAAACATGCAGGCGTGAAAAATTATTGGTAATTTCAAAAAAGCCCGTAGCATTATTCCCGATAATTTTTCACTCTTGCATGTCTTCCTTGAGAGGTTCACTTGCCCAAACGACTTTTGAAATTATAGAAGACCTAAATCCATAAAAAATTGTCGGTAATTTTAAAGCTCTCCTGTGTTTTACACTGTCTTCTGTTTTATATACCTGTTACCTACACCTAAAAATTTCACCAAAACCGACAGCTTTTTACTCTGGCATGTTTTTCTTCCAAATTTCACTCGACTTATAGAATTTGTGAAATTATAGAAAACATTAAGTGGTGATAAAATGTCAATAATTTTATAGATCTGTTGGTATTATCCCGATAATTTTTCACTCGTCCCTGCTTCTCTTGCAAATTTCACTCGTTCTAGAGGATTCGCCAAATTATGGAAAACATGCAGTTGTGAAAAATTATCGGTAATTTCAATAACTATCGAGGTATTATTCAGATAATTTTTCACTCTGTCCAGTTTTTCTCGTTTAAAAAATTTACTCGCCTGAACGACCTTTGAAATTATAGTGGACCTAAATCCATAAAAAATGTTCGGTAATTTTAAAGCTCTCGTGGTATTAACCGGATAACTTTTCACTCTCTCCTGTTTTATATACCTGTTACCTACATGGCACATGTTTTTCTGGTAAATTTTACTCGACCTAAAGGTAATCTGAAATTATAGAAAACATTAAGTGTTGATAAATTATCAATAATTTAGGAGCTCTCGTGATATTACCCCGGTAATTTTTAAGTCTGCCCTGTTTCTCCTGCAAATTTTTCTGGTCCTAAAGGTCTCATAATGTTATGGAAAATATGCAGTCGGGAAAAGTTATCGGTAATTTAAAAAACTCTCGTGGTATAATTCCGATTATTTCACTCATGCATATATTATCCCATATCCTTATCAAAAAATGACAGCGGTACACTAACCTAAACCTTAATCAATGTCGTTGTCTATATTATTTTGATTCGAAAAATAATCTCACTAAATACCGCTCGAGTTTTAAAATAAACCAGGTAATTTTTCACTCTGGCATGTTTTCCTTGCAAATTTCACTCGTCCTAAAGATCTCGTGAAATTATGGACAACATGCAATCGTGAAAAACTATCGGTAATTTTAAAGCTCTCGTGGTATTTACACCTAAAAATTCCACCAAAATCGACAGTTTTCTACTCTGGCATGTTTTTGTTGAAAATTTCATTCGACCAAAAGCAGTTGTGAAATTATAGAAAAAATTAAGTAGTGATAAATTATCAATAATTTTAGAGCTCTGGTGGTATTACCCTAATAATGTTTCACTCTGCCCTGTTTCTCTTGCAAATTTCACTGGTCCTAAAGCACTTTTGAAATTATGAAAAACATGCAATCGTGAAAAAGTGTCAGTGATTTCAAATCAGTTTCGGTTTACCACCGATAACTTTTCATTGTGGCCTGTTTCCTTTGGAAATGTAACTCGTCGTAAAGGACTAGTGAAATTATGGAAGCAATCAATCGTGAAAAGGTGCAAATTTCACTCATTCTAAGAGATTCGTGCAGGTATAGAAAACATACAATCGGGAAAAATTATCGGTATTTTTTAAATTGTATTGAAATTGTACAGGCCTTTTATAGCAATATTGGTCCACAACCTACCACTTAATTCCTTTCTAATCATCCTGTAAGCACAGCTTTTGTGCCAGAAAATACTCATCGCAATCAGCAACTTTATAATGGCGCATAGTAGCGTTCTTCTCTTATTTTTTTTTTGCAAAGTTATAAAAACACAAATAACATATATAATAAAAGATAAAAATAAAAATAACACAACGAGTAATTGATGTACACGAAAGTTGAGACTATTTACTTCTGATTGACCACATTTTGACTTTAAGTATTAAAATTTAACTTTCTAGTATATTTCACCTGCTAACTTTTAATCGCTGGATCTCAAAAACATTTATTCTGAGTGTTTTTGACCAAGTACACCTTTTATATATTATTTAGAATTGATACATAAACCAGCGAGAAAGACCTTGGCTAATTACATTGAAACTTTTAAAGGTTTCACCATATAAACTGCTACTTTCCCCGGCTTTGTGCCTGGAGTCTGTAGATTCTATAATATCTAGTTTATTTTCAATTTTATATGCACTTTGTTTATTATTTGCCTTGGGATGATGCTGTTGTTTTCAGATGCTGTGTTTTCAGAAATCCAAACACATCAGCCGTATAACGCAATACACTTAAGTTTGGCCTGGACTATAAAATATTCATTTGAAGTGATAAAGGGAAAAACTAGACTCTACGACTGCAAAAGGGGAAGCTCAAAGCCACCTGATTAATCCTCAGCAACCGAGCTCAGAAAAATCCCCGCCATGCTAAAATATGAATTGCTAATTGCGGCCCCTTTGTGCAATAACAATATCAATTTGCCCGCTTGCGAAATTACAGTTATACGGGCATCGTCATAAAATTGCATTGCGGCACGGACGTAATGTGATCCAGAAAAGTGGAATAAAATAAATGACGTTGATTGTGAAAAATGAAAACTGTACACGGTAAAATATTGCTCTTTTCAATTTTTCCTTTGGAGCAGCGTTAATGGCAATTTACCTGGTTTTATGAATTTCATATGGAAGATTTAATGGACGAGACGTGGAAATCGAATAGAGAATATTAAAATCAGATTTTTTTTTTATTTATTAGGTGAATGCAATTGAACGTGTTTATAAAATATTGATTTTGAATTTTGATACGTAGCTGGAAGTACAATCAAAGGGTTTCGAGGTTATTTCAGAAGTAGGTATTCCTTGAAAGTTGTGCCCCACGATTCTCCGAACCAATCAGGAACGGCCTACCAGAGTAACGTCAGGACGAGTCTGATTGGTCTAGAGGATCTTGGCGCACGACTTTCAAGAAATACCTACTTTCAGATTTTGTCAAGGCCTAAAGCAATGATCTGGCTGATTGCTCTTTCCGCGAACTAATACTAGTCCATATTTCCATCAAAAACCAAAATAAAAATTCTGTTCATAATACACGACTTTTTTTTACACTCAACTTTCCTTAAACCACTATGTTTATAAACATTTTGGCAAATATATTCAAATATCGCAGAATATTATCAAATTAGGTTAGGACACATCAAATAAGACAAAAAGATTTTTTTAATGAAGAGAATGCAAACATCTTCATTAGGCAAACTCTCATGAAGAGATTACACGTTGATCTCGCACAGTAAGATGCACAAAATTAGGGCTCTGAGTTGGCAAACATGGTCGGCCGCATTGCCAACGAGGTCGCAATGAACGAGTATATAATAAGATCGGGGTTGTTGCCTTTATCCCGGCCATCATAAAGGGGAATTATTGCGGCTAAATAAAATAAATTAAAGAAGTTGCAGTGTGTTGGCTTCTAGTTGTGGTCTGGCGAGTTTTTGGCTCCAATCCACAGTAACTTATTGCAACGTCAAGATGTTCCGGACACTTATATGGCACAATTTGTTTAGGCTGATCCCCACTTTAACATCTTGTCCCCAAATTTTCACATATTTATTCAAAACCCTCCAAATTGAGCCATTTACATATTTTTTTTGGACCCACGTCTGTGACCGTTGCCGTAGCTATCGCTCTTTTTAAGCCCTTTTGACTGAGCTAAATTGATAAAGATTAGGTAGGGCTTGAGCAGCCGCAATCCGTGTTATTGTTTCCGAAACAACAGACGATTGAATATATAAGCCTCTAAAGTTAAGCTTAATTATTCCCTTGGGGCAAAAACGACCCCGTAAAACTACTGTAACAATGTAAATATACGCTGCCGGGTTTTTAGCCTAGTCCAAGCTCCCTAGAACAAAAGTTTTAATTGTAAAAAGTTCGAAAGTTAAAACAAATTTAAATTGTATGGCTTGCTGATTTTTAGGCGAGCGGCACTCGTAGAACTTTGCAGATTCCCAAGTTTTCGACTCGGAAACGAAAGTTTGCTTGAGCTTGAAAGGGTCGCATTAAAAATCTGAAAACTCTATCGATAATTTCCTCCCTAAGAGGGTCAGGCAGATTTAGCAAAAAAAAATGTTTAAAGTTTTCTGTGTTGAGGGTCGTTCCGGATTTTCAGTTTAAACTTGGCTAATCCTTCCGCTTAAACCAAATCGCTTGCAAGTGGGGAAAAATCTATTTAGATAGGGGCAGAATCTATGTCCAGGGATAATTCAGGGTCACATTTTATGGAAAAAAACAAGACTTGCTTAGATTACGACTTACTGGGTGTCGAGGTTTAATTTTTCCTCTAGTTTTTCATAAAATATTTACTAATTTAAATTTGATATAGCGGCTAAAACCCGGTTTCTTTGACATCAATGAGATTGGTGTAATTTGTAGGAACACCTCCTAGTGTTAAATTTACCCTAACTTCAGTGCGCTGCATTTTAAGCCCTATTTCCCCTAGTTCGTTTCTCCATAAATTTTAAACAAAAAAGGTGTACTTGGCCGAAGCTCTCAGAACAACTGTTTTAGAGACGTAGGAGATTAAAATTTGCAATATACATCATTGAGTACTGAAAACATTATGGCAGATTTAACACAAGGACAGGTTAGTGATTATTGAGTAAATTTAACCTTTAGGTAAGTCAAAAATGATCAAAATGTGAATTTCCATTGAATTAAAAGAGTCAGGAAGGAACATTGTGCTTTACTGTCAAAATTTGATTTTTAGGTTGAATTTATAAGCTAAGTTCTTCAAGATGGTTGCATTTCCGCTATTCATTGGCGCGCTTGTAAAAAGTATTTGTGAACGGTCTTTCAAGATGGCGGATAAACATTTCCATTAATCACTAGCGTACTTGTAAAAGTTATAAACGGTTTTGATTGTATATTTTTCGTTGTTGCTTCATAATTCTTTTTATTTTATGTTTTATACATTGAAATAAATAATTTGAGCTTACTTAGGTATTAAGATTAGGTGTCTTATATTATGGGTTTGTATATAATTGTTTGTAGCGATAATACAAAGAACTCATTTTATTTACATTACATGTTACAAATAGTTTATTAAGTCAGATAGATATTCATGCATTTCTAAATTATCTATAATTAGTAAAAACAAGTAATAACTTATAATTATTAAACTTACAGTACCAGTAAGCGACAAAGTTTTACAGGCTTATTAGTCCTGCTCTAGCCTTTATGTAGTAGTTACAATAACTATATCATCCGTCAATCGTAAATAGTTAATAGTAAAGTTTGTGGAGTATGCGAGAACTTCTTCAGGCCAGTATGAACTACAAACTTTTAGCTCTTTATTGAGTTTACTAGTTATTTCTTCTGATTCAGTCTTATGGCCCAGACATAATTTTAATATTCGATAATTTATGTAAGATCCAGTATTGATGCGAGTGTCAAGTTATGGAGCAATATTCGTCGGTCGAATGTAGAGGCAAGTCTATTTTCTTGTGAATGGACAACAGGGTCGCCAATGAAAACTGGTGCCAGGAACATTTTGTGACAACGAATAGGCTTCAAATTTTGGGAACGTTTGGCAGTCCATTACTGAGACTGGCGTGGTAAAGCGATAGTACGAAGTGTAATGTTATGAAATGGTAATGCTATAGAACACGTACATAAATTTATTGAAACCCTGTGACATTAATCTGGGAAGTAATTATAAAAACTTAGAAAATATGTTTGAGTGTAAAAAATAAATTTATTAGTACGCAAGTTGAATCCTAAAGCAGCGAGATGAATTTTTAAGCCATAGTCTAATCATTCTCCAGAATCAGATAGCTAAAACTAAGACATACAGACAGAAAACAGCTAGAAAATAAAAACTAATAAAACTTTTTGTGTGAATAAGTAAGCTGTGTGTAAAGTATAGTACTTAATACGTGTTGTAATGCAATTACTATCTCATGGAAATTCGTACACACAGCTACGCAGTTTCATACGTAGCTTCGCCGTTAGTGCGCAAATTGCTTCTTACAACACTTATTACGTAATATACCTACTATTACGGACAAGCTTGCGGTAAAACTGTTTTTCTGATTGCGCTATATTTTTACTTCAATGTATATATTATATTGCATTTGATTATTGCCCTTTAAACAAAATTAATTTATTGTAATATTGTATGACTTTTTCGTGAGGTGCTGAGTTTACTTTACAAATATAATGAATTCGTGTTGAAAAATAATGATTGATTATACTTTTCATTAATAGGACACGATGATTTTGCAAAGGAGAGGGATCATGAAATTTCATAAAATCAAATAATGAATCATTTATAAAAAACTCTAAAACTTTAATAGATACCACATTTTCTTTAATTAGGGTGGATCGTCTGCAAACTTCTAATGACCTTTTCGGTTTGAGTACATAAACGAGTGACATCGTCATGAGGGTAGCAAAGTCCTCCTGGGTTCTTGGTGTCAAAAAGAGTTCTTAAAATCTTGACACCAAAAAGCGCATTATAACAGTGTTCACATTTTAGTTTATTTTTGAGTTTGTTAACGACCAATCCAGCGATATATTTAACAATTTCTTGGCTAAATTCCGAAAGATGTGGCAGAGTAAATGCATAATCCAGATTACATAAATTTAATTTAGATTCTTATTTCATTTCTACGTCAGCGGTATAATTATTTGGTCAGGTTGTTTAGTAGAAATCACATTTAATATAGATAAGTCTTCATGTGGTATGCAGTTGCCTAAACCGTTGTCCCGAATTTCTGAGTGCATTAAAATTGTTTTATAAGCCGAAGTAAATTGCCTGCAGGTAGGTTTATTATTATACCCCCATGGGATCTAACATCCAAAAAATAGCTCTAAGTGATCTTGTCTGCACTTGTAGAAAGGAAGAAATATTAAAAGTTTTCGTGTTTCAATAAAAGTTTAATACATCCCTGATAATGATTGAAAATCTAACAACAAGCCTAAAAATCCAATTTTTCTTGGTGAGTGTAAATGGAAATTGTGTGCACCACATGCCCTTTTAAATTCACAGAGAAAGTTCTCGAGAGTTTAGAATGTCAAACGCATCATTCATAAGAAATATAAAATTAACTGTAGCATCACAACTTTCAAAATCTTTTAAAGTGCAACTGATTCTTGCAAGATAGCAAAGCTTCGCCTACAGGATGACTTAACAGTTGTGTTGCTAATTTTACCTTCATTTTTTGCTTGAAGAATTGTATATGCTGTTTTCTTAGTTTATTAGCGAGGTGAAGTCCTTCACTTTCTTGTAACAAATTAAGCTTATTGATAAAATTGAAGTCAATTAAGTTGTTATCGGGATCCAAAAGAAAACGTTTTGTGCCCCACATATTTCGAACCAATTTGATCATGTGCGATGGCTCTAGAAAAACAAAAAGAGGTACGTTATCAATGCAAAATTTAGAATAAAGGTTGTTATCGTCTAACGCACAACCAAGATTTTTACACATTCTAAAATTAGCAGCAGCATTCTTATGCATTGAGTAACTAATATTGACTTCTGATCGCTATTGATACCATTTAATATAAATATGCAACAGGTAACTTCCATGATCCATTGATCGCTACCACCATAAAAACTAAAAGTTCCTTAGCCATATCCATAAGATCATGCTCGATTTCATTGCCAAAATTGACATAACCATAATAATTTTTTCCATCATACTCTACAAATTGACTAATTTCCATTTCATCAAAAACCAAAGAACAGACAACCGGACTTATTTCATTTTCAGTTTTAAGTTTTAGTATTTTAAAAGCTTCAGAGGAAAAGCCTGGCTCACCATCAATGGACGATTACCAACTATACAATGTTTTTGGATGGGGTAAATATTTATCAAATTTTTCTCTTACAAAATTATATCCCTTGGGTGAAAAAAAACGAAGGGTTATAGCAAATCTTCGTTCGGATTTAGAAAATGTGCGCTTTGATTGATTGTTTTGCGACTTTTGGAGCAACCGTGTAATAACACCACGTGATTTGAAGCTTTCAGATAATACGTCACCGCACTCTTGATTCAAAAAGTTTCTTTTTTTAAGCTCAAGGATCATTGAATTTAAGGTAAATATTTTTTTCTTTTGGGAAAAGTGTTGATTTTAAAGATCGTATTTTTTATCTTTTACCATTATAACATTTGACATATTAGCCGATTTTCTTTTTAATTTAACTCCTTCCAGAGAATGATTGTCTATGACACTAGTTTTTATGTGTTCATTGAGAGATATATGATTAGTTAGTCATCGACGGACTAGACATCTTCTTCACTTTCTGGAACCTCCTTGTCCCTAGTTTCCATCACCATTTCAAGGTTCTGCATTTGATCTTTGCCTTTGCATGCCTTAAAAGTAAAAAATAGTTACATATTGCCCGTTGATTCATTAAATATAGGATGGTCCAATAGTAAAACAACGGACGATTGCTCTAAAATGTAAAGAGGAAGCAAATAGAAATTTAGGATTTTTTTTTCAGTAACCCCGTATATTTTTACAGAAAAACTTAAATTTTTCTGGAATTTTATTTATAATACACAAGTTGCTCTTCTAGCAAACGCAAAGAAAATACAGATATAATATGTAGGCTTCAGAGCATGGGTTTTAAAAATATGGTGGTTTAAATGATAAAAATCACCCATCTTTCGGAGTACATGCCTCAAAGGAAAACTGAAAATCGAACTATACCTACTCACTTATTTACGTTACTTATAAATTTGCAACTCGGATTTATGTGTCGATCTTGTAGGTAAAAATCAAAAAATTTTTACATATTTTGCTTTTTTTTGCTTACATAGAGAATATTTTAATTAAACTGTGACCATTCACTTACATATTTAGTTCGGGTAATTTTTATTGTGGGTATAGCAGTATCAGTTAATTGTACTACTACCGTCAAAGCAGCATTGTTCGAAGCGATGGCTGCAAAGGAAATTATTTTTAACGTCTCCGGGTCGATCTGCTTTGTTCAGAAACTGAATCCAAATTCATTTTCTAGATTTCTCTAGAGGAAATCTACAATAATATAGGGACTATTGGTAAAACATGTTCGCAATTTTTATCGCAATTCTACTGACTATACTCAGCAATTTTTTTAACTACTTGCGTGATACTTGGCAAAAAAAAAATATACTTACAGATGGAAAGTGGTTCCCTGTAATTTAGCGGCAGGTGACTTTGTTCGATGGCATGCCGTACAACTAAATATGTATAAATACGTAGATATATTGAGTAGATATAATACTATACTATATCTACATATGTGAATAAATATTTGTTTACACATCAAGTTTTTAATATTTACAATTTTAGACAATTGTAATGAATAATCAACTCCTCTAATCAACGCCGATAAAACTCTGGCAAAAAACAATTTATAACAAAAGACCCTGTGGAGAGAACGGTGAAGGATTTCAATTTGCTTTCAAAGGTATATTGAAAATGCTGACTAGCTAATTAATATATTTACATAAATTTAAATGTGTTAACGATTATATTGTTTGAATCAAAGGGTCTCAGTGGAAACATAAAATGTGTATTCTTGAAAAAAAAAATTAATAGGCGGCCTAAAAAAACAAATTTCTTCAAATTCTCAGAAGGTCCAGAACTAGTCACAAAATGTAATAACTGATTTTGATTAATTTGATTGTAAGTTTGATTTTTTCTTTCTGGCTATAAGAGTTCAGAAGGGATGCATTTTAGAACATACGTTCATAAGAAGAAAAAGTCTTATTTTGATCCCAAAAATACGTCGCTAAAATATTTGTATCAAATTTTTTGGTGTAGGTAATTGCTATATTTCTTTAAAATATTTATTGCTATTTTTACTGAGATAGGTATATGAATATGTACGGGGTGATCATTAGAAAACTTTATCTAGTTGGCTGTGTAATGACAAAAGAAAAAGATGGAGAAGCAAAAGTCCATTTCCTTTGAGTATGTCATCATTTTCTGTCAAAATTTCATAGCCTGCTAGATGAAGTTTTCTAATGAACACCCCTTACATCGTACATACACAGTGATTCACGGTGTATTCAACTCCTCTTAGTTTTTCCATAAAGCCTTGAAGATATTCAGGCAAACTGTTCTGTATATCTTAGTCTACTATTACTACAGCTCTAATTTTGTTCTCACAAGCAGTAATAATAAATTGTCATTGAAGATCTTATTTAGATAATACTGATTATAATAGTATTTTCATTCTTATTGATGATTAGTACACATTTAGAATGTCAGTGGTAAACTCTTTAGTTAGGTACATAAAAAAAAACAACAAAATTTAGTTATAATCTTACAGGTTGTCTTCCAATTACTATTGAGCTAAATCCAGAAAAATTAACATTGACACAAAGAAATACTAAGAATAAATGAGTAATTTATGAATTTAGTTCTTTTATTGAACCCCAGGAAAGAAACTGGATTGAATGTTAAAATACCTACATACTTAAACGGAATCGTAAGTAGTACATAAATGGTATGATTTCAGTTGCATAAAATATTGTAAATACATATCACGATTGAATGGTGATTTCATAGAAATCTTTAAAGTTCGTCTATGATGTTTTAAAACTCCCTTAACTTTTTTCTGCTAATAAAGTCAATGTTTAATACATTACAATTAAATTATTTAATTAAGCCCCTTTTCTGCCAACGAAACTAAGAGCAACTTTTTGTTTCTGCTGCTCGGTTCAAAAAATAAGTCACCAGTTGCTTACAGCTTCTTCGGTCAAAACGGGGTTTTAGCTTTAGCAATAAGCGTGATAATAATTTCTAACTGCCCCCTGTAAATGCGGGTAAAAAAGTTCTTGCAAAGAGGGCGCGACTAAACTTCATTTTCATGACACTGACCTTGTCATCTATTTAACTTGTTTGTCTATGGCTATTACTTTGAATTTCCGTTAACACGTTGTCATTTTCTTATTATGTAGACCATTTCTGAGCAATTAACGCCGTCGTAGATTTCAGTATTCATTCATTTATTTCAGACTTATCAATAAAATTACGAGAATTTTTGGACAACAAAATGCAGTGACACAAGCTAAAAACTTAATCAAATCTAAATGCGAAACATCTAAAATTGCACTAAGATAACTTAAAAAAATACCTATAAAGATTACGTAACAATTTTAGTGTATATTTTCCTTTTACTCAAGTAACTCAAGTGAAACATAAGGAAAGACATAAACTCACAGAGCACCCCGGCAGAAAAAGCTATTAGTTTGAATTTATGTTAACTAGTTATCATTTTCTTGTTATAAAGAATATTTGAGCGACTAAGATCATCATAGGTTTAACCTATATAATGGCTAAATAACGTTATCTTTTGTGCAATTAAAATGCAGTGAAGCAAGCTAAAAACTTAATCAAATTTAAAGGCAAACATATAAAACTGCACTGAGATAACTAAAAAAATAAAAAGATGTGAGTCATACTTATAAAGATTATGTAACAATATCAGCATATATTTTACTTTTGTTAACTCAAGTGAAACATAAGGACGGACATATACTCAGAGCGCACCACTGCATAAAATGTTATTGGTTTGGATTTATGTTAACTAGTTACCATTTTCTTGTTACAATGGGGTGGGAAATTCTTGGGGTACGGTCCTATGATGATGGGGAGTCTCATTATACTCAATAATACACCTTTTATATTATTTGCTTTTAGTCTGCTTAGAGTTACAAAAATTGTACTAATTCGTGTAATGCATGTTTTGTAGTCACTACTGAGGAAGATGCCAATCCGCATCGAAATGTTTATTGACCAAAAAAGTTTTAACTGAGAGGATCGACAACATACATAATGGTTAAATACAGTTATCTTTTAAGCAACCAAAATACACTGAGACAAATTAAACCCTTAATCAAATTTAAATGCGAAATACATCATAAAAGTGCAATGAAATAAATAAAAAAATAAAAAAATGTGAATTATACTTATAAAGATTATGTAACATTATTAGTATAAATTTTTCTCTTGTTAACTCAAGTGAAACTAACGACATACATGTACTGAGAGTGCGCCACTGCAGAAAACGCTATTAGTTTGAATTTGGGCTAAGTGGTTATTATTTTCTTTTTATAAAGCATATTTGAGCATCTAAGGCCATCATAGGTATAACATACATGGTGGTTAAATAACGTTACCTCTTCAGCAACCAAAATGCAGTGAGACAAGCTAAAAACTTAATCAAATTTAAATGCGAAATACATCATAAAACTGCACTGAGATTAATAAAAAAAAATATAAAAATGAGTCTTACCTCTAAATTTGATATATATTTTTCTTTTGTTAACTCAAGTGACACATAAGGACAGACATATATTCAGAGTGCACGACTGCATAAAACGCTATTGGTTGACATTTTTTTTTTAACTACTTATCATTTTCCTGTTAGCAAGCATATTTGAGACGCTAAAGCCATCATCGGTATAACATACATATAGGTTAAGTAACGCTATGTTTTGAGTTACCAAAACGAAGAGAAACCAACTAAAAATGTAATTAAATTTAAATGCGTAACACATTATAAAACTGCACTGAGATAAATTTTAAAAAAAAATAGATGTGAGCCATACCTAGAAAGATTATGTAACGATATTAGGATATATCCTTTTTTTTATTAACTCAAGTAAAACATAAAGACAAACATATACTCAAAGCGCGCCACTGTAGAAAACGCTATTAGTTTGAATTTATGTTAACTAGTTATCATTTTCTTGTTAAAAACCATATTTGAGCTACTAAGGCCATCATAGGCATAACACTCATGATTGTTAAATAGTTTTACCTTTTGAGCAACCAAAATTCAGTGAGAAAAAAGCTAAAGACTTAATAAAATTTAAATACGAAACGCGTCATAAAACTGCAATAAGATAAATAAAAAATAAAAAAATGTGAGTCCTACCTATAACGATTATGTAACAATATCAGCATATATTTTTCTTTTGTTAATTCAAGTGAAACATAAGGACAGACATATACTCAGAGCGCACCACTTCATAAAATGTTATTAGTTTGAATTTATGTTGACTAGTTACCATTTTCTTGTTACATTGGGGTGGTAAATTCTTGGGGTTCTATGATGATGAGGAGTCTCACTATACTCAATAATACAACTTTTATATTATTTGCTTTTAGTGTGCTTAGATTTACGGAAATTGTACTAATTCGTGTAATGTATGTTTTGTAGTCACTACTGAGGAAGATGCCAATCCGCGTCGAAATGTTTATTGACCAAAAAAGTTTTAACTGGGTGGATCGACAACATACATAATGGTTAAATAAAGTTATCTTTTAAGCAACCAAAATACAGTGAGACAAACTAAGAACTTAATCAAATTTAAATGCGAGATACATCATAAAAGTGCAATGAGATAATAAAAAAATGTGAATTGTACTTATAAAGATTATGTAACATTACTAGTATATATTTTTCTCTTGTTAACTCAAGTGAAACTAAATGTACTGAGAGTGCGCCACTGCCGAAAACGCTATTAGTTTGAATTTGGGCTAAGTGGTTATCATTTTCTTGTTATAAAGCATATTTGAGCAACTAAGACCATCATAGGTATAACATACATGTTGGTTTAATAACGTTACCTTTTGAGCAACCAAAATGCAGTGAGACAAGCTAAAAACTTAATCAAATTTAAATGCGAAATACATCATAAAACTGCACTGAGATTAATAAAAAAATATATAAAAATGTGAGTCTTACCTCTAAATATGATATATATTTTTCTTTTGTTAACTCAAGTGAAACATAAGGACAGACATATACTGAGAGTGCACCACTACAGAAAACGCTATTGGTTGACATTTTTTTTAACAAGTTATCATTTTCCTGTTAGCAAGCATATTTGGCTAAAGCCATCATTGGTATAACATACATATAAGTTAAGTAACGCTATGTTTTGAGTTACCAAAACGAAGAGAGACCAACTAAAAATGTAATCAAATTTAAATGCGTAACACATTATAAAACTGCACTGAGATAATTTAAAAAAAAAATAGATGTGAGCCATACCTAGAAAGATTATCTAACGATATTAGGATATATTCTTTTTTTATTAACTCAAGTAAAACATAAAGACAAACATATACTCAAAGCGCACCACTATAGAAAACGCTATTAGTTTGAATTTATGTTAACTAGTTATCATTTTCTTGTTAAAAAAGGCATAACACTCATGATGGTTAAATAGCTTTACCTTTTGAGCAACCAAAATTCAGTGAGAAAAGCTAAAAACTTAATAAAATTTAAATGCGAAACGCATCATAAAACTGCAATTAGATAAATAAAAAAATAAAAAAATGTGAGTTATACCTATAAAGATTATGCAACAACATTAGTATATATTCTTTTTTTCTTAACTCAAGTGAAATATAAGGACAGAGATATACTCACAGCACACCGCTGCAGGAAACGCTATTAGTTTGAATTTATGTTGTCATTTTCTTGTGATAAGTCATATATAAGCGACTAAGATCATCATATGAGTAACATACATAGTGCTTAAATGACGTTTTTTTTTGGCGTTGAGGAACAAAAATGCAGTGAGACAAACCAAAAACTTAATCAAATTTAATACAACTTTAAACAAATTGAAATATATCATAAATCCGCACTGAGATAAATAGAAAAAAAAATAAAAAAATGTGAGTCATACCTATAAAGATTATGTAACAGTATTAGCATATATATATTTTTTTAAATCAAGCGAAACATAAGGACAGACATATACTCAACTGAGAGCGCAACACCATAGACGTTATTAGTTTGAATTTAGGTTACATCATTTACTTGTTATAAAGCATATTTGAGCGACTAATACCATTATATGTGTAATATACGTAATGGTTAAATAGCGTTATCTTTTGAGCGACGCAACCAAAATGCAGTAAAACAAACTAAAAACTTAATTAAATCTAAATGGAAAGCACATCATAAAAATGCTCTGAGATAAATAAAAAATGTGAGTCATACCTATAAAGGTTATGTAACAATATTAGGATACATTTTTCTTTCGTTAAATCAAGTGAAACATAAATACATATAATCAGAGCGCACCGCTGTATAAAACGCTATTAGTTTGTTAAAATATAAATAATTATAATTAAAAATTAAATAATAAAATAAACATATAAACACATGTAATCTATACAGAGTGTTACAGGACGAAATGTACATAATAATATGGGAGATAGGTTTTTGACCATGCCAACATATATTCATTTTTAAAAAAGTTCGGAACTCATTTCTTACTGATATACAGGGTTTTGCATAAATTTTGCCCAAAACAAAAATCAATTGTATTTCCCAAAATTTTTGCAGAAATGAATTCAAATTGCATGTGCGTGGGGCAATGGAGGAGAAGAACCCAGGAAGGTAACAAAAAGTTCTAAATTTCCAGAGGCGGAATAATAAAGTTGTTCTTTTCATGATGCCGTAAAACAAACACTCAGTATACGATTTTTTAAAACCTTTGCAATAGATGTAATATTCACAAACTCCAGACAATAAGAAATCGAAACAATTTAAGTTGTCGCACTTTTGGTTTTTTCTACAATTTTTGAATGTTGTAATCAACTACATTTTGTGTTATTAATGACACATTAGGTTTAAATTTGCGTAGCTTTTTACTATTTATCGTACCATTTTTTGATAATTATGACAAAAAAAAAGACAAAAAAACAAATAATAGATATGAGAGAATAATAACAAAAAACCATAATTAGATGAATAATTTCAAACGGAAAAAAATCTTACTATTCTGTTTACTTATTGGTGACCATTATCCCAAAAATATTAGGCATTTATCTAGTTGCCTGATGTAGTAGTTGTCTTGGTTATAGCAAAACGTGCAACAGTCATTGTCAAAATTAGTGTGAAATGCAGGGAGAATGAAAGCCTTCATTTTGAAATTTTTTTATATTTTTGATTTTTATTTGTCATTATTTCTAAGATTTAAAGTGGTTGTAAATTTAAAATAAATAATCTAAAAATAATAATTATGAAATTTTGTTTTCTCATATCTATTTGTTTTATTTCTCTTCTTGTGATAAATTTAATAATTAATAAAATAAGCACAACAAATTTTAACTCAGTAAGTCACTAGTAATACAAAATGCGGTTAATTAAAAAAATCCACAGGTGCGACAATTAAAGTGGTTTCGATTTCTTATTGCCTGGAGTTTGTGGACTTCAGAGCTTTTGCAACAGTTTAAAAAAAAATGTATACTGAGTGTTTGTTTTGCGGCACCATGAAAAGGACAACTGTATTAGTCCGACTCTGGAAATTTAGAATTGGAGATTTTATCTTCCTGGGTTTTTATTGTAAAGCGTTTCACCCACATGCAATTTGAATTTGTTTCTGCAAAAATTATGGGAAATATGATTAATAATTATTTTGGGCAAAATTTATACAAAACCCTGTATATCAGTAAGAACGTTTTTGATACTGAATATGCGTTGGTATGGTCAAAACCTATCTCTCATATTAGTATGTACATTTCGTCCCGTAACACCCTGTAATACATCCATGTCCATATAAATTCATGTAGGGTATGTTATATACATCTATGTCTTTGCAAATTTATATAAATGCATCTAAGTACCTACACACAATTCTGTATAAATGCATGCAATTAATATTCTCAACACAAATAATTACAGCTAAATATACACAAATACATGCTAACTCTAACGAAATATTTTTGAAATTTTTGTGTTTATACTATCAAATTTTTCTCAACAAATATACGGCTTGATCGGAAGTGTGTCATTAAAATTGTTAAAGTTACTGTTTTGGACACACTGTATGTAGAAAATTAATTTTCTTAAATTTTGTATATTACTACTATATTTAACTTTGTCTACAGCTGGGATAGACATTATCAAAGGCGATGAGGCGATGGGCAAAATGATCTCCCGTGCTTCCCGACGTTGACTGATTCGACTGTGGTGAGATATATATTGGTATACATTGGCACCAAAAAACGCAGTGTCAACACGAGGATTACGGAACACAAGAGTAGTTGCAAGCTGTGACAAACACAAAAGTCAGCACTAGGAGGGCACGCTCTCCAGGAAAGCCATGACATCCTTTTCAGCGAGGTGAATATCTGATATAAATCGCACCGTTTCTCTCCGAGACTAACGAGATAGGTCATTGGGATTTTTAAATAAGACAACAATTTTAACAGGAAGGAGGAAATTATGTTTCTAAATGCTGACTAGGAGCGAGTCCTACGACATATTTCAATTGCGCCGAATCCCGGCGCCACCACTACCTGCACCCCCACCCCAGTTCCTCCACTGCAGTGTGACGGCAGCGAAATAAATACACTTAACCCATTACCTCATCGCCTTTGATAATGTCTGCCACAGCTGTAGACGAAGCCTCAGGAAGAAATTCCATTGGACCACGGCCTGAGAGCCCGAAAATCACTTTGGATTGTATTTTGACCAGCCGTCACAGTCTTATAAATCCATGTAAATTCCTTTAAAAGCATACTAAGATCCATAAATAACTTTAAATACATTTGTAATTATAAACAGGTGTAACAATTTTGACCGGAGTCATACACTTCGGCTATGTAACGACATGGGAATATATTTTTCTTTTGTTAGCTCAAGTGAAATATAAGGACAGACATATACTAAGTGGCAGTGCGCACCACTGTAAAACGTATCTAGTTTAAAGTAACTTGTGACGCAGCATATTTGAGCGGTTTAAGCCATAATAGCTATAACTTGCATACCAATGAACACTTACGCTATTTTTTGACAACAAAAATGCAGTGAAACTAACTACTGACTTAATCCTATTTAAATGGTAAATATCGCATAAAGCAGCACTGACATAACTCCAACAAGAAAATACTGTGAGTCGTATGCACGAGGATTATGTAACCCAGTTTGAATTGTTCAATTACAGTTTGATTCACAACTGTTCAATGTAGAATGTCGCACAATTTGATTATCTTTTGTTGTCATGCTATTTTTTGACAACAAAAATGCAGTGAAACTAACTACTGACTTAATCCTATTTAAATGGTAAATATCGCATAAAGCAGCACTGACATAACTCCAACAACAAAATACTGTGAGTCGTATGCACGAGGATTATGTAACCCAGTTTGAATTGTTCAATTACAGTTTGATTCACAACTGTTCAATGTAGAATGTCGCACAATTTGATTATCTTTTGTTGTCATGGGAATTGATTTATCAGGGTTTATCTGTCCATCTGAAACGTGGATATTATTATTAATATTAATAATTTGGATAAAATCCGCGTGCAATTAAACGTTAGGCTAATGAATGGGCGTGTTTGATATAGATAATGCATTCGTTCGAAAATGCCGAGCCAATTTCAACGCATGATAAAATTATTCATTGTTTCGGACGTATTGTTTAATTTGCTAAAATAGATGTATTGATGATTGTTTTAAAATATGCCAATTGTCAGAAGTTTTGTAATTATTAATTATGCTGATGTGCGTTAGTAAAGTGGCACTTTGCAATAATGAAAACCTCTTCACGTCGACGGTTTAGAAACATAGAGTAACTTGAGGCTCCTGGATCTAATTTCTCGTTGTCGTAAAAATAAATAATTCAAAAGCGCATTCGAGCGGGTAATTTGACAAGCTAGAGCGTCATATTCCCAAGATGGGGCCCCAATGTACCGCATTCGAAGCATCCTCGAGTTGCCTCTAGGTTTTTGCTGAAAAATTATTCATTATTTTTGTGCGAAACGAGCCGGAGGTTATCTGGAGCAAATTTAACGTCAGTCGATCATAAAAACAAGACTTTTAATTGCCGGTTTATAGATTAGTGTCCTCAATGGGTCATAAAGTTTGACTTTACGAGACGAAATATTTTCCATGGGCCAATCATCATTATTGTTTGATCGGACAAGTTTATGGATCGAGTTTTACCCCCCGAAGACAAAAGTTTTACTGCAAATTGCATCGACTTATTAAAACTTTGAAAAATCAACGCTTTCGTTCGCCTCGAAATATAATCAACGTACAAACTATCAAAGGGCTAGTAGCGTAATGAAATCTTGCCTTGATTTATTAAATTATAAGCGAATTTCTGTGTTGAAGCTGAAGCAGAAATTATAAATGAGGATGTTGTTAATGGGTTCTGATGGTAAGGAATTATACTTTAATGAGTTTATAAAATCTGAATATTGCCTAGAGTAGCTAGTTGTGGGTGAAAGCAATATATTTTTTAGTGCCCTCTTCATGCCTCTCCGGTAATCCCATCAATAATTCACTCGCTAAAAATAAGCTTCTTCCAACCTGGGGACAATATTTTTTAAAGAAAACTGCCTCATAAATTTGGCAAGACACCCGTAAATAAGGGCCTCGAACTTTAAAAGGGCCACCTCCAACCATATTTAAATTAATATCATTACTTCAGTGAAAAGGTTTATTAAGCCAATCCAGAGTCGTATTTCGTAACCTTTTGCAAAGGACCATTATGGCAGCTAATTCCGAGGTGCCTCGGCTAAATATTTGAGCAATGCGGGGAGTCTCAACGTATGAATACTTAAGCGGAGCTGTAATTGTGACAAATGGTCGCCGCATTGTGAAAGATTCAGTCTTGGGAATGGCTGCTGTTAATTATACAAGTTCGCGTGGTATCTAGTAAAGAGGTAAAAAGCCTGGTACTTCCCTGCTCAACGAGAGAAAAGGGTAAAAGGCCAAAACCAATCCATCACTGCTAACAGACATTTTTCCAGCTCGGCGTGTTTCTAATTAGGGACAAATTTTTAACTTTTCAATAGTTCGGAAAACCGAAAGGCTCGATCCGGTTCGCTAACCCTCATTAGGGGACCGTCGAAAATCCAAAAAAGGAAACCCAGTGGAAAGACGTGATTTGACAATGAAAATTTTATGAATACGTTTCCCATTTTATCAGGAAATCAGCCATAAAATTTTGCCTCTGGCCTTTATGTATGCCGCTAGCGTGAGGGACAGTGGATTGACTAATATTTCTTAGGAAACTCTTTTCCTTTGTCCGCGGAAAAGTTGAGTTAAGCTTTGAATCGATAGAAATGGGAGCATTTTTGCAAGGAGATTGTTGATGACCTTAGAGAATAAAAACAGAAGATATTATAGTGGGTCGCTAAGTAATTAATAGAGAACACCAAACAAAATTTGGAAAATTTGTCAAAATCGTAGCGGCACCTAAATAGGCCAAAAAGCTCAAGTTAAAGTCTAAATTAAGAGGTTTAAGGCAACAAAAGTGGTTTTGCCAGTAGTGCTAAATAACATTTTTTGGTGATGCTGCAATAAGAAAAAACAAAATTTGTCATATAATGGAACTGTAGATAGCGGGTGTAGGACAAATAAGAAGCTACTTCACAGTTGCAAATACGCCTACGTTTCGACCTTTATTTAGATCTTCTGCAGAGCTAAAAAATATGCTCATTTCCTTTTTTTTCTCAACAACTCATACCTCATGGTTCCATCAAATTAAACCTGAATCATGGATGTTTATTTGATTCACAAACACTAGAATATCGGTAAGTCACACGAAAACCTTCAGACCTCTGAGTATATAACATCGATCAATCTGAACAAAAAAAAAACACTTATATCCAATATTGAGGTTCAAAACTTTTAAATAACAAAAAGTTGCATGAAAACGTCCAGACTCTTAGTCTCGGATGGTGAATACTCTGATCTAACCAAAAATTTAGCTCAATTTGTGATCAAAATCAGAAAATACTGTAAGCATATTGAGACTATGAGCCTGAGGAACTGAATCTGAATTAGTGTTCATTTTGTTCAAAACCTTTTAAATATCAGAAAGTAGAATAGGACATCCAGACTCTAAGTCTCTGTCTGATCCAATCAAGAAATTAGCTCAAAATTTGATCAAAATTAAAAAATATTGAGACTATGAGCTTCCGGATCTCAATCTTAATGAGTGTTCATTTGGTTCAAAAACTTTTTAATATCAGAAAGTAAGATAAGAACGTCCAGACTCTGAGTCTTTGAGAGCGAATAGTCTAATGTAATTAAAAACTTAGCTCAAATTGTGCTCAAAATTTAAAAATACTATAAACATATTGAGACTATGAACCTCTGGGCCTGAACCTGAAACAGTGTTCATTTAGTTTATAAACTTTTAAACATCAGAAAGTAGCATGACAGGTCCAGGTTCTGAGTCTCCGACGGTGAATATTCTGATGTAGGCATAAATTTTGCCCAAGATATTATCACAATCAGAGAATACTGTGAGCATATTGCTACTACGATATGAAACCTTAAATCTTAGACAATGATTCTGAATCAGTGCTCATTTGGTTCATACACTTTCAAATATCAGACAGTAGCATAAAAACGTCCAAACTTTGGCTCTCCGACAGTAAATAGTCTAATCTAGACAAAAATTTAGCTTAAATTGTGATCAAAATCAGAAAATACTCTAAACATATTGAGACTATGCGCTTCCGGATCTGAACCTGAATCAGTGTTCATTTGGTTCAAGTACTTTTTGATATCAGAAAGTAGCATATGAACGTCCAGACTCTTGATTTTTGAGGGTGAATGGTCTGATCTAATTAAAAAATTAACTCAAATTTTGATAAAAATCAAAAATATTGAGACTATGAGCTTCCCGATCTGAATCTGAATCAGTGTTCATTTGATTCAAGAACTTTTTAATACCAGAAAGTAAGATAAGAAGTCCAGACTCTGAGTCTAAATAGTCTAATCTATTTACAAACTTAACTCAAATTGTTATCAAAATCAGAAAGTACTGTAAACTTATTGAGGCTATGAACCTCAGAAACTTTTAAATATCATAAAAAAGCATAAAAACGTCCAGACTCTGAGTCTCTGACAGTGAATATTCTGATCAAAACTTCTCAGCAAAAATGTTGCTCAAATTGTGATCAAAATCAGAAAATACTGTAAACATATTGAGACAATGCGCTTACGGATCTGAAATTGAATCAGTGTTCATTTGGTTCAAGTACTTTTTAATATCAGAAAGTAGCAAAAGAACGTCCAGACTCTTGATCTTTGAGAGCGAATAGTCTGATCTAATAAAAAAGTATCTCAAATTTTGATCAAAATCAAAAATATAGAGACTATGAGCTTCCCGATCTGAATCTGAATTAGTGTTCATTTGGTGCAAAAAGTTTTTAATACCAGAAAGTAAGCTAAGAAGTCCAGACTCTGAGTCTAAATAGTCTGATCTAATTAAAAACTTAACTCAAATTGTTATCAAAATCAGAAAGTACTGTATACTTATTGAGGCTATGAACTTCAGAAACTTTTAAATATCATAAAAAAGCATAAAAAAGTCTAGAGTCTGAGTCTCTGACAGTGAATATTCTGATCAAAAATACTCAGCAAAAATTTTGCTCAAATTGTGATCAAAATCAGAAAATCCTCTAAACATATTGAGACTATAAACCTCTGGGCCTGAAGCTGAAACAGTGTTCATTTAGTTTTAAAACTTTTAAATATCAAATAGCCATCATAAAACTGTCTGTCCAAACTCTGAGCCTTTGACAGCGAATGGTCTGATCCGCCCAAATATTTAGCTCTAATTGTGATCAAAATCAGGAAATACTGTGAACATATTGAGACTATGAAATAAGACTATAAATCTCAGAAACTGAATCAATGCTATTTTGGTTCAAGCACTTTGGAACATCAGAAAGTTGCATAAGGTGGTGCAGATTCTGAGTCTCCAACAGCGAGTAGAGTAATCTGATCAAAAATTTGGCTCAAAGTGTGATCAGAATTAGAAAATACAGTAAACAAATTGAGACTATGAATCTCTGGGACTGAACCTTAAACAGTTTCATTTAGTTCAAAAACTTATAAATATCAGAAAGTAGCATGAATTGCCCGTCCAAACTCTGAGCCTCTGACAGCGGATGGTCTGGACTGAACAAAAATTTAACTCAAATTGTGGAAAAATCAGTTGCGAGAATATTGAGACTACGAACCTAAGAAACTGAACATTAATTAGTATTTATTTGTCCCAAAAATTTTTAATTGTTAGAAAGCAACATAAAAACTTCAAGGCTCTGAGTCTCTGATATTGAATATTCTGTTCTAATCAAAAATTTAACTCAAATTGTGATCAAAATCAGAAATTACTCTAAATTTATGAGACTGTGATATGAGACTATAAACCTCAGAAACGGAAACTGAATCAGTGCTCTCTTGGTTCAAATACTTTGTAATATCAGAAACTAGCATAAGATCGTGCAGATTCTGAGTTTGCGACAGTGAGTAGTGTGATCTGATCAAAAACTTTGCGCAGATTGCGATCATTCAAGATTCTATAGATCAAGATTGCTATTCTATGAGACTATAAACCTCAAAAAGCGACACTGAATTTGCTCATTTGGATCAAACACTTTTAAATATCAGAAAGTAGTATGAGAACGTGCAGATTCTGAGCCTCTGCCAGGGAGTAGTATGATGTGGTCAAAAACTTAGCTTAAAGCGTCAGAAATATCAGAAAATAACTGTAAATATATTTAGAATATGAACCTCTGGGACTTAACTTGAAACAGTGTTCATTTCGCTCAATAACTTTTAAATATCAGAAAGTAGCAAGGTTTGCCCGTCCAGACTCTGAGACTCTGACAGCGAATGATCTGGTCTGAACAAAAATTTTGCTCAAATTGTAAACAAAATTATTTTGGAAAATATTGAGACTATGACCTTCAGGAACTGAACCCGAATCAGTGACCATTTGACACAAGAACTTTTATATGTTAGAAACTATCATTAAAACGTTCAGGCTCTGAGTCTCTGACAGCGAACATTCTGATCTAATCAAAAATTTTGCTCAAATTGTGATCAAGAACAGAAAATACTGCAAACATATTGAGATTATGATAAGAAAGTATAAGCCTAAGAAACAGAAACTGAATAAATGCTCATTTGGTTCAAATATTTTTAAATATCAGAAAGTAGCATAAGAACGTGCAGACCCTGAGCCTCTGACAGCGAATGGTCTGCTCTGAGCAAAAATTTAGCTCAAGTTGTGAATAAAATCAGTTGCGAAAATATTGAGACTATTAACCTCAGGAACTGAACCTGAATTGTGCTGATTTGGCCCAAAAACTTTTACGTATTAGAAAGTAGAAAGCTTTGGCATATTATAAAGTAGGATGAAAATGTCCACGCTCTGCTTCTCTGACAGTGAGTATTCTGACCTAATCAAAAATTTTAAATCAGAAAGAACAAAATCAGAAAATACTATATACATATTGAGACTATTAACTTCAAAAACCGAAACTGAATCAGTGCTCATTTGGTAAAAACAAAAAAATTATTTGAACCTCCATTTGGGTCTCCGACAGTGAATAGTGTGATCTGATCAAAATCCAATTTAGCTCAAATTATCATCAAAATTAGAAAACACTGTAAACATATTGAGACTATGAGCCTCTGGAACTGAACATGAAACAGTGTTAATTTAACTAACATCTTTTAAATATCAGAGAGAAATATGAAATGCCCGTCCAGATTCCAACTCTCTCACAGCGAATGGTCTGGTTTGTACAAAATTTTAGCTCAAACGGTGATCAAAATCAGTGGATATTCTAAATATATTGAGACTACGAACCTCAGGAACTGAACTTGAACCAGTGTTCATTTAGCCCAAAAACTTTTAAATGTTATAAATTAGAATGAAAACGTCCAGCCTCCGAGTGTCCAACGGCGAATATTCAGATCTGATCAAAAATTTACCTCAATATGTGATCAATATCAGAGAAAACAGTGAGCATATTGTGACTATGATATCGGACTTCAAACCTCAGAATCTGAACCTGAATTAGGGTTCAGGTCACTTTCAAATATCAGAAAGTAGCATAAGAACATGCCGACTCTGGGTTTCCGACAGTGAATAGTCTAATCCAATCAAAAATGTTGCTCATATTCTGATCAAAATCAGTAAATACTATTTAGAGTATGAGCTTCTGGAACTGAACCTTAATCAGTTCTCATTTGGTTCAAAACTTTAAAAAATCAGAGAGTAAAATAAGAACATCTTGACTGAGTCTCATCAATATCACGAAAAAGCACGAAGACGCCCAGACTCTGAGTCTCTGACAGCCATTGGTATGATATAATCAAAAAATTAACTCAAATTGTGATCAAAATCAGAAAACACTGTAAACTAATCGAAGCTGTGAGCCTCAGAAACTTTTAAATATTAAAAAAGCATGAAAACGTCCAGACTCTGAGTCTCTGACAGTGAGTATTCTAATCTAATAAAAAATTTAGCTCAAATTGCGATCAAAATCTGAAAATACTGTAAACATATTGAGACTATGATCTAAGGCTATAAACCTCAGAAACCGAAACTGAATCAGTGCTCATTTGGTTCAAACACTCTTAAATATGGGAGAGTAGTATAAGGACGAGCAGATTCAAAGTCTCCGACAGTCAGTGGCGTAATCTGATAAAAAATTTAGGTCAAATTGTGATAAAAATAAGAAAATACTGTAAATATATTTAGACTATGAACTTCAGGAACTGAACCTGAATAGTGATTCAGGTTCCGTTTAACAGTCAAAAACTATTAAATATTAAAAAGTGGCATGAAAACGTCCAGGCTCTGAGTCTCCGATGGCACATTGAACTTCAGGGATTATAAACTTCAGGAACTGAACCTGAATAGTGATTCAGGTTCCGTTTAAAAGTCAAAAACTATTAAATATTAAAAAGTTGATTGAAAACGTCCAGGCTCTGAGTCTCCGATGGCAAATATTCTGATCTAATCAAAAATTTAGCTTAAAGTTTAATATTTTGAACCTCCGAAACTGAACCTCAATCAGTGTTCGCTTGGTTCAAGCACTTTCAAATATCAGAAAGTAGCATAGGAACGTCCAGACTCTGGGTCTTCGGCAGTGAATAGTCTGATCTAATAAAAAATTTAGCTCATATTGTAATCAAAATTAGAGAATACTGTAAACATATTGAGACTAAGAGCCTCTGGAACTGAACCTGAATCAGTGTTCATTTGGTTCAAAAACTTTTAAGTATTAGAAAGTAGAATAAGAACATCCAGACTCTGAGCTTCTGCGACTGAACCAGTAACAGTGTTTATTTATTCGAAAAATTTAAAGATCCAAAAGGAGCATGAAATTGTCGGTCCAGACGCTGAGTCTCTGAGAGCGAATGGTCTGCTCTGAAAAAAATTTTTGCTCATATTTTGATCAAAGTCAGTGAATAATGACGACATGCAATTTTACAATGAATTTGCAATAGACATTTTCATAGGGTGGGAAACTATAAGCCTGTTAGAATCCCAAACTTTAGCAGACTTTCCAAAAGGGTGATTGGTTTTAGATGGTTGCTTATGAAATAAAAAAAAAAGAAAAATATACAATTAACTAATAATCTATTTACAAAAGGGAAATGAATGTGCACAATGGTGAATGTTCTAAATTTTACTGCTAATCAACGTAGTACTTTGTAGCTTCTGAGGTGGTAACGTTAATTAAAGTTCAAACACATACCTGAGTCTTACTTGTAAGCACTATGAATTTGCTGGCATGCAAACGAACAGATTTCTGGACACATCTACTTACTATGTAGTTTTTGGTACTCTAACTATTCGCATAACATCAAGCCTTTAGAAGGTTTTGAAGCCGAAAGACCTAAAACCCTCCTTTCTTTAGAGATTTGAAGGAGACTGTCAATCTGCTAACAACTTCGAGATGCTGTAGCACAGAGAGGGGTTTTATACGTGGGAATCACCCGGGAAAGGTAAACTTTGTAAATTGGTGTAATTTAACTAACTGGGCAGAGAATGAGGGCAAATATGCCGAGACGTAATAGTATTCAAATGTGACAACTTGAAAAGCTTTTATGACAGCCTGAAAAAACGTGACGTGACAGCTCACCAGCTCTCGGGCAGTTACCTGGCTGGTGGTACTATTGTGAGATGTGTAGATATAAAACACATGATTATCACAACTAGATTAAGTTAACATTTTATTTACAATATTGCGCTTTCGAAACATTCTCCCGCGCGTTGAAGTGTTAACTTCTAAAATTATAAGGACAAAAACTTAGGTTTACAAAAAAAATGCAAAACTACTGAACTTAGTCATAAAAAGGGAGTGGACATACTTTAGTAATGCTTCTGGTGTATAATCCATCTTTAGTTTTAAGAGAAACCAGTCTAACTTTTTTATCAGATCCAGGAATTACTTCTATAATTCTAGCCAAAGACCATTTGAGTGGTGGAACATCGTCTTCTTTTAACAATACTAACATATTAGGTTCAAGATTTGGTTGAGTATGGTACCACTTTGGACGATGCTGCAACAAATTCAAATAATCTTTTGACCACCTTTTCCAGAAATGTTGTTGTATGTTGCTGAGCTTTTGATACAATGACATGCGCCCTTCTGACACATTGGAAAGATCCTTTTCAGGATATGCTGTAATGCTAATTCCAATGAGAAAATGACCTGGGGTCAAACTTTGCAAGTCATTTGGATCATTAGATAATGGACAAATGGGCCTTGAGTTTAATATTGCTTCTATTTGAACTAACACCGTATAAAACTCGTGAAAAGTAAGGGTTAAATTTCCAATTATCCTTTTGAGGTGATATTTGGTACTTTTTACAGCTGCTTCCCAGATACCTCCCCAGTGTGGACTTCTTGGAGGAATAAATTTAAATTCAGTTTCATTGAATGATAGAAATTCTCTAACAGAATGACATACGTCTTGATTCAAAAAAAAATCGTACAAATGATTTAGTTCATTTCTGGCACCCAAGAAATTTTTGGCATTATCGCTATATATAATTGATGGATTACCTCTTCTTCCCATAAACCTTTTGAGAGCCATTAAAAATTCTTCAGTGGAGAGAGTAGTTACCAGTTCCAAATGAACAGCTTTGGTAACCATACAATCAAAGATCGCTATGTAACATTTCTCTGATGAGGCCTTTCGCGTTTTTGAAGTTTTAAGCATAAAAGGTCCGGCATAATCTATGCCAACTCTACTAAAACAACGATTAATATTAATTCTATCAGAAGGGAGATTACCCATCAATTGCTCAGCTGGCTGAGCTTTAAATCGATGACAAACAACACATTGTATGACAACCTTTTTTATTTCTTTTAACGCATTTAAAGGCCAAAATTTTGTGCGAATGTGACATAAAAGGCACTGAGCTCCAGCATGACCTAACCTTTTGTGTTCATAGCGATAGAGTAAGGAAACAACATGGTTGTGAGAAGGCAAAAGGAGTGGATATTTTTGAGTATATGAGATATTGGCATTTTTTAATCTGCCACCAACCCTCAATTGATTATTGCAGTCTAAAAATGGATTGAGCTGAAGAAGTTGTTTATTAGTTAGCAACTTGCCATTTTGAAGCTCTCTTATTTCCTTTGCGAAGTGAATCAATTGTAATTGCGAGAAAATTTTATTTTGAGATTGCTGTAATTCTTCTACAGAAAGAGGACCTGAAAGTCGATTATTTTTATGTTTTAAATTGTAAATTAACCTAAGGACATAAGCAAGAGAACGCTGTAGTCTCGAAAACGATGAAAATCTTTCAAAAAATTCGCACCAAAACCTATGTTCGTTTAAAAGCTGATTGGTAATCAATGAAGTCTTGCGTTCTTCTAGTAGGGATGAATTTGGAAAATTCACTGAATTTAATGATGGAATGATTAAATTAGGTTCGTTTAAAAATGTTGGTCCGTGAAACCATAACTTACATGCCAAAACATCCTTACATGCAACACCTCTTGAGGCGAGATCAGCTGCATTGTCGATTGATTTGACGTGACACCAAAGATATTTTGAAGTAAGCTCTTGTATTTCAGATACTCTATTTGCAACAAAGGTTGCCCATCGAGAAGGCTCTGATCTTATCCAACATAAAGCTATCAAAGAATCAGACCAAAGAACTACTTTTCCTGGCGAAAATCGTTTGTCGAATACATTGACTAGTTTTGAAATTAATTTAGCAAGAAGCAACATAGCACACAATTCAAGACGAGGCAAACTTATTACCTTCAATGGAGCCACTCTTGACTTTGAAGAAACTAAGTTACTAGAGATAGTACCATCTTTATACAATGCTCGAGCATAAACGCATGCTGCATAAGCCTTTATACTAGCATCTGCAAATCCATGGAGTTCAATGTTAGCAATATCTTTATCACAAAAAAGATATCTAGGAATTTTAAGATTTTTTAACAATGATAATCCATCTATAAATAATTTCCAATCGCTCAAAATTGATTCATCAGTAATAGCAGAGTCCCAATCAACTTTAGCTACCCAAAGTTTTTGCATTAGTAACTTTCCCGTAACAACTATTATAGAGAGAAATCCCAAAGGATCAAAACACTGTGCTATGCAGGACAGTATTTTACGTTTTGTAATAAAATTTCCAAAGGTGTTATCAGGAATAGATATGGAAAATTCATCGTCATTAGAATTCCATTTTAATCCTAGCACCTTATTTGACATGTTATCACTTTTGATATTATACTCATTCTGACTTTCGTTGGCTTTTCCCTGTAAGCTCAAATGAAAATTTGATGACCATTTGTGCAACTGAAACCCATGTCTATTTAATAGAGTGTTTAGTTGATTATATAAACATTGAACTTCTTCATAAGTATTAGCACCACTCAGTATATCATCGACATAACATTGTGAAATCAAAGCATCAGCAGCAAGGGGGTATTCAAAAGAATTTCGAAGCCCAATTTCTTTGATAACTCTAGTGGCTAAAAATGGGGCACAATTTGTTCCATAAGTTACGGTGCTAAGTTCAATACAACAAAAGGGTTCCTGTGGAGTATTTCGCCATAGAATGTTTAAAAGAAATCGGTGTTTAGGGTCAACTATAACTTGTCGATACATTTTTTCAATGTCACAAGCAATGACATATTTAAAAGTCCGAAAACGACATAAAATATCAAATAATTCAGCTTGTACCTGATATCCCTTGAGGGTTATATCATTTAAAGATATGCCTGATTGAGTTTTGCAAGAAGCATCAAAGACTACGCGCAGTTTGGTAGTTATATGATCCTCCCTTATCACTGCATGATGAGGTAAAAAGTATCTAAAGTTACCATCATCATTTACTAAAGAAAAAGGAATCAATTTGCAGTGATCAAGAAGAATATATTGGTCAATAAATGTTTTATATTCTTGACGTAAAACTTCATTTTTATGAAACTTTGCCTCTAACGATAAGAAACGTCTTTTAGCAATTTCAAAAGAATTTCCTAGTTTTGAAATGTCTTCAAAGGACTTAAAAGGAAATTGAACCTGAAATCTACCATTAGGCAAAACAAGAGTTGTTTTATTGAAGATATCTTCAGCGAGCTTCTCGTCCTTTGATAGATTTTTGGCCATATTGTCAACTTCTTCCAATTTCCAAAATTGTTCAATACATTTTGAAAGATCACGGTTAGAACATGACAGAGAATTCTGAGCGAGGTTACACACTGACGAAAATGAGACTAAAATATTGTTATTTGACAAACAATTCTGAGGTACAGGTCCAGCAATAATCCAGCCTAAGTGAGTGTTCATCAAAATAGGAAGATTATTTCCGAGTTTAAAAATTCCAGGGGCGAGTAAAGAGTAATATAAATCAGCTCCAATCAAAATGTCAATATCAGATGTGGAGTAAAAAGTGGGGTCTGCTAAATTACGTAATATGTATGAAGGGATGTTGAGTGTGTCAATATTTACTGAACATTGTGGTAGTTTGGCTGTTATTGTTTCTAACACATAGCAAGATAATTGATATCTTTTGTGAAAATTTACATTAGAAACTATAGAGATGTCAACCATTCCATGAGACATGGTGGAACTGTTAGCAAGTCCCGAAATCATAAGTGATTTTGACGAAGGAGACATTTTTAATTTTTTTACAAGAGCAGCAGTAATATAGGATGTTTGAGAGCCGCTATCTAATATAGCTTTGACATCGTATATATTGCCATTCGAATCATACACCGAAATGACAGCAGTGGCTAATAAAACCATACTGTTTTTATACGCTAACGCTGAAGCAGATACACTATTTTGGTGTGAATCATTGGAATCAGCTTGCATTGATGTGCGAGTAGAAACCATATTTGATTGAGAAGTTGACTGAGTCATTTGACTTTGAGGATAGTTTTGATTTCCTTGTATTTGAAATGAAACTGGTTGTGTTTGGTTATGATTATAGTTTGAATGTGAATTGTTTGGTAACGAGTTATGTTGAGGAGATCGGTTGAAAAAAGCCTGATTATGAGACGCATTATTACGAATCTGAGAAGGCGCAAAGGGAGTATTATGATCGTTATTATGCAATAGTGAATGATGCTTCTGACTGCATGTCAAACACTTTCTAGAGGAAGGACATTGATTGGCTTGATGTTGACTTCCGAGACAATTGAGACATAAATGTTTAGATTTTACAAAGTTTCTTTTTTCAAAATAATTTAAAGCTTTAAATTTAGTGCAATTATAAATTTTGTGAGCTGCGTCTTTGCAGAATAGGCAAGTTTTCGTTAAAAAAGGAGCGGTCTCATTTGTCAAAAGAGACGTACTTTTTCGAGATGTTTCTGTGACACCTAAATTTTCCAAAACAGTGCAACGTTTTTCTAAAAACTCAAAAAATTCATCGAGATGTGGCAATCTGTCAATATTTCTTTCAAGTTCAAAAGCCTTGCGAGTACCGTAATCAATTTTTTTACTAAATAAATGAATCAACAACATTTGTAAAAGTTCTGAATCAGAATATTTTAAATTTGTTAGAGATCCCAGATTGCGCTTACAATTTGTGACGAATTCTCTTAATGTTGCAGCAGTGCATTTTTGCATATATGGCATGTCTAACAGTGATGTAAGATGTGCATTTATAACAGTTGATTTGTTCTCGTAACGTTTTTTCAAGAGTGATACAGCAAGTGAAAAATTATCGTTTGTGACTGTCAAATTATCAATTAGTTTAAGAGGTTCTTCTCTTAAAAATGATTTAAGATACATGAACTTCTGAATATTTGACAACGATTGATTATCTATAATAAGAGCTTGAAATAATTCAATGAATGATTGCCATTCGGCTGTGTCCCCTTTAAAAGGCTTGATTCCAATTTGCGGTAACTTAACTTCTATGTTAGGTAAACCTACTTTACATGGTGAATTGGAACACGCAGATCCACAGTGACCAGAAAATTGTTTAACGGTGGTAGTTGAAGTCACAGATAAATTTTGAATTCATTTTTTGAAGTCGGCTACACTATTAAAATATTGATCATCAACTATTGATCTATCTTCTCCATCCCTGGTGTGTTCATCAGAGTAACTACATTCCATTACACCCTCTACATTGTCATACGTATCATATGCAGCATCAAGTCGCGCTAGTCTAGTTTCAAACTGGTAAATGTCCGTTTCACTGTCTTTGTGGTCATTAATCCAACTACAAAGTCTGGTTATATTGCGTTTTGCAATAGTACGTTGAGATCTAAGACTTTCAAATGACGTCATTCTGAATATTTGAAAACGACAGCAAAATAAACACGTTAAAAAAAATATATATATAAATGTAGCTAACGAAAATTATCACTAAAGATATAGCAACTGTCAATTTACTCCAGAAACAACCATCCGGCTCGAAGGACCAATGAATAATGACGACATGCAATTTTACAATGAATTTGCAATAGACATTTTCATAGGGTGGGAAACTATAAGCCTGTTAGAATCCCAAACTTTAGCAGACTTTCCAAAAGGGTGATTGGTTTTAGATGGTTGCTTATGAAATAAAAAGAAAAATATACAATTAACTAATAATCTATTTACAAAAGGGAAATGAATGTGCACAATGGTGAATGTTCTAAATTTTACTGCTAATCAACGTAGTACTTTGTAGCTTCTGAGGTGGTAACGTTAATTAAAGTTCAAACACATACCTGAGTCTTACTTGTAAGCACTATGCATTTGCTGGCATGCAAACGAACAGATTTCTGGACACATCTACTTACTATGTAGTTTTTGGTACTCTAACTATTCGCATAACATCAAGCCTTTAGAAGGTTTTGAAGCCGAAAGACCTAAAACCCTCCTTTCTTTAGAGATTTGAAGGAGACTGTCAATCTGCTAACAACTTCGAGATGCTGTAGCACAGAGAGGGGTTTTATACGTGGGAATCACCCGGGAAAGGTAAACTTTGTAAATTGGTGTAATTTAACTAACTGGGCAGAGAATGAGGGCAAATATGCCGAGACGTAATAGTATTCAAATGTGACAACTTGAAAAGCTTTTATGACAGCCTGAAAAAACGTGACGTGACAGCTCACCAGCTCTCGGGCAGTTACCTGGCTGGTGGTACTATTGTGAGATGTGTAGATATAAAACACATGATTATCACAACTAGATTAAGTTAACATTTTATTTACAATATTGCGCTTTCGCAACAGTCAGTAAATAATTTAAATACATTGAGACTATGAATCACAGGAACTGAAGCTGAATCAGTGATCATTTGGCCCTAAAAACTTACAAATATCAGAAATCAGCGTGAAAACGTCCAGGCTCCGAGTCTAAATCTATTCTAAACCTCGGTTTAGACGTACATCTAAACGTAGCTAAACGACGTTTTACATACAGAAACTTTAGCATAAGTGCAGTCCTGTCAGGCGTTCAGAACCTCATTACGATTTCGAAAGTACACCTGACTGAGAAATGCTAAATCGGCAAATTTGCATCTCTGCCTGCCTCTGCCACGTCTAGTTTTCCCCCTTCGATGCGTCTCGATGAATAATTTATGATCCTGGCCGGCCCTAAGTGGATTGTGTGTATTTTCGTAGTTTCCATAATATTATCACGGCATGCAGATATTCACCATTTAGGTTTAGCCAAGGTGCGATTCTCGTCTAAATCGTTAAACACTAACAAAAGCTTGAAAAAAAAAGTGTAAGCAGGGCTCAGACCGGACATATGTCTGGTGCCGGCAAAAAGACGAAATTAATCCGGCCGTTCTCGTATGGCGCACGCTAGAGAAGGCCCATTGTTTATGTTTATGCCCTTCACTAACATAAATCGTGACATTAATGCCCAGTTCAACGATCAACAATGGGCCGACCTCGAAGCTTTAAAAACCATGTAAATGACGGGCTTTGGCTCCGAATTGGAACGCCTTGGATCGAGTATAATAGGGGAAGCCAACTTGTTAATGGCTGCCATCGAATCCTAAAATAGGGCTATGTTATTCTATTTGCAAATTTCTGAATTGTTTTATATAATAGATACACATATATGAGGAAGAATTATAATATGAAGATGATAGATGAACTTCTTCTTCTTCTCATGCTATCCGTTAACGGATGTTTGCGACTACATTCTTCATTTCATCCCTGTTCCCAGCGGTGTGAATCAGTGTCTATATGTTGTGCATTCCCGTCCAATGTCTAATATTCCGTAGCCAAAACATCTTTTTCCTTCCTACTCCTCTCCGACCCTCTATCTTATAGATAGATGAACAATATTTGAAAACTCACGGCCCCAATCACCCTATATTCCACCAATCCAATTTAATATTGGCTGCTATAAAATCTTGTAATAGGGCCATAAAATTTCTTGAAAGTCTCTTAATAGCTTTATGTATTAAATGGCTGAAAACTAAGCAAACAAACAGATAGAGGGAATGTTGACGTCCTAAATACGCATAACATTATAATTATTTTAAAACTCTCGTTCGATATCACTATATATATAGCAGAAGTTCTTTTTTTTATTGTTTTTAACCATACGTTGACTTGAGTGTGTTCAAGTGTACTCAAGTCATCTTTTGAGTACAGTCATGGTTTGAGTGTGTTGAAGTTATCATACGGTTATGGAGGAAGAATTATACGAAGAGCAAAGATGATAGATGAGTAAATATTGGAAAGCTCGCGTCCCTAATCACTCTGAATTCTATTAATCAAATTTAACATTATTTAAAATAAAATGAGCCTCAAAATTTCTTGGAAGTCTCCTAATAGCTCTATGTAGTAAATGGCTGAAAACTAAGCAAGCAAACAGCACAAAATTATAATTATTTTAAAACTCGCATCCTAAATCACTGAATATAATAAAGCAACTCACGTTATTATTATTTTTAACCATATGATGACTTGACTGCACTCAAGTCATTTGAGTACACTCATGATTTGACTCAAGTTATCATAGGGTAACGGAGGAAGAATTATATGAAAAACATAGATGATGGATGAATAAATATTTTAAAACTCGCTTCCCTTATTACTCGGTATTATACCTATCAAATTTAATATTGGCTAACATAAAATCTCGCATAGAGCTATAATATTTCTTGATAGTCTCCTAATCTTCCCTAAGTAGTAAATGGCTGAAAACTAAGCAAATAAACCGATAGAGGGAATGTTAACGTCCTAAATTCGAATAAAATTATAAAAAATTTTAAACTCGCGTCCCAAATCACTGTACATATTAAAGCAACTCTCGTTATTATTGTCACTCAAGTCAATCACTTGAGTACACTCATGACTTGAGTGTATTCAAGATATCATACGGTTACGGAGGAAGAATTATATGAAAAACATAGATGATCGATAAATAAATATTTGAAAACCCGCGTCCCTAATTACTCTGTATTCTACCAATCCAATATAACATTGGCTAAAATCAAATATTGCATAAAGCCTTAAAATCTGTTGGCAGTCTCCTAATAGCTCTTTGTGTTAAATTGATAAAAACTAAGCAAGCAAACCGATAAAGAGAATGTTACCGTCCTAAATACGCAAAAAAATATAATTATTTAAAAACTCGCGTCCTAAGTCACTGGACATAATATAGCAACTCTCGTTTTTATTGTTTTTAACCATATGATGACTTGAATGAACTGGAAATTTTAGTATTGAGGATCTTAGAAGAAGCAGCAAATGCAAATGCACAGTATCTGATTCTGAACCTGAATATCTGAGGACAAAATTTTAGCTTGGAAGCATTTTTTTTTAAAAATAGTTATTTTAAAATTGCCATGTCTCTATGAATTTTTAATTGAATACTTTATCTGCGTAATATATAGGATGTAATCCGAATAAGCAATCAACTCTAGTTAAATATTTTTAATGTAAACCTAGCCGCCGTTCAATCCACCTTTAAGAACCTACCCAACTATAAGATCTATTTGATTAAAATGTGTAACTAATCCTCCTCCAATTTAATTATATGACCTAGCGGTTCGAGATGTTGCCATTCATGTTGCTCCAAGCGCATTAATTTCTCTCAAGAGTTAAACCCTTTGAAGAGCGTTCGTCTCGCGAGAAATAAGAGCCGAGGAGCCTCATTTTAATATTCATAAGCCGTTGACAAGCCGAGAGATGTGTGTGGCTTTAGCGTCGAATTAGCTTATTAACGATCGGACAAAGGCACTTTCCTGCTTGGCAAAAAATCCAATTCGAGTCGCTTCTGAAGCGGATTAGGAATGCTGAGTAAGCAACTCAATATTCCGATGCCCTTCGCAAATTGGATTTCGCCGGAAAACTAACCTGTGGAGAAACAATTGGCCATTGCAGGTGCCTGCCCCTTTTCGCTAGCTACTTCGGATAATTAAATTTTTCAATAGCACCTCACTAACGAAACGGTTTCCAAGTTGAATCTGATATCAAGGTATATTGATTCTCGCTAGGTTAAATCCACTTCAAATCGCTAAATCCCATTGCATGTTAACGTTACATACAGATTGACTCGGGATGAAACTTTTCGAATTTTTGGCTCACGGGCAGAAATTTAATTACGAATCCCCAATCAAAATCAACTTCCCATTCCGGACACTTAAAATGCCTAATCGCTTCGTCCGAAACTTAGTTTTGGAGAGGAACTCCAATTTCGAAAGGGTATTGGATTATTGGGCTCTGTGCTGTCGACGGTCCCTAATCTGATCTTAAGGGTCCGCTCTTCCTCATTTCGAAGATGTAACATTATATGAAAAAAGTGAAGCGACATGTTACAGTTAATTGAAATAGGAGTGGGTGTTTCGTTTTTTCTAAAAAAAAAACGAGACTTTTTAAAGCAAGCGCATCAAAGTCCTTGGACATTGAACTGGGAAATGGAATATTGACATTCAGCAGCGAAGTGTAAACAGTTCTTAACATAGATAGCATTTGTACTAATACATTGTGTTTGCAAAAATTGAGCTCCAACTTAGCCCAGCAGTTACATCTCCGAAGCTGATTTTAGTAGTCCCTTTTCGCCCATCTTAACTTAGCACGAGGCAATTAAGCTAAATCCTGCTTTAAGTATCATTCGCCAACCTATAACTTCAAAGTAGTTTTAGCATAATTGCCAAACTTTGCCCGACATTTTAAACCGTCCCATCGAAGCGAATCTGTCTCCCGACAACGTATCTGCAAATTAATATTGTTAGCTTAACAAAAGCATTGATCCGTGTTAACTTCCTAACTTCATAGGGATGCAACTTTGACCGCAAGCTGCGAAGTAGTCCCAATTATCAGCTGAAACTCCGAAACCGCCATCTAACTGTCTGCTTATGGGAAGCGAGGGAACGTCTGCTGGTGCAATGGGACCTTTCCAATAGACTGAGTCTGATACATTGGGATAGTGAGTTGAGATTCGTGATGAATAACTTTCTGTTTTTGCTCGAAATAAGTGGAAAATTTGATAGGGAATTTATTTGGCCACTCGACTAAAAAAGAAGCTTGTTAGCGGAAACTTTGAAAAGCAATTACTGCGGGACGTTTCTGGGAGCAAGAAGGGTGAAAGCGCTTTTGTGTAGTGCGAAGGTGGACGGCAAAAAGTTAAGCTTATTCTGTATAATAATATAACATCCAATTTATACTTTGTTGAAGTTTTTAGCTGTTAGGTCTCGTGATATTGCCTTTTTCAGGCTCAGATTTAACAATTTATTGCAGCAAGAATTTTTTTTTCCTTATACAACTGCTGTCTACGTAGGAGCAGGGAAGGTCTATTGAGGTTAACCTTGTTTATGAAGCATCCCTATGTGATGTGTTCTTAGTGTTAGTTTGAGAGAAACTCAGTGAGATGGACAAAGTTAGGCAGGAATAAATTTATGAAATCATAATAGCATTTGGAAACTCGCGTCCCTGGTTACTCTGTATCCACCAATAAAGACTAATATTGACTCTACTGGCTGGAAAACTTGTAAACAGATAGGGAAAATTTGGTTTATAATAATAATTGGAAAAGAAAAATGTTATTTCTGTAAAGCACAGATTTCATTTATTTTTAGGAACCATCAAGAGATACATATGTTTTTGATGTAGATGAATTTAATGATAACCAGCTAAATATTAAGTTCCTTGAATTAGAGCTCTGACAGATTTGAAAATTTCTCAAAATATCTTTTCCCATCAAATTAATGTACGCTTCGTCGAAATTACAAACACAGGCCTTAGATTTTTATACAAAATTTATTTTACTCGTTTGTGCTGATAACAACTTGATATATAGGGTGTCGAAAAATTGCAAACATTAATTTCCTTGAATCAGTGCTCTAAAATATTTGAGAATATCCTTAAAATGTATTTTTTATGAAATTAATGCACGGGGTTAATATTTGAAAGCTCGCGTCCCTAATCACTCTGTATTCTATTAATTAAATTTAACATTATTTAAAATAAAATGAGAGTTTAAAATTTCTTGGAAGTCTCCTAATAGGTCTATGTAGTAAATGGCTGAAAACTAAGCAAGCAAACAGACAGAGGGAATGTTAACGTCCCAAATGGGCACAAAATTATAATTATTTTAAAACTCGCATCCTAAATCACTGAATATATTAAAGCAACTCACATTATTATTATTTTTAACCATATGATTTGAGTACACTCATGATTTGACTCAAGTTATCATAGGGCAACGGAGGAAGAATTATATGAAAACATAGATGGTGGATGAATAAATATTTTAAAACTCGCTTCCCTTATTACTCTGTATTATACCAATCAAATTTAAGATTTCATTTATTTTTAGGAACCATCAAGAGATACATATGTTTTTGATGTAGATGAATTTAATGATAACCAGCTAAATATTAAGTTCCTTGAATTAGAGCTCTGACAGATTTGAAAATTTCTCAAAATATCTTTTCCCATCAAATTAATGTACGTTTCGTCGAAATTACAAACACAGGCCTTAGATTTTTATACAAAATTTATTTTACTCGTTTGTGCTGATAACAACTTGATATATAGGGTGTCGAAAAATTGCAAACATTAATTTCCCTGAATCAGTGCTCTAAAATATTTGAGAATATCCTTAAAATGTATTTTTTATGAAATTAATGCACGGGGTTAATATTTGAAAGCTCGCGTCCCTAATCACTCTGTATTCTATTAATTAAATTTAACATTATTTAAAATAAAATGAGAGTTTAAAATTTCTTGGAAGTCTCCTAATAGGTCTATGTAGTAAATGGCTGAAAACTAAGCAAGCAAACAGACAGAGGGAATGTTAACGTCCCAAATGGGCACAAAATTATAATTATTTTAAAACTCGCATCCTAAATCACTGAATATATTAAAGCAACTCACATTATTATTATTTTTAACCATATGATTTGAGTACACTCATGATTTGACTCAAGTTATCATAGGGCAACGGAGGAAGAATTATATGAAAACATAGATGGTGGATGAATAAATATTTTAAAACTCGCTTCCCTTATTACTCTGTATTATACCAATCAAATTTAAGATTTCATTTATTTTTAGGAACCATCAAGAGATACATATGTTTTTGATGTAGATGAATTTAATGATAACCAGCTAAATATTAAGTTCCTTGAATTAGAGCTCTGACAGATTTGAAAATTTCTCAAAATATCTTTTCCCATCAAATTAATGTACGTTTCGTCGAAATTACAAACACAGGCCTTAGATTTTTATACAAAATTTATTTTACTCGTTTGTGCTGATAACAACTTGATATATAGGGTGTCGAAAAATTGCAAACATTAATTTCCTTGAATCAGTGCTCTAAAATATTTGAGAATATCCTTAAAATGTATTTTTTATGAAATTAATGCACGTTTTGTCGAAAATGCAAACACATGCTTTAGAGTTAACACAAAAGTAATTTTACACGTCTGTGCTGATCGCAAATTGAGGTACAAGGTGTCGAAAAATTGCAGATATTAATTTCGTTTAATCAGTGCCCTAAAACATTTGAAAAATCATCAAAATATTTTTTCCTATGAAATTAATGTAAGTTTTGACGAAAATGCAATTACAGATCTTATATTTTATGCAAAAGTTATTTTACAAGTCTCTCCTAATCACCAATTGATATATAGAGTCTCTCGAAAAATTGCAAGTATTAATTTTCTTGAATCAGTGCTCTAAAATATTCGAAAAATTCTTAAAATGTATTTTTGCATGAAATTAATGTACGTTTTGTCGATAATGCAAATACAGGCCTTCGAATTTATACAAAAGTTATTTAACAAGTCTGTGCTCATCACAAATTGTTGTACGGGGTTTCGAATAATTGCGAATATTAATTTCCTTGAATCAGTACTATAAAATATTTGAGTAATTCTCAAAATGTGTTTTTGTATCAAATTAATATACTTTTTGTCGAAAATGCAAACACAGGCCTTAGATTTTATACAAAAGTTATTTTCACCTGTGCGCTGAACGCAAATTGACGTACAGGGTGTCCAAAAATTGCAAATATTAATTTCCTTGAATCAGTGCTCTAAAACAATTGAGAAATTCTCAAAGTGTATTTCCCTATCAAATTAATGTACTTTTTGTCGAAAATGCAAATACAGGCCTCAGATTTTATACAAAAGTTATTTTACACTTGTGTACTGAACTCAAATTAACGTACAGGGTGTTCAAAAGTTGCAAATATTAATTTAGTTGAATCAGTGCCCTAAAACATTTGAAAAATTATCCAAATATGTTTTCCTATGAAGCTAATGTAAGTTTTGACGAAAATGCAATTACAGACCTTAGATTTTATACAAAAGTTATTTTACAAGTCTGTGCTAATCACAAATTACAGGGTGTCGAAAAATTGCAAATATTAATCTTGAATGAATCGGTGCTCTAAAATATTTGAACAATCCTTAAAATGCATTTTTGTATAAAATTAAGGTACGTTTTGTCGAAAATGCAATTACAGGCTTTAGAGTTTATACCAAAGTTATTTTACACGTCTGTACTGATCGCAAGTTGATATACAGGGTGCCCAATAATTGCAAATATTAATTTCCTTGAATCAGTACTCTAAAACAATTGGGGAATCCTCAAAATGTATTTTCCTATCAAATTAATGTACTTTTTATCAAAAATGCAAATACAGGCCTTAGATTTTATACAAAAGTTATTTTACACGTCCGTGCTAATCAAAAATTGATAGACAGGGAGCCGAAAAACTGAAAAATATTAATTTCCTTTTAATTTCCCTCCTATTAATTTCCTTAAAAATCCTCAAAATGTATTTTTCTATCAAATTAATCTACGTTTTGTCGAAAGTTAAATTACCGGCCTTAGATTTTATACAAAAGTTATTTTACACGTCTGTGCTAATCAAAAATTGATATATAGAGGATGTCGTAATTGTGAAAATATAAATTTCCTTGAATCAGTGATCTCAAATATTTGAGAAATCCTCAAAATGTATTTTCTTATTAAATTAATGTACTTTCTATCGAAAATGCAACTACAGGCCTTAGATTTTGTACAAAAGTTATTTTACACATCTCTGCTAATCACAAATTGATATACAGGGGTCGAAAAATTGAAAATATTAATGTCCTTAAATCAGTGCTCTAAAATATTTGAAAACTCTTCAGAACGGGTTTTCCTATCAAATTATTGTACTTTTTATCTAAAATGTAACTACCGGCCTTAGGTTTTGTACAAATGTTATTTTGTAAGGCGATGCTAATTACAATTTGATATACGGGGTGTCGAAAAATTGCAAAGATTAATTTCCTTGAATCAATGCCCTAAAATATATGAAAAGTTCTCAAAACGTGTTTTCCTATCAAATTATTGTACTTTTTATGTAAAATGTAACTACAGGCCTTAGGTTTTAAACACATTTTATTTTGCAAGGCTGTGCTAGTCACACACAAACCGGGTCACAAAAAATTGCAAATATTAATTTCCTTGAATTAGTGGTCTAAAATATTTTTAAAATCTTCAGAACGGGCTTTCCTATCAAATTAATATACTTTTTGTCAAAAATGCAACTGCAGGCCTTAGGTTTTATACAAAAGTTATTTTACAAGGCGGTGCCTAATTACAAATTGATATACAGGGTGTCGAAAAATTGCAAAGATTAATTTCCTTGAATCATTGCCCTAAAACATTTGAAAAATCCTCAAAACGTGTTTTCCTATCAAATTAATGTACTTTTTGTCGAAAATGTAACTACAGGCCTTAGGTTTTATACAATTGTTATTCTGCAAGGCGGTGCTATTCACAAATTGATATACAGGGTATGGCAAAGTTGCAGATATTAATTTCCTTGAATCAGTGCTCTAAAACATTCGAAAAATCCTCAAAACTTGTTTTCCTGTCAAATTAAAGTACTTTTTGTCGAGAATGCAACTTCAGGCCTTTGGTTTTATACAAATGGTATTTTGCAAGGCGGTGCCTAATTACAAATTGATATACAGGGTGTCGAAAAGTTGCAAAGATTAATTTCCTTGATTCAGTGCCCTATAATATTTGAAAAACCCTCAAAACGTGTTTTCCTATCAAATTAATGTACTTTTTGTCGAAAATGCAACTACGGGCCTTCGGTTTTATACAAATGTTAGTTTGCAAGACGGTGCTAATCACAATTTAATATACAGGGTGTCGATAAATTTAAAAATATTAATTACCTTGAATCACTGCTCTAAATCATTTAAAAAATCATCAAAATCCTCAATATATTTTTTGGCGAAAATGCAACTACAAGCCTTAGGTTTTATACAAAAGTTATTTTGCAAGGCGGTGCTAATCACAAATTAATATACAGGGTGTCGAAAATTGCAGATATTAATTTCCTTGAATCAGTGCTCTAAAATATTTGAAAAATCTTCAGAACGGGTTCTCGTATCAAATTAATGTACTTTTTGTTGAAACAAAGTTATTTTACAAGGCGGTGTTAATTACAAATTGATATACGGGGTGTCGAAAAATTACAGATATTAATTTCCTTTAATCATTGCCCTAAAACATTTGAAAAATTCTCAAAACGTGTTTTCCTTTCAAATTATTGGACTTTTTATCTAAAATATAACTACAGGCCTTAGGTTTTAAACAAATTTTATTTTGCAAGGCTGTGCTAATCACAAATTGATATACAGGGTCTCGAAAAATTGCAAATATTAATTTCCTTGAACTAGTGGTCTAAAATATTTTAAAAATCTTCAGGACGGGTTTTCCTATCAAATTAATGTACTTTTTGCCGAACACAAGTTATCTTACAAGGCGGTGCTAATAACAAATTGATATACAGGGCGTCAAAAATTGCAGATATTAGTTTCCTTGAATCAGTTCCCTAAAACATTTGAAAAATCCTCAAAACGTGTTTTCCTATCAAATTAATGTACTTTTTGTCGAAAATGCAACCACAGGCCTTAGGTTTTATACAAATGTTATTTTGCAAGGCGGTGCTAATCACAAATTGATATACAGGGTGTCGAAAATTTGGAAAATATTCATTACTTTGAATCAGTGCTCTAAAACATTTGAAAAATCATAAAAATTCTCAATATAATTTTTGTCGGAAATGCAACTACAGGCCTTAGGTTTTTTACAAAAGTTATTTTGCAAGGCGGTACTAATCACAAACTAATATACAGGGTGTCGAAAAATTGCAGATATTAATTTCCTTGAATCAGTGCTCTAAAATATTTGAAAAATCCTCAAAACGTGTTATCCTATCAAATTAATGAACCTTTTGTCGAAAATGCAACTACAGGCGTTAGGTTTTGTACAAATGTTATGGCGATGCTAAGATCAATTTCCTTGAATCAATGCCCTAAAACATTTGAAAAGTTCTCAAAACGTGTTTTCCAATCAAATTATTGTACTTTTTATGTAAAATGTAACTACAGGCGTTAGGTTTTAAACAAATTTTATTTTGCAAGGCTCTGCTAGTCACACACAAACAGGGTCACAAAAAATTGCAAATATTAATTTCCTTGAATTAGTGATCTAAAATATTTTAAAAATCTTCAGAACAGGCTTTCCTATCAAACTAATGTACTTTTTGTCGAAAATGCAACTGCAGGCCTTAGGTTTTATACAAAAGTTATTTTACAAGGCGGTGCCTAAATACAAATTGATATACAGGGTGTCGAAAAATTGCAAAGATTAATTTCCTTGAATCATTGCCCTAAAACATTTGAAAAATCCTCAAACAAAACGTGTTTTCCTATCAAATTAATGTACTTTTTGTCGAAAATGTAAATACAGGCCTTAGGTTTTATACAAATGTTATTCTGCAAGGCGGTGCTATTCACAAATTGATATACAGGGTGTCGCAAAGTTGCAGATATTAATTTCCTTGAATCAGTGCTCTAAAGCATTCGAAAAATCCTCAAAACTTGTTTTCCTGTCAAACTAAAGTATTTTTTGTCGAGAATGCAACTACAGGCCTTTGGTTTTATACAAATTTTATTTTGCAAGGCGGTGCTAATCAGAAATTGATATACAGGGTGTTGAAAAGTTGCAAAGATTAATTTCCTTGAATCATTGCCCTAAAATATTTGAAAAACCCTCAAAACGTGTTTTCCTATCAAATTAATGTACTTTTGTCGAAAATGCAACTATAGGCCTTAGGTTTTATACAAATGTTAGTTTGCAAGGCGGTGCCAATCACAATTTGATATACAGGGTGTCGACAAATTTTTAAATATTAATTACCTTGAATCAGTGCTCTAAAACATTTGAAAAATCATCAAAATCCTCAATATATTTTTTGTCGAAAATGCAACTACAGGCCTTAGGTTTTATACAAAAGTTATTTTGCAAGGCGGTGCTAATCACAACTTAATATACAGGGTGTCGAAAAATTGCAAAGAGTAATTTTCTTGAATCAATGCCCTAAAACATTTGGAAAATCCTCAAAACGTGTTTTCCTATCAAACTAATGTACTTTTTGTCGTAAATGTAACTGCAGGCCTTAGGTTTTATACAAATGTTATTTTGCAAGGCGGTGCTAAGCACAAATTGATATGCAGGGTGTCGAAAAATTGGAAAATATTAATTACTTTGAATCAGTGCTCTAAAACATTTGAAAAAACATAAAAATCCTCAATATAATTTTTGTCGAAGATGCAACTACAGGCTTTAGGTTTTATACAAATTTTATTTTCCAAGGGGGGTGCTAATCACAAATTGACTTTAAACAAAAGTTATTTTACAAGGTGGTGCTATTCACAAATTGATATACAGGTTGTCGAAAAAGTGCAGATATTACTTTCCTTGAATCAGTGCTCTAAAACATTTGAGAAATCCTCAAAACGTGTTTTCCTATCAAACTAATGTAATTTTTGTCGAAAATGCAAACACACACCTTAGATTTTATACGAAAGATATTTTACACGTGAAAAATCCTCATAATGTATTTTTGTATGAAATTAATATACGTTTTGTCGAAAGTACAAATTCAGTCGTTAGATTTTATACAAAAGTTATTTTTACACGTTTGTGCTAATCACAAATTGATGTGTAGGTGTTGAAAAATTGCAAATATTAATTTCCTTGATTCTGTCCTCTAAAACATTTGAAAAAAGTTATTTTTTTTTCAAGCGGACTAAAAGTACGTCATTTGTTTTCTCCATACGCACACCTAAAGTGGGCTTTCAAATCCTGAGACCAAAAAAGTAGCAAAAAAGTCCTAGGCAGTAAAAGTAAAGTCAAAAGGCACCGCTAGTGTCATGGTGGCGCATATATAAACGATTTTCATTCACCAAAATTATTTTACTAATAGATGACACCAGATAAACCGATCTGAGTGTATTGCCATCTTTACATTCTTGTTGAAAAAACAAAGGACAGAAATACTCTCAGAGCACTCAAGAGCACCATCCGAAACCGTTATTAGTCGAAATCGCATAAGTTCTCGAATTCTGAATTCGTCTGTTAAATGTCATGCGCGTCATCATATTTATCTGTCAATGTGACATTTATTAATTTAGTATTGAAAATAATGCTGCAAATTCATAGTTTACCATAATCGTTGGTTATTATTTAATACATTAAAACCATTGAACATTGAAAACCAGCATTCTAACATATTCTATGTATTTTACAAATAATATACACAATTGGGTAAGTACCTAGACCCGCTTAAACAGGATGAAAGGAAATTGCAAAACTGAACCACTTTTAAATAGATTTCTTATTTATTGCATGCTTGAAAAAAAAATAGTATATGTTACTCGGAGTAAAAGGTCTTTTTGTGCTTCGCCCAGTTGCAGGCCTCAGCTTCGCTTCGGCCGTCAATCTCTGGGCTCAGCACGAAAAGACCCACTTTTACTCCTAGTGACATGATCTACTATTCCTATCAAATTAATGTACGTTTTGTCAAAAATCAAATTCAGGCCTTAGGTTTTTTACGAAAGTTATTTAACACGTCTATGCTATTCACAAATTGATTTAGAAGGAGTCGAAAAATTGCAAAATATTAATTACCTTGAACCAGTGCTCTAAAACATTTGAAAAATCTTCAAAATCCTCAAATTCCTATCAAATTAATGTACGTTTTGTCGGAAATGCCAACACAGACCTTAGATTTCATACAGAAGTTATTATTACACGTTTGTGCTAGTCACAAATTGATATACAGGGTGTCGGAAAATTGCAAATATTAATTTCCTGGAATCGGTGCTCTAAAAAATTTTAAAAAAACTCAAAAAGTATTTTTCTATCAAATTAATGTACGTTTTGTCAAAAGCGCAGAAATAGGCCCTAGGGTTTGTACAAATGTTATTTTACACGTCTACGCTAATCACAAATTGATATACAGATTGTCGAAAAATTGCAAATATTAATTTCTTTGAGCCAGTGCTTTAAAACATTTGCAAAATCCTCAAAATGTATTTTTGTATGAAATTAATATACTTTTTGTCGAAAATATAAATATGGGCTTTAGATTTTATACAAAAGTTTTATACAAAATCCCACACCTCTACATCATCCCCAAAATAATCCATTTCTACTTTTAATTTATTAAAATAAAATTTCACGCCCCATATTTCAAATTCTAATAATTCTTCTCAAATCAAGTATTCAAATCACACCATCGAAGTCAAACTCAAACAGACAACACTTGATAACACATAACCTCTAAAATTAGCTAAGCGCCTTTTAAGCCAATTGCGTCTTCGTTAAGAAAGCTTTAGGAAAGGGGTAAATTTGGTTTATATGTTGAGGCAACTGAGAGACTTCCTTTAAGACGCCATCCATAGCGCTAAGCTCAGATAAACAAGATAAACAAGTTGGTGCAAATGGCCATAAATATCATATTCTATATTTTTTTTAAACAACAAAAGTTCCTGTAAGCTTATGATATAATATTTAGAGTATATCAGGACACTAAGGGATATTTTTACTTAAAACAAAATGTAGAATAACGTATTGAAGCACATATATCTTCTTCTGCAACACCGTGCAAAATGGCGAATTGTAAAAACGAGATTAAAAATAAAGAATGCACCAGGGTTTCTAGAATTATGCCATCCTAGTAACAGATGGCGCTGTAAGATATCGCCAAGAAATAACTTTCCTCTTTCCATTCTATATGGGGATTGTTTTGTTTTTTTTGTGGTTGGACAGATATAAAATAGATCTATTCTTGAAATGCTTCCTAAGCTGTCTCAAAAAAATGTTTTTGATGTCATTGTTGTGACAACTATTGTCACTACCAAATGTCTGCCTCATATATCTATAGCGGAAATTTCACAGACCTTAGGGTACGCTGTGTTAAAATTTTAACCCCTAGCGCCTACTCCCACGACAGCAGTGGCGTATTTCGCATGCTGCGTATCGAGTTTCAGATGCTAATTCATTTTAAAAGTTAAAATTCAATATCCTACACCGGCAGTATAAAAAAAAATTGATTCAGTTTATCCCTTTTACCCCATATTGCAGACCCAAAATCTTTTTATTGAGCTTTTATTAAGAAATAGCGTAGCCCGCCTTGGTGAGGTCGTACAAATTGCTTTCTCCTCCTCACGTTACGTTTATGGTAATGGCCCTCGTTTCCCCTCATATAGCGAAAACTGTCTTGATTAATTCGCTTCCAAAATCTAGATCTAAAAGCTTGTCAACAAGGATTTATCGTCGCCGAGATAAAACACTAAACGTCCTTTGAGACTGAACTATTCGGAGCTGAATATCGCCCATGAAGGCAATACAGTCTGTCAGGAAGACGTTTTAATTACGGAATTTAAACAGTTAAATTACTCCAGTAATGTTCCCGAGGCGTCACCTCGATGCAGTTTGCGGAAATATGCGAGTCCTGTTTATTGTCTTTTGTTAGGGAAGATGAGACGGGCTCTCGACCTAGTTGTCAACTATGCGGCGACGCCAAAAAATACACAGCTTTAGACGTCCCAAATCAGACTTAACAAGTTTGACAAACATTTCCAGTTTGAATCTCGACAAACGATCCCCCGGGAAAATATATACGTTCCGCAGAAACAAGGGATAATGGCGTGGCCTTTCCCTTTTTCGTTTTATTCGTTGCGGATCCGTGTCGACGGCCTTTTGTTTTCTTAAAGCGACGTCCACGGAGCATATCATATAACTCTTTGGGTTCCGGAATCCAATTTTCTTTATAACAACTCACTTTAGGATCCCTTTTATGTTTCGGCGCTCGTACACATCCACTATTTATACGCTAAAAATTTGGGATCTCGTTTCTGAAGACCTGTCCGGATTTTATTGCGGAATAAACACTTTGAGTGAAAAGCGGGTTTTAAAGCCTTTTTTAATATTTTTTTATGCAAATGCGCAAATGTTCTAGAGAGCCTAAATTAGGAAGTCAGGGTGGTCAAGGTAAGTATCACTGACCAGGTTTTTTAGAGATGAATTATAAAGAGAAATGAATATAAAGAAATGGTTAAAGAAGAAATCAAGCAGGGACAATCAATACTGACAAATTGAGGTTAAAATGATCACATTCAAACATTTAATGATACTGAAATTTATTAATAAATTGACTTCAACAGGGAAACATTTCTGCTATTTGTTTGCTTTTTTCCCGACGTGTTTTAAAGAACTTTTTTAAAAGTGATCAAAACCGAAAAATTTCTCAATAAAGCGAACGTTCTTCTGCGATTCTGATCGTTTTTGGTTCAAAATTTTAGACTTTAAAATATGAGGTTTCGTTTTTATCATTTTGTCACACGTTTTATCGATGCTTCTTTAGAAACTGGTTTTATTAAAAATCCTGGTGCAAATTATGAAATTACTGAATAGCGAAAACATCCTTACAAGATTTTGATCTGTTTTAGTTTTTGTTCATCAAAAAATGTAATTTTGTCAAAGTTTTTTGATATTTTTTTGTACGAAACTGAATTTATTGAAAAAGTGGTCGGAATAGAAAATATCTTCAGAAGCTAACGCTCTAAGTGACTTTCAAACCAAATTTCAGATATTACTTCAAAGAGCTTTTACAGATAAGCCTGCGTTTTACAGATAATATCTGCGTTTTTCTCTAATTTTTTACAATTTTTTCATCATTTTTAATATCACTTTGCACAATTTCTATTACAGATCCTAGTTCAAGTATTGTAATTATCGCATAGCGCAAATATCTTGACGCGATATTATTTGCTTTTGAACCAAAATTTCAAGTATTTATCCAGTTTTGAAAGCTTCGTTTTTTTGGCAAACGTTTCGATGCAATTTTGATCGTTTTTACCCCAAAATTTTAGATTTTACACTAAAAAATAGAGTTTTTGTAATGAACAAAAACATATGAGTTTCCTTGTTATCAATTGATTTCGGTATTACTTTAGATCGCATCAAAAATCTTTTTCTAAATTATAAAATAAAATATTTTTTTATTTTAGTGCGATCTTGCTGGCTTTTTATTTAAAATTTCAAGTCTTTAGCGAAAAATTACATTTTGTCACAACTTTGATGGTTTTTAGTTCAGAAATTGAATTTAAGAAAAACCGGTTCAAAGAATAAACTCCATTAAAAAGAAATGGTCTAATGCGTTTTTCACCGTTTTTAGGCACAAATTCCCGATTTTACTTTAAAACAATTTTTTTGACACCTAAAATTATACGTTTTTCTGATGTTATTTTGGCATAATTTCGATCGTCCTCAGTTCAGAAAATTAATTTTTGAATGTCCAGACCCAAACCGTATATATATGTTCAAAAAACATAACGTTTTGAAGCGATTTTGAATGTGTCTAGTTCAAAGTTTCAGATTTTAGCACAAAACTTTGATTTTTGGTTCAATTCGGAAGCTGAAGTTTTTGAATATCCTGATCCAAATCTAAGTAGTAAATCTTCACAATAACACAAACGCAACTTTTTTTCTTAGAATTGTTTCCTGACGTTTCGTTTACAGCCGCGGCAGACATTATCAAAGGCAATGAGCGAAGTGACCTTCCGTAATTCCCGACGTTGACTGATTCGACCGTGGTCAGCTACGTGGTATTTATTACCCTGCCGTCGCACTGCAGTGGAGGGACTGGGGTGGGGGTAGTGGAAGCGCGGGTTTTCGGCGCACATGAAGTATGTTGTAGAACTCGCTTCCAGTCTGTATTTAGGAAAAGGAAATTACGTTTCTAAATGTAGACTGGAAGCGAAGAGAGAAATTCCATTGGACCACGGCTTCAAAGCCCTGAAAACGTTTTTCATTGTAAATAGTGAATATTCATAATAACGCAAATGCAACTTTCTTTGTGAGAATTATTGTTTCCTGACGTTTCGTCTGCACGAGTGCAAGGCATCTTCAGGAATGCTCCAGATGGAGGTTCACTGTAAGCGTACCCTGGTTTTGACCGAATATTTTCCAGAACACAATCTAAAGTGTTTTTCCGGGCTTTGAAGCCGTGGCCGAATGGAATTTCTTACTGACGTTTCCTCTAGATCTGCGGCAGATATTGTCAAAGGCGACAAGAGAATGGACGAAGTGATCTCCCGTGCTTCCCGACGTTAACTGATTCGACCGTGGTGAGCTTAACGGTGTTTATTCACCTGTCGTCGTGATGCAGTAGAGGAACTGGGGTGGGGGTAATGGTGGTGCGGTGTTTCGGCGCACTTGGTGTATGTCGTAGAACTCGCTTCCGGTCTGCATTTAGAAAAAGGAAATTACGTTTCTAAATGCAGACTAGAAGCGAAGTGAGACATTTCATTGGACCCCCGGCTTCAAAGCCTGGAAACCATTTTACATTGCAAAAACTGAATATTCACAATAACGCAAACGCAACTTTTTTTGTTAGAATTGTTTCCTGACGTTTCGTCTGTAGTAGTGGAAGGCATCTTCAGAAATGCCCTAGATGGGGGCTCATTGTAAGCGTACCGTGGTTTTGACCGACTCTTTTCCCGAACACAATCTAAAGTGTCTTCAGGGCTTTGGAGCCGTGGTCCAATGGATTTTTTTGCTGACGTGCCGTCTACAGCTGCGGCAGACATTATCAAAGGCGACGGGGCAATGGACGAAGTAATCTGCCATGCTTCCCGACTTTGACCGATTCGAATGTGGTGAGCTCCGTGGCATTTATTCTCCTACCGTCGCGCTGTTGTGAAGGCACTGAGATGGGGGTAGTGGTGGCGCTGGTTTTCGGCACACTTAAAGTATGTCGTAGCCCCCTATTCCCCAACCCCACTCCCTCCACTGCAGCGCGACGGCAGGGGAATAAATGCCACGCAGCTTACCACAGTCGAATCAATCACGGTCGAACGTCGGGAAGCAAGGGAGATCACTTCGCTCATTGCCTCATCACCTTTGATAATGCCTGCAGCAGCTGTAGAAAAAACGTCAGGAAGAAATTCCATGGTACCACCGCTTCAAAGCCCAGAAGACACTTTAAATTTTATTTTGACCGGCCTTGAAAGTCTTTAGAGACTTTTCTATAACTTTTTTTTTGTAGTTTCTATGCCACAATTTGAGTTTTTTTCAGATACGGTTAGTTTGGTTAATTCTGCAGTTTTATTCCGTTCGACTTTATTTGAAAAAATGCGTTTTTGGTCAAATTAAAAGTTTCAATCCATAAGTGAAGTTTTAGTTAAAAATATGCAGGTTAGTTCAGGCTAACCTGAACTAACCCGTAAGGTATTATTGAATTTTTTTTAATGTCTTAACTTCAACAGGAAAATTTTACTTTAGTTTTTTTGGTCTTTTTTCAAACTTGTTTAAAAGAATTTGTCAAAAACGTGCTTTTAATCAAAATTAGTCTTTTTTCTTTAATCTCAATTCTAGTTTTAATAAAGCGAACGTTTCTATGCGATCCTGATCGTTTTGCCAAATTTCAGACATCATTTAAAGAATAATAACGTTTTAAAGAAAACAAACAATTTTACGTTTTTTTCTTGTTTTCAGATTTTATTCAAAGAAAGTGAGTTTTTACAAAAATATGCATGTTTTTATCATCTTTAGCACAGTATTTAGCGTTACTATTAAAGATCCTGGTTCAAGTAAGAAAATTATCCTATAACGCAAACGTCTTAACGCGGTTTTATTTACTTTAAAAAAAAAATCTTTTCGTCACAGTGTTGATGAATTTTAATTTAGAAACTGGATTTATTAGAAAACTAGTCCAAACAGTACATTTCTTCAAAAAGGCGAACGTTCTGATGAGTGACTTCGATCGAATTTACCCCCAGATGTTGCTCTAAATCATTGAGTTTAAATAAAAAACAAACATATGCATTTTTTGTGTAACTTTATTTCCATATTACTTTGGAAACAAGATTTTATGAAAATCCTGGACCAAACTGTAAACGAAAGTAAATTTCTTAATGCGATTTTGTTCGTTTTTGGTTCAAAATTTCAGGTGTTTATCAAAAAATGTCATTTTGACACAGCTTTGATACTGTATAGTTTAGTCATTGGTTTTATTGGTAAACCGGTCCAAAGAATAAATTTCATCAAAAAGCGAACATTTTGATGCGATTTTAACGGTTTTTAGGCACAAATTCCAGATTTTACTCTAAAAGTTTTATTACAGAAGAGAAAGTTTTGACAGAAGATCGGCCGTGAAAGCCTTCACAGTCTTTTCCAGAACGTTCTTTTTTTTAATTTGTAGGCCACAAATTGAGTTTTTTTTTTCAGATCCGGTTAGCTTGGTTAATTCTGCAGTTCTATTCCGTTCGATTTTATTTCAAAAATAGCGTTTTTGGTCAAATTAAAAATTTCAATCCACAAGTGAAGTTTTAGTTAAAAAAAAGTGCAGGTTATTTCAGGCTAACCTGAACTAACCTGTAAGGTAATATTGATTTTTTTTCAATGTCTTTACTTCAACAGGAAAATTTTATTTTTTGGTTTTTTGGTCTTTTTTCAAACTTGTTTAAAAGAATTTGTCAAAAACGTGCTTTTAATAAAAAAATAGTCTTTTTTCTTTAATCTCAATTCTAGTTTTAATAAAGCGAACGTTTCTATGCGATCCTGATCGTTTTGCCAAATTTCAGACATCATTTAAGAAATAATAACTTTTTAAAGAGAACAAACAATTTTACGTTTTTTTCTTGTTTTGAGATTTTTGTTTTTGAAATTTATTCAAAGAAATTGAGTTTTTACAAAAATATGCATTTTTTTAACATCTTTAGCACTGTATTTAGCGTTACTATTAAAGATCCTGGTTCAAGTAAGAAAATTATCCTATAACGCAAACGTCTTGACGCGATTTTGCTTGCTTTTGAACCACAATTTCAGATGTTTTTCCAAAAAATTCATTTCTTCACAAGGTTGATAAATTTTAATTTAGAAATTGGATTTATTAAAAAACTGGTACATCTACAGTACATTTCTTCAAAAAAGCGAACGTTCTGATGAATGATTTTGATGAATCCAATGATGAATGGATTTACCCCAGATTTTATTCTAAATCATTGAGTTTAAAAAAAAAAAAACATATGCGTTTTTTCTTTAACTTTATTTCCATATTACTTTAACAAGATTTAAGAAAATCCTGGACCAAATTGTGAACCAAAGTAAATTTTTTAATGCGGTTTTGTTCGTTTTTTATATATTTTATATATAATTTTGTAAATAATATTTTGATACAGTTTTAACCGTTTTTAGGCACAAATTCCAGATTTGACTCTAAAAGCTTTTTTACAAAAGAAAAAGTTTTGACAGGAGGCCGTAAAAGCCTTCACAGTCTTTTCCAGAACGTTTTTTTTTTTTAGTTTGTAGGCCACAAATTGAGTTTTTTTTTTCAGATCCGGTTAGTTAGGTTAATTTTGCAGTTCTATTCCGTTCGATATTATTTAAAAAATTATATTGTTGGTCGAATTAAGAATTTCAGTTCATAATTGAAGTTTTACTTAAAAAAAAGTGTATGTTAGTTCAGACTAACCTGAACTAACCTGTAAGGTTAGTTCAGGTTAGTTCAGGTTAGTTCAGGTTAGTTCAGTTGTTTTTTTGTTAAATTTTAACATAACTTTAGATTATTTCTATCAGCTAAAAAAAATTAATTTATTGAATATCTTGATCTAATCATGATTAATAAATTTAACGTTTTGACGCGATTTTGATCGTGATTAGTCCAAAATTTCAGCACTTTAGCACAAAACTTCAGTTTTTGGTACAGTTCGGAAGCTCAGTTTGTTAAACATCATGGCCCAAATCCAAATATGAATCTCTACAATAACGCGAACGATTTGATTGATCATTTCTAGTCTAAAAATTAAGTCCAAAAGTTTAATTATTTTAGTTGACTAGGAAATAATGCGTTTTTGAGATCATTTTCTTACTTTTTTTTCCCGTTAAAATCAGCATTTTGTTCAATGAATTAAGCCTTCTTTCTGTTGGAATTGTTTCCTGACGTTTCGTCTGCAGGAGTGGAAGGTATCTTCAGAAATGCTGCAGATGTATCCTCATTGTAAGAGTTTCTTGGTTTTGACCGACTCTTTCATAATTTCTTTTTTTTAAGTTTCTAGACCACAAATTGAGTTTCTTAGATCCGGTTAGTGTGGTTAATCTTGCGAAAACCATTCGATTTTACTACAAAAGAATTAGTGTTTGGTCGATTTGAGAATGTCAGTTCATAGTTCTTTAGTAGAAAAATAGAATTTTTTTGTTTTTGAGACGATTTTTGATGCGTTCAAAACAGTTTTTTTCGATTTTGCATCAACTAACCTGTAAAAAAAGGGAAGTAAGTTGTAAGTAGAAAAGAAGTCAATGGTATTTTTTTTTTATTTCGTTGAATAGAGCATACAAAGAGCTGAAGTTAATGAAAATATAAAAATATAGATTTCAAAATATGAAGAATCACAAGGCCGACAAACATGGCTGCCAACTCCACCACACAAAGCTAAAAAGTTCATTAAAGTCGTATTTTTTTTTTCTAACATCTAACAGGCAACGTAGTCCTGTTTATGTGTTTGGTCTGAGTCCTCATTTAATGTTGCTTTAATTTTTTATATTTTTTCTATTCTTTATTGGTGATTTATCAGGCATTAGTATGGTTATTGTAATTTGTTGTCATATCTTTTTCTTGTTGGCTCATTGCCTTTTTTCTCGTTGGCCTAAAGTAGTCGTGAATTCCATAGGAAAACCCCTAAAACGCAGTGATTTAATAAACCTTGGCAGAGCTTGGCAGAGCAGTTACCATGGTGACGACTGCGTAGCCAATAGAAGTTCATTTCGCGCGTCAAAGGCCGATTGTGAGTGCAGGCTTTCATTTATTGGATCTTCTATATCAAAGTCCTGATATTTTTAGCAGCAATATATTTCCGTAGAAATGGAGAAAATTGAGAAAATCAATGTCTAAATCATATGTCTTATTTTATTTTCTTTATTGAGAAATATTTCCCAGTAAATTTCCCTTTATTCTATGTTGAGAAAATCTCCGATTTAGTAACTTTTTGGTATTGTTTCAACTGTTTCTAAAAGGTGCGTTTACTGTTTTATAGGTGGCCAAACCAGCATTTTCCTGACTTTCGTCAAATAAATATTTCTTGGGCAAGTTTGCATTGATTTTTTTATTTAACCTAAAAATTTGCTTGAAAATTTTGAAAAAGCATGGCCGAGGTCAACTCTGTATCTAAAAAGTTATTTACCTCATTTACTAGAAGATTTTTAACAAATAAACTGCGTTATCACCTACTGTATCCTCATAAGAGAACCGGGTTATAAAACATTTGAGACTGACGTCATTGAACCATCTAATTCCCCTCTTCTTTACCCTCCAGTTTTAGTAGAAAAACAGGGCTTAAATTGAGTTATAGATAAATAAATTTTATCACAGTCATTGAAAGTTCTGCCTCACCTCAAATACGAGAAGCCTGGAAGGGTACTAAAAAGAAATTGACTGATTGGCTAGAAAAGAAGAAAATTGATTTGCCATATTGAAAATTCTGACTAAACCGTCAAGAACATTGGAAAAAAAAAAGAAAAACCCACATTGTAGGCACATTAAGCTCTATGGCACCTTAGTAACCTAAACCAACTTAGCTAATTCTTATTTATTGTACATCTACTTGTTTCCATATCTGACAGAAGTAAACTCTACATGATCGGATGATTACCAAATTAATTACGCCTCATTTAGAGGCACAATAACACACTTTAGCCGAATAATAAGAGGCTAAAGAGGCGCCAGCTCAAGGAATGTAACAGCCCCAGCACTAAAGCCCAGCAGTTATTTATAAATTTAATTGGAGGGATTACGGCCACTGTTCTCTTGGATCGACCATCAATTTTAATGAACTGAAATTACTGAACTGCGCCAAATTGGATTGCATAATTTCGCGGTCGCCTTTGACCCCGTTCGACGTTTTGTAATTTTATTTCGAACACGAATTATCTCGAGAGAACAACGGCCCTGATACGAAAAATCGCCACCGACCCTGCGGGGGAAAAATTGAAAGAATTTTATTAATAAAGCTCCACGTCGCAGGAATTTATTGTCATTATATTTCATCTTTTTTCATCTGCCTGGCGGCGGCCTCTCCGGAGGAGAATCGCAATATTCCGGCCCATTAGGGGGGCGGACTACACCTCGCAGGTATTATTACAGGAAGCCTTAAATATACCGCGTTATTTTTCAAGTTAATTGTGCACGTCGCACACTAAACATCTATTGTATCGCACATCAATATTAATGAGTGAAAATTACTGAACCAACCCAAATTGGATTGCATAATTTCGCGGCCGCTTTACAGTCTGGCGTTTACAATTTGCATTTATAATTCGGAAAAGGTCTATTGAAGCCATTTTATTTAATGAATATTTCTGCCGTATTGATTATCAGAGGCAAAATAATTTTTTTTTGGCATTACTTTGTTACTAACTTTGGGGAAGTTTTAAAACTCGTCACTTTAATTGCTCTACAGGACAATCATATTTCTTCTGCTGTTGGAAAAATTATTTTTCTAAATTATAAGCAGAATTCCATGAGTCCTAGGAACAACCAACAATAAATATTCAAGGTATATTTTTAATTACTTATGACGCTATTAAAACTTAATATTTTTCCTTGCTATTAGAGCGATGAAGGGCGGGAGTTTTATAACTAGTACGTGTATTAATTTTGAGATATAAATTAATAACTTAACGTAAACTCTCTTCTTCCCTTTCTCTCTCCATTTGTTGCCTTCTGGAAAATTGAACAAATCTCCATTGTAACAATTTAACCCTATAGAAGAAACCGTTGTTACTAACCTTACGAAAAGCATAAAGTAGATTTTAAAGCAGCCCTTCAGTTTTAAAACTCGCGACCTTAATAGTTCTGCGGAATAATTATACTTCTTCTGCTTTTAGGAAAATTATCTTCTAAATTATAAGCAGATCTCCCTGAATCTTGGGAGCAAACAGATGTACAAATTATATGTAGTAATTAGGTAATTTTTAAGTGATAATGGTTCTTAAATTTAATATTTTTGCAATACTATTAGAGTGATGAAGGGTGGGAGTTTTCTAATTACTAAATTTATTTAAAATACCTCGCATTAGTATAGTTACCTGGTGATAAATAATTCTGCCTTTCTCTCCCTATTTTATATCTTCTGGAAAATTAAACAACTCTCTCAGTTAAACAATCCTATCCATTTACCTTAATAAAAGAAATCTGAAGCTAAGACCACTACAGTTATTATATACGAACTCAAGAGCAATTTATTCAGCCCCTCTAACTTTGTGCTTGCCAAGTCGCCGAAATGAACACAGTGCTTTTGCAACCTTTTGTTGTATGGAGTCAGCTTGGTAAATAGCAATGTTGTAACTTACAAAGGGAACCATTACTTGCTGCTTTAATTTGCGCAGCTATGAAAGCTGAAAGTTTTCTTGAAGCTTTTGAGAACGTATATTGTTAATTGAATGTCAAGAAATGTTTCTGGTTATTTCTATTCTGGTTTTTGTGGTACAGTGGATGATATTATCTGGATTAGTTTCTAGCATTTTGCTGTCAATTGATGCAAAAGATCAATTTGCTTCTGAAAATATTATTTAGATAAATTTAAGAATTCTGAATACATAACTATATTTTACTTATCCCTAGATGTAACCAAAAACACAAAAGTATTTTGAGATATTGGCAGTAATTTTCCATTACGTTTGCTAGTACTATTTGACCAATCTTGGAAGCCTCCCTCATTTTTAAATATCGGATTTACTTCAAATTTTAGATATTAAAATTTGATTTAATCTACATCAGTGAGAATACCTTTTACTGGATTACTGCTGGTTTCAATGTGTAATCATTACCTGAAACAAAAAAAAAAATCAGTTAGTAATATTAGAGCAGGCAGCTGATACAATATTTGTTTTTAAGGTAACTTCAATATCAGTTGTAGAGTTTCTACCAATCAGAACCAAGAAATTATATAGGGGAACAATCTGAAAGGGGGGGGGAGGAACATAAATTAAATTCAATAAGATTTCAAGTTTCCATGGTGATTTTCAGCTTTGGCTTGTGTCTAAAGCAAAACTACAAAAAATAATTTGAGGAGATTCGGAAGCAATATTTTTTCAGTCAAAACCAAGTTATGTTTAAGTGAATATCTTCATTCTTAATTACCTTAAATCATTTAGAATTTGAGTTATGAACTTTATCAGGTGTCCTATACCTCAAACTAGGAAATTTAGTTTGAGCTTTATGAATGCCTTTCTGCGTGGCACATTTGATCAAGAAACCACTGATAGTGAGAGAACAAGTATTTCTCTTGGGTGACAAAATATTCATACTTTGAACTGATGGGGTGACATATATTAATAGGTGACAAGATACCAAAATCAAACAGATCCTGTGGGCTTTGTTCCTACATAAATTCAACTTTTTCCTCAAAAACTTCGTAGGATATTAGAATGATCTTCCAGACTTCCAGTGGAGATCTTTTTGCGACCTACAAGAAATATTCAAAAAATTTACGTCACTATTAGATTCAGCCAATTGATACTTTATGTGAAAAAGTCATCAGGAAACGCTCATTCAATAGAGGAGATAAAGTAGAGAAAGAAGGTAAAGTACAGAAATGTGATGGTTCTCCAGGAATAAAGAATTTTCATAACGAAGGATTATCTCTTCTGCTTTCCTGGTATAAAAAATTATTAATTTTTGGTCAGTTTTTTAATGTCCTAATTGGTAATAGGTAGAAAACAATTTTTTGGAGTTCTTTATAAACCTCATACCTAGGCTTTCCTGGTAGCAAAAGTTTTAATTTTTTTATTAATTGTTTAGGCTAGTCGTCAGGAAATGATCATGACAAAAGCATTCGCTGCAAGAGTAGAAAATTACCCCTTCTTCTCTCCTGATACCAAAATGATAAATTTTGATCAGTAAAGAATTTTTTATAAATAGTTGATCCTTTCTGCTCTCCTGGTACTAAAATTATGAATTTTGGCCAGCCTATTTCATCTCCTCGTTGGTGGAAAGCAGAAAACTCTTTTTTAATTTTTTTTTTACAAACCTCAATCTCATGCATTTCTGGTAGCAGAATTTTAATATTTTGATGAAGTGTTTAGATTACTCGTCAGGAGATGACAATTCAATAGAAGTTTAAAGAGGTAAAGTAGGTAAACATTCGCTCCAAGAGTAGAAAATTACCGCTTCTTCTCTCGTGATACCAAAATTATATATTTTTTTTACAAGCCTCAGTCCTATGTATTCCTGGTAGCAGAATTTTTTGGGGAATTTTTTAGATTAGCCGTCAGAAAATGATCATTCAGTAGAAGATAAAACAGCTAAAGTAGACAAACATCCTCTCCAAAATATAAAATGACCCCTTCTGCTCTCTTAATACAAAAATGATCAGTCTTAATCAGTCTTCTTAATCTCTTCATTGGTGGAAAGCAGAAAACCCTTTTTTAGATTTTTCTTTACAAACGTCACACTTATGCATTTCTTTTAGAAGAGCTAATTTTATTAATTTTAATTTTTTATTTTTTTAATTAATTTTTTTTGATGAATTGTTTAGGTTAGTCGTCAGGAAATGATCATCATTCAGTAGAAGTTGAAAGAGTTAAAGTAGACAAACATTTGCTCCAAGAGTAGAAAATTAACCCTTCTGCTCTCCTGATAAAAAAATGATAAATTTTGGTCAATAAATAATTTTTTATAAAGAAAGATGATCCTTTTTGCTCTCTTGGTACTAAAATTATGAATTTTGGTAAGTCTTTTTAATCTCCTCGTTGGTGGAAAGCAGAAAACCCTTTTTTATTTTTTTTAAAACCTCACACTTTTGCATTCTTTTTAGGACGATTTTAATTTTTTTTATGAATTGTTTAGGTTAGTTGTCAAGAAATGATTATTGAGTAGAAGTTGAAAGAGTTAAAGTAGACAAACTTTCCTTCCAAGAGTAGAAAATTATCCCTTCTGCGCTCCTGATAACAAAATGATAATTTTTTGGTCAGTAAAAATTTTTTTATAAAGAAAGATGATCCTTTCTGCTCTCCTCGTACTAAAATTATGAATTTTGGTCGGACATTTTATTCTCCTCTGTGGAGGAAAGCAAAAATCTTTTTTAGAATTTTTCTTACGAACCTTATTCTTATGTATTCCTGGTAGCAGAATTTTAATTTTTTTTTTATTGAATTGTTTAGGTTAGACGTCAGCTAAAGTGGGCAAACATTCGCTCCAAGAGTACAAAATGGCTCCTTCTACTCTCCAGATTCAAAAATGATAAGTTTTGGTCAGTAAAGAATTTTTTATAAAGAAAGATGATCCTCTCTGCTCTCCTAGTACTGAAGTTATGGATTTTGGTCGGTTTTTTTGATCTCTTTATTGCTAAAAAGCAGAAAACTCTTTTTTAGATTTATTTTACAAAACTCATATTTATGCATTCCTGGTAGCAGAATTTTCATCCTTTGATGAATTGTTTAGGCTAGTCGTCAGGAAATGACAACTAAGTAGAAGCTAAAAGAGTTAAAGTAGACAAACGTTCGATCGAAGAGTAGAAATTTACCTCTTCTTCTCTTCTGAGACTAAAATGATAAGTTTCGGAGAGTAAAGAATTTTTTATAAAGAAAGATGATTCTTTCTACTCTCCTGGTACTAAAATTATGAATTCTGGTTAGGCCTTTTACTCTCCACGTTGGTGGAAAGTAGAAAATTCTTGTATAGATTTTATTTTGCAAACCTTATTCTTATGCATTCCTGGTAGAAGAAGATTAATTTTTTGATGAATCCTTTAGGTTAGTCGTCAGGAGAAGCCCATTCAATAGAAGTTAAAAAAGGTAAAGTAGACAAACATTCGCTCCAAGAGTAGAATATGATCTCTTCTGCTCTCCTGGTACTAAAATTATGAATTTTGGTCAATCTTCTTAATGTCCTCGTTAGTGGAATTGGAGGATTAAGAAGAAATCGTTAATTTGGTCAGCCCTTTTAATCTCCTCGTTGAAGAAAAGCAGAAATCTCTTTTTTAGATTTGTTTTTTACAAAACTCATAATTAAACATTCTTGGTAACAGAATTTTCATTTTTAGATTAATTGTTTACATGAGTCGTCAGGAAATGATAATTCAGTGGAAGTTAAAAGCGGCAAAGTAGACAAACATTCGCTCCAAGAGTAGAAAATACCCTATTCTGCTTTCCTGATACCAAAATGATACATTTTGCTCAGTAAAGGATTTTTTATAAAAAGAAGATGATTCTTGGTGCTTTCCTTATACTAAAATTATGAATTTTTGGCCAGTCATTTTAATCTCCTCGTTGGTGGAAAGCAGAAAACATATTTTTAGATTTTTTTTCAACCATCCCATTCTTATTCATTCCTAATAGCAGAATTTTAATTCTTTGGTGAATTATTTAGGTTAGTCGTCAGGAGATGCCCATTCAGTAGAAGTTAAAAGAGGTAAAGTAGACAAACATGTGATTGATCTAAGAGTTGAGAATGACCTTTTGTGCTTTCTTGACACCAAAATGATAAATTTTGGTCAAGAATCCTTTCTACTTTTCTGGTACCAAAATTATAAAATTATAAATTTTGGTCACTCTTTTTAATCTCCTCGTTCGTGGAAAACGATGTAAACTCTTTTTTAGTTTTTTTACCTCACTCTTATGTATTCTTAGCCGAAGAATTTTAATTTTTTGATGATTTGTTTACGTTAGTCGTCAAGCAGTGATCATCCAGTAGAAGCTAAAACAGCTAAAATACACAACCATTCGCTAAAAGAGTAGAAAATGACCCTTCCTGATAACAAAATGTTAAATTTTGGTCAGAAAGATGTTCGTTTATGCTCTCCTGGTACCAAAAGTATGCATTTTTGGTCAGCAGAAAACTATTTTGTTTGACCACGAAATCCACTTTTAAAATGAGATTTTTATTGTTTTTATTTCTTTACAAGACATTTTTTTTTTATTTTAAAGGAAATTTTGTTGAGTTTGAAATTATTTCCTCTTCATTTTATCCAAAAAGTTCAGTAGTCCAGTGAGATTAGTTATATATCTACATGTTTTCGAGATTCAACAAATCCAGTGGGAAATACCGATTTTTTCTGTTTCTACCTGTTGTTAAGATAGAAGTTTATTTTTAAAGATAATCCTATTGAGTTTGAACATGTTTTATGTTCATTTATCCTAAAAATGCACTTCTTGAGTCACATTTTGTGTGTTTTTAGCTGTTTTGGAAATGAAAAAAAATTATTTATTTCCAAAAAAGTCTTATTGAATCTGTATTAGCTTTCAGCCATGTTTTTCCACGAAATGAGTTTTTGTTATACCTCATACTTAGGTTTTTCTGATAGTAGAATTTTCATTATTTGATGAAATGTTTAGGTTAGTTATCAGGAAAGGCTCATTCCGTTAAAGCTCAAAGACGTCGAGTAGACAAACGTTTGTTCCAAGAATAGAAAATGACCCTTTCTGCTTTGCTGGTTCTAAAATTATGAATTTTTATCAGTCTTTTCAATCTTTTTTTTACAAACCTACCACACTTATGCATGGAGTTCTCAGTAAAGAATTGTTTATAAAGAAAGATGATCCTTTCTGCTCTCCTGGTACTAAAATTATGAATTTTGGACAGTCTTTTTAATCTCCTCATTAGAGAAAAGCAGAAAAGCTCTTTTTTAGATTTGTTTTTACAAAACTCATAATTATGCATTCTTGGTAACAGAATTTTCATTTCTTGATGAACTGTTTAAGTTAGTCGTCAGGAAATGATCATTCAGTGGAAGATAAAAGTGGTAAAATTGACAAACGTTCGCTCCAAGAGTAGAAAATACCCCCTTCTGCTTTCCTGATACCAAAAGATAAGTTTTGGTCGGTAAAGGATTTTTTATTAAGAAAGATAATTCTTCGTGCTCTCCTCGTACTAAAATTTTGAATTGTGGTGAATCCTTTTAATCTCCTCATTGGTGGAAAGCAGAAAACTCTTTTTTAGATTTTTTTTTTGCAAACCGCAATCTTATGTATTCCTGTTAGAAGATTTAAAATTTTTGGATTAATTGTTTAGGTTAGTCGTCAGGAGATGCCCACTCAGTAGAAGTTGTAAGAGGTAAAGTAGACAAACATTCGCCAAAAAAAGTAGAAAAAGGCCCCTTTTGCTCTCCTTTTGCTCTCCCTACCAAAATGTTTATTTCTGTTCAGTATAGAATCTTTTAAAAAGAAAGATGATCCTTTTTGCTTTCTTGGTACTAAAATTATTAATTTGGTCAGCCCTTTTAATCTCCTCGTTGAAGAAAAGCAGAAATCTCTTTTTTAGATTTGTTTTTTACAAAACTCATAATTAAACATTCTTGGTAACAAAATTTTCATTTTTAGATTAATTGTTTACATGAGTCGTCAGGAAATGATAATTCAGTGGAAGTTAAAAGCGGCAAAGTAGACAAACATTCGCTCCAAGAGTAGAAAATACCCTATTCTGCTTTCCTGATACCAAAATGATACATTTTGCTCAGTAAAGGATTTTTTATAAAAAGAAGATGATTCTTGGTGCTTTCCTTATACTAAAATTATGAATTTTTGGCCAGTCATTTTAATCTCGTCGTTGGTGGAAAGCAGAAACCATATTTTTAGATTTTTTTTCAACCACCCCATTCTTATTCATTCCTGGTAGCAGAATTTTAATTATTTGATGAATTGTTTAGGTTAGTCGTCAGGAGATACCCATTCAGTAGAAGTTAAAAGAGGTAAAGTAGACAAACATTCGCTCCAAGAGTAGAAAATGACCTTTTCTGATCTCTTGACACCAAAATGATAAATTTTGGTCATTAAAGAAATTTTTATAAAGAGAGATTTTCCTTTGTACTTTCCTGGTACCAAAATTATGAATTTTGGTCAGTATTTTTAATCTCCTCGTTTTCGGAACCCGAAAAACTCTTTTTTAGTTTTTTTACAAACCTCATTTTTATGTATTCCTAACCGCAGAATTTAAATTTTTTTAATGATTTGTTTACGTTAGTCATTAATGAATGATCATTCAGTAGAAGCTAAAAGAGCCTCCTGATAACAAAATGATAAATTTTGGTCAGAAAGATGTTCGTTTATGCTCTCCTGGTAACCAAAAGTATGAATTTTTGGTCAGCAGAAAACTATTTTGTAGAGTTTTTGTTAAACCTCACACTTAGGTTTTCCTGATAGCAGAATTTTCATTATTTGATGAAATGTTTATGTTAGTTATCAGGAAAAGCTCATACCCTTAAAGCTCAAAGAGGTAGAGTCGACAAACGTTTGTTCCAAGAGTAGAAAATGACCCTTTTTGCTCTGCTGGGTCTAAAATTATGAATTTTGGTCTTTTCAAATCTTCTTCAAGCCTTTTCAATTTTACAAGCCTAACAATTATGCATGGAGTGTTTGGAACAAGGAACACCTATGCATTCCTGGTATCAGAATTTTCATTTTTTAATGAATTGTGTAGGTTAGTCGTCAGGAGATGGCCATTCAGCAGAACCTAAAAATGGTAAAGTAGGCTAGAAATTGACCCCTTCTACTTTCCTGATACCAAATGCAAAATTTTTGTCAGCAAAGAATTTTTTATAAAGAAAGATGATCCTTTCTGCTCTCTTGGTACTAAAATTACGAATTTTGGACAGTCTTCTTAATCTCCTCATTGGAGAAAAGCAGAAACTCTTTTTTAGATTTGTTTTTACAAAACTAATAATTATGCATTCTTGGTAACAGAATTTTTATTTTTTGATCAATTGTTTAGGTTAGTCGTCAGGAAATGATCATTCAGTGGAAGCTAAAAGTGGTAAAGTAGAAAAACATTCGCTTCAAGAATAATGCCCCTTTCTGCTCTTCTGATACCAAAATGAAAATTTTGCTTAATAAAGATTTTTTTATAAAGAAAGATGATCCTTTCTGCACTCTTGGTACTAAAGTTTTGAATTTTCGTAAATTCTTTTAATCTCCTCGTTGATAGAAAACAGAAAACTCTTTTTTAGATTTTTTTTTCACAAATCTCATTCTTATCTATTTCTGGTAGCAGAATTTTAATTTTTTGATTAATTGTTTAGGTTAGTCGTCAGGAAGTGCCCAATCAGTAGAAGCTAAAAGAGGTAAAGTAGACAATTGGTCAGTAAAAAAATTTTAATAAAGAAAGATTATTTTTCCTGCTCTCCTGGCACTAAAATTATTAATTTTGGCCAGTTTTTTTAATGACCTCCTTGGTGGAAAGCAGAAAACCCTTGTTTTAATTTTTTTTTTACAAACCTCATTTTTATCTATTAGTGGCAGCAGAATTTTAATTTTTTAAAGAATTCTTTAGGTTAGTCGTCAGGCGATGCCCATTCAGTAGGAGCTAAAAAAAAGGTAATGAAAACAAAGATTCGCTCCAAAAGCAGAACAGGACTCCCTCATGCTCTCCTTATACCAAAATGATAAATTTTGGTCAGTAAAGAATTTTTTATAAAGAAAGATGATCCTCTCTGCTCTCCTAGTACTGAAGTTATGGATTTTGGTCGGTTTTTTTGATCTCTTTATTGGTAAAAAGCAGAAAACTCTTTTTTAGATTTATTTTACAAAAATCATATTTATGCATTCCTGGTAGCAGAATTTTCATCCTTTGATGAATTGTTTAGGCTAGTCGTCAGGAAATGACAACTAAGTAGAAGCTAAAAGAGTTAAAGTAGACAACGTTCGATCGAAGAGTAGAAATTTACCTCTTCTTCTCTTCTGAGACTAAAATGATAAGTTTCGGACAGTAAAGAATTTTTTATAAAGAAAGATGATTCTTTCTGCTCTCCTGGTACTAAAATTATGAATTCTGGTTATGCCTTTTACTCTCTACGTTGGTGGAAAGCAGAAAACTCTTGTTTAGATTCCTGGTAGAAGAAGATTAATTTTTTGATGAATCCTTTAGGTTAGTCATCAGGAGAAGCCCATTCAATAGAAGCCAAAAAAGGTAAAGTAGACAAACATTCGCTCCAAGAGTAGAAAATGACCTCTTCTGCTCTCCTGATACCAAAATGAAAAATTTTGGTCAGTAAAGATTTTGTTTATAAAGAAAGATGATCCTTTCTGCTCTTCTGGTACTAAAATTATGAATTTTGGTCAATCTTCTTAATGTCCTCGTTAGTGGAATGCAGAAAACACTTTTTCAGGATTTTTTTTACAAACCTCAGTCTTGTTCATTCCTGGTAGCAGAATTTTAATTCTTTGGTGAATTATTTAGGTTAGTCGTCAGGAGATGCCCATTCAGTAGAAGTTAAAAGAGGTAAAGTAGACAAACATTCGCTTCAAGTGTAGAAAATGACCTTTTCTGCTCTCTTGACACCAAAATGATAAGTTTTGGTCAGTACAGAAGTTTTTATAAAGATTTTCCTTTGTACTTTCCTGGTACCAAAATTACGTCTTTTTAATCTCCTCGTTGGTGGAACCCGAAAAACTCTTTTTTAGTTTTTTTTACAAACCTCATTCTTATGTATTCTTAGCCGCAGAATTTTAATTTTTTGATGATTTGTTTACGTTAGTCGTCAAGAAATAATCATTCAGTAGAAGCTAAAAGAGCTAAAGTACACAAAGATTCGCTCCAAGAGTAGAAAATGACCCTTTCTGCTCTCCTCATGACAAAATGATAAATTTTGGTCAGAAAGATGTTCGTTTATGCTTTCCTGGTACCAAAAGGATGAATTTATGGTCAGCAGAAAACTGTTTTGTAGAGCTTTTGTTAAACCTCATTCTTAGGTTTTCCTGATAGCAGAATTTTCATTATTTGATGAAATGTTTAGGTTAGTTATCAGGAAAAGCTCATTCCGTTAAAGCTCAAAGACGTCGAGTAGACAAACGTTTGTTCCAAGAATAGAAAATGACCCTTTATGCTCTGCTGGGTCTAAAATTATGAATTTTGGTCAGTCTTTTCAGTCTTTTGTTTACAAACCTACCACTTATGCCTGGAGTGTTTGGAACAGGGAACCCTATGCATTCCTGGTATCAGAATTTTCATTTTTTACTGAATTGTGTAGATTAGTCGTCAGGAGATGGCCATTCAGCAGAACTTAAAAAATGGTAAAGTAGGCTAGAAATTGACCCCTTCTACTTTCCTGATACCAAATGCAAAATTTTTTTCAGTAAAGAATTTTTTGTGAGGAAAGATGATCCTTTCTGCTCTCCTAGTACTAGAATTACGAATTTTGTACAGTCTTTTTAATCTCCTCATTGGAGAAAAGCAGAAACTCTTTTTAAGATTTGTTTTTACAAAACTCATAATTATGCATTCTTGGTAACAGAATTATCATTTTTTGATCAGTTGTTTAGGTTAGTCGTCAGGAAATGATCATTCAGTGGAAGCTAAAAGTGGTAAAGTAGACAAACATTTGCTTCGAGAGTAATGCCCCTTTCTGATGATCAAAGAAAGATTATCCTTTCTGCACTCTTGGTACTAAAGTTATGAATTTTCGTAAATTCTTTTAATCTCCTTGTTGGTAGAAAACAGAAAACTCTTTTTTAGATTTTTTTTTTCACAAATCTTATTCTTATCTATTTCTGGTAGCGGAATTTTAATTTTTTGATTAATTGTTTAGGTTAGTCGTCAGGAAGTGCCCAATCAGTAGAAGCTAAAAGAGGTAAAGTAGACAATTGGTCAGTAAAAAAATTTTAATAAAGAAAGATTATTTTTCCTGCTCTCCTGGCAGTAAAATTATTAATTTTGGTCAGTTTTTTTAATCACCTCCTTGGTGGAAAGCAGAAAAACCTTTTTTTGTTTTTTTTACAAACCTCATTCTTTTCTATTAATGGCAGCAAATTTTAATTTTTTAAAGAATTCTTTAGGTTAGTCTGCAGGCGATGCCCATTCAGTAGGAGCTAAAAAAAAGGTAATGAAAACAAATATTCGCTCCAAAAGCAGAACAGGACTCCCTCATGCTCTCCTGATACCAAAGTGATAAATTTTGGTCAGTAAAGAATTTTTTATAAAGAAAGATGGTCCTCTCTGCTCTCCTAGTACTGAAGTTATGGATTTTGGTCGGTTTTTGATCTCTTCATTGGTAAAAAGCAGAAAACTCTTTTTTAGATTTATTTTACAAAACTCATATTTATGCATTCCTGGTAGCAGAATTTTCATCCCTTGATGAATTGTCTAGGCTAGTCGTCAGGAAATGATAACTAAGTAGAAGCTAAAAGAGTTAAAGTAGACAAACGTTCGATCGAAGAGTAGAAATTTACCTCTTCTTCTCTTCTGAGACTAAAATGATAAGTTTCGGACAGTAAAGAATTTTTTATAAAGAAAGATGATTCTTTCTGCTCTCCTGGTACTAAAATTATGAATTCTGGTTAGGCCTTTTACTCTCCACGTTGGTGGAAAGCAGAAAACTCTTGTTTAGATTTTCTTTTACAAACCTTATTCTTATGCACTCCTGGTAGAAGAAGATTTATTTTTTGATAAATCCTTTAGGTTAGTCGTCAGGAGAAGCCCATTCAATAGAAGTTAAAAAAGGTAAAGTAGACAAACATTCGCTCCAAGAGTAGAAAATGATCTCTTCTGCTCTCCTGATACCAAAATGAAAAATTTTGGTCAGTAAAGATTTTTTTTAATAAAGAAAGATGATCCTTTCTGCTCTTCTGGTACTAAAATTATGAATTTTGAGCAATCTTCTTAATGTCCTCGTTAGTGGAATTCAGAAAACACTTTTTCAGGTTTTTTTTTTACAAACCTCAGTCTTGTTCATTCCTGGTAGCATAATTTTAATTCTTTGGTGAATTATTTAGGTTAGTCGTCAGGAGACGTCCATTCAGTAGAAGTTAAAAGAGGTAAAGTAGACAAACATTCGCTTCAAGAGTAGAAAATGACCTTTTCTGCTCTCTTGACACCAAAATGATAAATTTTGGTCAGTACAGAAGTTTTTATAAAGAAAGATTTTCTTTTGTACTTTCCTGGTACCAAAATTATGAATTTTGGTCAGTCTTTTTAATCTCCTCGTTGGTGGAACCCAAAAAACTCTTTTTTAGTTTTTTTTACAAACCTCATTCTTATGTATTCTTAGCCGCAGAATTTTAATTTTTTGATAATTTGCTTACGTTAGTCGTCAAGAAATAATCATTCAGTAGAAGCTAAAAGAACTAAAGTACACAAAGATTCGCTCCAAGAGAAGAAAATGACCCTTTCTGCTCTCCTGATAACAAAATGATAATTTTTGGTCAGAAAGATGTTCGTTTATGCTCTCCTGGTATTAAAAATATGAATTTTTGGTCAGCAGAAAACTATTTTGTAGAGTTTTTCTTAAACCTCATACTTAGGTTTTCCTGACAGCAGAATTTTCATTATTTGATCTCAGGAAAAGCTCATACCCTTAAAGCTCAAAGAGGTAGAGTAGACAAACGTTTGTTCCAAGAGTAGAAAATGACCCTTTTTGCTCTGCTGGGTCTAAAATTATGAATTTTATTCTTTTCAAATCTTCAAGTCTTTTCAATCTTCTTTTTACAAACCTAACACTTATGCATGGAGTGTTTGGAACAAGCAACATCTATGCATTCCTGGTATCAGAATTTTCATTTTTTAATGGATTGTGTAGGTTAGTCATCAGGAGATGCCCATTCAGCAGAACTTAAAAATGGTAAAGTAGGCTAGACCCCTTCTACTTTCCTGATAACAAATGCAAAATTTTTGTCAGTAAATAATTTTTTGTAAGGAAAGATGATCCTTTCTGCTCTCCTGGCACTAAAATTACGAATTTTGGACAGGCTTTTTAATCTCCTCATTGGAGAAAAGCAGAAACTCTTTTTTAGATTTGTCTTTACAAAACTCATAGTTATGCATTCTTGGTAACAGAATTTTCATTTTTTGATCAATTGTTTAGGTTAGTCGTCAGGAAATGATCATTCAGTGGAAGATAAAAGTGGTAAAGTGGACAAACATTCGCTTCGAGAGTAATGCCCCTTTCTGCTCTTCTGACACCAAAATGAAAAATTTTGCTCAATAAAGATTTTTTTATAAAGAAAGATGATCCTTTCTGCACTCTTGGTACTAAAGTTATGAATTTTCGTAAATTCTTTTAATCTCCTTGTTGGTAGAAAACAGAAAACTCTTTTTTAGATTTTTTTTTTTCACAAATCTCATTCTTATCTATTTCTGGTAGCAGAATTTTAATTTTTTGATTAATTGTTTAGGTTAGTCGTCAGGAAGTGCCCAATCAGTAGAAGCTAAAAGAGGTAAAGTAGACAATTGGTCAGTAAAAAAATTTTAATAAAGAAAGATTATTTTTCCTGCTCTCCTGGCAGTAAAATTATTAATTTTGGTCAGTTTTTTTAATCACCTCCTTGGTGGAAAGCAGAAAAACCTTTTTTTGTTTTTTTTTTACAAACCTCATTCTTTTCTATTAATCGCAGCAAATTTTCATTTTTTAAAGAATTCTTTAGGTTACTCGGCAGGCGATGCCCATTCAGTAGGAGTTAAAAAAGGTAATGAAAACAAAGATTCGCTCCAAAAGCAGAACATGACTCCTCCTGCTCTCCTGATACCAAAATGATAAATTTTGGTCAGTAAAGGATCCTTTATAAAGAAAGGTGACCCTTTCTGCTCTCTTGGTACTATAATTATGAATTTTGGTCAATCTTTTTAATCTCTTCGTTGGTGAAAATCAGAAAATTCTTTTTTAGATTTTGTTTTACAAGCCTCATTCTTGTATTTTTCTGGTAGCAGAATTCTCAGTTTTTTATTAATTGTTTAGATTACTTGTCAGGAGATGCCCAATCAGTAGAAGCTAAAAGAGGTAAAGTTGACAAACATTCGCTCTAAGAGTAGAAAATGAACCCTTCTGCTCTCCTGATACCAAAATCATAAATTTTGGTCATTAAAGACTTTTTTATAAAGAAGGATTCTTCCTGCTCTCCTGGTACTAAAATTATGAATTTTTGGTCAGACTTTTTAATCTCCTCTTTAGTGGAAAGCAGAAAACTCTTATTTAGATTATTTTTATAAACTTATTCTTGTGCATTCCTGGTGGCTGAATCTTAATTTTGTAGGAATATGAATCGTTTAGGTTAGTAGTCAGGAGAAGCCCATTAAGTAGAAGCTTCCTACTGCTCTCCTGATACCAAAATGATAAATTTTTTTTAGTAAAGAATCTTTTATAAATAAAGGTCGCTTGGTACTAAAACTATGAATTTTAGTCAGTCTTTTTAATCTCTTCGTTGGTGAAAATCAGAAAACTCTTTTTTAGATTTTGTTTTACAAACCTCATTCTTATCTATTTCTGGTAGCAGAATTCTCAGGTTTTTATAAATTGTTTAGATTACTCGTCAGGAGATGCCCAATCAGTAAAAGCTAAAAGAGGTAAAGTTGACAAACATTTGCTCTAAGAGTAGAAAATCTGCTCTCCTGATTCCAAAATGATAAATTTTGGTTATTAAAGAATTTTTTATAAAGAAGGACGATTCTTCCTGCTCTCCTGGTACTAAAATTATGAATTTTGTTCAGACTTTTTAATCTCCTCTTTAGTGGAAAGCAAAAAACTCTTGTTTAGATTTTTTTTATAAACTTTTCTCTTATGCATTCCTGGTAGCAGAATTTTCATTTTTTGATGAATTGTTTAGGTTTGTCGTCAGGACATGACCATTCAGTAGAAGCTAAAAGAGGTAAAGAAGACAAACATTTGCTTCATGAATAGAAAATGGCCTCTTCTGCCCTCCTGATACCAAAATTATAAACTTTGCTCACTAAAGAATTTTTTATAAAGAAAGATGATCCTTTCTGGTCTCTTGGTACTAAAATTAGGAATTTTTGTCAGACTTTTTAAACTCATCGTTGATGAAAAACAGAAAACTCTCTTTTTGACTTTTTTTTTTAGAAACCTCATACTTATGGTAGCAATAAATACCTGGTAGCAATATTTTCATTTTTCGATGAATTGTTTAGGTTAGTCGTCAGAAGATGCCCATTCGGTAGAAGTTAAAAAAGGTAAAATAGACAAACATTCGCTCCAAGGGTAGAAAATTACCCCTTCTGCTCGCCTCATACCAAAATGATAAATTTTGGTCAGTCTTTTTAATCTCCTCGTCGGTGGAAACTGTTTAGGTTCAATCGACAAATCACAAATGTTCGATCCAAGTGTAGAAAATTACCCCTCCTGATTCCAAAATAATGAAAGTTTTTTACAAACCTCATTCTTATGTATTCCTGCTAGCAGAGTTATCATTTTTTGATGAATTGTTTAGACAAACATTCGCTCGAAAGGTAGAGAATGACCCCTTCTGCTCCGCTGATACCAAAATGATGAAAACTCTTTTTATATGTTTTTTTTTTTCAAACTTCCTGGTAGTAGAATTTTAATTTTTTGATAAATTGTTTAGGTTACAATCGTGTTTGTTAAAAAAAAAATGTGTATGTTAATTGAAAAAAAAAGTATTTTTGTGCTTAGCCCAGCTGTTCGATGTCTGGGTTTAGCGCAGAAGATGCACTTTCACTTCCAGTGACAATCTAGTATTTTTATACAAAATTTATCATCTTAACGGCCAGTTTTACTAAATGGGACAATTCCACAGGTTGGGGAGGATTGCCTTTGCAAACAAGTTCAGCAGCCATATTCTGACTCGAAAATTTGAAAGGGAACAAAAGTCTCTCTAAAATTCCTGATATATTTTGCTGTTATACTCTGTACAAAACGAAAGAGGACAGTAGTTTTTGAATACATTCACGTGGAAATGTAACTCATTTCAGTAACATTCCAACTGTTTAGAGTATACTCTAAGGATCGAACTCCCCCTTTGAGGCGTAACGGTCCATATATGGTCCAAGAGCTCTCGCTAATGATCCGACAAACCCTATCGATTGGCATGTCGGCTTAATTTATGTACTGAATTTATTGCCAGCAGGAAATATATGATGTGTCGTCCTAGTTAGTGACATATTAACGATTTCGCCATTAGCTTGATGCGCTCGTCTGTGACTGAAACAAATAGTTTATGCTCCTTGAATTACTGAACGTTTCGCTCTAAATTCGTGTCGTTTATAATTTTTTTGCGGGCTCTTCAGTGAATAAAAATCTATTTCAAAGCTCCCGCAGGACTCGGCACGAGACGAGCTCATATTTAATAATCCTGAAGCGTTCCGATGGCTTTTTTTAAAAGCTGCTTATCGTCGTTATGCCAAAATAATACGAGTTACAGGCTTAAGGCCTTGTAAGCGTTTTCGTGTAACTTTTTCCCGTCGACCGTATTAAAAACTTTCCTGCAGGCAGGGGGTAAAAGTCCTAAATTGTACGTTACAGTCTCGACAGTAACGAGAAGTGGTCTCGAGCCCTCCATTGTATCAAGCCAGTTCTTAATTAGGGAAAATTTAAGGGCACAGTTCCTCCAAATTCAGGCGAGAATTTCTTGGAATCGCCAGGAGTAAATTACGTTTTAAATCTGCCGGAAGTGGGCTAAATCTGCTCTCGTCTTGTGAGAAAATTACAGCTGCTCTCCAGATTATACTTTAATAAAACTGTTCTCTCTTGAAACTGTGCGTCTAGACACCTTATACTGTTATTTTAATTTCGAAATTTCAATTTCCTCTGTTCTAGAATTTTTTTCAATAACACTCGTGACGTTCCCAGTAGCTATAAAAGGCTAGCGAAAATTGCTTTTATATTGAAAATTTTCGTTACACTTCGACAAAAGATTGGAAATAAATTTCGATCGCTTTGCGCCTCGCCGATCTCGCGAATTATGATGAGAAATCGTCGGATATCGCTTACAGGAAAAAACGAATTAGACATCCAGGTTGAGAGGAGGAGACGAGCGGCTAGGGAATAATAAAGTAAATCCGTCAATTGAGGTTATTGAAGTGGGAGTTGCACGGTGATAGATCAAGTTGGTTAAAAACTGAGAGGTGGAGATAGATAAATCGGTTCAAACCTAGCTAAAGGCACATTAAAATATATTAGCAGGTGTGTGACTTGTAATCGTATATTCTGTGTGGTCTTAAGATTGGCAAAGAACACAAGATTTGTTTGAGAGCTTTTGCCAAATTTTATCGTTCATAAAGCACCTGATCCCTTACTGCTAGACCATTTGAAGAAACTACATGTGGCATAATATAAATTCAGATAGTTAAAGTCCACTACCAATAAACAAATTGGTTTTCTATTGATATGCTGGAAAATCATGGCAGAGGCAGAGTATAACTGTGCTTTTGGATGATGTCACTTATATACTATTCCACTATTTTTTGCATTTCGCTTCACTTAAAAATATTGCACCCTGTATAACATAACTGGCACTGACATTGAGTTAGAACCAATTTGAGGTTATTATTATTGCTTACTTTGCAAACTTGCACGGCGCGACAATGAACTTCATTATGAAACTTGTACTATTCTATTATTCAATCAGCCCAATATTGGTAACCCAAGATCATTCCAACTTACTATAATAAACTTAAGTGTCGTCTAGGTGTAACATATCCCTGTGAATGTTGAATATTTTTTTCTTTTAAGTTTTCAGGTGCCGATTCTCCGAGTACTTTAGATAAAACCCGACACTTTCCCGGCATTCCGGAAAATCCTTCTAGTTGAGAAACAGCTGTCGTAACACCTCCGAGTACAACACGCCCCGAAAAACTTTCCGCTCATTAACCCTAATGTTCCTCCTAAAATCGACGTTCTCGCACTATGTTCTTTATCGTAACATAAAACGTACATCATCTGCCACTGTTTCTCACGAGGCGGCCGTCTTTTCTGCCGCTTTTTGCCCATTTCGGTTTACCGCCGCCATTTTTTTGCCCCTTTAAAAGGGCGGGAATTGTTTGTTTTTTTCCTTTCCAAGCTGTCGACGAAGTCGGGTTTCTGATAACTTTTGGGGGAGAGGGGGCGACTAATGAGCTGAGCAAAATTTGAGAAACAATTATATTTTTTTATGAAATAACTTTTGGAAGAAAAAACTAGTAGTAACAGGCACTCTCACGATGTTTGAGGTACCGAGAAAAGGACATTGTGAGCCTGCAGGGGACACTGCTTCAAAGATTTCATACCAAGGTGGATTTGCTAACGAATAATTAAAATATATTTATCAATTGCAAAGCACGAGAAGAGAATCTGCACCCGATCGAAAATGATTTGATAACAGAAACACACTTAATCCATACACGAGACTGCAACTAAGCCCAAACCAACACCAAACGATTACTTTGTCGAACTTTCAGCCTATTTGCTGGCCTACTTTTCGATGAATATATTCCCACCCGGAAACCAGCGATGTTTTGCCTACAAAAACTGAACTTGAACTCATTTTCATCCGGGTGAACGAATGCATTTACGCAAACACCAGCCAACTATATAAGAAAACGCATTCCATCGCCCTCGCTATCTAGGGTAATAAAACTCTGATCTGCGCTATTTTTAGATTTTATTACGACGGCTTTCTTTTAATATGAAGACATTTAGCACAATTTATTCCTTTTTTGTTTGCATAGAAACAGGTAGTTTATATGAAATATATAGTGCTTGAAATCGTTTTAAAATTTGTTTATTATTCCCTCCTTTTGTTGGGTTTCCCCAGCAAAACTATCTAGCTAATTGCAGCTTTCGGACGTATTTTAAGGTCTTTTGATATACTAAGTTACGAAACTATAGTAGTAATAGTTGTATTGATCACCCTTTTCATCAAAATAATATAGATTATAGTCAGTAAGTTAGTGCAAACTAGAATGAAGATTTGCGTTCCTGCTTTCTCTGAAAATACGAAATAAACCCAAGTACTTTCCTTTAAAATTTTCGTTGTTTTACTAATTCTAGTGATAACGGAAGAAATCGTTACAGGAATTTTTTTTGGAGACAATAAATCGTGCTGAAGGGCTTCATATTCATAGTTTTGTTTGACCACAGTTTTGTTAACCCAGATAGCGAACACGACGGCATGCGTTTGCTGATTTTCCTATTGACTGTGCAGCCTTGCGACGAATTAATGATATAAATGGGTCGAACTGAATGGCCGATGTCTGCATAAATGCATTTTTTCACCGGGGTGAATAGGAGTTCAAGTACAGATTTCGTAGTTGAAACAGTGCGTCTCCCTGGCGAAACATATCGAAATTTATTGCTTTCACTAAAAAGGCAGAGATATCCCTGTTGGGTCGTTTAAATTAGATCTAAGCGTACATAATTTCAAATGTTGAATAAATTGTTCGAAGACGTGCATTACGCGGTTTTAATTTTTTTACTCGAAAACGGTAAGTCGCATGAAAAAAATTCCAGAGAGTTTTTTAGTTCCACATTGACCGAGAATATCAAAAACTTGTTAAGACATTTAATGGCTTTGGTTGATATTTCGGAACACGTTCAGAACACATCGGCTGTTTGAAGCAACAAAAAAAATTTCAATTTCAGCTAGTTTGCGATTATTTATAAGCCACCCTGTATCGCGAGAAAGCCGCTGCCTGTTATAATAAGATTAATTATCTTTAAAAGATAAAATATTCTAACATCAGCGACAAACACATATGTCTACGATTTTTTGTTTAAAAGATACGGAGTGTTAAATTTTTTGAAAATGGATTTTTTTTTTCAAAATGCGGAAATGTCTCTGTTAGAAAAACCCAATATAAAAGGAAATATTAAATGCATTTTTAAAGGATTTTAAACAACAAACATCCAAATAAATCCTCTGTTTTGATGCAGTCGCAAGTCATGCTGACTGTTTTCATATTCAGAGAAAACCGTCGTAATAATTTCTAAAAATAGCCCAGACCCCAGTTTTGTTACCCTAAATTTTCCCATAGCCTGTGCAGCATCGCGACGCATTAATGGTATAGATCTCTCGGATTGGCTGATAACTGCATAAATGCATTCGTTCACCGGGGTGAATGGGAGTTTAAGATCAGATTTAGTAGGTGAAACAGCGCCTACTCCAAGACCAAAAATATCGAAATTTATCAATTTTACCAAAAAAATCAAACATATTGTTTTCTCCTTAAAAATCTGTGCCCCAATTTAAACAATGATGTATATAAAATATTTTTCCCCACAATATTCGCGTTCTGTAGCGGTCAAAACCTACCAAAAGTTTCACTGCAATATATCTGGCTGTTTTGAAGAAAAAATTAATGTTTTTTTTTTAATTTAGTAACTACATGTCGGATTAGACAATTTTCAATAATAAGTAACAAATTTCTCAAATATCTCGAGAACTATTAGAGGTAACAAGATTTCCATTTAACCATTTAGTTCGATTGACTAGAACTAGCTGGAAACGAGTTCAAACTCAACTTGGCAATTCTCTAAAATAAACAATAAATGTTGCATATATCTCGAGAACGGTTAGAGTTAACACTTTTCTGATTTAACCATTGAGTTTGTTGGACCAGAATTAGCCGAGCATGAGTTAACACTTGATTGAACAATTTTCAAAAATAAACAATTTATTTTGTAAATATCTCGAAAAAGGTTAGAGATAACAACCTTTCTATATAACCATTGAGATAGATGAACTAGAATTAGCTGGAAACGAGTTCATACTCAAAGTGGCAATTCTCTAAAATAAACATTAAAATTTGCATATATCTCGAGAACGGTTAGATGTAACACTATTGTGATTTAACCATTGAGTTAGTTGGACCAGAATTAGCTAGAAAAGGGTTAAAACTTGATTGAACAATTTTCAAAAATAAATAATATATTTTGCAAATGTCTCGAGAAAGGTTAGAGAAAACAAACTTTCTATTTAACCATTGAGTTAAATGGACTAGATCTAGCTGGAAACGAGTTCAAACTCAACTTGGCAATCCTCTAAAGTAAACAATAAATTTTGCATATATCTCGAGATCGGTTAGAGGTAACAACCTTCCCACTTAACCATTGAGTTAGATGAACTAGAACTAGCTGGAAACGAGTTCAAGCTATACTTGGCAATTCTCTAAATAAAACAATAAATTTTGCATGTATCCCGAGAACGGGTAGAGGTAACACTATTCGGATTTAACCATTGAGTAAGTTGGATCAGAATTAGCTGGACACGAGTTAAAACTTGATTGGACAATGTTCAAAAATAAACAATATGTTTTGCAAATACCCCGAGAACGGTTAGAGATAACATCCTTTCTATTTAACCATTGAGTTAGATGAACTAGAACTAGCTGGAAACGAGTTCAATCTCAACTTGGCAATTCTCTAAAATAAACAATAAATGTTGCATATATATCGAGAACGGCTAGAGTTAACACTTTTCTGATTTAACCACTGAGTTAGTTGGACCAGAATTAGCTGAGCACGAGTTAAAACTTGATTGAACAATTTTCAAAAATAAACAATTTATTTTGTAAATATCTCGAAAAAGGTTAGAGATAACAACCTTTCTATATAACCATTGAGATAGATGAACTAGAATTAGCTGGAAACGAGTTCATACTCAAAGTGGCAATTCTCTAAAATAAACATTAAATTTTGCATATATCTCGAGAACGGTTAGATGTAACACTATTGTGATTTAACCATTGAGTTAGTTGGACCAGAATTAGCTGGAAAAGGATTAAAACTTGATTGGACAATTTTCAAAAATAAATAATATATTTTGCAAATGTCTCGAGAAAGGTTAGAGAAAACAAACTTTCTATTTAACCATTGAGTTAGATGGACTAGATCTAGCTGGAAACGACTTCAAACTCAACTTGGCAATCCTCTAAAGTAAACAATAAATTTTGCATATATCTCGAGATCGGTTAGAGGTAACAACCTTCCCACTTCACCATTGAGTTAGATGAACTAGAACTAGCTGGAAACGAGTTCAAGCTATACTTGGCAATTCTCTAAATAAAACAATAAATTTTGCATATATCCCGAGAACGGGTAGAGGTAACACTATTCGGATTTAACCATTGAGTTAGTTGGACCAGAGTTAGCTGGACACGAGTTAACACTTGATTGGACAATGTTCAAAAATAAACAATATGTTTTGCAAATACCCCGAGAACGGTTAGAGATAACATCCTTTCTATTTAACCATTGAGTTAGATGAACTAGAACTAGCTGGAAACGAGTTCAATCTCAACTTGGCAATTCTCTAAAATAAACAATAAATTTTGCTTATATCTCGAAAACGTTAGAGGTAACACTATTCTGATTTGACCATTGAGTCAGTTGGCCCAGAATTTGCTGGACACGAGGCTGGGCAGTTTTCAAAAATGAACAATATATTTTGCAAATATCTCGACAACGGTTAGAGATAACAACATTCCTATTTAACCACTGAGTTAGATGGACTGGAATTAGCTGAAAACGAGTTCAAACTCAACTTGGCGATTCTCTAAAATTAACAATAAATTTTGCACACATCTCTAGAACGGTTAGAGGTAACATTATTCTGATTTAAATATTGACTTAGTTAGACCAGAATTAGTTGGACCCGAGTTAAAACTTGATTGGACAGTTTTCAAAAAAAAATAACGTACTCCAAAGGTTATCGGGAACAGGACAAAGGAAAATTTCCACAAATTAAGAAGAAATTGCCGAAGTTTCGACGTTTAGTGACGTCTTTATCAAGGCCATTCCACTCTAGTCGTAGAACAGCCTTAATAATGATGTCAATAAACGTCGAAACGTTGGCAGTTTCTGCTTAATTTGTGGAAATTTTCTTTTGTCCTGTTCCCGATAACCTTTGGAGTATACTTTTGGAGGACGCTACATCTAGCAACTACAATAAATAAAATATTGTGCAAATATCTAGAGAACGGTTAGAGATAACAACACTCCTATATAATCATTGAGTTCGATGGACTAGAACTAGCTGGAAACGAGTTAAAACTTGATTGGACAATTTTCAAAAATAAACAATATATTTTTCAAATATCTCAAGAACGGTTACAGATAACGACCTTTCTATTTAACCATTGAGCTAGATAGACTAGAACTAGCTGGAAACGAGTTCAAACTCAACTTGGCGATTCTCTAAAATTAACAATAAATTTTGCACACATCTCTAGAACGGTTAGAGGTAACATTATTCTGATTTAAATATTGACTTAGTTGGACCAGAATTAGTTGGACCCGAGTTAAAACTTGATTGAACAATTTTCAAAAATTAACAATATATTTTGCAAATACCTCGAGAACGGTTAGAGATAACAACATTTCTATTTAACCATTGAGTTAGATGGACTAGAACCAGCTGCAAACGAGTTCAAACTCAACTTGGCGATTCTCTAAAATAAACAATAAATTTTGCATACATCTCGAGAACGTTTAGAGGTAACACTATTCTGATTTAAATATTGAGTTGGTTGGACCAGAATTAGCTGGACCCGAGTTAAAACTTGATTGGACAGTTTTAAAAAACAAATAAAATACTCCAAAGGTTATCGGGAACAGGACAAAATAAATTTTCCATAAATTAAGAAGAAACTGCCGAAGTTTCGACGTTTAGTGACGTCTTTATCAAGGCCATTCCACTCTAGTCGTAGAATAGCCTTGATAAAGACGTCAATAAACGTCGAAACCTTGGCAGTTTCTGTTTAATTTGTGGAAATTTTCTTTTGTCCTGTTCCTGATAACCTTTGGAGTATACTTTTGGAGGACGCTACATCTAGCAACTACAATAAATAAAATATTGTGCAGATATCTGGAGAACGGTTAGAGATAACAACACTCCTATTTAATCATTGAGTCGATGGACTAGAACCAGCTGGAAACGAATTCAAACTCAACAATAAACAATAAATTTTGCATATTTCTCGAGAATGCTTAGAGATAACACTATTCTCATTTAACCATTGAGTTAGTTGGACCAGAATTAGCTGGAAACAAGTTAAAACTTGATTGGACAATTTTAAAAATAAAACAATATATTTTGCAAATACCTCGAGAACGGTTAGAGATAACAACATTCCTATTTAATCATTGAGTTAGATGGACTAGAACCAGCTGCAAACAAGTTCAAACTCAACTTGGCGTTTCTCTAAAATTAACAATAAATTTTGCATACATCTCGAGAACGTTTAGAGGTAACACTATTCTGAGTTAACCATTGAGTTAGTTGGACCAGAATTAGCTGGACCAAAGGAGAGACCTTGGTCAAATCAAGTTAAAACTTGATTAAACAATTTTCAAAAAATAAACAATATATTTTGCAAATATCTCGAGAACGGGTAGGGGTAACACTATTCTGAGTTAACCATTGAGTTAGTTGGACCAGAATTAGCTGGACCAATGGAGAGACCTTGGTCAAATCAAGTTAAATCTTGGTTGAACAATTTTCAAAAAATAAACAATATATTTTGCAAATATCTCGAGAACGGTTAGGAGTAACACTGTTCTGATTTAAGCATTGAGTTACTTGGACCAGAATTAGCTGGACACTGAGAGACAGAATTAGCAAAACTTGATTTGACAATTCTCAAAAATAAGCAATAAGTTTTGTAAATATCTCCAGAACGGTTAAAGGTAACAACATTTTTATTTAACCATTTTGTTATTTGGACCAGATTTCACTGAAAACCAGTCCAAACCTTATTGAACAATTCTAAAAAATAAACAATAAAGTTTGCAATTACCTCGAGAATGGTTAGAAGTAACCACATTTCGATTTAACCATTGGATTAGTTTGACCAGAATTAGCTGGAAACCAGTTCAAACATGACCGAAAAATTCTCAAAATTAAACAATAATTTTGGACACTTTTATACAGGGTGGTCCATTTTAAAAGATCGAGTAAAATATCGCGCTCATCATGACAACTACAAGAAAATGAGTGAAGTAAATGTTGTGAAACTTTAGGGAAACAAAGTGAAGGTCATATCAAGTTTTGAGAGAGACATAGGAAATTATACAATCATGTACAGTCCTTCAAGCACTAATTCAGGGAACCCTGGTGAAAAGATTGTCTAAACTCTTAATAAATACTCTTCAAATATGTATGGAGAATGAACAGTGCTTCATTTAACGAACCACAAAATATATGTTCATAGTAGATGAGCCTCTAGGGCCAACTCCGAGAAGGTTTTTTGTTGAACACCCCTAACAAAAAGCAGACGCACTCTGGTTATTGGAGGGATATAATTTTGAATCAAAGTTATCTTTATGAAGAATAATTAAGCCTCTGCCAAATACTTGCTCTCAACCTGTCATGTGGTTTTAGTGCTCGAAAACGCATCACCCACAAGATCGAGTAACTTTTTTGCTGAGCTTAAACAATTTCCGTTCCCCTGCGACCTTTCAACGGCAGGAACGTCTCCTGACACGTTTATAAATGGAAATTTAAACCGATGTGTGCAAATACATATTAATTTAAAATAATATTCATCTAAACCACCGGGAGACGCTCGCGAGGATGATTTATCGTGCCGCAATAAGTGGGGGATAAATCTGGGTTAATGGGAAATATGATTCTTTATGAGGGGTTTTATATTTCGTCAAATGATGGATAATTTCGGGTCTGTATTGTGTCGTTTGTTTGCTTTTTTTTCGGGGCTTCCGAGTTCATTATGCCGGATTATTTATTGAGAGGTATTTGCCGATGACGAGCGATCGATATTTCCGACAATGTTTTGCGTGTGCTAATGACCCATTAAGCCAGCCACGTGTAGGACAGTAAGAACAGTGACGAAAATTTATTTTCTTTCTCCTGAATTCAACACGAACGGTAGTAATGGCGCCACGTTCTTTGACCCTTCACCTAACAACGGTTCAGCCGCTCGAGACGATCCATCTTAGTCACTTTTATATTCATAGCCCCTGCAACTTAATAAAAATACCACTTCGCACTTCATAATTTGCCTGAAATTTACTGCAGATGTGTTGGTGTCGTGAACGAAAAGTTAGAGATTTATACAAGTATTAAAGATGTAAAAAGAGTGTTAATGGGGTATTGTTCTAAATGGGAAATAGCTGACAGTGGAGAATTCTTTTGAAACATATTAAGTTTGTTATCAAGATCATCAGTCACAAGAAAAGTAGCTTTTGGATGTTCAATGTGTTGTTTTACCTATAGATTTTATAATTTGAAAGAAGACGCGATAAATCTTAACACAAAAATATAACAAAGAAAACAATAAATCCTAAATCTGTATGCCAAATGCGCCTTTAACAAAACTGAGCAAAAATTATAAATGTGCTAACAATACTTTTACAAACTGCACTTTGGCCAACCGCCAACGCCTTGCACACTAAAAATATGTGCAAACTGTACACTTGCCAACTTCGAAAAAATATCTATGTGGAAGGTGCATTTTTTCCAACGCAAAAAAAGATGTAGGTGAAAACTGCAAAATAAAATTTATAAGTACACTTTACCTTGATAGAAAGCATGAAAATGTATAAAATAGGGATAAGGGCACTTTCATAGACAGTAGATATAAAATGTATACACCAACAGCGCTTTGAGCAAAACTGCGCAAAAAATAATATATATGCTAACTGCATCTTTTCTAACTGCTGGATTAAAACCGCACTTTTGCCGACACCAAAACTAAATTTTTGAAAAAACTGCAAAAATATACCTATACGCAAACTACATTTTTGGCAACTGCAAAACAAAGTGTAAGTAAAAATTGCACTTTTGTCACCTGGAGAGCAAGATCTAGGTGCCAAAAAATAATAAATGTGGAAACTGCATTTTACTAACTGCTAGATTAAAATTATATGCAAACTGCACTTCTGCCAACAGCAAAACTAAATTTATGGGCAATATGTGCTGGTGCAAACTGCTATTTGTTAACTGCATAACGCTACCTAAGTGTAACTTTTGTCAACTGCAAAGAAAGATCTACGTGCCAAATGCAAAATTAAATTTATCATCATACTGCACTTTCATAGGAGGCAAAACCATCCTGAAAATGTATGAAGCAGTGCTAACTGCACTTTCATAGACAACAACTGCGCTTTTTAAAATTTAATAAATATGTCAACTCCATTTTTACAAATTGCTAAATTAAACCTAATTGCAACCTGCATTTTTGCAAACAGCAAAATTAAATCCCTGGGCAAAGTGCATTTTTGCCAACTGCAAGACTATATCTAAGTGCAAATTGCATTGTTGTCAAGGGCAGAGAAAAATCTAGGTGCCAACTGCAAAATTAAATTTTTAAAAGCATACTGTACTTTGACAGGGAGCAAAATAATCCTGAAAATGTTTAAAATAGAGCTTTCTGCATTTTCATAAACAGTACGTTTAAAATCTGTACGCCAACAGCGCCTTTGGTAAAATTGCGCAAAAAATAATAAATGTGCTAACTGCAACTTTACTCACTCCTAAGTCAATCCTATCTACACACTGTACTGCTGCAATCAGCAAAAATAAATTCTATTGCAGGTACAAACTATAATTGCTACAATTGCAGGTGGAAACTTATTTTTTTTGCCAACTGCGACAATATATTTCTATGCAAACTGATTTTTTTGCTAACTGCATATCTATATATAACTGCAAATTGCATCGCTGTCAACTGCAAAGAGAGAATTAGGTACTAACTGCAAAATTAAATTTCTAAGCATCCTGCTTTGATAGGAAGGAAAATAATTACCAAAATGCTTAAAAAATTGATAATTGCAATTTTGTAGACAATAAATCTAAAATGTGTACGCCAACTTTGCTTTTAGCAAAACTGCGCTAAAATTAATAAGTGTGCAAATTGCACTTTTACCAACTGCAAAATCAAACCTATGTGCAAACTGAAATATTGTAAACGGCAAAACTAAATCTGTGTGTATCTGCAATTTTGTGCAACTAGGAAATTTTTTTTATGCAACTAGTGCAAACTGCATTTTTTGCAAACTGCAAATACATATCTAAGGGCAAATTGCACCGCTGTCAACTGCAAAGAGAGAATTAGGTGCTAACAGAAAAATTAAATGTATAAGCATACTGCTTTGAAAGGAAGAAAAATAATCATCAAAATACTTAAACAAGTTCTAGTTGCAATTTTGTAGACAATAAATCTAAAATCTGTACGCCAACTTTTCCTTTAGCAGAACTGCGAGAAAATTAATAAAGGTGCCAATTACACCTTCACTAACTGCTAAATCAAACCTATATGCAAGCTATACTATTGCCAACAGCAGAACTAAATCTACATATAAACTGCATTTTTTTCCAACTCAGACAATATACCTATGCGCAAAGTGCATTTCTGCCAACTGCAATTACTATATCTAAATGCAAATTGCACTGCTGTAAACTGCAAAGAGAGAATTAGGTGTCAACTTCAAAATTAAATTTATAAGCACACTGCATATTAATGACACGAGAACTAAGCGCTAAAATGTATAAAACAGTATGAACTGCAATGTTGTAAACTATAAATCTAAAATCTGTACGCCAACTTTACTTTTAGCCGAGCTGCGGATAAAATAATAAAGGTGCCAACTACACCTTTACTAACTGCTAAATCAAACTTATATGCAAACTATACTATTGCCAACAGCAGAATTAAATCTATGTGTAAACTGCATTTTTTGCCAACTGCGACAAAATACCTATGCGCCAACTCCATTTTTGCCAACTGCAAATCTATACTTAAATGCAAATTCCACTGCTGTTAACTGCAGAGAGAATTAGGTGCCAACTGCAAAATTAAATTTATAAGCATGCTGCACATTAATGGCACGAGAACTAATCGCTAAATTTTATAAAACAGTGCTAACTGCAATTTTGTAGACAATAAGTCTAAAATCTGTACGCCAACTTTGCCTTTGCAAGTTGGTTTGCTCAGCAGAACTGCGAAAAAAAAATAATAATATGCAATAACATGCAAGCTTTTCTATTTACCTATCTATAACTTTACTTTTAGAAAAACTGCGCAAAAAATAACAAGTGTGCAAATTGCACTTTTACTAACTGCTAAATCAAACCTATGTGCAAACTGCGAAAATATATCTATACGCAAACTGCATTTTTGCCAACTGCAAATCTATATCTACGTACAAATTGCACTGCTGTAAACTACAAGAAGAAAATTAGGTGCCAATTGTAAAATTACATTTGTAAACCTACTGCACTTTGATGGCAAATGAAATAATCATGAAAATATATGAAACAGCGCTAATTGCAATTTTATAGACAATAAATCTAAAATCTGTACGCCAACTTTGCCTCTAGCAGAACTGCGAAAAGAAAATAATAAAAGTGCCAATTACACCTTTACAAACTGCTCTAAGTGCTAAATTAAAACTATACGCAAGCTGTACTATTACCAACAGCAAAACTAAATCTATGTATAAACATCATTTTTTTGCTAACTGCGACAGTATATCTATGCGCAAACTGCATTTTTGCCAACTGCAAATTTATATCTAAATGGAAATTGCACTGCTGTAAACTGCAAAGAGAGAATTAGTTGCCAACTTCAAAATTAAATATATAAGCATACAGCACTTTGATTGCAAGTGAAACTATCATGAAAATGTATAAAACTGTGCTAATTGCAATTTTGTAGACAATAAATCTAAAATCTATACGCCAACTTTGGTTTTAGCAAAATTGGCTAAAAATAATAAGCATGCAAATTGCACTTTTACCAACTGCAAAATGAAACCTATGTGTAAAATGAACTATTGCAAACAGCTAAACTAATTCTTTGTGTATACGGAAATTGTGTCAACTGCGAAAATATGTGTATGTTCAAACTGCATTTTTGCCAACTGCAAACCTATATTTTAGTGCAAATTGCACTGTTGTCAACTGCAAAGGGAGAATTAGGTGCTACCTGCAAAATTACATTTCTAAGCATATTTGAAAGGAAGTAAAATAATCACCAAAATGTTTAAAAAAGTGATAATTTCAATTTTGTAGAAAATAAATCTAAAATCTGTACACCAACTGTGATTTTAGCAAAACTGCACTAAAAATAATAAGCGTGCAAATTGCACTTTTACCAACTATGTTTAAAATTAACTATTGCAAACAGAAAAACGAATTATTTGTGTATACGGAAATTTTGTCAACTGCGAAAATATATCTATGTGTAAACTGCATTTTTGCCAACGCAAATATATATCCAAGTGCAAATTGCACTGCTGTGAACTGCAAAGAGAGAGTTAGGTGCTAACTGCAAAATCAAATTTCTAAACATACTGCTTTGACAGGAAGGAAAATAGCCATCAAAATGTATAAAACAGTGCTGATTGCAATTTTTTAGACAATAAATTTAAAATCTCTTAGACAACTTTGCTTTCAGCAAAAATTGCAACGCTAAAAATAATAAGTGTGCAAATTGCACTTTTACCAACTGCAGAATCAAACCTATGTGCAAACTGAACTATTGCAAACAGCACACTAATTCTTTGTGTATACGAAAATTTCGTTAACTGCGAAAATTTAGCTATGCGCAAACTGCGTTTTTGGCAACTGCAAATCTAAGTATCTAAGTGCAAATTGCACTGCTGTAAACTGCAAAGAGGGAAGTAGGTGTCAACTGCAAAAAATCACATTTATAAGCGTACTGAACTATGAAAGCAAATGAAGTAATCTTGAAAATGATTTAAACAGCGCTAACTGCTAACCGCTAAATCAAACCTATATACAAAACAGTACTATTGCCAATAGCAAAACTAAATCTACATGTAAACATTTTCTCCCAACTGCGACTTGCGCAAACTGCATTGTTGCCAACTGCAAATCTATATCTAAGTGCAAACTGCACTGGTATAAACTACAAAGAGAGAATTAGGTGCCAACTGTAAAATTAAATTTATAAGCATACTGCACTTTGATGGCAAGTGAAATAATCATGAAAATCTATTCAACTGCTATGCTAACTGTAATTTTATAGACAATAGATCTAAAATCTATACAACCAACAGCGTTTTTAGCAAAACTGCGCTAAAAATGAACAAATAGCCAAAAATGTTTTTGCAAACTGAAACTTTGTCAACTGCGATCGTATATATGCTATGTGCAAACTGCAATTTTTTCAACTACAAAATAAAGTTTAAGTGCAAACTGCACTTTTGCCAACTTCAAAGTAAAATTTATGTGCAAAGTGCAGTTTTTTGGGCACTATAGTTTCCTGTGAGCCAAAGCTAACGAGTTAAAAAAAAAGAACATAATAGGCGACAGAAATAATAAATTTTCTTACAATGTGCATACTGCGTGCCTTGTTGAAATAGTTGAATATACGTTAATTAAAAAATCTTTATTAAAGTCTCAACATTTCCGTACAAACGTGGGCCGCATTAACAAATTAGTCCCATCGTCGCGATCTGAGCCAATAGAAGAGCAAAAGTCCCGGAAACTCCCGCTTTAATGTGGTTTATCTCGTATTCACCGCAAACAATAAAAATGCTCCAGAAGTCCTAGAGAGGATGGCAAGTTGAAAAAGTCTGCTTGAAATTCGAAACAATCCCTCGACGAGATATGTGCCGTTGAAATAAAAGTTTTATGAATTCTCTGTTTTTCGGTTTCTTCTTTCCTTGTTGCGTCATTCATTGCAAGGCCCTTAATTATCGTATTCTCGTAAACCGCTTTTTTTTCCGGTTAATCGTAACGTGTTTATCTCTATCGCAGGAGCCCTGAAACCTGCTCGCCTGCAGGGTCCGAACGGTTTCTTGGTTTAATCAATGAATGTCGACAGTCAGCTATCAAGCGGACAAATGGCCTAGCGGCGAAATCAATTCCAAGTCCATTTATAAAAGTCCTTTTAGACAGAGGCCAGTTTTCTATTACCCGTTTCTTTAGGCAGTTTTATGTGGATTTTTGTTACAATTTTCAATAATACTCAATGTCTGGCCTAATAGCTGTTCCAAATCGATTATTCAAATGCAAACAGCCCGAGTGGGGAAAATTCAAAATGGAATAGGTGAAACCTGCATTACAATAGAAATGCTACGGTTTTTGTTGCAAAATTGTGTTTTTTTCAAGCATAATGGGAATAAATGATCCTGCTTTGTATGAGTGTCAATAAAAAATTGAAATTTTTGTTGATGGAGCTCGAATGGCTGCTACCGATGAAACGTGTTTCGAATATGCTAAAAAATGTGTTACCCGACGTTTAGAGTTAATCCGGAAAATAAATAACTTTGTTCCGTTGCGTTCATGTAAAGGTTACAAAAATTGTAATTTTAATTATTATGAATCATACGTGAGAGATTAAAGTGTCATTTGCGTGAAAAATTTTACCCAGCACAATGAAATGATGATTGGTATTAAAACAATGATATAGGTTGGTGATTAATAAAACATTGAAGTTTATGTTGTGGTGAGTTAGGTTTACACAGGGTGAGTTAAAATTAAACTTTCTCTTCAGTTTTAGACAGGGTGGTCAATTTTAAAAAATCCAGTCAAATAAAATACCTGAAAAATACACTGTATACCAGCACTGTAGTGCTGAATCTACGTTGACGTTAATATTTCGAAATAGCGCCAAAGAAAAAAATCTTATTTTTTGAGCCCCATTCACTGATGGAAGAACAACATCAACATTTTTTCTTAATTTGAAACAAAGAATTTGTTGTCTATTTTTGATTTGTGTGTTAAATGGGCTTTTATATATGGCTACACCTTTTCATTAAATGTCCGAGTTTCAACCGCAGGGAGCGCAGGGAGCACAAATACACCATTAACAAATTAAAAAAATAAATAAAAACATCCCACAGCGTTTCATAATTCTTGAACAATACGTAAATTGTGGACTGATGATAAAATAAGTAAAAGTGAAAAACTTGTCTAAACTTTCCTTTAAACTGTTAACTTTCAAAGAAACATGTAAAGGTACAATAAATTTTTTGAGAATTGGCTTCGCTAAGGCCAGACGGATGACAACAGCAATTTTCTAAATGAATTAATATAGTTTTGATAAAAACCAGAATATATGGTCGAAACGTTGGCCTTTTGATAACAAACTGAGGTTGTTATTTCATCTACATCTCACGAAACCACTCTGTATTTATCGATACTGGGACATTGGAGAAATTTATATTTTATTTTTGAATTGGATTTAGTGCTTAATTCTTAACAGAAAAGTATGGGCTAAAACCGCAAGTATTCGAAACATCTACAGAGTGCTTTTTCGATAATTAATCAAGATATTCAGAAACTAGTGAAGTAATTTCTAACTATTTCAATTCTATTTTCTAGAACTGTGCACTCAAAGAGTAATGCTTTGTCATTAATATAGTGATTTTGTTATTGTTTTTATGCGTCCGCCATATAAACTTCATATTACTGACAAGTTTTTTGATGATGGCTCCAGAAATCCGAAACGTTGTGCTGATTCATCTTTACAGCTGTGATCAGTTGCTTCAAAAACGTGTTCTCAAATTTCGATTTTTTTAAAAATTAAAAAAGCTTTATGAGTGTTTATAAATGCACCATTTTAATTTTTCCAAAATTTATCAAAATTTTGTATGTTTGGAGCAACCCTGTTTTCGTCATTACGTTAATAACAAAATTTTCTAAAACTTTCTTTATTTAACCGACTTCGAAGATCTTACAGTTTTTGTGTACTCTTACAGAGCCCTGGTGACCTTGAACTCATTGATGGTTAATGAAGAGATCATATGATCTTTGGCTCACAAATGTAGTATAGATCGCCATTGATGTTTATGGTAAAAGTACAATTTTGACAACCCTCTGGAGACGTCAGTTGTGGTTGTTTTTGAGCAAATGCTTGCTGGCGACTGTCCGAAAAGCAGGGTCTACGGAATTCTCAAAGATTGATTCTGAAGTATTTGTTGGGACAAGTTTTGATGTTAAGGGTCCAGATTCCTGGATTTTCTGCAGTCGTAGAAAATTAAATTGAATCTGTTGGAAAATACTTAAAGCGAGAAGAACTTTGACATGCTGGAATTCCATTTCCAAGCCAACAAAAATAATTAAATTGCAAAAACTGAAATTGGAAAAAAATCTGCAATAAGGAACGGCGTCAGCATAATTTAAAACAAGTCTTCAAGTTCATAAATCTATTAAATAAAAATTGGACTTTCCTTGCTCCATAGCGAAGTAAATGCGGGATTCTCTAACAAAATGTTACATTTGGGAAAAATACCCCTTAGAGAAATCGAAGAACAAATTGCGATTCGAATGTCTTGTTTGCAAACAATTATAATAATAATTCAAAGACATTCGAAGAAGGCTAAGAAAATCGGCCTTTTGAGGGTGCTTTAAATGCTAATGCGAACAATTTGAAGACTTTAATTAAAAACAATTTGGTTAGATGGATGCTGACATATCAATTAGTAGTGGAAGAATAAAGAACTGATATTTATAGGTTGAGGAAACTCTGTAAAGCTGTTCTGATTGCAATTACAATAAAGTAGTACTTCTCTCTTATTATGGACTGCTTCTGCCTCTGCCTTCTAATCTGGCAACATTGCCATGGGGCATCAATGGTTCAGCATTACCTATGGTTGGTAGATGGCCTTGAACATACATACCAAGTGCACTTATTACACAAAGGTATTTCAAATCCTGAAAACAATTAATTATCGTGACTAACTCCTTCCGGGAGGCAAATCTTCTTAGAGTCTTCCTCCTCTGAGGTTCACAAATTAGATGTAATGAAAGGTAGTGATAAATCAATTTATTTTAATTCATTTCAGTGCATCAAAAGTAACATTTTCAGAGGATGTGAGTTATCATCCTTAATCAATTTTTGCCTTAAACCTGATAGAAAATTTGCATTTCTAAACCCTTTCGACCATTTTTTTTAACTGACTTTGGCCATAAGCTGAACCTGAATTTTTCCAAATATTTAAAATTTGCATATTTAGAAGCTTTGAGTAAGACTTAAACGAATATAGCCATATTTCTAAAATAAATTTCTTGAATTTTCACATGCTTGAGTAGGTAATTTTTAACCGATTTTGGCATTAATCTTAAACTGTATTTTCCTAACAAGTCTAAATTTGCAGCGTTTAGTAGGTTTTATCCGATTTTAGCAAAAATCTTAAGCTAAACTTGTTCAGACACTTAAAATTTTTATTTTTGAATGCTTTGGGTTATTTTTAACCAATTTTTGACTTTCTCGAAAAACACCAAATTTGCATTTTCCCACATTCTTATTCAAATTTTACTTATTTTAGCCCAAAAATGCAAAATTTACCATTTATTTGAACTACTTTTGCATGATTTTATTCTAAAATTGAATTTCTCTTTAAATACTTTTTTAACCTATTTTGCCTTCAATCCTAAATTGAAACTTTCCATACCCTGCAAGTTTGTACTTTAAAATGTTTTGAGTCTAAAGGCCTTAAGTCACTTTTTGGTGATTGTGTCCCTTATCCAAATCTGCAATTTTTCGCAAATGCGTTTTTAAACGCTTTGACGGTAACAAAAATCAATTTTTGTCGATTTTTTTCCAAAAACATTTAATTTGAATTTTTAAACACTCTGAGTCATTTCTTACGAATTTTGTTCCTAACGCTAAAGTACATTTTTCAAAACAAAATCAAATTTGTATTTTTGTCGTTTGACTTGCACGCCTAAAGTATTTCTTATCCAATTTGATTTTTATCAAGACCTGAATTTTTTCGAAAGTTTTTATAATGCATTTTTGAATACAGGATAAGAGTTGAAATCCTGAAAACCATTAATTATTTCGGGAGACAAATCTTCTTAAAATCTTCTTAATATGAGGTTCACAAACTAGAGGTGATGAAAGGTACTGTACTACTAAATCAATTTATTTTAATTTGTTTCAGTGCATCAAAATTAACATTTTAGGGAAGGTGAGTCCTTAATCCATTTTTGCCCTAAACGTGATCCAAAATATGCATTTTTAAACCCTTTGAGCCATTTTTACCTGACTTTGGCTTTAACTTTAACCTATATATTTCCAAAAGTGTAAAATTTGCATGTTTAGAAGCTTTACATATTAACAGAATTTAGCCATATTTTTAACAAGCATTTCTTCAAAGTTTGAATTTTTGATATTGCCTTTAATTTCAAACTGTATTTTCCTAAAAAGTCCAAGTTTGCAGCTTTGAGTAACTTTTATCCGGTTTTAGTCAAAGTTATAAGCAAAGTTTTTTCAAACACTCTAATTTTTTATTTTTAAATACTTTGGGTTGTTTTTCACCAATTTTGACTTTATCGGAAAAAACTAAATTTTTAGTTTAGCCGATTCTTTGAGTTACATTGCACTCATTTTAGTCCAAATATGCAAAGTTTACCATTTATTTGAACTGTTTTTTCCTGATTTTGTTCTAAAATTGTATTTCTTCAAAAACATCAAAATTTGCTTTTGTAGGTGTGGTGGGTCATTTTTAATCGAATTTGGTCCGGACTTTAAAACGGAGTTTCTCCACAGGCTCCACACGTACATTTTCATGCCATTTTTTAACCGTATTTGGCTCTAATTCTGACCAAATTTCTCCAAGAAAATGCACTTTAAATGCTTTTTTGACCGATTTTGCCTTCAATCCTAAATTGAATTTTTCTACACCCTGCAAGTTTGTATTTTTAAATGCTTTGAGTCAGCTTTTGCAACCGATTTTAGCCTTAATAATCATTTCTGTTTTTTTACCAAAACTTCTACATTTGCACATCTAGACGCTTTAAGTCATTTTTTTACCGATTTTGTCCCTAATCCAGACCTGAAATTGTTTGCAGACTTTACAAATTCATTTTTCAAATAAAAAAAATCAATTTTGGCCCTAATTTTTATCTGATTTTTTTCAGAAACATTTAATTCGCATTTTTAAACACTGAGTCATTTTTAACCACTTTTGTTCCTAATGATAAAGTACATTTTTCGAATAATTAATAACGATTTGTGTTTTTTTTTCAAAAATTCTACTTTTTAACTCTAGACGCTTTAAGCCACTTTTTACTGATTTTGTCCTTAATCAAAATATGCAACTTTTCGCAAATTTTACAAATACATTTTTAAACGCTTTGTGTGTATCAAAAATCAATTTTGGCTTTCTTTGTCGGAATTTTTCCAAAAACATTTAACTTGAATTTTTAAACACTCTCATTGTGCCTTCAATCTTAAACTGAAGTTTACTAAAATACTCAAGTTTGCAGCTCTAAGTAAGTTTCATTCGCTTTTAATAAAAATCTTAAGCTAAATTTATTCAAACAATCTAATTTTTTTTAATGTTAAGGTTATTTTTCATTTTAACTTTATAGAAAAACACAAAATTTGCATTTAGCCAATATTTTGAGTCAAATTTCACTTATTTTAGCGAAAAAAATGAAAAATTTACCATTTATTTGAACTAGTTTTGCCTGATTTTGTTCTAAAATTGAATTTTTCCAAAAACATCAAAATTTGCATTTTTAGGAGAAGCGGGTAATTTTTAACCTATTTTGGACTTAATTCTAACTGGAATTTCTCCAAGGATTCCAAAATTTGCGTCTTGAAACCTTTGGAGTCAATTTTAACTGACTTTGGCCTTAAGTTTAACCTGTATTTTCCAAAAATTTAAAATTTGCATATTTGGGAGCTCTGAGTAAGTTTTAACCGAATTTAGCAATATTTTTGACATAAACTTCTTCAAAGTTTGAATTGTCTCATGCTTGAGTACTTCTTAACCGATTTTGGCTTTAATCTTAAACTGTAATTTCCTCAAAAGTCGAAACTGGCGGCTTTGAGAAAGTTTTATCCGATTTTAGAGAAAATCTTAAGCTAATTTTCTTCAAGCATTTTAAATGCTTTGGATTATTTTTGATCAATTTGACTTTCTCGAAAAACACAAAATTTACATTTTTGCCGATATTTTGAGTCAAACTTCATTTATTTTAGGCCAGAAATGCACAATTTACCATTTATTTGAACTAGTTTTGGCTGATTTTGTTCTAAAATTGAATTTCTCCAAACACAGCAAAATTTGCATTTTTAGGCGATGTGGGTCATTTTTAATTGATTTTAGTCTTAATTCTAACTGAAGTCCAAGGACTCCAAAATTTGCGTTTTGAAACCCTTTGAGTCATTTTTACTGATTTTGGCCTTAAGTTTAATCTGTGTTTTTCAAAAAATTGAAAATTTGCATAGTTAGAGGTTTTGAGTAAGTCTTAACCGAGTTTAACCATATTTTTGACATAAATTACTTCAAAGATTGTATTTTCACCTCCTTGAGTACTTTTTAACAGATTTTTGCTTTAATCTTAAACTGTATTTTTATAAAAAGTACAAATTTTCAGCTTTAAGAAAGTTTTAACCATTTTTAGCCAATATTTTAAGCAAAATTTCTTGAAACACTCCAAATTTTTATTTTTCAATACTTTGGGTTATTTTTCACCAAATTTGACTTTCTCGAAAAACACCAAATTTGCATTTTAGCCGAAACTTTGAGTCAAGTTACACTCATTTTAATAAAAAAATGCGAAATTGACCATTTATTTGGACTAGTTTTGCATGATTTTGTTCTAAAATTGAATTTTTCCAAAAACATCAAAATTTGCATTTTTAGGCGATGTGGGTCATTTTTAATCGATTTTAGTCTTAATTCTAACCGGAATTTGTCACTCCATACGTATATTTTTAGATGTGGTATGCCATTTTTTAACCGGGTTTGGTTCTAATCCTCACCAAAAATTCTCCAAAAATGAATTTAAAATGATTTTTAACCGATTTTGCCTTCAATCCCAAATTGAATTTTTCCACGCACTGCAAGTTTGTATTTGGTGATATGTGGATTTTTAAAAAATTGTACATATGCATCTCTAGACGCTTTAAGTCACTTTTTATTGATTTTGTCCCTCATGCAAATGTCCAATTTTTCGCAAACTTCACAAATGCATTTTTAAACGCTTTGAGTGTACCAAAACTCTTTGGCTCTAATTTTTGTCGGAATTTTTCCAAAAATATTTAGTTTGCATTTCTAAACACTCTGAGTCATTTTTCAACAATTTTTTTCTTAACTGTAAAGTACATATTTCAAAAGAAAATCAAATTTGCATGTTTGACGCCTGATTGACGCCTAAATTATTTTTTATCCAATTTGATGTTTATCGAAGCCTGAAATTTTTCAAAAACTTTTATACTGAAAACCATTAATTGTTCCGAGAGACAAATCTTCTTAAAGTCTTCTTACTATGAGGTTCACAAACTAGAGGTGATGAACGGTAGTGATAAATCAATTTATTTTAATTGGTTTCAGTGCGTCAAAATTAACAATTTTGGGAGATGTAAGTTATCATCCTTAATAAATTTTTGCCCGAAACCCGATCCAAAATTTGCATTTTTAAACCCTTTGAGTCATTTTTAACTTTAAGGCCTTAAGTTTATCCTGCGTTTTTCCAAAAAAATTAAAATTGCATATTTTGAAGCTTTCAGTAGGTCTTAACCGGATTTCAGTCATAATTTTAAAATAAAATTCCCAAATTTGCAGCTCTGAGAAAGTTTTATCCGATTTTAGTCAAAATTGTAAGCAAAATTTTTTCAAACACTCTAAATTTTTATTTTTGAATGTTTGGGTTATTTTTCATCAATTTTCACTTTCTCTAAAAACACTAAGCTTGCATTTTTGTCCAAATTTTGAGTGCAACTTCATTTATTTTAGCCCAGAAATGCACATTTTACCATTTATCTGAACTAGTTTTGGCTGATTTTGTTATAAAATAGAATTTCTCCAAAAACAGCAAAATTTGCATTTTTAGGCGATGTGGGTCATTTTTAATTGATTTTAGTCTTAATTCTAACTGGAGTTTCTCCAAGGACTCCAAAATGTACATTTTTAAACCCCTTTTGTCACTTTTACTAATTTTAGCCTTAAGTTTAACCTGTTTTTTTTCAAAAATTTTAAAATTGTATATTTAGAAGTTTTGAGCAAGTCTTAACCGAGTTTAACTATATTTTTAACATACATTTCTTAAAAGTTTGTATTTTCACATACTTGAGTAATTCTTAACCGATTTTGATTGATTTTGAATTTTGAGTAACTTTTATCCGACTTTAGCCAAAGTCTTAAGCAATGTTCTTTCAAACTCTCTTTTTCAAATTTTTATTTTTAAATACTTTGGGTTATTTTTCACCAATTTTGACTTTGTCTAAAAACTAAATTTGCTAAATGCATTTTAACCGACACTTGTAAACCACTGAGTAAAATTTCACTAATTTGAGTCCAAAAAAATACAAAATTTAACGTTTATTTGAACTAGTTTTGCCTAATTCTAGCCGGAATTTCTCCAAATACTCCCCACGTAAATTTTTATGCCATTTTTTAAACTGTTTTGGCTCTAATTCTGACCGAAAATTATCTACAAAAATGCACTTTAAATGTCTTTTTAACCGATTTTGACTTCAATCCTAAATGGGACTTTGCACTGCACACTTGCGACGCGCACGGTAAGTTTGTATTTTTAAATAATTTGTCAGTTTTTATAACCGATTTTCGCCTTAAAAACAATTTGTTCTTTTTTAAATTCTACATTTGCATCTCCAGACGCTTTAAGTCACTTTTTACCGTTGTCCCTAATCAAAATCTGCAATTCTTTGCAAATATCACAAATGCATTTTTCATAATCAAAAGATCAATTTTTGCCTTAAATTTTATCTGAATTTTTCAAAAACATTTAATTTGCATTTTTAAACACTCTGAGTAATTTTTAAACAATTTTGTTCCTAACAATAAAGCATATTTTTCAAAACAAAACTAAATTTTCATATTTGACGCTTGACTTGATGTCTAAAGTATTTTCTATCCAATTTGGTGTTTATCAAAACCTGTCTTTTTTTAAAAAACTTTTATACTGCATTTTTAAATACAGGACAAGGGTTTAAATTCTGAAAACCATTAATTATTACGAGAGACAAATCTTCTTAAAATCTTTTCTTACTATGAGGTTCCAATACTAGAAGTGATGAAAGGCAGTGATAAATCCATTTATTTTAATTCGTTTCCGTGCATCAAAATTAACATTTTTAGAGGATGTGAGCTATCATCCTCAATCAATCTTTGCCCTAAACCTGATCAAAAATTTGCATTTTTAAACCCTTTGAGTCATTTTAATTTTAATTTTTTTTATCAACAAACCTGTATTTTTCCTTTGAGAAGCTTTGAGTAAGTTTTAACCTAATTTAGCCATACTTTTAACAAAAATTTCTACAAACTTTGAATTTTCACATGCTTGAATAATTTTTAACCGATTTTGGATTTAACCTGAAACTGTATTTTAATAAAAAGTCCAAAATTTGCAGCTTTGAGTACCTAAGTTTTATCCGATTTTAGCCAAAGTTTTAAGCAAAGTTTCTTCAAACACTCTCATTTTTCATTTTTAAATATTTTGGTTTATTTTTTATCATTTTTGACTTTCTCGAAAAGCACTAATCTGGCATTTTAGCCAATACTTTGAGTCAAATTTCACTCATTTTAGTCCAAAAATGCAAAATTTACCATTTATGTGAACCAGTTTTGCCTGATTTTGTTCTAAAATTGAATTTCTCCAAAAACATCGAAAATTACATTTTTAGGTGAATTTTTAATGGATTTGAGACTTAACTCTAACCGGAATTTATCCAAAGGCTCTACGAGGCATTTTTAGATCTTGTATCCATTTTTAACTGGTTTTCGCTCAAATTCTTACCAAAATTTCTCCAAAAAAATGCGTTTTAAATGCCTTTTTAACAGATGTTGCTTTCAACCATAAATTGAATTTTTCCACATACTGCATGTTTGTATTGTTGAATGCTTTGGGTCAGTGTTTACAACCGATTTTATAATTTTAATTTGTGTTTTATTTTCAAATATTCTATATTTGCATCTCTTCAAGTCATTAATCGAATTTTTAAATGCTTTAAGTCACTTTCTACCTATCTAGTCCCTAATCCAAATCTGCAATTTTTCGCAAACTTTACAAATGCATTTTTAAATGCTTTGAATGTATCAAAAATCAATTTTGGCTTTAATTTTTATCTGATTTTTTTCCAGAAACAGTTTATTTGCATTTTTAAACATTCTGAGTAATTTTTATTTAATGTTGTTCCTAACGATAAAGTACATTTTTAAAAACAAAATCAAGTTTGTATTTTTGACGCTTGACTTGACGTCTAAAGTAATTTTTATCCAAATTGATCCATATCAATCCAATTGATCCAATTGATTTTTATCCAATTGAGTTTTTATCGAAACCTGAATTTTTTCAAAAACTTTGTGTGAAAAAGTGTTGAAATTCTGAAAACCAATAATTATTGTAAGTAAATCCTTCCGGGAGGAAAATCTTCCCAAAGTCTTCTCAATATGAGATTTACAGACTAGAGGTGATGAAAGGTAGTCAATTAGAAATTAGAAAATTAGAAATCAATTTATTTTAATCCATTTAACAAATTTTTTTTTGGCCCAGCCACCTCGCCAAGAAGACAAGAAAACTAAAGAATGAGAAAATAAGGGAAAATATACGCTAAAAAATTGAAGGTAAATGTTCTGGATTTTCACCTTGAACTCTGGTTCCTCATTGGTAGTTAATGAAAGAGTCATATAACCGAAGGTTATAGGCTAATATGGTGTCTTTAAACTGTAACTTTTGCAAAAAGAAAACAAAGAATCAGAATATTGATAAACAATTGTTATTGTTACAAAGATGGCGTAAAATTTCTACCATAATAATTGTATGATTCAATTTTATAGAAACCTGCATAATTTGTTCAGCCAATATTAATAAAGTTTTCTATATTATGATATACCCCATTGATTGAATTTCATTAATCGAATAGTCATAATCACTAATTAGGACCATCTCCACTGGAACGCGGCCGAGCGAACTAATCAACTAGAGATAAAAATTTGTTTTAATGGCAATTCTTATCCTGCAATTACAAGGATAAGGATCGCTATAACAACTATTTTTGCGAAGATTTTGCTTTCTTGTTAAGAATACGCAGTAAGTTTGATTAGTGCTGAATGGTCCAAATTTTTTGACGTAACTTAACTTAACTAACAACCCTGATGAAGTCACTAAATGTGGGCGAAAGCTTGGTAGTTTAATATTTTTTTTTCAATCAGGATAACCCAAGATGATTCTAACTTTGTTTCTACTCTCACAAAATTATGTTGAGTATTGGTGCAGGCGCTCCTCGCTTGTTTCCCGGCGACAGTTATGTATAAAAGGCAGGAACCGCTGCGAGTCTGATAGGTCTAATTTTTAACCGAGTCTGAATAATCTAAAAGAACGTAGCGGACTATAAGTAGGTGGATGGAACTTGTGTTTGTTTGTCGGGTTTTAAATAAAATTGTAATTTTTCCTGATTTCGCAACAATAATTCGTTTTCAAAAACGAGTTGTGAAACCAATTTTTATTTTCTGAGAAATAGATGAGGGCCTGCAATAAAACGGGCGCCCATTGGGTGCTTTTGCTCTAAAAATGGCGGGGCTTTATCATTTCTCCCTAGTCTGTCCCTGTCCAAATCCCGAGCAATAAAACTCGACTCCTGCGTCCGACTCCCCGACGTTCTTTCAGAATTTATAACGAATTTACGACTGGATATTTTCAACGGTGGTGCAGCCGACTGAAAAAATATATTTCGCAAGCCGGGGCCCAAAAAGGACGAGCAACCATTAAAGTGTGGTTAACAGGAAACTTTTCGGGTTGAAATGGAAATGTAGCCCGCGATAAATATATTCCCGGGACCTCTCAGCCTTTTGATTTGTGCCCAATCGGAGAACGGAATCTTAAAAGGGCACGTATGCTAGTGTGGGGTCTGTGGGGAATATATTTCTTTCGTTTTCCGAAGGAATCTACAATTCTTTTACTCTCTGATACGTTTCAAAGGAACCTTCAAAATATATATTTTATCTGCATAAATTTTTATACTGGGGCTATACTAGGGTAATCAAAAATTCACTTAAACCCTTTCGTCGGAAAATATGTAAATAAGGCTGGGATTTATATATAGATATAAGCTAGGAAAATTAAGGGCTCAAAATATTTAGCGCACCCCCAACATTGGAGAGAGCGAATGCTGTGTTCGCTACAATGGAAACTTCCCCCTCTCAGTCACAAAAGAAGCTTTTCTCAGCATTGACACGCATCCAGCTGTTACTAAATAAAAAAGAAGTACGTTATTCGCGGAAATAAGCTTCTTAATTTTTTCTTTAAGTACAAGCTCAATGCAGACATGACGGTTGAAAGACCATCGTCGAAACACAAACAGGCTTTGTAATTACCGTTCACGGCAAAATATGCAGATTAATCAAGATTAAGCTGCGGTAGATGTGCTTCTTACGGGGGATGTTTACGCATAAAGCCCCAGGAAAACCACCTTCCCCAAAGGCGGCTCTCCCTCCTATAGAAAAGATAATTAATGCTCGCTAAGGTTTTCGCCGTCAAGTTATGAATTTCGAGCGCAAAAAGCAAATTTACCGTAACGCGGAACAGATAAAGGATTTAGTTGGGTGTTAAGTTTAGGGAAAACTGTCACAGTTAAGATAAGTAATATCCGGTTATATCTCTGACAGTGAAGACGCTTTCGTCTCGCATCTGACCTGCAGAGATAAGTGCATGCGTGCGACACACAAAAGTTTCATCCGACTATTAGGAAACGTTCCCAGAGCCCGAAAACTTCCGGTGCAGTCCCCAGGGACGTTAAAAGCCCTTACAAGGGATTTCACTTTATCGTTTCGAGGAATAAGGATGAGCTTCTCCGAGCTCTATTTTAAAACTACCGTTCGTTTTCTGGAGGAATGCTTAAAATTCAATTTTTGGCCTGACCTAGAGGAATAAATACAGTTTGGCCAATTGATTTTTGTTATTTCGTTTGATTCAATTATTCTACTCAGCGAGTCTCCAATATTGCCTCGTATTTTTTTATCTCATTTCACTAGTAAAGGATAGAAAAGAAAACTGGCGCATTATTATTAGTTTAACTTTGCATCAGTTTGACCATTAGTGTAAAAGTGTCATGAGAACGAGACAGAGTGTCATTGGCTAATCAGTGGACTTTGGTGCCATAAGACTCTGAGTTGAGTGAAACGCTCTGGAAATACTAAACGCTATTGGAGTTGAGGTACTAAACATAGGATAAGTTGTAAGCCATCCTCGGTCTTTACATCTTCTAGTGGTTAAATTACCCAAAATGACAAAATCAATCGCGAAGTTGAATACGACCCTCCAATATTCAATTAATCGATGGAACATGCCCCCGGTGCCATGCCATTCTCCTGGTTGGCGAATAGCAATCGCCCTAATCCATGGTCACGTGTCTATCACCTTCCGACTACACTTCGATCTTTTTTTTTTCTTTATGCTTTGTCTGCAGCGACTGCGAATGTTGACAAGTCTGATCGTAAACATACGGGGTTCATTATAAAATTTCATCTAGCCAGCTATGATTTCTTGAGAGAAAGAAAGAGAGTTATAAAAGTATGTCGTAACTTGAGTCGCCATCAAAACAGATTTGTTATTGCCACTGTCCAATCAGCTTTCAGCGCTTCAAGGTTATTAGCGGCCATCTTCTGTTGTCTTTATCCTTGTTGGTAAATTTTCCCGTTTCCCACCTTTTTGGTGTTGTTTTCTAGTTTTACCAACAAAATTTTTGCTAAAAACGTTAATTTTTATTGCTATAAAACCTGTTTTGTATTTGGAGAACATGGCCTTCGCCTTAGAAGATAAAGTTTTTATGTTGAGTTTGATGGAAAGTGGATGGCGAAGGGTTTATTCCAAATGAAACTACGTGGAGGATTTCCAGGCTGAATTTCCAAACTTTGCTATAGTCTATATGCAGTTCAAGAAAACTTTGGAGCAAGTAGTCTACAAAGACCAGGCAGTGAATCTTACAAGAAACACACCAATGAAGTGGTTACACAGGCTCAAGAAATAATGCAAAACACACCTGGTACTTCTATTCGACAGTTACATCATCAAATAGGCCTTTCTGTATGTGCCACCCATGCAATTTTACATAAAAATCTGCAAGTCTACCCATATCGCTTCACAGATTTGCAAGAATTTCGTGAAGCTGACTTTCCCCGAAGACTGCATTTTTGCAAATGGTGTATTGATAGGGATAATAACCAGAACATTTTCCAGAAATCCATATTTAGTGATGAAGCTTGATTTGAGTGAAGTGGTTATGTGAACTCGCAAAACATGAGAACTTAGATTAGTGAAAACACCCCCCATAAAATAATTGAAAAAGGACTACACCCTGAAAAAATTGAGAATTTGGGTAGGAATCACAGCTTGCTGACTGATTGGTCTGCTTTTATGAAGAATGTGGCTGATCACTAGGACACTTCAAGCATTACCAATTGGATAGGTACCTGTATAAGCTACTGAATTTTGCTAGCACTTGGAGAAAATTACATCAAATTCTTCATTAATATCATTTAATTTTTTGTATTCAATTTATTCAATTGTCAATTATATTACTTCTATTTGTACATATTTATAAAATATGTTTAATAACGAAGATCAATTTATTGTTAAACAGTTGATAAGCGAATAGAAACATGACTTCCCAAAACTCAATAAAAATGTCAAAAAAAATTCACAAAATGTAATTAGCTTTATTAAAATTCTTATCGAACACATTAAACACATATACCATCGAATCTATATGTCAATTTTCCTTATACCAATAGGAGATACAAGCCCTTTTCAAAAACTGTAATTCGGATCAAGTTGTTAACTATCAGCTGAGTTTCTACCATTCATATTGAGTGGAAATCAGATTCAAACTGTCATTAATCTGGTTTCCTGAAAATTACCTGTAAGGATCAGTCTAAACCAGGATCAATATTTCCGAAAAGTCCTATTGTGACAAAGTGTGTGATCAAATTTTATCATTCATATTCCTATTAGTATAGACACAGTAGGACTTTTTGGAAATGGTAAACCTGGATTAGATTGATCTCTACACCTCGATTTTCATCCAACTCGATTGATGACTGATAATAGGACAGCGAATCGAGTTGGTTGAAAATAAGCTTATAGTAATGATCGACCCAATATGGATTGCAATTTCCAAAACGGATTTTTATGATCATAGAAATTGAGCACTCTCGCTTTTAAATAAACAGGTTTTAACCAGCCAATTTGTAAATTGTTGATTTAAAACATGGTGGACGGCAACTCTTTAAACAACAGATCTGATCATTGACCAAGATTATGCAGTCTAACACTATTAATTACTTATCAATGTAAACTTAATTTCTGTCTATAACATTTTTAAACACATTCAGTATATAACTAAAAATTAGAAAGATGAAGCTGGATGATCCTGCATTATTTAGTAGCTATTGATGCAATTTAACACCCAGTAAACTACTTTGTCATGAAAATACCATATACCAATAGAGATGTTTCCTACATTCTTGCTCGTAAACTCAAGTCCATACTGATCTGTTCCAAGATTTCTGGAATATGCCTCAAGATTCAAGCCTATAATAGGTATTATTATAAAGTTATTTTTGTCTATACTGCTATAATATTTTAATTATTATCTTACTTTTAAAATCAACACAGTTTCTGACTTCATACTGATGCTGACAAAACATCTCAGTTATTTATACCTTTGAATCACATTAAAATTGGCTTTTAGACCCAAAATGGTTTATGCATGTACACATGTGCCTTACAAACCGCTAATAGTATTTAGCTTTTCCAGGCTGGGGAGCGAAGAGAACTATTACACTTGTACACAAATTTAAGCCTCGAGAGTATCTACTGACACATACATTTTTGGAAACATCTTTTCTTCTAGGTCCTAATGGTCGCAGTAAATACCGATTTTGGTGCAAAATTTCCAGGTTTAGCTTCAGGAATTGAGCCTACAATATGTTTATAAACTTATTTTCGTCTTCAGCTCTAATGTTTTAATTTTACATACCTTTGAAAATCCACTCCATTTCCGATTCTACAGAAATAAAACAATAGAATCATACACTCGTTTTAATGATTTTAAAACTAGTTTTCAGTTTTTCAAACACAAAATGGTTTGCAGGTACTTTCGGTTGCAGTTGTAGTTAGTAGGGCCAAGCCTTAAAAACTCCTCTTCCCAAAGGCTACACAGTGCAGGGGCTGGTGATTGAGGTGCTTTGTCGTCGTCAGAAGTCAAAGGATCAATATGAAAATCGCCACTTCTAAGGGCGAAAGGCCTGTTCAGGCGTTCAGGGTCGCAAAATTTTAGTTAATCTCACCTCCCAAGGTCCACTATCTCCGTCGTACACTTAATTTGGCACAAAGATTGATGTGTTTTTCTAAGTTCTCTATGGGTGTTAGCTCGGGAATACCTCAAGTAAATTTTACAGCCTATAGAATCTTAAAAATCTTTAAATAATTAAAAAAATCAAACAAATTAAGGCCGACTTATTTATTTATCAACATTCTGAATGATTCTGGATTGTTTGGAATGTCACGTCAATTGCTATTCATTATTATTTCGTTAAATTTATTTGAGTATTCCCGTCCTTAGTTTCTTATTCAGAAAAAAAGGATGGAGGCACTATTGGAGCGCATAATGGTAGGCAACCAGTAAAACGTTCGCAAAGTGTGAACATGCCTAAATTTGAAAGTTTGACGGACAAATAAGAACGAAGTAAGTCACGACGTGCTTCAAAATAACAAATGTCTTTCATAGGTAGCTAGATGAAATTTTATAATGAACACCCCGTATACCCAAAGTCATCTTCTGTGTGGGGGTTTGATAACTTGAGAGAGAGAGAGAGAGAGAGAGATAGAGAGAGAGCAACTGAAAGCGAAGAATGTCTTTAGTATCTCCAACACACTGCTAGAAATTCTAAAGACATTAAAAACTTAAGTGACGGCTTTGGACGGTTCTTCTCTTTTCTGCAGTTATGGAGTTTTCTATGTAGCGTCACCTCTATCTCAGTTAAGGATTCCATCAAATCGAGAACTGACGTTCCCTTAAGGACAGTAAAACGAAACCCGGATCCAGCAAGTTCCTAATAGCCCAGCGGGTTGCGGTTTCAGTTTTTTTTTCGTTCTGTTTTAAGTCGCAATTTCTATTAGAAAAACCTCAGACTATTGATTTTTCAGACACCCCACGAGGCCAAGTGATATAATTAGGGGCTCGTTAATTTAACAGGGTCCTCTTTCTTTCATCCTTTTTTTAGCTTTTTTTTCCGGAAAGAAGGTCCTTGTTCTACTGGTGGAGAGTTTTATTTTATCATTATTGGTCCTTACGTATTCCTGCCGTGGGTTACGCGTTGTTGTGTCTGCTTGACATCAATAGTTTACCAAAAAATCTAGAAACTTGAATTTTTAGACGTTTTGAGTAATGTTTAATCGATTCCGACTTCTTTAAGCAATCTTCAAGATCTTTAAGTAATTTCTTCACGATCACGTCATCAATCTTAATCAACGTTTTTCTACAAACTTCAAATATTAATTTTTTAACGCCTTGAGTTATTTAATACTGATTTTGACCTTAATTTCTCTCTGAGTGTTTCCAAAAACTCTAAATAGCATTTTTGAGGCTTTGAGTCATTTTTACCGAGTTTTTAAACGATTTTGGCTTTATTGCTAATTTAAGTTTTTCAAAGACTTGGAAATATGGGTAGCGTCCCCTTATATGATCTGGCAAGTCGCAGGATTAAGACAAACAAACACAGAGACAGACAGCTCCCATGTAGTTTGAAAAAAGGACAACGTTTCGACTTCAATTTACGTCTCCTTCAGGACTATTTTCTATCAACGAGACTTGACTTTGACATCACCTCTTGTTGATAGAAATTAGCCTTGAAAAAGAGGTCGATTGAACGTCGAAAGTTGGGCTTTTTTCAAACTATAAAGGAGTTTTTGTTTATTCTAACCCTGCGCCTTGCCAAATCTATTTTTCAAAACTTTAATTTGCTTTGTTAAACGCTTTGACTGATTTTTAACCCATTTTGGCAATAATCATAAAATAGATTTCTCGTAACACTCCAATTTTGAATTTTTATGCGGGTGGAGTTATTTTTGACCAATTTTGGTCTTAATGCTAAAATCACAAATTTGATTTATTTTAGTTCAAAAGTATAATAAAAAAAAATATTAAAGCAACGTCTTGGTCAGTTTTGCCTTATTTTCTTCTAAAATTTAATTTCTCCAAAAGCATCAAAATTACTATTTTTAGAGAAAGTGAGTAATTTTTAATAAATTTTTGCCTAAACGAGAAATTTTTCCAATAACTCAGAATTTGAATTTTTAAACGCTTTGAGTAATTTTTAATTGATTTTAGCCATTGTATTTTTTTAAAAATTCTATATTTTTTTTTAAATGCTTTGAGTCATTTTTAACCAAAGAAAGCCTTAATCTTAACCTGTATTTTTCCAAAAATTTCAAATTTGTATTGTTATAGGTTTGGAGTTATTTTTAACCGCTTTCGGCCTTACTTTAATTTGCAGTTTTCTAAAAATTATAAATTTGCATCTTTAGACGCTTTGAGTAAGTCTTTACCGAGTTTAGCCCTATCCTTAACGTTAAAATTTTAACTGACAAGCAAAAAAAAAAGAAAATATTTTCAGGTATCTTTTATGCTTTGACTCTCAATTTTTAATAAGATGTACTGAGCAGGAGCTCGTCCTACACTGGTCTCAATTTTGACTTTCTCAAAAAACACCAAATTTGCTTTTTGCAGATATTTTGAGTACATTTTTAATTATTTTGGTCAAAAAATGCAAAATTTATTATTCATTTAAATTGAATTTCTCTAAAAACATAATAATTTCCATCTTTTTTAATGTTATTTATAAGCGAAATTTCTCCAAAGACTCCACGAGGCATCTTTAGATGTTTTATGTCATTTTTTAACCGGTTTTGGATCTAATTCTGATTAAAAATTATTGATAAAATTGCACTTTAAAAACTTTTTTAACCGATTTTGCCTTCAAACCTAAATTGAATTTTTCCAACACTGCAAGTCTGCATTTTTTGTTTTGATCTAAAATTGAGTTTATACCAATAACTATTTTTAGAGCATGTGAGTAACATTTGGTCAGTTATAGCCTAAACATAAATTTCTCCATAAATTCAGAATTTGAATTTTGAAACGCTTTGAGTAATTTTTAATGGATTTTAGCCGTTGAATTTTTACCTTGTAAATGGTTTGGGTCATTTTTAACCAATGTAAACCTTAATCTTCCTAAAATTTAAATTTGTATTTTTGTAAGTTTGTAGTCATTTTTAACCGATTTCGGCCTTAACTTTAATTTGCATTTTTCCAAAAATTCTAAATATGCAAGTTTAGACGCATTGAGTAAGTCTTAACCGAGTTTAGCCATATTCTTAAGATTAAAATTTTAACTGAAAAGCGAAAAATAAAAAAAAAATATTTTCAGGTGATTTGAACCAAATTTCATTTATTTTGGGTTAAAAGTGTAATTTACCAGTAACAATATCTTTTATGCTTTGACCCTCAATTCTTACTTTCTCAAAAAACAGCAAATTTGCTTCTTGCAGATATTTCGAGTAAATTTTTACTTATTTTAGTCAAACAATGCAAATTTTTTTATTGATATGAACTAGTCTTACCTGATTTTCTTCTAAAATTGAATTTCTCTAAAAACATAATTATTTCCATTTTTAAGCAAAATGGATCATTTTTGAACGATTTTAGTCTTAATTATAACCGAAATTTTTCCAAAGACTCCACGAGGCATTTTTAGATGTTTTATGCAATTTGTTAACCAGTTTTTGCTCTACTTGACCTGACTAAAAATTCTCAAAAAAATTGCATTTTAAATACCTTTTTAACCGATTTCTTAACGCTTCACACTTCAATCCTAAATTGAATTTCCACACTCAAACTTGCATTTTTATATACTTGAATCATTTTTAATTGAGCTTGTTACTGATTTTGGCCTCATTTCTAAGCAGAATTTTTTCAAAAATTTTAAACTGTATTTTCTAGCACTTTCAGTCATTTTTAGATAATTTTGTATCTAATCATAAAGTAAGTTTTTCGAAAAACTTCAAATTCGCTCTTTTAGACGTCTAAAGTACTTTCAGCCAATATAACCCTTATCAAAACCTAAGTTTTTCCGAAATCTTTTAATTTGCGTTTTTGAAAACTTTGAGTAATTTTTAACCAATTTTAACAATAATCCTAAAACGAACTTTTCCAAACACTCCAAATTTGAATTTTTATACGTTTAAAGCCATTTTTACCAATTTTTGAAGTTTTGAAGTCATTTAGTCCCGAACTGACTTTCTTGACAAATACGAAAATACCAAGTTTCCAATTTGAGGCACTCTGAGCCAAATTATATTTATTTCAGTTTAAAAAATTTTTCTTATTTTGCACTAAATTTGAGTTTATACAAAACAATCGAAAAACTATTTTTAGTAGAATGTGAGTAACATTTAATCAGTTTCAGTTTAAACCTGAATTTTTCCCCAGACTCAGAATTTGAATTTTTAAACGTTTTGAGACATTTTTAAAAGATTTTAGCCGTCGTCTTTTTTAAAAATTTCCATATTTGCCTTTTAAATGCTTTGAGTCATTTTTAACCAATTAATTTGACAGAATAAACCTTAATCATAATTTGCATTTTTCTCAAAATTTCAAATTTATATTTTTAGAAGTTTGTAGTCATTTTTAACCGGCCTTAACTTTAATTTGTATTATTCCAAAAATTCTAAATTTGCATCTTTAGATGCTTTGATTAAGTCTTAACCGAGTTTAGCCACATTCTTAACTAACACTTAAATTTTTATTTTCAGGCGTTTTGAGCCAAATTTTATTTATTTTGGGTCAAAAATTTAATTTACTAATAACAATATCTTAACTTTTTTAACTTCTCAATTTTGACTTTCTCAAAAAACTCTATATTTGCATATTGCAGATATTTTGAGTCAAATTTTACTTATTTTATTCAAAATATGCAAAATTCACTATTTACTTGTACTAGTTTGTCCCTTCTAAAATTGAATTTTTCCAAAAACATCAAAATTTTCATTTTTAGGCGACGTGGGTTATTTTTAAACTATTTTAATCTTAATTCTAACCGGACTTTCTCGGAAGACTGCACGAGCCGGTTTTGGCTCTAATTCTGACTAAAAATTCTCGACAAAATTGCTCTTTAAATGCTTTTTTAACCAATTTTACCTTCAATCCTAAATTGAATTTTTCCACACACTATGTGTATTTTTAAACGCTTTGAGTCACTTTTTATAACCAATTTTGGCCTTAATAATGATTTGTGTTTTTTTCCCAAAATTCAACATTTGCATTTCTATACGTTTTAAGCAACTGTTTACCGATTTTGTCCCTAATCGAAACCTGCAATTTTACGCAAACTTTACAAATTATTTTTTAAACACTTTGAGTTATTTATAACCCGACTTTGGCCTAAATTCTGATCTGAGTTTTTCAAGAAACCTCAAACTTGCATTTTTGAATATTTGATTCATTTTTAATTGAGTTTATTACTGATTTTGGCCTCATCTCTAAACAAAATTTTTTAAAAAATTTTAGCTTGTATTTTTTTAGCACTTCGAGTCATTTTTAGCTAATTTTGTACCTAATCATAAATTGCATTCTTCGAAAAACTTCAAATTTGCTATTTTACTACTAATTACGACTATTTAGACCATTTGTAGCTCTTTAGAAGTTTGTCTAATTTTGATCTAAAATTGAGTTTATTGAAAACAATCAAAAATACTATTTTAGAGAATGTGAGTAACTTTTAATCAATTTTAACCCAAACCTAAATTTTCCACTAATTCAGAATTTTAATTTTTAATCGCTTTCAGTAATTTTTAAAGGATTTTAGCCGTTGTATTTTTTCAAAAATTTCATACTTGCCTTTTACATGCTTTGGGACATTTTTACCAATGTTGCCTTACTTTTAACCCGTATTTTTAAAAAAATTTCAAATTTGTATTTTTATAGGCTTCGAGTCATTTTTAACCAATTTTGGCTTTAGCTTTAATTTGTGTTTTTCGAAAAGTCCTAAAATTTGCATGTTTAGACGCTTTGAGTAAGTCTTAAGCGAGTTTAGCCATATTCTTAACGTTAAAATTTAACTGACCTGCGACAAATACAAAATTTTTGTTTTTAGGCGATTTGAGCCAAATTTCATTTATTTTGGGTCAAAAGTGTAATTTACTAATAACAACATCTTAGATGGTTTGACTTTCTCAATTTCGACTTTCTCATAGAACACCAAAAATTTGTATTTTGCAGATATTTTGAATCAAATTTCCGGTTTCCTAGACATATATTGAAATTAGAAATCTGACAATATTTTTGTAATATTTTCTCTAAACGAGCCAAAAAATGGAGACCATAAAGGAACCAGGAGATTCTTATTAAATTTTGTCTGCGTTAAAGATACAATTTTTTTTTGAATTAAAGATTTTATAATTAATGATTTTAGCCCTAATCCTCAGTTGCATCACAAACTCCAAATATGCATTTCTAATCACTTTGAGTTATTTAAACCTAATATTGACTTTAGTTCCTACCTGAATTTTTTCGAAAACTTCAAAATTCTATTTTCAGAAGCTTTGAGTCATTTGTAATCGAGTTTTTAACCAATTTTTGGCCTCAATCCTAAACTGCCTTTCTTGAAAAATACCAAATTCCAATTTTTACGCGTTGTGAGCCAAATTACATTTATTTATGTCCAGAAATGTGATAAAAAAAAACACAAATAATATGATTTTGATCTATTTTTTAACAACTTTCATTTGATTTGTTAAACGCTTTTAAAAAAAGTGAAAACGCTGATTTTTGACCGATTTTGGCAATAATCCTAACCTGTATTTTCGATAACATTTCATCACGCTTTAAGAAATTTTTTAACAATTTTGTCCATAATCCTAACCCACGCTTTTACACAAACTCCAAATATGCATTTCGAAACACGTTTATAAGCACGAGTTATATTAAATTGATTTTGGCTTTAGTTCCAACCTGATTTTTTTCAAAAACTTCAAAATGCTATTTTCAGAGGCTTTAAGTCATTTTTAATCCAGTTTTGAACTTTTTGGCCACAATTGGAACACAATTTTGGCCTTAATCCTAGACTGACCTTCTTGAAAAATACCAAATTACTATTTTTACGCGTTGTGTGCCAAATCACATTTATTTATGTTTAAAAATGTGATTTTCAAAAAAAAAAACTTAAATAATATAGTTGTGATCTATTTTTCAATATCTTTAACTTGCTTTGTTAAACGTTTGGACTCATTTGTAACCGATTTTGGCCATAATCCTAAAATGGATTTCTTAAAATACTCCAAATTTGCATTTGTAAACGGGTTGAGTAATTTTTAACCGATTTTTGCCTTAATCCTAACTTGTATTTTCCCTAATATTCTACAGTTTGAATCTTACACGCTATAAGTAATTTTTTAACCTGCGCTTTTCACAAACTCCAAATATGTATTTTTAAACACTTTGAGTTATTAAAAACCGATTTGGGCTTTAGTTCCCAGCCGAATTCTTCCGAAAACTTCAAAATTCTATTTTCAGAGGCTTTCAGTCATTTTTAATGGAGTTTTTAACGAATTTTGGCCTTAGCCCTAAATTGACTTTAATAAAAAATACCAATTTTCTTATTTTTACAGGTTGTGAGCCAAATTGCAATTATTTAAGCCCAAAAATTTGATTTTCGAAAAAAAAAAACATAAATAATATTGTTTTGATCTATTTTTCAAAAACTATAATTTGCTTTGCTAAACGCTTTGACGGAATTTTAACCGATTTTGGCAATAATCCTAAAATAGATTTCTCGAAACACTCCACATTTGCGTTTTTAAGATTTGAGTCATTTATCCGCTTTTGTCCTTAATCCTAAAGTGCGTTTTTCCACAAACTCCAAATATGCCTTTCTAAACACTTTGAGTTATTTAAAACCAATTTCGGTTTTAGTTTCTACCCGAATTTTTCCGAAAACTTCAAGATTCTGTTTTCAGTTTCATTGAGTCATTTTTAATTCGAGTTTTGAACCAAATTTGGCCCTGATCCTAAACTGACTTTCTTGAAAAATGCCAAATTTCTATTTTTACGCGTTGTGAGCCCAATTACATTTATTTAAGTCAATAAATGAAATTTTCAAACAAAAAGGTACATTAATAATATAAAATTTTGTCCTTAATTCTAACCAACGTTTTCCACAAACTTCAAATATGCATATCTAAACACTATGAGTTATTTAAAACCGATTTGGTTTTTATTTCCTACCCGGATTTTTCCGAAAACTTCAAAATTGTATTTTCAGAGGCTTTGAGTCATTTCTAATCGAGTTTTGAGCTAATTTTGGCCTTACTCCTAAACTGACTTTCTTGAAAAATTCCAAATTTCTATTTTTACACGATGTGAGCCAAACTACATTTATTTAAGTCCAAAAATGTTATTAAAAAAAAAAACATACATTATATGGTTTTGATCATTTTTGTCTCATTTTGTTCTAAAATTCAGTTTCTCCACATACATAAAAATTATTTTTAGATATCTATGAAAAGAATTTTCTCACGAATTCCAAATATGCGTTTTTAGACGCTTTGGGTAATTTTTAAATAATTTTAGTAATAATCTTAGCCAGAATTTCATCAAACACTCTAAATTTGTATTTGGACATGCTTTGAGTAGTTTTTTTTGCACAAATTTTGAGTAAAATTTTACTTAGTTTGATATTCAAAAATGCAATTTTACTCAAATGGAATTTCTCTAAAAACATTTTGGCCTCTATCTTAACCTGCATTTCTCCAAAAGTTTCAAATTTTCTATTTTTAGATACTTTGAGCCATTTTTAACAAATGAGGGCCTTGCTCTTAACCCGTAATTAAAAATAAATTAAATTGGCTTTTTTAGAGACGTTGAGCTATTATTAACCAATGTTAGCAGAGCACGCTCTCTCCGAAGGTCACTACAGTTTTTTCAATGAGGTAGATGTCTTATACCAATCGCGGCGTTTCTATCTGAGACTAACGAGCGAAGCCATTGAGATCTTTAAACACGACAAAAATTTCAACAAGAAGGAGGAAATTATGTTTCTAAATGCAGACTGGAAGCGAGATTTACGACATACTACAGGTACGCCGAAGCCCCGCGCCACCACTACCCCCACCCCAGTTTCTCCACTGCAGCGCGACGGCAGGGGAATAAATACCACGGAACTCACCACAGTCGAATCAGTCGGGAGGCACGCGAGATCACTTCGCCCATTGCCTCATCGCCTTTGATGATGTCTGCCGCAGCTGTAGACGAAACGAACAAAGCTCCAAAGCCCAGAAAACACTTTAGATTGTATTTTGGCCGGCCGTGAAAGCCTTCACAGTCTTATAAACAATCTTTTTTTAAATTAAAGATAATCCAATAAAACCAAGGCAAGCAAATGTTAACTAACCTAGGAGCTTCCGAGATGATATTTTACTTCCGTGAAACTACAGCAGCAGATACGAAATAAAACCGACTTAGTTTTAGGCCATTGAGCAGGAATAAGGAAAGTTTGCTACGAAAATCGTCCGGAAGTCACATTTCGCCAAACTTTGGAATCCTCTTTAATTGGGTGCAAGACAAACAGTCGATCTGTGCTGGAACTGTTTTCGAGATAATAACCTCGATGCTTGACTTTCTTCGTGCAAATATCACGGGACAAGTTATATTATGAAAGTTGACAAACGCAATTTAACATGTTACTTATTGTCTATAGGTGTGTTTTTGCTTGAAAAAGATTTTTTTTGCAAACAAACCCTACGGTGTTTCTCGATGATTTAGCAAAGTGTGTTGACAGGTAGCAAAAAGGTGATTATTATTTTATTTTCCAACCTAAAATGCGCAAAATATACGAAAAGAGACAATAATTAACCTTTTCGCGAGGCCCAGGCAAATTCAATTAATCTTCAGGTAATTTTGACTTAGAATAAATAAAGGAAAGGCAAATGGCCCTAATGCCCTGAAGGGCGGCTAAAGGTGATACTGAACTCAGCGTCGCCTAAAAAACAAAAATTAATTTTCAATTAAGAAGTCAATGCAAGTCAACTTTGTCGTTTTATGTTTTCCCAATTACCCTCTTGATAAACCGTTTCTAGGGAAATAAACGCGGGGATTTGTCGTTGATAAAAGAGAAGAAGCCAGGCCACATCCATTCTGGATCAATTGAATTGTCGCCGGGGGTTGCTTCGTAGTCTACTTGCATTCGCCGGATTCAAATCGAATTCCAGTATTATGCCAGATATCACAGCTGGAATATAGAATAGTTTAAAGTGGGACTTGCCGATATCGATAAGAATGCGGATTCTTCCTTTAAATTCCCCCTTCTTCCGTTTTTTTTTTGAAATAATGAAACGCGACGTGCGACTCGCGACGTTTTGCAAAGTAAATTAAAGATAAAGTTTTCACAATTCTTGCGAGATAAAGTAAATTCAGATGTAGCGGCTCTAAATCCTGGGGCTCTTAAAGTTTCTTTACGAAGCGTGTGGGGTACGAAGTTATTATTATGATTTAGGGACCAATAAAGTTGGAATATTATCTCGGTCTCAGTTTATGAAGTTGTGTATAATGTCTATGCTAAAATTAGGATAAGATTTTATTGTGAGTGCTCGTTGCGCACTTGTTGGCGCGGAATTGGGGTCATTAGAAAGCGCCTTTCGGCTATAGAAGTACTGATCAAAACAAGTGCAATTCTAGTTCTAGTAAGAAGAGAACGTCAGTTACTTTTAGCCAATTTGACGTGAGGAGAATTAGTGTTTTAATTATTATTAGAATTACATACATGTGTCCTATAATAACCATCACTATTACCTACTAATGTTTTCATAAAAACTGGATATTACAACAATCCTAATAATTGTATTCAGCGAAAAAATCTAAGGAGTGATTCTAAAAAAAGGCATCTCCAGAAATTTTGCACTAATAAAATCAAAATTGTATATCTTCAAAAACTTCCATTGGAGGGAGGTGAAAAGTGGTATCAAGAAGAGCACAAAACAGTTTAGATTCACTATAATCGGACAACCCGTTCTAAAATTACAGGCGGTCAAATTAAAAAATTGCGAAAAAAGACGTAATCCTTCCCATCCTTTGAAGCAAACACAAAACTTTGAACATTTTTTTGCACTTTCTCGCCAGAACGGGACGTGTGCAATCCCCTAAGAACGAAACAAACGTAATCTTAATGAAAAAAGCCTTAAAAGTAATGTTCTTAAAAATGCAAAAAAATTCTATTAAAAGTGCCTAAAAATCGACCCCCGAAGAGGTATATCTCCAAAAATGTGGCATCTACAAAAATTCGATGGATGAGAAGTAAAAGGGGATATCGAGATAAGCAAAAAACTGTTTGATTCACTCCAATCGGTTTAATCGTTCTAAAGTTATGAGCCGTCAAATTTGAAAATTGAGGAAAAAGACATAATACTCCCTCCGCCCTATTAATCGATCCATTTGTCAATTTCTAGAAAATTTTGTGGAATTTTTTGCTGTTTTTGATCGGAATAGAGCGTGTCCTCTAAGAAGGCAACAAGTGTAGTGTCCATAAAAAGCCCCAAAAACAAAGTTTTTTTTTTAAATTTGCAAAAAGATTGAATCTAAAAATGCCTAAAAATTTAGCATCGGAGGGGCTTATCTTCAAAAATATTGCCCATACAGAACTTCAATTAATGAAATGGTATACCGAGAAGAGCAAAACAACAGTTGGATTTACATCGGTCCACTTGTTCTAAATTACAGGCGGTCAAAGTTGAAAATTGAGAAAAACGACATAATACCCCTCTTTGGTCGGTTTCTAAAAAACTTTGGGAAATATCTTCTATTGTTTTTTATTGAAATGAGACGTGTGCAATCTTTTAAGGATGCAACAAATTTTATTTTAATAAAAAAAGGTCCTTTTAATAAAAAAGAGTGTTTTGTTTTAAATTTGCGAAAAGGTTGAATCCAAAAGGGCCTAAAAAATTTACCATCGAAAGAGTATATATGCCAAAAATACTGCACCTACCGAACTTCCATTGATGAAAGGAAAATTGAGAAAAAAATACGTAATACCGCCCTTTTTGATCGACTTCTAGAAAACTTTGGGATTTTTCTTTTGCTGTTTGTGATCGGAATGGAACGTGTTCAAATTTATTAGAATGTAACAAACACAATTCCAATCAAAGGGCACAAAAAAAAACGGCAAAGTGTTTGATTCCAAAAATGCCTAAAAATCGACTACCGGAGGGGTCTAACTCCATAAATATTGAACCTACAGAAAAAAAATCGTAATTCCCCCCCTACCCTCCCGGCACTTTGATCAATTCCTAAAAAAAACCTTTCAGATTTTTTTGCGGTTTTTAGCCGAAACGGGACTTTTGCGATCCCCTAAGAACGTAACAAACGTATTTCTAATCAAATAAAACCATTAAGTTTTGTTTTTTAAAATGGCAAAAAATGCGACTCCAAATGTGCCTAAAAATCGCCAAAAATGTAGCACCTGCGAAAATTCTATTGATAGAAGGTGAAAGGGGAGATCAAGGAGGGCAAGAAACAGTTGGATTCACCACAATCGTTCGACTTTTTCTAAAGTTACAGGAGGTCAAAATTGAAAATTGAGAAAAACGCCGTAACACCACCCCCCACACTTTTCGTCGATTTCTAAAAAAACTTTGGGGATTTTCTTTTACTGCCTTTGATCGGATAGGGCGTGTGTAAGCCCCCTAGAACGCGCAAACGTAATTTTTAGAAAACAAGAAAAAAGAGTTTTTTTTTTAAATGGCGACAGGTTGAATCTAAAAGTGCTTACAAATTGACAACCGAAGGGGTATATTTTTAAATCTCCAAAAATATTGCACCCACGAACTTCCATTGGTGGCAGGTGAAAGGGGACATCAAGAAGAGAAAAAAAAACGGATTTACTACAATCGGTCCACTCATAAACTTACATACGGTCGAAATTGAAAATTGACAAAGAAAAACGTATTACCCCCCCCCCCCCCCCCCCCTTAGTCGACCTCCAATAAACTTTGGGAATGTTCTTTTATTGCGTTTGATCGGTGTGAAACGTGTGCAATTCCCTAAGAAGGTAATTCTAAATCCTAACTTGAATCTTTTTAAAAACAGCAAATTTGTATTTTTAAACGGTTTGAATCATATTATAATAATCGATTTTGCGCTTAATTATGATCTGTATTATGTCAAAAACGTCAAATTCGCATCTCTTGACGCTTTAAGTTATTTTTTACCGTATTTGTCTCGAATCCAAACCCACAATTTTCTAAAATCTCCAACTTAAACTGAGTTACTGAATTTTTTCAAAAACATTAAACTTGCATTTTTAGGTACCTAATTTGAGTCATTTTCAATTGGGTTTTTAATTGATTTTGGTTTTATTTCTAACGTGAATTTTAAAAAACTTTAAATTTGCATTTTTAAACACTTTATTTTCCACTAATTCTGTTCCTAATAATGTTTCTTAAAAAAATTTAAAGTTTGCATTTCTAGATACATAAAGTAATTTTTAAACAATTTAGTGGTTATTGTAACCTGAATTTTTTCAAAAACTTTCAATTTGCAGTTTTGAATACTTTTAGCAATAAGTAAATTGATTTGATGATAAGACATCAAAATTTTCGATTTTTCTAGAGTTTGGACTAATTTTTATCCGATATTAACTTACATCCTAAATTGATTTTCTCATAAAATACCATATTTGCATTTTGAGGCGCTTTTTCCCAAATTGCATTTATTTTAGGTCAAAAGCGTAATTTAATAATAACATTAAATTAGCTGTTTTGGATCTTGCAATATTTTGTCCTAATTGCAATACTTTTGCAATATTTTGTCCTAAAATTCAACATCAAAATTAATATTTTTAGAGGATGTGAATGATTCTTCATCAGTTTTAGTCCTAAACCTGAAGCAAATTTTGCATTTTTAAACGCTTTGAGTCATTTTCAACTGATCTTGGCCTTAACTTGTATTTAAAAAAAAAAGATCTAAATTTGCACTTTTAGACGCTTTGAGTAAGTTTTAACCGATTTTAGCCATAATTTTAATCTGAATATCTTTAGGCACTCTAAATTCGTATTTTTACAGGCCTTGAGCAATTTTTCACCGATATTGGCTCTGACTTTTTTGAGAAATACAAAATTTGATTTTGTACATATTTTGAGTAAAATTTCACTTATTTTGATCCAAACCTGCAGTTTTGCCATTCATTTGATCTAGATTTGTCTCATTTTTTTTCAAAAATTGAATGTCTCAAAAAAACGTCAAAATTTGCATTTTTGTGATTGGAACACAGGTGGTTAAATACAAAAATAGCAAGTTAGAATCTATGCATGTAAATAATAGTGTACCACAAGGAACAGTCATTGGCTAAACAATTTACCATCGAAGGGGTATATCTGCAAAAACTTCCATTGATGAAACAAAAATTGAGAAAAAAAGACGTAATACCGCCCATTTGATCGGCTTCTAGAAAACTTTGGGATTTTGTTGTGGTTTTTGATCGGAGTGGAACGTGTACAAATTTATAAGAATGTAACAAACACAATTCCAATAAAAACCCCAAAGAAAAAACGGCAAAGAGTTTGATTCCAAAAATGCCTAAAAATCGACTACCGAAGGGGTCTAGCTCCATAAATATTGAACCTACAGAACTTCTATTGGTGGGAGGTGAACACCAAAAAGAACAAAAAGCAAACAAATTTACTTAAAGTCAGTCTCTCTGTTTTAAAGTTGCAGGCGGTCAATGTTAAAAATTGAGAACAAAGACGTAATACCTCCTTTGGTCAATTTCTAACAAACTTTTGGATACACTTTTGTTCTTTATGGTCGCAATAGGACGTGTGCAATCTTCTAAGAACCCAACAAGAGTAATTCCAATAAAAATAGCTCTGAAAATAACTTTTTTTAAAATCGCAAGAAAAGCGATTCTAAAAGTGTGTAAAAATCGACCACCGAAGCAGTCTGTTTCCAAAAATATTACACCTCCGGAACTTCCATTGGTATGGGAGGTACAAGAGAACGAAACATGTGCACAAAACCAGTTGGATTCATTACAACATATTTTTTCAAAAGTCAAAAAAGGAGCAGAAGTCAATTTCTAGAAGAACTTTGTGAGTTTTTCTTTTCTGCTTTTGATATAAATGGGTTCAATGTGAGAAAAGCACAAAAAGTATGTTTTTCAAATTCTGGGAAAAATGCTTGATTCTGAAAGTGTCCAAAAATCAAACACCAAAAGCGTCTATCTTTAAAAATATTGCACTAATGGAACCAAAATTATCTATCTCGAAAAATTACATTGGTGGGTGGTGAAAGGGAGTATCAAGAAGAGTAAAAAAAGAACACTTGGATTCACTACAATCGGACAATTTCCTTCGTTCTACGCTCTAAAGCGTTCTAAAGTGAGTTGTGGTCAAATTTGAAAATAAAAAAAGAACATAATCCCTGCCCCGCTTTGATCAATCTACAAAAAAACTTTGAGATTCTTGTTGCAGTTTTTGGCCGGAACGGAACTTTTGCGATCCCCTAAGAATGTAACAAACGTATTTCTAATCAAATAAGACCATTGAGTTTTGTTTTTTTAAATGGCAAAAAATGCGACTCTAAAAGTGCCCAAGACTCGGCAAAAATGTGACACCTGCAAAAATTCTATTAGTGGGAGGTGTAGGAGGAGATCAAAGAGGGCAAGAAGCAGTTGGATTCTCTACAGCCATTCCAATTACCGGCGGTCAAAATTGAAAACTGAGAAACACGACCCCCTCCCAACTTTTCGTCGATTTCTAAAAATTTTGGGGATTTTCTTGTACTGATTTTAATCGGAATGGGACGGGTGCAAGCACCCTAGAAGGCACAAACGTAATTTTTAAAAAAAAGTGTCCTAAGAGTATGTTCTTTTGAAAGTGGCAAAAGGTTGATTCTAAAAGGGCCTAAAAATTTACCACCGAAGGGCTAGATATCTTCAAATCTTCAAAAATATTGCACCCACGGAACTTCCATTGGTAGCAATTGAAAAACGACATCAAGAGGAGACAAAAAACACTAGTTTACTACAATCGGTCCACTCGTTCTTTAGGTCTCTAAGTTACAGGCGGTCGAATTTGAAAATTGAGAAAAAAAACGTAATACTCCCCGCCCCCCCCCCCCTCTTTGGTCGAATTGTATTCTATATTTTGTATTTTTAAACGCTTTCAGTCGACTTTAATAATGGATTGTTAATTATTTTTTTTATTATAATCTGTATTACTTCAAAAAATTAAAATTCGCATCTTTTGATACTTTAAGTTATTTTTTTACCGTATTTGTTTCGAATCCGCAATTTTCCAAAATTTCCAACTTAAGCGCGCTAAGTTACTGAATTTTTTAAAAAATTTCAAACTTGCATTTTTACTAATTTTGAGTCATTTTCAATTAAGTTTTTAACTGATTTTGGTATTATTTCTAACTTGAATTTTCCAGAAACTTCTAATTTGCATTTTTAAAAGCTATATTTTCAACTAGTTCCTTTCCTAATCATAACGTTTTTCCAAAAATTTTAAAGTTGCATTTCTAGATGCCTAAATTATTTTTTAAACAATGTGTTGGTTATTGTAACCTAAGTTTTTGTCAAACATTTTTTATTCGAAATTTTTACTACTTTTAGCAATAAGTAGTAACTTTTTATACAGTTTGGAATAATTTTTATCCGATATTGACTTTCATCCTAAATTGACTTTCTCAAAAAATACCGTATTTGCAGTTTCAGGCGTTTTGACCCAAATTTCATTTATTTTAGGTGAAATGCGTAATTTAATAATAATGTTAAATTAGATGTTTTGGGTCATTTTTGCCTTATTTTGTCTTAAAATTTAGTTTCGCCTATAACATCAAAATTAATATTTTTAGAGGATGTGAATAATTCTTAATCAATTTTAGACCTAAACTTGAAGCCAATTTTGCACTTTTAAACACTTTGAGTCATTGGCAACCGATTTTGGCCTTAACCTGTATTTTCAAAAAAATCTAAATTTACTTTTTTAGAGGCTTTGAGTAAGTTTTAACCGATTTTAGACATAATTTTAACCTGAATTTCTTCAGGCACTCTAAATTAGTATTTTGACATACCTTGAGTAATTTTTCACCCATTTTGGCTCTGACTTTTTTGAAAAACAACTTTTTCTTAAACAACATAAAAATTAGCATTTTTGGGAGAAGTGGGTAATTTTTAATCTATTATAGTCTTAATTCTAATCTGAATCTCTGAAAAAAAAATCCACACACATTTTTACCTGCTTTATGCCATTTTTCCACCGTTTTGGCCCTAGTTGACTAGTACTTCCTCAAACATTTCAAATTTGCATAGCAAATTGCAATTTAAATGCATTTTTACTTATTTTAATTCAAAAGTGTAATTTATTAATAGCAATGAATTAGATGTTTTAGATCACATTTTTCTTTGTCCTAAGATTGAATCCCAAAATATCAAATTTAACATCAATAGAGGATATGAGTAATTTTTGCTCGGAACCTGAATTTATCCACAAACTCGTTTTTTACCTTATCCTGTTTTACCAAAAATTTTACCAAAAATTGCTAACATTTTTAGAGTCAAGTAGCAAGTGAATGGGGTCATCGAGAATAGATAAAAAACACGGATTTACTACAATCGTTCCACTCGTTTTAAAGTTACAGGCGGTTGAAGTTGAAAATGGAGAAAAAAAACGTAATACTTTCCCCCCTCTTTGCTCGATTTCCAAAAAACTTTGGGAAAGCCCTTTTGCTGCGTTTGATCAGTGTGGGTAGTGTGCAATTCACTAAGAAAATATTAAACATAAATGCTAATTTGAATCTTTTTACAAATTGCGAATTTTTATTTTTAAACGCTTTGAGTTATTTTTATTAATCGATTTTGGCCTTAGTTATAATCTGTATTATTTCAAAAACTTCAAATTTATATCTCTTTAATTTATTTTTCACCGTATTTGTCTCAAACTTGCAATTTACTAAAATCTCCAAATAAACATCTTTAAACGCGCAGAGTTACTGATTTTTAAAAACTTCAAACTTGCGTTTTTAGATATTTCGACTTTTTAACTGATTTTGGGGTTATCTCTAAATTGAATTTTGCAAAAACTTTTAATTTGCATTTTTAAACACTTTATTTTTCATTGGTTCTGTTCCTAATCATTAAATTTTTCCAAAAAATTTAGAGTTGCGTTTCTAGGTGCCTAAATTATTTTTTAAATAATTTGGTGGTTATTGTAACCTGACCTTTTGAAACCATAAATAGAGAATTATCGTTATGTAAATTGGCTCGCATGGGTATTAACGGTACTGTCCTGAAATGGTGCATATCGTATTTATGTGGTAGAACACAGGTGGTTAAAGAGAAAAATAGCAAGTCAGAGTCTATGTATGTAAATAATGGTATACTACAAGGAACAGTCATTGGTCCGTCGATGTTTTATACTATATAAATGATACAGTTAAGACTGTAAAGCATGCTAAAATTGAATTATTTGCCGATGACGCAGTGATATATGTCAGTGGCGAAAATATGGATCAGTTGGTGAGAAAAATAAATTGTGACATTGAGAATTTGTACATATAGCTTTGTAATAATTCTTCATTTGTTAATGTAGCAAAATGTAAATTTTGTGTTTTAGGAAAACAAATTTTGTTAGATGGAGTAGATTTAGACAGTATAAATACTGGAATTCAACAATGAATTTCGCAGAAGTTCTGCATTATAGTTCTTCATATTTCTTTTATACAATGTTACATACTATAATCAATTTTCTTATTCAAACACGAGGACAAAATGCAATGATCACTTATCTCTGGAGTAGTGTGGACCGCATGATGTAAGTATCTGCTATTAGTAATTATGAGTGTAGCACTTTTATTGGTGATTCTTGTGGGGGAGTCCACCAACTGCGTGAATCCCTTCAAGCAAACTTTCTCCAAAATTTTGTCACCGTAATAAGAAGTTTTAAGGAAGTCAAAAGTGAAATCCATTATACTCACTCACCTGCTCGAAATAATCAGCAAAGTAATTCACAAATATCGAATTTTATTGGGGATGATACAACACAGTACAAAGGTACCTATTTAACGTTCTTCAACCCTGCTCCTTTTTCTTGGCCTATCATCTCCCTTAGCAACACACGATTTACATCCCATGTCATTTTCCTTATGTGAAACCCCCTCATATCGACGCTTTCACATTTTCCATGGTAATAGTTTTTACATACGGTACATTGAATTGAAGAATTTATATCGTCAAATGCAAACCCACAGCCAAGACACGTATTATCTCCATCGGCATCGTCCTCGGTACACTCCATCACTTTACAATAGTTTGTTTACTAATCGGAGTAGGTATACCACAAAAACCGGAAACAGTTACTATTGTGTATCAGTTTAGTTCTAATTCTGCAAGTTACGACTTACGTTCACTTTTTTTAATTTATTACACCGACGGTAGATGTAATGCGCAATATTATGTGAAAAAAATCACAATTTTCCACTTATTTTTTCTTACTCAAACCAGTAAATTTCAGCAGCAAGCCAAAACACGCGTCCGACACCGACGACCCACTACGACGAAATAACATTAAAATTAATATTTTTAGAAGATGTGAACAATTTTTAATCAATTTTTGTCCTAAACGGTTTTGTCCTTAATCGGTATTTGATAAATGTAAAAATTTGCATTTTTAGAGGCTTTGTGCAAGTTTTAACCGATTTTAGGCAAAATTTTTACCTGAATTTGTTCAGGCCTTGAGTAATTTTTCACCGATTTTGGCTCTGCCTTTTTTTAAAACACAACAATTTGCATTTTGTAGATATTTTGAGGCAAACTTCACTTATTTTGATCCAAACCTGCAATTTTAAAATTTATTTTTATTTTTACTCAAAAGAAATAGAAATTTGCATTTTTGGAAGAAGTGGGTCATATTTAATCGATTGTAGTGTCAATTCTAACCTGAATCTCTCCAAAAATCCCACAATTACGTTTTTACATGCTTTGCTGCGCATTTTTCAACCGTTTTGGCCCGAACTGACTAGAACTTCTCCAAACATTTCAGATGTGCATTTTAAATACATTCTTAATTATTTTAGTTCAAAAGAGTACTTTATTAATAGCAATGAATCAGATATTTTAGATCACTTTTTTCTCTCTTGATCCTAAAATTGATTCAATAAATATCAAATTGTTAGAGGATATAAGTAATTTTTAATCAATTTTAGCTCTAAACCTGAACTTATCCACAAACTCTAATTTTTTTCACCTTTACCTGTATTTTTCCAAAAATTGCAAACTTGCATTTTTAGAGACAAATTTTAAATTCGAGAAATAAGACGTAATACCCCCTTTGGTCGAGATCTAAAAAATTTTGGATTTTTTTTTTCAGTCGGAACAGGACATGTGAGCTCTCCTAAGAACGCAACAAACGTAATTACACTAAAAAAAAACCCTAAAAATAAGTTTTTTACAAATCGCAAGAATAGCGATTCTAAAAGTGTCTAAAAATCGACCAACGAAGGGGTTTGTTTGCAAAAATTCTCCGGAATTCTCCAAAATTCCTTCGGAACTTCCATTGGTATGGGAGGTAAAAGGGAACGCAAGTTGGGCAAAACACAGTTGGATTCATTAAAATAAATTTTCAAAGGTCAAAGAAAAGAAGACTCAGTCAATTTCTGAATGAACTTTGTGATTTTTTTTCTGCTTTTGATATAACAATGTAAGAGAAGCACAAAAATAATTTTTTTTTAATTACTGGAAAAATTCTTGATCTTGAGAAAACACGCTTGGATTCACTACAATCGGACAACTTCGTTCTACGCTCTAAAGCGTTCTAAAGTTACTGGTGGTCAAATTTGAAAATTGAAAAAAAAATCGTAATCTCTCCCCCGCTTTGATCAATTTCTAAAAAAAAAACTTTGAGATTTTTTTGCGTTTTTTGGCCGGAACAGAACTTTTGCGATCCCCTAATCCCTTTTACGACACTAAAAGTGCCTAAAAATCGCCAAAAATGTGGCACCTGCGAAAATTCTATTGGTGGGAGGTGGCAGAGGCGATCAAAGAGGGCAAGGAACAGTTGGATTTACTACAATAGTTTCACTTTTTCTAAAGTTAATTGAAATTGAAATTGAAAAGCGGTCAAAATTGAAAATTGAAAAAAACGACGTAATACACTCCCACCTTTTTCATCGATTTCTAAAAAACTTTGGGGACTTTCTTTTACTGCTTTTGATAGGAGTGGGAAGTGTACAGGCCCCCTAGAACGCAAAAACGTAAATTAAAGAAAAAGGTCCTTTTTAAAATTTTTTTAAAGTGGCAAAAAGGTAATTCTAAAAGTACATAAAAATTGACCACCGAGGAGGTGTATCTCCAAATCTTCAAAAATATTGCACCTACGCAACTTCCCTCGGTGGCAAATGAAAGGGGACATAAAGAAGAGACAAAAAAACACGAACTTACTACATTTGGTCGACACGTTCTAAAGTTACAGGCGGTCGAAGTTGAAAATTGAGAAAAAAAAGGTAATACTCCCCCCTTCTCTTTGGTCGATTTCCAAAAAACTTTGGGTATGTTCTTTTCCTGCGTTTGATGTATGGGACGTGTGCAATTTCCTAAGATAGTAATAAACGTAAGTCCTAATTTGAATCTTTTTAAAACTGCAAATTTTTATTTTTAGACGCTTTGTCGAAAAATCTGTATTATTTCACAAACTTCAAATTTGCATCTCTTGACTCTTAGTTATGTTTTCCGTATTTGCCTCTAATCCAAAACTGCAACTTACTAAAATCTCCAAATAAACATCTGTAAACGCGCTGAGTTACCAAATTTTTTCAAGAATTTCAAACTTGCATTCTTAGTAACTTTGAGTAATTTTCCAGTGAGTTCTTAACTGATTTTGGTCTTCTTTCTAACTAGAATTTTTTAAAAACTTTTAATTTGCTTTATTAAACTCTTCATTTTCCACTAATTCTGTTCCTAATCATATATCTTTTCCAAAAATTTGAAAGTTGAATTTCTAGATTTCTAAAGTATTTATAAAGTATTTTAGTGATTAACCTGCATTTTAAAACATGAAAAATTTTTTATTTGAAATTTTTAATACTTTTAGCAATAAGTAATTTTTAATTGATTTGATGATAACAAACAAAATGTCTCTTTTTATACGTTTAAAGTAATTTTTGTCCGATATTGGCCTTCATCCTAAAGTGACTTTCTCAAAAAATATCATATTTGCATTTTCAGGCATTTTTAATCCAATTTTCATTTATTTTATGTCAAAAGCGTAATTTAACAATAACATTAAATTAGATGTTTTGGATCACTTTTACCTTATTTTGTCCTAAACATCAGTTTCGCCAATAACATCAAAATTAATATTTTTAGAGGATGTGAATAGTTCTTAATCAATTTTAGTTCCAAACCTAAAGCCAATTTTGCATTATTAAACGCTTTGAATCATTTTAAACCGATTTTGGCATCAACCTGTAATTAAAAAAAATCCAAATTTACATTTTTAGACGCTTTGTGTCTGTGTTTTGACCGATATTAGCCATAATTTTAACCTGAAGTTCTTCAGGATCTCTAAATTAGTATTTTGATTTGCCTTGAGTAATTTTTCACCCATTTCGGCTCTGACTTTTTAGAAAAACAAAAAAATTGCAATTTATAGATACTTTTAATCAAATTTCACTTATTTTGATCCAAACTTGCAATTTTACCATTTATATGATCTAGTTTTGTGAATTTCTTCAAAAATTTGATTTCTCAAAAAACATCAAAATTAGCATTTTTGGAAGAAGGGTCATTTTTAAAGACTATAGTCTCAATTCTAATCTGAATCTCTCGTAAAACTCCGCATTTACATTTTTACATGATTTGTGCGATTTTTCAACTGTTTTGAGCTTAATTGACTAGAAATTCTCCAAACATTTCAAATTTGCATTTTAAATGCAATTTTTCTTATTTTAGTTCAAAAATGTAATTTTTTAATAGCAATGAATCACATATTTTAGATTACTTTTTTCTTTGCCCTGAAATTGAATCCCTAATTATCAAGTTTAGCATTGTTACAGGATATGAGTAATTTTTAATAAATTTTAGCTTTGAACCTGAATTTATCAACAAATTTTTTCACCTTTACCTGTATTTGTCCAAAAATTGCAAACTTGCATTTTTAGAGTCAAGTCTTAAAATTTCCCTTTGGTCGAATTCTAAAAAACTTTTGGACTATTTTTTTCGGTCGGAACAGGACATGTGCACTCTCCTAAGAACGCAACAAACGTAATTCCAATGAAAAACGGAACTTCCGTTGATGGAAAGAATTCCGTTTAAAAATAGCAAAAAAAATATTCATAATTTTTTCGAAAATTTATTAAAATAAAGCAATTTCCTGTGTTTTCTAAATTTCCGACTTTGACCGCCTATAACTTTACAACGAGTGGACCGATTTGATTGAATCCAATGGTTTCTTGTTCTTTTCTGATGTCTGTCTGGTCTCCCAGCAAAGTCTGCAATACGTTCTGGAGTAAACTTGACTGTAAATCTTGGTGGAATAAATGGTCTTACACTCGCTCAATTTGACGATAATTTTCGGACCAAACTGCGTTTCTATAGTGCTAATGGACAAAATTTAATCTTTTTGCGCGACCTGCAGGTACCGCACGTTTCTAAACTGTTTCACGTAAAGCTTTTTGTTCAAACCGCTACTGAATGAATACATCTTTGCGGCTATGCATTTACAGCTCGGCTACTACTTATTAATGGGCTGGGAGGTGAGCTTAAGGTCTGGTGCCAGCCCATAAGGGTGACACTCAAGGACAGCTTGGCGACGTGAGCGTTTAAGGTTCCAGCGACCTCGTGTGACTCGCCAAGGTCTCGCTTCAAGATTGCGAATTTCGAAGTCACGGGAGACGTCAAGGCGGGTTCGACTGGAGTCCAAAGACGCTTTTCAAGGTCATCCTCATCGCAATTTTCAAGCTATCCGTCACGTTTCCTGCACGAGGTCAAGGCTAACGTGGGCGTGTAAGTCCACAGTTGGAATGGGGACACTTGCAATGTCCTTGAAAGTGGCCCGATACCGGCTTTGTTTAACTACTAAAGTGCCGTAGATTCAATAGTTTGGGAGTTAGTTAGAAACTTTCGGAGGTCAAATTTTTGATAACCCTTGCAGAAGGGATCAAAACTGTCTCATTTAAATGAAAAACAGCATAAAACAATTTCAACATTTTTTTTTAAACGACTAAAGAGGGTCTGTGGGGAACCAATCAAAGACTGATTATTAGTTGTAAACTGGCTTTCATTGTATAGAAAGTCGCGTATTTTATAATACGCCGCAAGAGCGTAATATTAGTCATTCCTGTTGGAATTAAGAGATAAAATAGTAGAGCTCAAAACACTGTACATTACAAGACTAAAATCGCAAAAAACCTCATAAATCAACATTGAAAACGTTATTTTTTTTGCAATGTCGATATGCAAAATTCCGATTTTTAAAAGCCTGTAAACTGCCACCGGCCTTGACAAAGTATTCTCTTCATGACAGCTGTCAGGCCCGTGTCAAATGTTTCCCGAAATGACCTGCGCCTACTATTTACATTACATGACAGAAATCGCAAAGAAATCTCATATATCAACATAACAAAAGTATAATTTTTTAAAAGAAATCCAACTTTCGAAATCCTCTTAACTGTCACCGGTTTGGCAAGCATTTTCTTGATGACATCTGTCAGACGCGTGTTAAAAGGAACCGAAATGGCCTAATAATATATTATGATAAGCCTCAAGAACGTTATATTAGTCATCTTTGTTGAAATTAGAAAAGACGTAGACAAGTAAAGTACAAAATACAGTACACAGTGACTATTTTTTTTTATTTGCTATTTTTGGCGGCCTTCAACTTTAGAAGGAGTTGACCAATTGGAGTGAATTTAACAGTTTTTCGTCCTTCCCGATGTCCTCCTTCACCCACCGCCATTGGAAGTTCCGTAGTTGCGACATTTTTGGAGAAAACCCCCTTCGAGGGTTGATTTTTAGTTACTTTTAGAATCGCGTTTGACCATTTTACAAAAACTATTAAGGGCTCTAAAATTTAATTCGAGTTGAATTTGATACATTCTTAGGGGTTGCAAACGTGCAATTTCGATCAAAACCAACAAAAAAATTTTTCGAAATTTTTGTGAAAATATTCAAAGGATATTGCAGTTTCCTAAGAACGTAACTTAAAATATATATATATAATAATAAAACGTAACGTAAACGTAATTTAATATGAAAAGATCAAAAAAAAACATTTTTTTAAAAGTTTTTTTGAAATCTCCGAAAATGTTGCAGTTGGTAGACTTTTGTTGACGGGAAGTGAAACGGGACATCAAACAGTGTAACAAACAGTTAAGTTTCCTACAATGGGTTCGCTCGCTCTAAAGTTACAGGCAGTCAAATTTGAAAATTTCTTTAAAGTAAGAAGTCGTTTGGGCTAAGATCCGGGCACCTTGCTGGGCATTCTATGGGTCCCTCGTACCATTTTGTTGGAAATGGATTAGTTCTTCATTTAAAAAACCGATTGTTTGCTTTATCAACCTGATTTTTTTATGTCTCTATGATCAAAAGACACCACTATTTCTCCAAATAAAGTACCGTCTATGAAGAAACTTCCTGAGATACTCTGAGACTGATACCTGAGATTTTCTGAAGTTTTTGCTCAGATTCTGTGAGGTATTGGGCGCGTCCCTTTGAAAGTATAGAAAGTTTTTACAAATCGCTGAAAATCACACTTTGCCGACGCAAATTTTGGGCCAACGACATCCAAAATGCCCTAGGTAAAATGATCTATACTATGCACATTCAACTAGCACTAGAAATTTTGCAATGCTATACTTTCAAACTGACAAAATGTTAGATTACAATTGCGAGATATTAATTTTTATTATTTTTTTTCTAGCGTTATCAAATACGACATTAGTTAGCTGGATCGCCTGCGGAAGGGCATCAAACTAGTGCAGGCATACTTGGACGGTCAACAACAAATCGAAGAGAAAGTCCTCATAGCAAAAATATAAAAAACTAAATCTCCTCGATTTGAATCGTTTTGTATAATATTGGGGAATAAATAAGATTTATTTAAAACATTTTTTTGTTTAATTCAGCGTCCCAAACTGCACCGTTGTGTAAAACTTACATCAAACATTTATCTTAAACTATTTGTTCCATTTTTTACTGAGGGGCACTTGGTTACTCCATCTGCACTGCCTGCCCTGTCTTCCCTGCCGGTCTAGCCTCACCTAGGTGTCACAAGTGTCAAGTCTGTCATATGACACACCTCATTGTCCTATGTCACACGTCATTTGTCAAGTCTGTCACATTTCACAAGAATGACAGCATTTTGGAGCCCAGGGCCCCCTTTTACCCCCCTTTAAAGCTCACGTAGATTTCAAGGTCAAAGAGTCCCGGAACCCCGTCGTTATAACTACTTACCAGTACATTGAGCATTGTTTATAGACTTTTTGTCTAAATACAAGGGGCATTCTCACGTCTAAATAGGGAATTCGATTTATAGACAAAATTGATTTTTTTTTATCCGGAATTGTCTTCTTGTGACTCGTAAAGTATCTGAACTATATGTGCGTATAAGTGCGAAATGAAATATGAAGCGAAATTTGTGCCGCTTTACAACTCTTTTTGATCGATATCTTAAAAATTTGTTGAAGTTGAGTTCTGCCATTCCATGGTACCCACACTACTCCATAATTCCTATATACTTGTTTCGTATTGGACTGCTCAATAGTAAAGAAACATTCGAAGGTTTTAGCTTTTTGGCAACACCAAGGTAAATCGTTCAAAGTGGCTACTATAGAGCTTATTTAACTTAAAAATTAGCAGACTAATAATTCGTAAACTCTAAGATAGAAAATTGGCTAAAATTCAGGTCCTTTAATTTCGGAGTCACTCAGCACTGACCTCCGTTTTCCTTCCGATTCCCGCCGGAAAATCCATCCAAGTCCTATATGAATTCTGGTCACATACATCTCCCATCGTCCTCAGACTCTATTTAATGCTCGGTAAATCCAGAACGATGGGCTGGGGCCTTAATTTTAAACCACTGGCAAATTCCTTGGCCGAGGCGATAAATCCAAACCGAGGCAGGTCAGTCGATGTTATCAGCAGTAATCGCTGCGACGTCATCCCGATGTCGGCTCATTTACATTGCAAATGTAACTGCTCCATAAATTTGCGGCCAAGAGGGCGCTTCTTGATTTATCCATCGCCATTGTCACGTTTCACATACGACGTTGTAGATGCATCTGTCCATCTGAGGACCGAAAGCGTAACGACGAGACAATCAGGAGTTCCTTTGGCGCACCGTGAAAAATGAGACGCTAAAAGTCTTTGAAAAGACGTAGAGCGGACGTAATGGAGGATTAGGAGGGAAACCGAATAATTCGAAGAAAAATAAATTGCCGACAGGAAGCATGAATCAAGGCAGTTTAGAGTTGCAAATCGCGGCAGGGGCGTGCGAGCTTATGATTTCAGGACACGTTTCGACAAATGGCGACGTTTAAATTCGAAATATTGTGACAGATCGTTGACGGAGCCGCTAAAATCCATTTACCCCACTTGAGGGATTTTTACATATCTCAGGCACGTTTGAGACTTTTTCGCCAAAGAGAAAGGAAATTGATTTATGTATATATATATATATATCTGTTGTCCTAAATTCAGATTGGATGGTAATCGCTAAGAGAGGGATTTTATGCTTGCTTTGGGGCTTAAAGCCCCGATCTGTCATAAGGTTTACACTGAAAAACGTTGGTTAGTGACAAAAATAAAGAGCGACAACGTTACGTATGCTGAACGTCTCAAAATTCCCGGTAGGATATCTTTATTTCCATTTTTTGGGGAGAGGAAACAACAAAGCTCATTACCGCAAGCATAAGGTGCTGTCAGAGACTTGTTTTCGTGTTTTATTAGATCCGCCGCCTTGCCCTTTTTTTGCCAGAGTGTGGATATGGAGATTGTTGGGTGGAAAATGAGCACACATCTCGTGGAAATTGTGTTTAATGGAAAAGATAAATAATCTACAGAGACTGTAATATTTCATCTCATTCCTGCTGGAGTAATTGAAAAAAAAAATGTTTACTCCTCTCAGTTTACTAAAAGTAATATTTGGCAAATAGGCAAACTAACATTCGTATGCATGGTCATGGAAGCAAGCTGCAAGATTCATGAAGTAACATGTAGATGCTCTCTGGTGGGTCGTAGCTGAAACTGCAGTTATTGACTCCAATTGCATATGTACGTGTTGCCATTTCGTCCAGACGAGAAAAGCTAGATCTCTAGAAACTCAGCAGTAGTTTACTACAGGGTTAAAATAAAGTTTTCTGTTTCGTTAATGGAATGGTTACTGTTGAAAGTTGAGCAAAACTAAGGATTTAAATTATCAATTATGCTATTTTTATAATAATTTACTTTGTCTGTCTGTCAGGATTAGTTCGTTCTCGATTCTTGATATTCACAAGTAAATGTGGTACATAAAAAGCCTTGCTATCCTATACGAATGCGGACGATGTTTAGGCCTATACGAGTATTATGGCGAGAAAAACCCTATAAAAATGCGCAACAGTTATCAGTAAATATTTGATTAGGTAAGGCCCGCTTTTAACTATAACCTGACTGAAGTTGAACTGAAGAATCGGTGTTATAAATTACTAGAAAAAGATTTTCTACCGCAAAGTGCATTTGCTACCTTTTGCAACCTTGACCGTAGTTTCTGAAATATCAACTCAGTCTCAGTTCTTTACTTTATGCTTAAATTCCACTTCTCTATTTGAACAATATCACATTTTTTATCTGTCACTTCTGATTCTGCTATTTAACCTTAGTTTATCTTCAAGTGGTGTTTAAACTCAAAGTTTACAAATGGGCCTGACTCCTCTATCAAAATCGAAGACTAGAAAAACATTTTCGATAATACTGAAAGGCACAGAACAGATTTCAAAAATTGCAGGACGATAGAAAAACCCTTTTTTTTCCATGAAATAAGTGTCATTTGGTTACGTTTGAAATTTCAGTACAAACTACAGTGACATCCTATATATTTCTAGACAGGAGGAAACATTAAATATATTCAAAAAACAACAACTTTAAACAACTTTTGAGTCCTTCCTGAATGACATGGACATTTGCGATGGCGTCACCATCTTTCGTGCCAGAACCATTTCATACCAGGACGTTTCATACTTTTTTTTCTCTACCAATCTTAAGAGATGATAGGCATTGTGGAAAACTGTGGTATAGATCAAGTTAGTTCCTGCCTTTGATTTTTGACCTTGAGGTTTTGACCATGATCTCTGAAAAAGTTGTAGGTAAAAGTAGTTTGGAATAAATTCCTGGGAAATGCTAACTGTAAATGCCACTTTTGGACATTTTGGCTTCAACTTCAATTTTACCTTGCTCCACACGTTCATTCGAGCTAGACAGCGAGGTAGTTCATACCTTTTTCTCATTTTTGTTAAGAATTGAGCTCCATATGGAGGTGCATTATTAACATTCAAGACTATATCCGAAGTTCTGAGCAACAGGAATCACAAAGGCGAGGG